>CM069162.1:31236353-31836353 GCA_035221665.1 Okamejei kenojei
TTCTTGTAAAGATCCTAACAGTGATCAAGAATAGCATCCAATAAATTCTTAAATAGATTTTTACAGATCTTATCTACCAATTCAAATGTGATCCATATACGGTGGCCAACAATATGGGCAGGTTATGGGTGAGAAAAAAAGACACAGTGCTGGAGTAACTCGGTAGGTCAGGCTGCATCTCTGGAGAACATGCTTAGGCGACATTCGGTGTCGGAACCCTTTTTCAGACATTTGATTTAGTTTCTTGTTTAGCGATACAATGTGAAAACAGGAGCTTTCACCAACCGAGTTCATGACGACCAACGATCACCCATACACTCGTTCTGATATCCCAGTTTTGCATCCTACACAGTACGGGCAATTTACAGATGCCAATTGACATACACACTCGCACGTCTTTGGAATGTGGGAGGAAACCAAAGCCCCCGGAGGAAACCCATGCGGTAGTTAGACCGAACAATGACCCCCCGCTACCACAAACTTTGCAGTTGAGTCTCTGGCATTTGGAGACGTCAGCATCACAGGCGTCAGCATACCCGGAGTGCAGTAGGATAACCTCGCACTGGGAGAATGGCCACCGTGACCACTGCCAGGTAAGTATTTAATTGATCATGCAATTTTGAACAATTCCCCTGCCATACAACACAAGCAGAAGACACACACTAAATGCCTGGAGCCTTTCCCACTGAGTTTTACTCTGGAGCTGTCCCACTGAGTTACTCCAGAAATTTGTGTCTATCTTCTGCTTGTGTAGTA
This sequence comes from Okamejei kenojei, assembly GCA_035221665.1. Taxonomy (NCBI): domain Eukaryota; kingdom Metazoa; phylum Chordata; class Chondrichthyes; order Rajiformes; family Rajidae; genus Okamejei; species Okamejei kenojei. Next base: position 31,237,110 of record CM069162.1, read on the forward strand.
TTCCGTTGTAAAACAGATGCTGGTTTACACCAAAGATAGACACCAAATGCTAGAGTAACTCAGCGGGACAGGATCCAGCATTTAGTGTCTAACTTCGATGTAAACCAGCACCTGTCGTTCCTTCCTACACCATATAGCGATGTTACAAAACCTACCTTCAGCGACGCATGGCAGGCTCTGTCCCCCCTCACTGGCTGTGTGCGTGTCTTCTCCGGCGCCTGAGGGGGGGGGGGTTGTGGATTAAAATGCAGGTTTGGATCGCTTGTCGGAGAGGGATTTCCTCGGGCTGCTAGTCGATGAAGAAAAATTGATCGGACTTCCTGTTTTTAATATTTAAAACATTTTATTTAAAATAAATCGCTGGAACAATTTAATAGTTGGATTAAAGTAAATATGTGCGACCTTGAATCGAACGCCCTCACACCTACAATGTGTCGGATGGATAATACAGACAAAACATAGGTAAGTCGTGTATTCACATATATTCTTTTGCTTCTTAGTGTGGCTTTAGTCTAATTTTACGATCGAAAATGTTATTTAGTCCCCAAAACGATTCGGCATGTCTTTTCCTGCCCGATATGGGTTAAAATTCATAGCAACGGTAACGTTCCAATCGATCGCATTCCAGAAACGGCCACTCGCAAGATGATTAGCATTCTCATTTATTTAGGACAATCATGTCATAAGAGCATCTAAATCGTTTAATCAATATTTTTATACTAACCATCCACAACAGTTTTAGTCACATGTATTGTGCAAAAAATAATAATTTTGATTATATTGAGTGGATGTTTCTAGATTAATTTATGGGAATTAAACATTAAATTCCTTCCATTTGGCATATAAGTTCATGACAGTGGGATTTAAAAATCATGTTAATTCTTGTGTGAATGGGATTAGTTTGTTATTTGGATATTTAGGCTATTTACAAAATGTAGCCTTTTCTTAAGAAATTGATAGATGTTTAGATCTAGTAATTGAATTTAAATGAATTTAATTGAATAGATGAATTTAATTGATTTGATGAAACTGAACTGAATATGAATATTTTGTTGGTATTTACTATTTGTTTAGCATTTTAACTTATCATCCTACCTTTTTTCTAATACGCCAATAATAACTTGTTTCTGTTTATTGCTATTCAGTGTTTTTTTTTTTTCCCTTTACATTTTAAACAGATGTCTCCAAGAAGAAAAGCAAAATTGTCAATCAAAGGCCCAGCAAAAGTTAACTGATTAAGACAGCATATCCAGAGATTATCCAAATTTGGACTACTCCAAATGTGATGATCTACAGGACATTTTTAATGGAAAGTAATGGGCAGAAATGCAATGTCATGCGTGGTTTGAAAACAAAAACTTTTAGTTTACAATGCAAAATTGAAAAGATTGAGGAAAAACAAGGTGTACAGAGTTGCGTTATTGGTATACCATCTGAGGAATAATTATGATGTTTCCTGATTATGATATGCCAATGTAACAGCTACAACTGAAACTTCTCCATAAAGACTTGGTGTGGTCGATCGTTGGGGATCTAAATTTTGCTCGAAATTCTAATTCTTTACCTATCTGTTATGTACATACAGCATATAATACAAATAATAATTAAAGTTCTTATCTTGAGAATATCCACAGTTTTGAATTTTCAGCAGTCTGCGTGTTGATTACTATTTCGTCACACGGACAAGTTTGTAATTTAGTTACAATTAGGTAACAACTAATTATATGCTTTAATTTTCAGTCATCCAAGTAAGATGTTTCATAATTGTTTCTGGAATGCTTCAATCTATAATAACGGAAAATTTCAAAAAATTAAAATCCCCAGTTCTCTAATTTTAATAAAGATATATAAGAAAGTTATGGCCTTTTGACTGTCCCACGATCACAGCTTTGTGTTCAGTCAATGGACAAGCAATAGAACAAGATGATAATTTTCTGAGTATGAAAATTGGCAATACCTTTTTTTATAATACTGAAGATATGAAATTGAATTAAGGTATCAAATTAAACTTCTTTTTATGCTTTATCTGATGGGAATAATTGCAGACTTGATTTTTAAAATCTCAAAAATTGTAATCATAGCTACACCACACACAAGCAGCATGCCACACTAATCCCCTCCACTCCTCCATTTTACGATGAGATGTGGCTCATCCTTTATGCCCCTGTTGGGCTCCAACTCATGATTACTCGATTCCCTTAACTTCTATCTACAAGCTATTGTGTCTGGTGTAAGTTTACCATTTACTGGTTGTTATTTATTTGAGTCAAGGTTTGTTAATATGAATTAATCAAAGAACCGAGACCATAAGAACCCACTCACCACCATTCCCCAACCAATGACAAAATCCAGATCAAACCACCATCTTCTACTATTAGTCAGTTTTACAATTTCTGTCCACATGACACTTATCAAGCTTTATGGAGGCAAAGTACAACACTTACGACGGACTAACCATCATTTCTAGCGAGGTTGCCACTATTTGAAAAGTCATTGAAGACTTTGGTTAATTTAGGATTTTCACCCTTAATGATGATGAAAGAGTTAATTAGGCTATGGTATGGTTGTTCCTCAAAAGTATTCTTGATCATCTGCTCTATTATTTCAAATGACATGCTAAAAAGATTCACAGGAACAACATGGGCCTATCTATTTCCAATGTAATTTTAATTCTAAGTTGTTCACTGCCTGCCTGATCCACTTTCTGACGTGGATCTCCAGGATACTGCGCTATGGGAATTGATATGCTCTGGTGCATGCAGGATGAAAATAGAGAGAAAGAATGAACCTCATTTGTAGACGAAATCACAAGTATTTATCAGGTGGGTGAGATCGGGAGTGGGTTGACAAAACAGTCAATTGGAGAACACAAAGGTTCATCTTTATAACCTCTTCCATATGATAACAATTGCGTGACACTGCTAACCACAGGGAGATTGTCCAGTGTAACTAGTTTAAACACAAAATCATATAGATCAAATGTTGCATAAAAATGAAAGGATAACAATACTGTACAGTGTACGACTAGTACAAAGCCCCACAGCAGGATTTGTGTACAGTGTACATTCTCCAACATTCATCATAAAAAATGACTGTTTTAATAACTCCATTTAAATGCCTAAATGATGATGGAACTCTGCGTCCCGTGGCTTTGGCATATACAGCACTATTATATTGGTATCAGTGGGGAGGTTTATGGCACGGTATCTAAACATTGCCATGATGCAGCTTCTGGCATTCTCAAGACCCTGTTAGGTTTGCTAAACTGCAAAAGATCAGGTTAAAAAGGTCAGAGTATTTCTGCTCTTCCATTTTGTGTGACCCCAGCAGTATCTTTCATCTTGTGCTGAGTGTCCTCTTGAGCAGTGGGCTGGTGAGACGTTACTGCACAGTATTCCTTGTCACTGCAGTCAATCTTGGGTCTGGTTGAGTTTCCCCAGCACCACAAGTCAAATCTTCACCCCATTATTTGAGTTTAAAGGCAATTTAGTGCTATCCAGCAGTCCATCCCCTTGATAAGCTGGAGCAACTCAGCAGGACAGACAGCATGCCTGGAGAGAAGGAATGGTATCTATCTTGTGTCTATAAACCAGCCTCTGCAGTTCCTTCCTACACAGTCCATCCCCTATGCAGCATGACACATGCATCTTGCCACAGACCACAATAATACATATAGTTCATACTAAGTAGCCTGGGAAACCTTAAAGCGACCCCAAACTGCAAACATTCACACAAGATTAGAGGAGATTGGTATCTTCCCATCACTGTTTTTTTCTGCATGTTTCTTATCCAAGTATCCAAGTAGTACAACTATTTATATACAGGAATCTGTGATTTAGTGTTGAATTTTTTACCTCTACTTCAGGGTCCAAAGAGAGGTTCCAGTCATACAATGCAAAACAGCTCTGCTGACGTTGGTAGCAGGCTAGGACTCTATTCCTTGGAGTGCAAGGAGGATGAGGAGTGATCTTATAGAGGTGTACAAAATCATGAGGGGAATAAATCGAGTAGAAACACAGTTTCTTGCCCAGAGTAGGGGAAACCGTGAACCAGAGGATATAGATTCAAGGTGAGGGGGAAAATATTTAATAGGAACCTGAAGGGTACCTTTTTCACACAAAGGGTGGTGGGTGTATGGAACGAGCTGCCGGAGGAGGTAGTTGAGGCAGGTATTATCGCAATGTTTAAGAAACATTTAGACAAGTATGTGGCTAGGACAGGTTAAGGAGGAAATGGGCCAATGGGCAGGTGGGACTTGTGTGGATGGGACATATTGGTCGATGTAGGACACGTAAGGCTGAAGAGCCTGTTTCCACACTGTATGACTCTAACATATGCAATTAGAAAGTTATCAGGTGCCTTGGACCTCCATGTGTAGGAAGGAACTGCAGATGTTGGTTTAAACCAAAGATAGACACCAAAAGCTGGAGTAACTCAATGGGACAGGCAGCATCTCAACCAAAATTATTACTTTAGACAATTAGGCATGCGTTTCCAAATCACTAGCCTTCCAAGTGCAATATTCACCAATTGAATTAAATTATTTGCAATGCTGATGAAGGTCATTGAAAAGAAAGATTAGAGGCAATACTTACCTGTGGAATTGCAACAATTTTTATTGATATAACCTGATGTAACCAATTCTTATTTAGTCCCCTATTAGCAGCATCCAAAACAAGGTAACACTTAATGCCTGCTACACACATATTATGGAACTGGATCAGTGCAGCAGTACTTTCAGCCCCAATCATATTGGTACTTCATTCAAAGGAAAAGAGGAGAGGTCACTTTACAGATACCTTCCATGAATTAGTTTGTACCTTCCAACCCTTGTGCTATACACAGAAGGAACGCTCAGTGCATATAAAGCTGCTGAGCGTTCTGATCTTGTGCTTTGCTCCACTTAGTGACTTCCTCAAGTTGGTGACACAAGGCGCTTTGATAGCAGCTGGCTTGTTAACCATCACTCAATGTGAGGGACAGTGACTCAACAATGCCTTCTTGTTATTCCAGTGTTATCAATCATCTGTCAGCATTCTGCAGCAACCATCTGAAGTACTCTAACTTGTATTCACCTCGTGAACTCTCTCTGAGTCACACACAAACACGTTGCATAACTACTAGACATGCCAGTGATTGAACAGCTAACTACATAATTCCCATTGCATTTGAGTGCCAGAGCAGACTGATTATGCTCAATAGGTAGTGCTGCACAAAGGTGCTGGAGAAACTCAGCGGATGCGGCAGCATCGGGTGGAGGTGGCCGCTGGGTTACCGCACTGCCTGTGAACTGAGCGGCTCGTCGAGTGAGCGGAGGAATAACAATGGCGGAGAAGACCTTGGAGCAGTTGATGGAGCCGTTCAGTTCGTAGGCGGTACGGTAACCCGGCGGCCGCCTCCACCTGATGTTGCTGCACCCGCTGAGTTTCTCCAGCACTTTTGTCTACCTTCGATTTTCCAGCATCTGCAGTTCCTTCTTGAACATTTTGATTATGCTCAATAACTAACTATAATAGCTTAGCCGAGGCTTTGCTGCCTTTTTGCATCTAAACCAGATATTCATACGTGATAGGAGTAGAATTAGGCCATTCGGCCCATCAAGTCTGCTCCGCCATTCAATCATGGCTGATCTATCTCTCCCTCTGTGGCTTGTGCTGAACAACTACTGCTTAATATCAAGAACTGTTGGCATCCGGGTGGCGATGGGTGTGAAAATTATTATTGAGGTCATACATGGGGTGTTTCTGCTGACAACGGATAACAAATTGCTTAGAATTTGTAAATCTAGGCCAAAAGGTGGAATTTTAATCACTATGTCACTTTCATAGCAAAAGGATTTGAGTACAGGAGCAGGAGGTTCTACTTCAGTTGTACAGGGTCTTGGTGAGACCACACCTGGAGTATTGCGTGCAGTTTTGGTCTCCAAATCTGAGGAAGGACATTATTGCCATAGAGGAGTGCAGAGAAGGTTCACCAGACTGATTCCTGGGATGTCAGGACTGTCTTAATGAAGAAAGACTGGATAGACTCGGTTTATACTCTCTGGAATTTAGGAGATTAAAGAGGGGATCTTATAGAAACTTACAAAATTCTTAAGGGGTTGGACAGGCTAGATGCAGGAAGATTGTTCCCGATGTTGGGGAAGTCCAGGACAGGGGGTCACAGCTTAAGGATAAGGGGGAAATCCTTTAAGACCGAGATGAGAAAGACTTTCTTCACACAGAGAGTGGTGAGTCTCTGGAACTCTCTGCCACAGAGGGTAGTTGAGGCCAGTTCATTGGCTATATTTAAGAGTGAGTTGGATGTGGCCCTTGTGCCTAAGGGGATCAGAGGGTATGGAGAGAAGGCAGGTACGCGATACTGAGTTGAATGATCAGCCATGATCATATTGAATGGCGGTGCAGGCTCGAAGGGCTGAATGGGCCTACTCCTGCACCTAATTTCTAAGTTTCTATGTTTCTATGTCTCAATATTCAAAGAAAATATGCATGTTAATATTTATTTTTATTATGACTCATTTCTAAAATCTTTCTATATAAAAAAAGGTCAAGGAAGCATCACAACGTGGCAATCAGCAGACAAGTCAGCATTTGTTGCTAATTCTCCTTTGGTTTAAATACAACATAAATATAGTTACTTTGGGCTTTTTCTGGTGAATGCCGATCGTGTTTAGTAATATGATGACTACTTGATTCGTATTTATTAGAATGCAATTTTACAGTCACATTGTGCCGAAGGAAGAACCATGCTGTCCTGTTGGTAATTTGATACCATCCAGCATGCAAAAGGAATCAGGACAACATAAACATTAAAGTGGCTTTGAAATGGTGTTTTATTGGGACTATAAGGACTTTTGACTTGCAACATCAGTGCCAACTCAAAATTGTAGTTGCTGTTTTCACTAGGACCAGCAGTTGGGTTCATTCAGTGAAAACAATGACAGATGCAAAATACAGCAAGTGAGAACCCCACAGGGTTCTCTGGAGGGAAACAGCTGTGCTGTGCTTCCATTTTGTTGCTGCCCTCCCACCGCAAATTAACAGCATAAAACCCTAACCTATTGCTCCTTTGAATTGGGACATTGTTGCTGGTGGCACACCCAGTTTTACCCTTCAGTATCCAGACCAAGAGAAAACTTAAGATATTTTTTAAAACTTTCAACGACTTTAACAATTTTATTTAACCATTATCCAACACCCATGTGGTCACAAAAATAGTGGCAAATGTATGTAAATAATGGTGGACCCCTTTCTTACCAGTTAAGCACAGGCTAACCGCTCATCTCATCTATATAGGACAATAGGACACATTTCCACCAGGAAACACTATTACAAGTGCAATCCTGACTTTGAAATAACTAAATGTAAAATTGGAGTTTGTATATCTCAGTGCCGTTCGAAGCTGTGGTATTAAGCTTACAACACTAATTGGACAGTTCACAGTGTCACCTGAAGCACTTTTCTGTCACGCAGAAAGGATCTGTGGACATTTGGCATTGCAGGGATTTGTCTCTTTTGTATGGTGACAAATAACAAATGGTTCAGTTGCTGTTTTTTTCCTGAGCATGACTGAACAAACGTGTGGTGATTTACAGGGTCCCGAGGACCGTGTTATTCTTGCTGTCACATTCTCTGAGCTCTGGTCCATAATCAGCTGCCCCTCGTGTCATTAGCTCGGGGCAGTAATGCATTTTGACAATGGCGCACTGGCGATTTAACCCAGGAGCAAACCCCCCTAGCGGGCTGTCTGTGTGGATGTCTGATTAGCTAGATAGTCCAGGCTCTCTCCACAGATGCCTGATTAGGTTGGTAGCTCCTTCAAGCAACCCGTGTGGATTTGTCCCTGCAGATGATAATAGAAATTGGTTTGTGTTACTGGCCTGAGTGACTGATCCCTGTAGGGGTCCCCAAACCGGTTCATTCACAGGACAGTCAAAAGTCCACACTGTGAACTTGGAATGACCCCAAATGCTGCCTTCCTTCGCAGGTTCAACCAGAGGACAGCCACAGTTTGTTACATAGATGTGATGCTTTCTGCCTGGGTAACAACAAGCAGATCAAACAAACCAGCCATTTCACTCTGACAGTAGCACACAATCAGCGAGAGAATGCGAACAGAACATCCCCACTGGAGTCAATCAACGAGAAGTACCTATTTAAATATGGGGACAATGGAGTGAACTTTATCACTGAAATAAACATGCAAAACGCAGCTCACAGCAACAGTATGCAAAGCACATTGCAGTCAATCTCAGCTTCCTCACAATAACATTTACAAAATAATCTTCTTCTTATTACATTTGACATAATGGACTTTGTATTCTTGATGTAGTCTTATAAAAATGTCTTGTCAACATTTGGCACAGCGGTAGAGTTGCTGCCTCACAGCGCCAGAGACCCGGGTTCGATCCTGACTCGATACAGGTTTGTATCGGTTTGGCTTGGTAAAATTGTAAATTGTCCCTAGTGTGTGTAGGATAGTGCTGGTGTATAGGGTGATGGCTGATTGGCGTTCGCTCGGTGGGCTGAAGGGCCTGCTTCCATGCTGTATCTCTAAACAATCACAATCGTTTTTTGCTGGAGATATTCAGATCTTGGAAAATGCATTTACTGTTGGGATGATTTTCCAGCATCCTGTTAAGAGAGGAGATAAATGCCTTTCCGCACTTTCCCAGTAACGTTCCGCTTTTACACTTGAAATATAGAGTATTGTATGGCATGGTGGCGCAGCGGTAGAGTTGCTGCCTTATGCGAATGTGGCGCCTGAGACCCGGGTCCGATCCTGACTACGGGTGCTGTCTGTACGGAGTTAGTACATTCTTCCCGTGACCTGCGTGGGGTTTCTCCGAGATCTTTGGTTTCCTCCCACACTCCAAAGAAGTACTGGTTTGCAGGTTAATTGGAGAGGTTGGATAGACTTCTTCTCTGAAACATCGGAGGTGGAAGGGAGACCAAATCGAAGTAGATAACATTATGAGAAGCATAGATAGAGTGGTCAGTCGGTGCCTTGTTCTCAGGGTGGAAATGTCAAAGACTAGAGGGCATAGCTTTAAGGTCAGAGAGGGAAAGTTTAAAGTAGATGTGTGGGGCAAGTTTCTTTTACATAGAGAATGGTGGATGCCCAGAATGTTCTGCCAAGGATGGTGGTAGAAGCAAATACAATAGTGGGACTTCAGATGCTTTTAGATAGGCACATGAATATGCAACGATATGGATCACTGAGCTGGCAGAGGAGATTAGTTCGCCATAGACATTATGGGCCGAAGGGCCTGTTCCTCTGCTATGCTGTACTGCTGCACCTACTTCACAACTGCCTGAATATTGAGAGATTGTCACTGGATCCCACCACAAAAGCCACGTGTCAGATTACTGGATCATCACAGGTTTATATCTGTTCTCTACGCATATAAACCTGGGTTATTTTGAAGTTACCATTGGCTACAGTAAATTCAGAGTTGGTGGTAACCCAGCATCAGAAAGATTAAATCTCATTTGTGCCATTTTAGATGGAACATTTGCCATATGTTAATACTCTTGTTTGCTAACCCTTAGTTTTGGTCAGATATCTATCATTTATACTGTCTGGTTCTCAATCATTTCTGTATCAGGTCACTTGGAACCAGGTTTACCCCACTCCAGGCAATATCCTGGTGAATTTCATAGAACCATTGCTCTGTATAACTCAGAAGTGGGCCCGACAGCACAACTTGCCCATTCCGACTGTGATCCCATTCACATGAATCCCATTTTGGTTGCATTAAGCCCATATCCTTCTATTTTCCTGCTGAAATACCTGTCCAAATGCCTTTAAAATGCTGTAACTCTATCTGTCTCTATCATTTCTCTCTGACAGCTTGTACCACATAACCACTACCCTCTGTGTGTGAAAAACGTACTTGCCCCTCAGATCACCTTTACACTTATCCCCTCACTTAATCCTCTGACCTTTGGTTTTAGATTCCCCTCCCCAGCAAGAAGGATGGTGGCCATCAGTCCTATCTATGTCCCTCACAATACTTGTTTTCTTTCATGGATCTATATATTAGCCCTTTTAGTACCAGATAACAAGAAGCAGGATATTATTAGTGCCACACATTATAATTCACGTTGTAAAGCAATGCAATAAAAGTTTGCCAGCAAAAGTAAAGCATGAGAAAGTCATCCTTGTTTAACAAGAGGAAAAACACTAATGTGAAGGAAGGAAGGAACTGCAGATGCTGGTTTAAACCGAAGATAGACACAAAATGCTGGAGGAACTCAGCGGGACAGGCAGCATATCTGGAGACTGAGAATAGGTTGAAGAATAGGATCCGACTGAAGAAGGGTCTTGACCCGTAACATCACCCATTCCTTCTCTCCAGAGATACCGTTAAAGCATACGGTATTAGGGGTTCAGTATTGATGTGGATAGAGAACTGGCTGGCAAACAGGAAGCAAAGAGTAGGAGTAAACGGGTCCTTTTCACAATGGCAGCAGTAACTAGTGGGGTACCGCAGGGCTCAGTGCTGGGACCCCCAGCTATTTACAATATATATTAATGATCTGGATGAGGGAATTGAAGGCAATATCTCCAAGTTTGCGGATGACACTAAGCTGGGGGGCAGTGTTCGCTGTGAGGAGGATGCTAGGAGACTGCAAGGTGACTTGGATAGGCTGGGTGAGTGGGCAAATGTTTGGCAGATGCAGTATAATGTGGATAAATGTGAGGTTATCCACTTTGGTTGGCAAAAAACAGGAAAGCAGACTATTATTTAAATGGTGGCCGATTAGGAAAAGGGGAGATGCAGCGAGACCTGGTGTCATGGTACACCAGTCATTGAAAGTAGAGCATGCAGGTGCAGCAGGCAGTGAAAAAAGCGAATGGTATGTTAGCTTTCATAGCAAAAGGATTTGAGTACAGGAGCAGGGAGGTTCTACTTCAGTTGTACAGGGTCTTGGTGAGACCACACCTGGAGTATTGCGTGCAGTTTTGGTCTCCAAATCTGAGGAAGGACATTATTGCCATAGAGGGAGTGCAGAGAAGGTTCACCAGACTGATTCCTGGGATGTCAGGACTGTCTTATGAAGAAAGACTGGATAGACTCGGTTTATACTCTCTGAATTTAGGAGATTAAGAGGGGATCTTATAGAAAACTTACAAAATTCTTAAGGGGTTGGACAGGCTAGATGCAGGAAGATTGTTCCCGATGTTGGGGAAGTCCAGGACAAGGGGTCACAGCTTAAGGATAAGGGGGAAATCCTTTAAGACCGAGATGAGAAAGACTTTCTTCACACAGAGAGTGGTGAGTCTCTGGAACTCTCTGCCACAGAGGGTAGTTGAGGCCAGTTCATTGGCTATATTTAAGAGTGAGTTGGATGTGGCCCTTGTGGCTAAGGGGATTCAGAGGGTATGGAGAGAAGGCAGGTACGGGATACTGAGTTGGATGATCAGCCATGATCATATTGAATGGCGGTGCAGGCTCGAAGGGCTGAATGGCCTACTCCCTGCACCTAATTTCTATGTTTCTATGTTGCTGCCTGTACGCTGAGTTACTCCAGCATTTTGTGTCTCACACCAATGTGAAGGTGCACATGCTCTCCAGTCAACAGAACTCTTTCAAAAATCAAATTGCAACTTATCCGATCCAATAGCCAGTTGGTTCTGAACAATAAACTGTCAAAGCAACTTTGGGGAACATTACTTCTCTGCTACAAAATTTACAGGACAACATTAATAGAATCAGATAAAAGTGCTTCAAGAAAATTGTTCTGCTATTGATTAAACATTTGCTGCGGGATATCTGAATATTATCATGATATCTTTATGTATAATTTCTTAACTACACTGATTTGGCGAAGTTACAAAATTTCAGAAAATAATTTGCAAAAATAAGGGATAAGTTTCCAACTGACCTCCCAATGCACTGTGGTACATACTGGGTGCTGTAAATTATTTGGGATGCAATCTTAAACCATTTAAAATTGATCATCTGCAGATCCCTGCATAAAACTAGGCAGCTGCCTTTTCATCACTTTAGATGAAGTGAGGCAACTCTGCCTGAACACTTTTTCATGATTGAAAGCTAATCCTATGTTAGACTATTTGCACAATAACATGAAAATTCGGGAGAAATGTAAAGCTTGGACATTTTAAGGAAGCATATTCAGTATAAGCCTGCATAGAAAAGTGTCAAAACTACATTATTCTCCTTAATAAAGTTACTAAAATTAATTTACAAACAATTTATAACACACAATATCACAAGGAAGATAAGAATCACTGAAGCTGTCAAAATCTCTCCAGTTTATTACATGGGCCAGGCTGGGGTGCTGCTAAAATTACATTTTTGTGAACAAAAATGGAAGAAATATATATATTTTTTAATAGATTCCTCTTGTTTATTCAAATTCATGTGAACTGCAACAAGGCAAATATTTTAAGTTAGTTTCTTTCTTGTGACTATATTTAGGATCAAAGTACTATTTAAAATGAAGAGATAGGCAGTGCAACAAAAGGGCAAGTGCAGAGCCAGCTGATGTGAACTTTCTTTCAACCTCAACTGCTTGCCAAGATAAATATGTTGAACTGCTCTCCACGGGTTACACTTAAACGGGAAGAGTTCACCTAGTGGAGCTCTGTGACAAAATGGAAAAGCAATTATACTTTATTTGAACGAGAACTGCACATCAGCTCAAACTGTTACAAAACCACTGCCCTCTCTCTGCTTCACAAGATAAATGGCAACTACGGATAATGTTTACAAAGCTCTTTGGGTTCAAGACAATGTACAATTAATACAATTAGAAAAGCAGTTGCCTGTAACAACCTTTAGAAATGGAAAAGAAAAGTGGACACATTATTATACCTGACCTCCAGCACATCCTCTGGCTGCTCATTCTCTCTATGCACCGCCCTGCGTGCAAAAAAACTGCCCCCCCTCAGGTCTCTTCAATCTTTCTACTCTCACCTTAAACCAAAGCACTCTAGTTTTAGCCTCCCCAACCCTGTGCAAAAAGACTGTGGCTGTTAACCTTATCTGTATTCTTCATTATTTTATATACCTCTATGTATGGTCACCCCCCAGCCTCTGCGCTCCTTGGAATAAAGACCCAGCCTACCCACATCTCCTAACAAACCCTCCAGACCCAATAACTTGCCAGTAAATCTCTTTTGCAGCCTTTCCAGTTTATTGGCATTTTGTTTTGCAGGAAGGCGACCAGAACTGTGTGCAGTACTGCAAATGTGACCTGACCAATGTCTTGTACAGCTGTAACATTACACCCCAACGCCGCTCGATGAAGGCAAGCGGGCCAAACACCTCTCCATCACCCAGTCCACCTGTGTCACCATCTTCAACAACCATGTACAGGATTCCCAGGTCTCTCTGTTCCACAATACTGGCTAGGGCCCTACCATTTACCATGCGGGTCCTGCCCAGGTTTTTCCTACCAACCAAAATGCAGTGCCTTGCATTTTCTGAACTGGCACGCACAAAAACTTTTCACTTTACCTCTGTACACATGACAATAACTTAAACTGAACTGAAACTCCATTTGTCATTATTCGGCCCATGGTCTAGATCCTGATGTAATTGTAGATTACCTTCCTTACAGTCCACTGTTATAGTCACCGACATTCACATCCAAACTTTGAATAAATAACGAACAACAGTGGACCCAGCACCCATCCCTGGGGCGCACTACTTGTTACAAGCCTCCTGTCTGAAAAATAATTCTCTATCACCACCCTCTGCATCTAAACTATTTTGTATTCAACTGGGAAGTTCACCCTGAATCCCTTGGAGCCAAACTTCCAGGCCAGCCTACCATGCAGTACATTGTTAAAGGCTTTATCATATCATTTATGCTCATAACTCTCAATGATGAAGCAGATCTTAACACAAATCAAACTGGTGAATATTTAGTTTAGTTTAGAATTACAGCATGGAAACAGGCCCTTTGGCCCACTGAGTGCACGCCGACCAACAATCACCTGTACACTAGTTCTATCCGATACACTAGGGGCAATTTACAGAAGTCAATTAACCTACAAACCTGCACCCGTACTCGCATTCGAACCCTGGTCTCTAGCGCTGTAAGGCAGCAACTCTACCACTGTGCCACTCTGTAGCTTATTCCATATATTGTGATGCTATTTAAATTCTTACCCCGTCTTCTTGTGCCTTTCCAATCTCACTTCACCCATTTCATGAAACCTCTTCCGGTTTAAATCTTGAGCACTGAATATCCCTCTCTGGCATTCACGCAATTTAACATTGCAAATACTTTGTCGCTAACTGTTACCCACTTTGCTGCCTTCTTTTACTTCTCTGTATACACCCATGTTCTATTACAGCTTTGTGGCACTCGATAGACTTGGTCCTACTTTTACCTAAACAACTGGTATCCAAATCTGTCATGTATTTACTTGTTGCACATATATGAATTGGCAATAGCAATGATAGCAGTGATCCACGCACAGACCTTTCAGATATGCCCTGTCTTTGCACCAGTGGTAATCCTCTATCATGCCCCATAGCACTGCTATTGTCCTGAATGGAGCAGACATTGTGATGTTACAAGCTTAATGATGGGCTATGATTAGTGGAAGATAGGATGCAGGTGTTCAGCAGAAGGGTCTCGACCCGAAACGTCGCCTATCTCCTTCGCTCCTTAGATGCTGCAGCACCCGCTGAGTTTCTCCAGCCTTTTGTGTACCCTGCAGGTGCTCAGCATTTGTTAGAGTGAGCTAATCAGCTGAAGCGTCGTTTGTTTGGTAGATACTGGTAGCATCAGTAGTAAGAGCAGGTATTGAGGGCTGTTCTGGGATGCCAGAACCAACTGTTGAGCCTTCCTGAGGTGTCGTGGGCCTAACTCAACAAAACACCAATGAAGAGGGGTGCCCATTTGATAACCCCAATGATATACTTGCACCTACAGGATTAGTTTTTTTTTGAAGGGCTAATTAATATGTAGGTAGCTGTTTTTTGCATATGAAGTAATTTATTGTAAGTTGGTATATTTAGTTAGATCGTTAGATACCACTTTGGCTTTGGGAACTGCTGATGCTGGAAAATCGAAGGTCTGAAGAAGGGTTTCGGCCCGAAACGTTGCCTATTTCCTTCGCTCCATAGATGCTGCCGCACCCGCTGCTTTTCTCCAGCATTTATGTCTACTTTGGCTTTGGGCTTCTTAGTTTAGAGCGCTTATCCTGGAGTTATAGCACAAGTACTTTGTGTTTTAAGTGCAATTTAAATAGGTGTTAGTTTTGTTTTAGAGATACAGCGTGGAAACAGGCCCTTCAGCCCATCGAGTCAGCACCGACCAGTGATCACCCATACACTAGTTTTCCATCCTACACACTGGAGGACAATTTATAGAAACCAATTAACCTGCACACTTGCACGTCTTTGGAATATGGAAGTAAATCGGAGCGCCCAAAGAAAACACACTATCACAGGGAGAACATACAAACTCCAGACAGACAGCACCCGAGGTCAGAATCAAATCCAGGTCTGCAGCGCTGTAAGGGGGCAACTCTATCGCTGCGCCACTGCCTGCAGCCCATTACGCTGTTTCTCCAAACTGGCTTTCCATGAGACACTACAGACCATTAGCAATAACAAAAATTATACTCTACCAAGAAGAACATTTAATAGGAATGTAGAAGGGCATGCTAGGTGTGATACCAGATATAAAGACTATGGAAATTATGCTCTAGGATCAGGTCACACTGTTTGCAACAATGCTGTCCTGATTTTGCAAATCAAGAGTAACCAAAGAGTAACTAAAATGCCAGGAAACGGAGTCATGGCAAATAGGGTATCAACGGCCATCTCCACGTCTGATTATTTAAACCGCGTTTCCAATGTACATTTTCTTTGAGGGTTTTACTCTGACAAAATTCATCATGCTGATGCCTAGAGGTAGTCATTTATTTGTGCTGATTTGGTCAACATAGTTGAGCATCCCGGCAGTATATTTCATTCAAAGTTATTCATTAATTATCTCCAATTACTTTCATCACTACCACTGAGCTGGATTGCATACCTCAGTTCACAAGGAAACCAATATTGCTGAGGTTGTCATCATAAAGTATTAGACACTCCATGTCAACCTAGAAAATTCTCTGATGTGATCAATCTGGGTTTCTACACTCACTCTGATTAGAAGGGCAAAATGTATTATAATTATGAACAAATAACTTGCATTTATATAGTGACTTTCAAAACTTCAGAATATTCCACACAGCTTCCAATTGATAAACTACTTTTCAAGTACAGTTCCAAATAAAATGCTGAGAAAATACACTAACTATTTTTCATGCTCAGCAGTGGATTAGATTACAAAGGCCTGGTGAAAACTTTTTCCGTGTGGTTTTCAACTTGACGTATGTGCCATTCCATCCTTCTGAAATCCCACTGGAATTTCCCACTTTAATGTCTTCAAGATGAGAGATTTAACAACATAGCATAGGCTAAACTAGACTTGAACTGAAAACACTGATCATATAGCTAAAATGTACCATCTTCAAAGAGGAATTTTCCAACCAATAGGTGAAAATAAATCTAACAGCTGCATCATGACATTGTTCATCAAATGTACCTTAGCAGCTGAGTTGGAGACTCCGTGCGTGACATTTCGTATTAAGCCTCCAACGTTTCCATACTTGATCAGCCCCGAAACACCCTCCGACACATCATTCAAAAGTCCCATTGGATTGCCCAAAAAATCCACGGAGCCTAGTATTCGAGTCGCCTGGCTCATCAATTCCTGACAACAAAAACACATTTTACCATAAGAAATAACCAATGTTATCACGTCCATTTTAATAAGATTTGGCATTAACCTTTGGGTTACCTTTGGGAAGGTAGTTGCATGACTGGCTCAGCTACCTCAAAAGGCAACCACTTTGACGTGGGTCTGACAAAAATCAAAATTTCAAGCACCTGGCTCAATAGTTTCGTAACCAGGTTCAAACCTAACCTCTGGTGCTGCATCTTCGGAGTTTGTGTGTCCTACCGAATGAGATTCCTCTAGGTTAGTATGAAGAAGGGTCTCAACCCGAAACATCATCCTTCTCTCCAGTGATTCCTCCAGGTGGCTTTGATTCTCCCCCCCCCCCCCCCCCAACATCTCAATAAGAACCTTTGATAGGAACTGGAGGGTGGAGGGGCTTGGTGGGAATGTGGGAAGCAAATGGAACGTGTAAATGGGTGTTTGATGGTTGGCATAAACTCAATACACAGAATAGTCTATTCCCATGCCATAAGGCTCCATCACATTGAAACAGTTTCACAACACCTTTGATAGTAGCCTTTATTATCCAGATTTTCTTTACACATAATTTAAATTCTCAAATGTTACCATTTTGTGATTCCTGCTTCCTTGTTTTCTAGCACGGGTCTCTGTCCTAAATATACATTATAGTACCAGATGCGTGAGAAGGGAAATGCTTTTCCAAGCTCTTCTGCAGAGAGAGTACACTCCAATTTCACAAATAAACTGGACATTTGCCTACTTCCATATGGGCTGTATGTTGAGATTTAAAATAACTATTACATTTGTTTTCCTTTGTTGTTTATGTGAAGCATGAACATGGAATTCAGATTGAATTCATTAGAGAAAATCAAAATAATGTTAGAATTAGATCCTATCAAAACATTCTCTCCTAGTAATTTTGAAACTCCATAATCTCCTCATTCCCTGAACAGGTTGACGGAGACTAGGGTCTAATCCGATTCACTTCACCATGACTCCGAGCACGATCCCAGAGACTGATTATCACTAAAATACAGGTGTGTGAAATGGCGAATGAGAATCATACCAGTTAATGTAGAAGCATCATTTGAAATATGAAATGTAAGTTACCCACTGATACTTATCTGATAAAGCTGATAAACGCTGACTTCACACTAACCACCCAATAATTTCCTTTGTCGGAAGGAACGGCAGATGCTAGTTTAAACCAAAGATAGACACAAAATGCTGGAGTAACTCAGCGGGACAGGCAGCATCTCCTAATTTGAGGAAGGACATCCTTGTGATTGAGGCAGTGCAGCGTAGGTTCACGAGATTGATCCCTGGGATGGCGGGACTGTCATATGAGGAAAGATTGAAAAGACTAGGCTTGTATTCACTGGAGTTTAGAAGGATGAGGGGGGATCTTATAGAAACATATAAAATTATAAGGACTGGACAAGCTAGATGCAGGAAAAATGTTCCCAATGTTGGGCGAGTCCAGAACCAGGGGCCACAGCCTTAGAATAAAGGGGAGACCATTTAGGACTGAGGTGAGAAAAAAACTTTTCATCCAGAGAGTTGTGAATTTGTGGAATTCCCTGCCGCAGAGGGCAGCGGAGGCCAAATCACTGGATGGATTTAAGAGAGAGTTAGATAGAGCTCTAGGGGCTGGTGGAATCAAGGGATATGGGGAGAAGGCAGGCACGGGTTATTGATTGGGGACAATCAGCCATGATCACAATGAATGGTGGTGCTGGCTTGAAGGGCCGGATAGCTCCCTCCTGCACCTATTTTCTATACATCTCTGGAAAGGAGGATTGAGTGACGTTTCGGGTCAAGTCTGAAGAATGGTCTGGACCCGAAACGTCACCCATTCCTTCTCTCCAGAGTTGCTGCCTGTCCTGCTATAATTTTCTTCTGTTGGGCCTCTCTCCCTTAAACAGTCGAATTACAATTCACGATTTTCCAGTCTTCTAGGCTCTCAAGATTCTTGAAAGATGACTACTAATGCCGACAGCTCGACAGCTATCTCTATTAGAACCCTGGGGTGTAGTCCATCTGGTCCAGGTGACCAGATTTAACACTGATAGGTCTGAAGAACAGTCCCAACCCAAAGCATCCCATGTCCATTTCCTCTCCATCGATGCTGCCTGATCCGCTGAGTTCCTCCAACACTGTTTATTTGCTCAAATTCCTTGTATGTATACATATTTGGATAATAAAATGTATTCAATTAAATTCAAGATTCCAGCATCTTGTGACTCCAGGTGAGATCATGCCTTTTAACTAAAGCAAGCACGTCCCTTCGGTTACGCCTGCTCTTCCAGTCAAGACTCATTCTGAAGCACACATTGCATGCTAAGTGCTGCAAACAGTAATGTTAATCAGACTGGGCACTTTCCCTTGCAACTGCAAGAGATGCTACACGTGTCGCTTTACCTCCCCCTCGACTCCATTCAAGGACCCAAGCAGTCGTTCTCTATTAGAACCCTGTCTAAAGTGTTAATTGTATTTTAACCTTTGATGGACTAATAATTTCTTTTTGACCAGCTCAGCTGCCCACTTTAATTCTCACCTCCTTAAAATGCTTGAGAATGTCGTTGATAATGAATTCCTGCGTCTCATACGGGTGCACTCTGGTGTATGGGTCCAGGTGGATAACTGCATCCTCAAAGCGGATCAACCGGATGCCCAGCATGCCCTTCAAAGCCTGCAACAACAAACAAAATAAAAACACCAAACTGATACCTGCAAAAATAAGAGCAAAGGATGACTAATTCAGGGAGTTCAGAGTGAAAGCTGACTCGGAATGTCATGTCAAAGCCAGAGCACTGCCTGAGGGAAAATAACCTGTCAATTTTGTTCTGTTATCAACAGACATCTATGACTTAACCATGCCATAAGATTAGGATGATTCATGTAGTTTGATTGTGCCATCTACAAAGGTCAAAAGTCTGACAGTGATGATGGGAACCAGAAAAAAAGAATCACTAAGGACAAGGAAAGTCCCTTCGTCTGCAAGCTAATTCCTTCAGTGAGCCGACCCACAGTTTTAGTTTTAGTCTTATTTCTCTTATTTCGTCGATTATAAGTAAGTAAGTTTATTGGCCAAGTATTCACATACAAGGAACTTGCCTTGGTGCTCGCCCACAAGTAACAACATGACATACAGTGACAGTTACGAATGACTCAGAAAACACTAAACATTAATAATAAAACATT
The DNA here is from genome assembly GCA_035221665.1 of Okamejei kenojei. Classification (NCBI taxonomy): domain Eukaryota; kingdom Metazoa; phylum Chordata; class Chondrichthyes; order Rajiformes; family Rajidae; genus Okamejei; species Okamejei kenojei. The sequence continues at coordinate 31,257,053 of CM069162.1, forward strand.
AATGATAAAACACCATTGATCAAGCATGTGAACCAACAAAATACCAAAGATCAAAGGGAGGCTACAGATTTTTAAAGAAGGAACTGCAGATGCTGGAGAATCGAGGGTACACAAAAAGCTGGAGAAACTCAGCGGGTGCAGCAGCATCTAAGGAGCGAAGGAGATAGGCGACGTTTCGGGTCGAGACCCTTCTTCAGACTACAGATTGTTGTAGCAATTACTCGTGGGTAAAAACTGTTTTTATGTCTGGCTGTGGCATAAATATTTCAAATATTTCACAGTTTCTGATCTCGGACATGTTTTCTTGGCTCAGTTACATGGCACTCAGGCCTTTCTTTCAATAGTCGAATTATCAATTCCCATTCTACTGAAGAGATATTCTCAACTGACATTCCTGTGCAGCACTGAAAAACATTCATCATCCTTTGTGTGAGATGTTATTACAAGGCTTTGTCTACGTTTCCAATATCTAGATGATATATGGCACCATTGGAACAACAGAGTACTTTTCCAAAATCATGATCAGAATTACTGCTCGTCTCAAATACCTCCAAAATTTGATATATTGTCTAGTTATATCAGTGCCATGCGGGGCTCGTATAATGGAAAACAGTTGCTATATTTTCCCGTACATCTACAAATTATGCTGATTCTATGACCAAACAAGTTGCAACAGAACTATGTCTCCATTTCCTTTTAATGTTCTCTAATTTGTGACACTGTAATTATAGATAGTTTCCCACTTGTTTGAGCAATGTCTATTGTTCTTAACCAAACCAGGCCTCTGACAACTTCAACCGGAGTTCTATGGGTTCTGAAGTGGTTTATAATGTCATAAAGGAATAAGAGTAGAATTAGGCCATTTGGCCCATCTCTCCCATCCTAACCCCATTCTCCTGCCTTCTCCCTATAACCTCTGACACTGGTACTAATCAAGAATCTATCCTTCTCTGCCTTAAAAATATCCACTGACTTGACCTCCACAGCCTTCTGTGGCAAAGATTCTCCACCCTCTGACTGAAGACCTGTAGCATCTGCAGACGGCCACAGTTCGGGCAAGAGGCATTCATCAGGTAAGGTGGATGAACGGTATGTGCTTTCCAGTTTAGATGGGGCATCTTGGTCTGCATGGGCGAGTTGGGCCGCAGGGCCTGTTTCCGTGCTGTATGGCTCTATGACTAAATAGCACGATCTTAAGAAACTCGCCTTGAATTCAACAGGTAGCTTGCTTGAAGTAAACACGCTCATCTTGATTTGTGGCATGCTGAGTTTGAGGTTTTCAAAGTAATAGCGCTTTGCGGTCCCACTTTTCTCATTGTTCTGCTCAGGGGCATTTTCATCTGGCTTTTCTACATCTGTGAAGGAAGGAGTTTAAGATATCAAACTTTCACATCTGAAATGAACTGCTCTTGTACACTGAATACAATTAATTAGTGAGGCACTCATGGTTACTTAGATTAAAGCTTCACTGATCAATGGTAAATTAAGATGATGATAAGGAATTATTCGATAGTGCTGACGGAGGCTTTAATTAAATAGAAACCCTAGAGTACAAATCAAAAAGCAAAAGGAAAACAAAATGCAGGTGCTTAAAATCTAATGAACAGAACAAAACCTACGGGTCAGACATCTGTGGAGAGGAAAAACAAACGGCGATATTTAGCTTTGTTTAGAAGTATTGGACGGAAAAAGGCCCATCGGCCCATCGATTCCACACTGACCATCGATCACCCGTTCACACTAGCTCTACGCTATCCCACTTTCTCATCCACGCCCTTTATATTGATGGGAAATTTACTGTGACCAATTAACCTACAAACCCACACGTGTCTGGGATGTGGGAGCAAACCAGAATAGCTGGAGGAAACCCATGGGAGTCACAGAGAGAACGTGCAAACTCCATATAGGCAGCATGTGAAGTCAGGATCAAACCCGGGTCTCTGACGCTGTGAGGCAGCAACTCTACCTATTTCATTGACCTGAAAGGTTGATTCTGTTGCGCTCTCCACTGATACTGCCAAATGCATGAAATATCTTGTGCATTTCATGTTCGCGTTTAAATAACCATCTAGTAAAAGTTTATAGAAAGGCTACTCTGGAGAATGCACCATCTCTGTATGGCAACAGATTCCTCAGTCTAAGAGCTTATCAACCTGATCGGCCATGTTCGGCAGTTGCAGTTTGTTGCTATTGTGGCAAACACAAAGGAACCTTAATCCCCTAAATCAGATGGTGACTCTCCCAAGATTAGACAACCTGTTATTTATAATAAAGACAAACTTAATTATACACAAGGAAGTTGTCAATTTAAAACAGAATGTCAAACCACTTTGTTACTTTTTTAATCTTCTCCTTGGGTTTAGACTCAGCAAGTACCACCCTTGCCTTCTACCCCCCACCCATACACCCCCTCTCCCCCCCCCCCCCCAGTAATCCAGTAACCAAACAAATAAGCTGCACCAGGCAATCATATAAACTGTTCATGGATTTCACAAGCAATTACAAATATATTTTTTGCTCTATCAGTGTACTGTAAAAGCCTCGATAATTTCTGGGTGAACATCAATGAAGCACAGTTTAGTTGCAGTTAGAGCCCACAATGAGTGCTACTGATTGAAATAAAATTGATTTATATTTTATAACACAGATTATAATGATTAACATATCCTGGAGTGATTTGAAGCAGAAAATTAATCAGAATTAAGATACAGAATTTTTTGAAGACCTCAATTAGATTATGTTGCAACTTATTCTGGTATATCTTTTGTTTCATATACAAACCCCCCCCCCCCCCCCCCCCCCCCCGTTAGATCCTAGCCTGCAGGTGAGCGCAGATATTGTCCATTTCATTGGAGTGTGCACGCATTTGTATTTTAATGAACCGTACAACTGTATTCCACTAAGCTGAACAAGTGTCTAATATTATTTAAATCTTATTTCCTTCACATACCTATATCATAAGCTGAAAAAATATTTATCTAGAATGTATCCATTGGCAAGATCTAAAAAAATGTATTTTCCAACCTTCAAAGCCCAATCAACAGTGGAAATCATCAACAAACTATAAACAAAAATGCACTCCAGCATCAGGCTGGATTGTTGGGATTCAAGGGTTGGATATGATCCTGAAACATACAAACCCCTCCACAGTAGTTTCTAAAGAAGAAGAAAATGCGGTCGTAAAATAGCACAGACTATCGTGTAATAACAGAGTACAAATGGGAACATATGTCTATCTGTTTCAACTTCCCAGCAAAAAAACATTTGAAAACATTAACCACTCTTCCAAGAGTAAGTAAAGTCACCCATACACAGTAGACCCTGGGTTCAGCTTCTATCATGGTTTGAATTAGTGGACTTCAGCCTCCCTGTCCTCAAGATGAAACAAGATAACCATATTAATCAGAAGTTGCTTTCTGATAGATGTTGTCATCGTAAATGTACTAATGCATGGCTGTCTGAGTGCAACTCTCAGACCAGTACATGAAACATTTTGTATACGACAACCTTGTGCCGTTTGCAAAGTCCATCGTTAACATTCTTTTACATCCAATCTGCAGTAGTATTTATACTGGGCATCAAGGCAATATTGATACCCTGCTTTAGAACTTGTACCTTGGTCCAACTGTCCCAAGCCAAAAAATTGCAATAGCTTCAGCAAGAGCTTCTCTTCGATTTGAACGGTCAGCTTCCGCACTGTGATCATGAGGTGCTGGAGATACAGAAATAAATAGTGTCACTACAAATGCAAGAAGCTAATAAACATTCTTTACTTCACTGTAACCAATTCCTGGCAAAGAGAAGGAGACAAGAAAGTGAAATTCTAATGTTGCGTTTTCTCTCCGTTCTTTATCCAGCCTTAAACATGATTTCAAGATCAATAAACATTATAAATTCTGCTACATACCACTTTATTTGAACTATATTTTGTCCATTTTAATGCAAGTTCACCAGAAATTCTTTATTTTCTGTAGTGGGAGAAGGAGATCAATAGCACCTCCAATTTTAATTATTCATCGCTCCAACACAAAGGTACTGTACAGAAATGGGGCTAGGTGTCCCCCTTCCATGCCCTTTATAATCAGTTACAAGTCAGCGGCAGCCACACCAATATTCTTGCCCATGCTGTACAAAAATTGATTACTCCCATCCGAAGATGAAATGAGGATCGACTTGCATTTCTGCCTCCTACCACATTGCTATTTTTTTTTTAAACAGCACACATTTATCGATGTCTGAAGAAATTAATAGCACAAAAACCCTCCAAGAAAACATAGAACTGCAATGTGACACTTAAAGACAGCGGAGTCAGGGGATTTTTAGGGAGAAGGCAGGAATGGGGAACTGATTGGGGATGATCAGCCATGATCACATTGAATGGCGGTGCTGGCTCGAAGGGCCTACTCCTGCACCTATTGTCCATTGTCTATAATGAAGAGTCCATAATTGAGTCCATTTCTGCTGGTCTAAAACTAAACAAACAGTGCACGTGTGTCAGTAACACCATTAATCCCAGCAATCAATGATATGCAAAGTTATAAATTAGAGGACAAACTAGAATCACAAATCCTAGGTCAGATTTTACAAGGAAATGTTGATGAGGTATAGGATGGGGCGAGAGCAGTAAACATATAAAAAAAACTAACAACATTGGTGTGAGCAGAATGGCTGTTGTTGACGATACATATTTTGTGAAACAGCTTGTACCTGCTGGTACAGTGTGAAACTGAGAACATTCTAATGATTTCTACCATACCCAGTTTAATGTGGAAATCCTAAAGTTCTCATCTGTGATTCAACACTTACATAATATGCGCCATTTTTTAAACAAATGAACTGAAAAATTTTATTCCCGTTATAAACTTAAGCTTTCTTGCCCGAGTAACAGTAGACTTAAAATAGAATACATTTACTAAAGGTTATTTTTCAACTTCTATCTGAATCATATATGCTCCAAACCTTGCAGTTTGTATAAATATGGAAATTATAAGCTTATGTGCTCAAATTATAAGCACTCAGTTTCTGGTCTGCAAGAATTATTCACTCTTGAGTGTCAGCTGACCAGATTATACCAGTTGCTAGCAGTGAGTGATCTCTTAGAACTGATGCCGAATAGAAACCAATATTGGAAAAAGTGGAAGTTCAGATCACATAAGTCACTCGATCTCTGTGAGCAGCCCCCCTCAACATCGCCCCTTAACAAGTGAATATAAAAATCATCATCGTTGAAAACATCAACGGGCACAGTGCCTTACAATGCTATGTACGACAGTGATCGCAACTTTGACTGAAGTTGCGATCCAAGCCAAAAATTCCGACATTTTACAGCGAGATGAGTACGACCATCAGGATATTAAACCTCCAAATAAGCTCCGAGCTACAGAGATTTGGCAGCAGTTTTTGTCTCTGTATTAAAAATATATATATATATGCGGAACTTTTTTGTTGCTTATTATGGTGTTTACAGATTACTATGGTTACATATCTTTTGTTCTGCTGCAAGTGAGAATTTCATTGTTCTATTTTGTGACGTATGAGAATAAAAAACTCTTGACACTCTTCTGCTGAAAAGTGAACTGCTACATTTAACCTCTTCTTCCCGATGCCAATTTCACTCAGTGCACTGCAGTATAAGGGGCTGGGAAGGGAAATCAGTTCAAATTATAGACAAAAAGTGCTGGAATAACTCAAGAGTGTCATGAAGCATCTCTGTCTCTCGTGGAAAAGGATTTCAGTTCAAGTTATGCTTGATCCCAATCCAATAACACCACTGATAATTACGTGCTAATGTATAGCGAGTATTCGACAAGGCCCAACTGTGATGTCCTTCAAAGTAAGTTTTCTTGTCAGTATTAATGTTTCAGATAATAATATTTTAAAACTGTCGAATTCGATAAAGAATTAAGACTGAATAAGAAGAGCTGCAAATAGACACAAAATGCTGGAGTAACACAGCGGGACAGGCAGCATCTCTGGAGTGAAGGAATGGGAGACGTATCGGGTCGAGACCCTTCGTCAAGGTCTGAAGAAGGGTCTCGGCCGGAAACGCCTCCCATTCCATCTCTCCAGAGATGCTGCCTGTCCCGCTGAGTTACTCCAGCATTTTGTGTGTGTCTATTTTCGGTTTAAACTGGCGTCTGCAGCCCCTTCCTACACAAGAACTGCAACATTGCAACACTGCAACATTGAGGAAACACAGAAAATCTGGAAGTAATTTAAGAAAAAGCAAAATCTCTTTTGAAGAAGGGTTTCGGCCCGAAACGTTGCCTATTTCCTTCGCTCCATAGATGCTGAGTTTCTCCAGCACTTTTGTCTACCTTTTCTTTTAATACTAACTGGTATCATTCAAGTGAATCTTTTGTGCCTATTACATGAAGCCAGTTTTAAAAGACAAACTCCTCATGGAGATATTTATCCAGATGAAGACCTTAGTACTTAGCGCTACATTGAGAACCCAATCTATAAAGAGGCTATTTACCACTCAGACTAACCATCACAGATAGGGAGGGTTTGTGAAGAAGAGTGAATCAGATTGAAGAGCTATATGCAGTTGTGATCCTATCAGGTAATAATACTCTTTAATGGAAGCATGCCTCAGTTTTGATGAGTCGGGGATGACAGCTTTGGCTGAAAGTCCTCCAGGAATAGAAGCTAGTCTCGAGCCTCTATTCTAAATCTGTAGGATACCTTTCTTTCCTTGCAGCTGAAACACCAAAGGTTGGATAATAAAACACGGTGTGAGATGGGTGACTTTACATTCCACACGCATGGACATTGTACTTCAGCTGGATTTCTAGATTATCATCGCCACCTGGTGATCATCCTTGCTGTACATAATATGTCACTCCTCAAAGCTTCACTGGTTGGAAGCCATCCAGACGGCTTCACATGCAAGATGATATGTTGGCAGGTTATTCTGCAGTGATCATTCTGCAGTGCCTTCCAGCCAAATCTGATCATGTCCTCACTCGCTATCCACACTCCAGACTATTATTGCAAGGGCCAGCTGCTAGCGACTAATCCTAGCTAAGTGTTCCCGCATTCAGAGATGCCAAGATATACCAGAGCACCACAACTTGTGTCCCAGTTACGATCTGCAAAATCAATCCAGTGATCAAACCTGAGCTCCTCCAATTCATGCAGTTTTGACATGCAACACTTAATACCTTTGCAAATAATATGCTGTTTGGGGTGGGAGGAAATTTGTGTATAATGGACAGGTTAGTTCAACAGCTTGTTTCTTTGCTATACATTCCAAGTAATTTGCTGTGTTGTTAGATGTTTTACTTATAGATATGCACCAAGCCAATCTTCAGTATCCTGATTCATTGAAGACTCACCTTGAAGAGTTCAGTCAGTGCGTTCTTGCTTGGGATCTTCATTGCGTTGATCTGAACAGCAGGACCAAATTCAATGGGTTCTGTTTCACTTTCAGGGGTGTTGGGTGTTAGAGAAAGGATTATAGGTTGTGTTGTTCCCAAAAGTTGGTTATCAATCTTGTGACAAACAGAAGGAAGAAAATATAAGTAGCCTTTAACAATTAATAATAAAGGAAAATAAATGGCGCCAATGAATTTCTCCTGATATTTTTAACAAATATATTTTCTAAAGGAGTGTTCTCGCACTAGAAAACTGAATGGTTTCAAACAGCATATTTTTCAAAAAACAGTCTAAGTAGAGACATCTTAAGCATTTATAATTGGTCACACACTCTGTTCCAATACAAAATATCATTTAACATCTTAAAGAAACTTAGTGATCTTTAGATGCCAACAGTGAATTTTGGTATCGAAGGTAGACGCTAAATGCTGGAGAAACTCAGCGGGTGAGGCAGCATCTCTGGAGAGAAGGAACAGGCGACGTTTCAATCTGAAGAGTCTCAACCCGAAACGTTGCCTGTTCCTTCTCTCCAGAGATGCTGCCTCACCCGCTGAGTTACTCCAGCAGTTTGTGTCTACCTTCGATTCAGACCAGCATCTGCGGTTCTTTCTTACACAAGTAAATGTTGGTAGACAGTTTCACAAGCTATAGGAATAGAATTAGGCCATTTAGCTCAAGTCTGCTCCACAATTTAATCATGGCCGATCTATCTTTCGCTGTCAACTCCATTCTCCTGCCCTTTCCCCATATCCCCCGACACCCTTGCTAATCAAGAACATGTTAATCTTCACCTTAATACCCAATTACTTGGCCTCCACAGCCATCTGTGGCATTGAAGCCACAGATTCACCACTCATTGACTGAATAAAATCCTCCTCCTCTCCTTTCTAAAGGTATGTCCTTTTATTCTGAGGCTGTGGCCTCTGATCCTAGACTCTCCCACGAGCAGAAACGTCTAGCATAGATGGATAATTATCCAATCCATATGGAAATTCTCCTCTTCATAATTTACAATGCAGTATGTGGTTATTCAACAATATTTCTTCCAGCTTTCTTTTTGAAGAACCCAAAACTAATCCCATTGCCTTTGTTTCCCCCACACACAGCTCATATTTTTCATTTCACTGAACGATAAACATCGACAGCTGCATAATCTGCACACTGCTGGCCCTCAATCGTCTCATAGTGTTAATTGTCTGTCTCCTTGCCTAGTCTAGAACGCATGTGCATCACGAGTCAGGAAGAATCCAGCTTGCGGTCTGTATTGTGCGTACCTTTTTTATGTGTCTTCAAATGATCAAATTTGAGGCATAGAAGTGCTGACTATAAAGTATGGTTAAGATGTGCCTCGTTACCTGTACATCCTGAATGCTGACCTCGAGCATCTGACCAGTGGCGACCTTTGTGTAATGAACATCTATCCCTGTCAGAGTGGCGAATACCAATTCCTCAGGGACTTTGTTGATCAACGATACACCAACTCCGCCATCCAGTTTCACTAAAACCTGTAGATATTCAGCAAAATACACCTTTCTTTAAAGAGGTAAAATTCCATCAAAGTTGATTTCCTTCAATGGAGCGATATAAAATTATTCATTGTCCAGAAAGCGTGAACTCTTGGGCACTGTTCTACAGACGTTTTACACCTCCCCCAAAGGCCATTTTACTTGTGACCCTTGCATGAAAAATCACCGATGGACAATCATAGAGAAGCATGATTGGGTCTTAACTCAATACATACCCATTGTATTGGTCACTGAATATGGTGGAAAATGTGTGACAAACAAAAAAAAAAACAGGATTTGAATTTCAACACCACATGGACTATTCACTCCACTGATGATGGAGTACTTTCATTGTGAATGCTTTGCAACAGTCAGGGGCAGAAATCCGGGGGGGGGGGGGGGTTTTCCGAGGTGGGGGACGATCCCCCCCAATGCTTTGTGAAACATGTATTGGATGATCAGCCATGATCATATTGAATGGCGGTGCAGGCTCGATGAATGGCCTACTCCTGCACCTAATTTCTATGTTTCTGAAACATGTTGCTACATATAGCAATTGCTACATATAGTTTGCTTCATTTCAGAAGGAAATCCACCTTAGGAAAAAGCTTCAATGCTTTTATCAGAAAGCACCTGCATCTCGACTAGTGGGAGCTGAAGTCTCGATGGGAAAGGCCTGTCCCACATACGCGATTTTTTCAGCGACTGTCGGCACCCGTCACTAATTATCGTCCACAGGGCTGAAGCCCCTGTAGCCTCGCGCGTGTGAGTGAGTGTGCGCATGCGGCCGCCAAGAAATTGTGTTCCCCGGTCCTCCCCCCCATGTTTTAATATTGATTTCCATGCCTGGCAACAGTTGTACAAGGCCTTGGGGAGACCACACCTTGACTGGTGTGTGCAGCTGGTTCACCTTATCTGACGAAGAATGTTCTTGCTACTGAGGGAGTTTAGCAAAGGTTCACTAGGCTGATCCCTGGGAATGGTAGGATTGATACACGAGGAAAAATTAAGTCAATTAGGTTTACATTTAAAGGAATGAGAGGGAATCACATACAAACCTATAAAAATCCTAATTGGATTGGATAAATGTGATGCAAGATATTCCTGAAAGCTTGAGGCATTTGGAAGCGGCCTACAGGGACAATTAAGGGGTGGCTTTCATCATCAATGTCTGCATGTTGCAGCAGTTTTGATACATTGGCAGATAAATTGTTCTTCATTAATATCTGGTAAATTAAACCTACAGTTACTTTTAAGAAGGAACTGCAGATGCTGGAAAAATCGAAGGTAGACAAAAATGCTGGAGAAACTCAGCGGGTGAGGCAGCATCTATGGAGCGCAGGAATAGGTGACGTTTTGGGTCGAGACCCAAGGGTATTGTTTCAGACTGGACAATTTATCCTGTTCCTCTGTGCCTGACAAGGAGTTTTGGAAACTTCTTGTTGTTTTGAATCAAACACATCAGAAGATTACAACAAAAAACTGAAATGGAACATAGTCACACCTCTAACTCTTGTTCAGCTTCCAAGTTCTTCAATTTCCGAATTTCACCAACCTCGGCGACCGGACACTCCTCGGTCCCTGTGAGGGAACGATTGGTCCTGCGATGCTGTAGATCAGTAATCTGGAACAAGCCAAAATGGTCACACAACCAACAAAATTAGTGACCATTAACTGGATCAGAAAGTACAGAACCAATGGAACACAGTGATTATATAAAATACAAACATAAAATGGAAATAAATTTGCCATTCAAGATTTCTACAAAATCCACAAACTAAACTTACATAGAAAATGCAAAGATAGCATCACAGGGAAGGGAGAATTTAATTTTCCATAATAAATACTTAATAGTTAGAACTCAAAACAGAAAAATAAACAAATAAAGGTGTCATTAGTGCTGGAGAAACTCAGCGGGTGAGCCAGCATCTATGGAATGAAGGAAATAATCCTTCGCTCCATAGATGCTGCCTCACCTGCTGAGTTTCTCCAGCATTTTTGTTTACCTTCGATTTTTCCAGCATCTGCAATTCCTTCTTAAAAATAAAGGTGTCAGATATGTCTATGTTTCTATCACAAAGTCAGAAGTTTGTGAGGGTGCAAATTCCAGAGACCTGTGCAATTGTGCTGTATTGTCGAAAGTATGTCTTTATAAATAAATGCTAAACTGATTCTGCCCACTCTCATAAAAGATCCAATTGTACAAGAAACATTGGATAAAAGATTATCTCGACACTATTAAATTATTGTCAATAAGAGCTTGCTGCTGGCAGAACCGCGGCCATGTTTCTTACAATTCAAAAATACTTGTTGTAAAGCACGTAGATTGTCCACAAATCATGAAAGATGCTACATAACATCATTTTGAAGGACAGAGGATGAAAATGGGAAGGGATAAAGGAACAAATGAAATACCAAGAGGAGGAAGAAATTAGCAGGATGACCTGTTTAAAAGAACAGAAGAACAACTCAATGAATCAACAAAAATACATCAAAAGGATATTTAACAGAACAGCTGGAAAAGACGGAAAGAGTGCAATGTAAAAAAGAACAGGAAAATTAAAAAAAATGTTTTTGTGACCTCTCAGAAGAAAATTAACTGGCATGAATGGATTGGAGAAGGAGAGACAAAATGGAAATTGAAAGCACTTAACGTTAATTTCTTAAAATGAGAGCAAGTGCAAGAACGAGTACTGACAGTCACCAGTGTAGCAGGGAGTTGGTACAATCAGCAATTACAGACACATATATCTTCCCCACCCTAAACAGAAAACATATGGAACATAATTGGAATCTTAGTGTCTGAGGAAAGTGTGGCTTTTCCAAATAAGAGGTGGGTGGTGACAAACTGTCTGGACTGGTGTTTCTCTATACTTATGACTCTATACTCATGACTGCGTAGCCGGTCACAGTGCGAACTCCATCATCAAGTTCGCTGACGACACCACTGTAGTGGGACGTATCACTGATGGGGACGAGTCGGAGTACAGAAGAGAGATCGAGCGACAGTCCATATGGTGCCAGCACAATAACCTGGCCCTCAACACCAGCAAAACCAAGGAACTGATTGTGGACATTGGAAGAAGTACGATGGGGACGCACAGTCCCGTTTATATCAACGGGTCGATGGTTGAAAGGGTCAAGAGCTTCAAATTCCTGGGTGTGCACATCTGTGAAGATCTTTCCTGGTCCGAGAACACAGATGCAATTATTAAGAAAGCTCATCAGCGCCTCTACTTCCTGAGAAGATTACGGAGAGTCGGTCTGTCAAGGAGGACTCTCTCTAACTTCTACAGGTGCACAGTAGAGAGCTTGCTGACCGGTTGCATCGTGGCTTGGTTCGGCAACCTGAGTGCCCTGGAGAGGAAAAGACTACAATAAGTAGTAAACACTGCCCATTCCATCATCGGCTCTGACCTTCCTTCCATTGAGGGGATCTACCACAGTCGCTGCCTCAAAAAGGCTGGCAGCATCATCAAGGACCCACACCACCCTGGCCACACACTCATCTCCCTGCTACCTTCGGGTAGAAGGTACAGGAGCCCGAGAACTGCAACAACCTGGTTCAGGAATAGCTACTTCCCCACAGCCATCAGGCTATTAAACCTGGCTCGGACAAAACTCTGAACATTAATACCCCTCCATCTGTTATTTGCACTTTATTAATTTATTAATTAATGTGTGTATTTAAGTATATAACTGTAGTCAATGCCTACTATGCCCGAAACGTCGCCTATCTCCTTCGCTCCTTAGATGCTGCTGCACCCGCTGAGTTTCTCCAGCTTTTTGTGTACCCTCAATGCCTACTATGTTCTGTTGTGCTATGCAAAGAAAGAATTTCATTGTCCTGTCAGGGACACATGACAATAAACTCTTTTGACTTGACTTGAGTTCAAGGTTGCCTGGGGAATGGGTGGAGATATTTTGTGGTTGCACATAAGCAAAATCATTCAAGTAGCAGAAACTGTTGGAAGAAATATTGGTAGAGGCTGGACTCGAGGAAGGGATGAGGATATCCAGGAACAAGTGCATCAGAAGCAGATTGAAAATAACTGCTGTGCAGCTCTGCGCAAAGAAATATGCTGTACAACGTTGGCCCATGACAGTTGGAGGGAGAGGAAAGAATTCTTCTTAACGGATAAGATGATTAACATGGGGAATTATGCTTTGTTTGATGTGTGGAATCATAATCCAGAAGGAAAAAGTCACCTGTTAACAATATATTCTGCAAGGAAATATGAAGAAGATACATTTTGGTTAAGCCGCCTGTGATCAGCATACCTGCAACACACGTGTAGGACCATCAGGAATTACTCGCAAACAGAGAACTCCTGAACCAGGTCTCATTTTCTGGTTAATGAACTGTTGCTCGACTGGAACTGGTTCCAGGCCAAGGGTTGGTTCTGGACCCAGCACCACCTCTGCTCCATCGTACAAGCCTGAAATGCCTTTGGTTATCTAGATAAATCACAGATTTAAGATTCTTTGCACCTCACTCTCACACACTCAAATAAAAAAAGTTCCAATTAGAACATATGTTTAACCTGTACTAGACCAAAGTTCACTGAACAAATGAGTTGAATACAGTTGCAGATTAGTAATAAATTACCCATGTGTTGTACATATGAGTTGTATGATTATTTGAAATGCATATACAAGGGCGGCACAGTAGCGCAATGGTAGATATGTAGCCTTATAGTGCCAGAGACCCGGGTTTGATCCTGTTGTCTGTGTGGAGTCTTTATGTTCTCCCTGTGACCACGTGGGTTTTCCCCTGGTGCTCTTTTCCTCCCACATTCCAAAGAATGGTTAATTGGTCTCTGTAAATTTCCCTGAGTGCTTAGGATGCAAAAGGGATAACACAGAACTAGTGTACGGGTAGATATGTTGGGCCTAAGGGCCTGTTTCCACACTGTATCTCTAAACTGAACTTCTGGCTAAAGCATCAAAAGCAAAATCAATCACAGATCTTGTGGCCGAATGGCCTGTTCCTGTACTGTTCTCTGCTCTGCTCAGTTGTCAGTATTGTGCTAATCTAGTTTGCCAATACCGTAAAATAAAATGCTCATTCTCTTGTTCAAATGCCTCCACGCCTTGCTCCTCCCATTGTTGTAACCTCCACTGAACGTGTAAGAAATCCGATTCCTAACTTTAGCATCCTCCCTCTTTTGCCCTCTCTCTGGTGTGTGTGGATTCAAGCTTGTAAGTGTCAGATCCTGTTTGCCAGCACCTTTATTAGAGCCTCTTAAACCCTGTATCCTAATGTGCAGTACTAAGCTTTTAATGACCATTCCCAAATATCTCTCTTTATCAGTGTCATTTTTTTCCCTTGGTTCTGCTTCTGTGAAACTCCTCAGGGTGTCTTCCTGTGTTAAAAATGGCCAGTCGTTGCTGTAAACCTGACCTGTTGTTCAAGTTCTGTAACTGTAAATGTAACGTTCCGATAAAGTTAAATTAACAGATCTGAACAAAAAAGAAATTCCAGCAAATCAGCTTGTCTACCCCAGGTGTGCTCTGCACAAAAGAACATTACTACCTGTGAAAAAGCAACCACGTCTAAAAGAAATGACAGGCTGTAACATGTTGCAAGCAACAAATCACCAAGTGTCACCACTAAGTGGTTAGCTTTTCTGTGTCCGCCAGCATTGGCTTGTTGCCTAAACTCCTCTCAAGTGCTCGTTTTTCTTGTATCAAGTAAAATAATTTCAAGCTGCAGACCATAGAGCAGTGAGTTTGAATCTCGGTTTAATTTATCTCAGCCAGTTGAGGTGCTGCAGTTGGCCTGAGTGTCCCTTACTCAGGAAGAAGAAAAATGTGTTACTTATTAATTCTCGCAGAAACAGGCAAATGCCGAGAAGAACAGAATCAGTATCAGAATCAAGGGTGACTTCCAAAATGTAATAATGCTTGTGAGAAACATTTGCAAAGACATGGTGCTGGAGGAAATCCCCATGAGAATGGAAACAGAAATCACAAAAGTGCATTGAAGGTGAAATTAACTACCCAGTGCTGGACAGACTAGTTTTCTCAATTATTTGTGCTTTGAAGAATTTTTTGGATATTTGGAAAATCAGCACGGATTCAAAAACACGGGTCTTTTTTGGAGAGGTGAAAAAAAAACAAAAAACGGCAATCTGAGAAATGTCTATGAACATTACCTACATGTGTGGAAGGCACTTGATAAAACCTCTCATGGCAGACTCATGGAAAGTGAGCTAAGTATTGAACCGGCTTTGAAATGACTGGGTGAATAGGCAGGTCACCCAATTCATAAAACGTGACATGTGACCTCTTGCAAGGATCTGCAATGGAGTCTCAACTATTTACTATACAGCGGGGAATATAAAAACTGACTCTAAAAGCTTTTTTAAATGTGTAAAAAGGAAAAGATTAGTGAAGGCAAATGTAGGTTCCTTACAGTCAGAGACAGGTGAATTTATAATGGGAAACAAGGAAATGGCACAACAGTTAAACGAATACTTTGGTTCTGTCTTCAGTAAACAATCTCCCAGAGGACCGAGAATCTAGTGTGAGGGCGGAACTGAAGGGAATCCACATTAGTCACAAAATGGTGTTAGGTAAACTGTTGGGACTGAAGGCAGATAAATCCCCAGGGCCTGATGGTCCACATCCCAGAGGACTCAAGGAGGTGGCCCTAGAAATCGTGGATGCATTGGTGATCATTTTCCATTGTTCTCTCGACTCTGGATCAGTTCCTGTGGACTGGAGGGTAGCCAATGTAACCCCACTTTTTAAGAAAGGAGGGAGAGAGAAAATGGGGAATTATAGACCAGTTAGTACATCAGTAGTGGAGAAAATGCTTGAGTCGATTGTTAAAAATGTTAGAACAGCGCATTTGGAAAGCAATAACAGGATCGGTCAGTCAGATTTCTATCTGCCAATTCCCTATGCTGGAGAATATGCTATAAAACTTCAGCAACTACTAAACTGCTGTACTGGTGATTACCGAGCTGCCACAGGTAATGCATGGGCGTTATCTGAGGTAATAGATCAAAGCAATATACCTAATTTGAACTGCTTAAATTTGTATGCTGCTGTGGTGTAAGATATGAAACTAAATCCATTGACATAAGGGAGTGTCCTTAAATCATTATTATGTGTGACATTTTCCCCAAATATGATGAAAAGCACCCTCTTACTCTGCCCCTCACCTCAACTTTTGTGTTTCTTTCGATGCAACCTTCTGGGATGGTACAGTCACTTTCCTATCCACTTAACGATGGCTGTATAGTTAAATGAGGGTTTATGCTGCCAACATTGTTGCTCTTACCTGTACTACCATTCTTGTTTGGCCACAGCTCAGACGCCCATCTTGGAAATACCAACTCTGGCTAGTGCTGCGACGTCGGTCAGGGTTTCTCAGCATGAGTGGCTCATACCTACAACACACACAGGAGGACAACATTTTATTTATGTGTATATACTTATTATAGGTACAGTAAGTAAATATATATATATGAATGTTAATTATTTGAACAGCCAGTTTGTAATCACTGAAGATTTAAGAATGGCCCTGTGGATGAGCACCTGGAGTTCTAAATGTATTGGTTCATAAGAAGAAAGAAAAACAAAAAGTAGGATTGTAATTCATTTTATGGAAAAGCAAAGAGTCATATTCTATTCATTCATTGGAATGGAACAAAGAAGTGCTGAATTGTGGGAGTTAAATTCATCAAAACATTAAACTAGATGATGCTCTGAGCCATCATGAGAAAGTAATATAACAAGATTTTAAAGTCTTATTACTGTGGATACCACCTCAGCATTTTTGACACTCTGAGGAAAGGCTTTTCCTGAATATTCAATCCACAGAAGCAATCAAGTAATTACTGGTATAATCGGTCATCGTCATGATCCTTTAATGAAGGCAAATGGCTGTTGACAACTGAGAGATGTGCCTCAAGAAATGAGCAGCAATTTATACCACAACATTTAAGAAAGTGAAGAATGAGAATTAAACTTTGTCTCCTTCACCTGATGACAGTTAGCAAATGTTACCTGCAGTCGGTGACAGCAGCCACGCCTGCAATGTCGAGGACCAACCCAGAGTTTGGCGGTTTACTTGAAGAGGGTTTGTTGGGGTTATGAGGAGGAGAAGAACCCTCATGGCATAACATCCCACTACCAGTCATGCGCCAAAGCTGTGATCTTTTACCTGGTTCCTAGATTTGAGCAGAATTTGATTATGGTTAACAGGTAAAGCAAAGAACAGGATACACGTTAAAATAATAATTTAACACTTGCTAATCAAAGTATGACAAAATTATGACGTCACTGAATAAAGTTAATTTAACTGTGATCTTTTCTTCTGATTGCCCCAACATTTACGCCCCAAAAGGTAAATCCTCACTGGGCTATAGTTTAATGACCACCTCCAATGAACGTGCCATTCTTCATGTACAAACCTTCATGCACATGATTAACACCAGTGCCTGGGCTTGGAGGGAATACAACTAGTTACAACATAATTGGCCTGAGGAGCAATCCTATTACTGGCAAATAGTCTGGCAACACTTGCTTTCCAGCAGTCTCTGTGATTAACGAGGTAGTACTGTCCCCTGAAAGACATTTTCCAAAGAAAGAACAGCTTTGAATACGATGATTTCCTCACAGATTATAGTTTTCTCCTTTTACCTTTTTCTTCAGGATTACTCTTCCAGTTTTGGGTGCAACATCCAGCACTAGCTGCGCACAGCGAACATTTTTCTTCCCTGAACCTTGAGCAACAGGCCTTCCAGAGGATTCCACAAGCCTGATTTAAATATACAACACAAATGTAACATTTTATTAAGGAAGAACCATCAAGTGCCTACACATCACTTTTCACAACCTCACACTTGCTTCACAGACAACGAAGAACAGATGGAGTCACTTGTTCAATAGCTAATACGAGTCGTAGCTTCATAAAAATATTGTACTTAAAAAAATAAATCTTGAAAAGGGCTACCAAGGGCTACTTCCACTTGCCAGGAGATGGGATTTCAGATTGACACCTTGCACAAACACTCCCACTGTATCTTTAGCATTGTACTAACGTCAGTCCTGATTGAATACTCACGACTCCATGTTGGGGCTTACATTCCAAAGCAAGTGCCAGTGAGTCATGTCCAACATATTCATCAAAACAATGCCATTTCATCCAATTTCAAATATATTTTACATTCAAAATACAAGGATAAGCTATTTTAGTTTTGAAAGGCTAATTCATTAAGCCTAATTCAGACTGTGCCCTGAATTTTGAGTTTATAGTTGAAGGTTCCTTAGTTTCCTCTAGATCCATGCAGCTTTGAAATGGGGATGATCCTCGTATTTATTTATCCATCCCCTTCACCTCATATCATCTACCTCATCAGAGGCCCTTGGACTTTACCTTGGACTAAACGTTATGCCCTTTATCGTGTATCTGTACACTGGCGGATGGCTTGATTCCAATCATGTATTAGTCTTTCTGCTGACTGGACAGCACACAACAACAAAGCATTACACTGTATCTTGGTACACTTGACACTAAACTAAACAAGTAGTTACGAAACTTAGACTTTCTAAGAATCTTAAAAACAGAGTTCCAATCAGCTCTAGTCAACATTTTAGAACTTTGAGTTTGCGCCACCTGGCACGAGGACCCTTTGGGAATATGTAAATCAGTTAAATGGTATTCAGAATCATGAGCACATTGTTCCACCAGTTGAACTGATCTTGACATGGGAAGTCATGAAAGTCATTAGCATTTTCAAAAATAAGGTTATGTAGATGCACTCTCAAGCAAAGATTATTCTCCAAATCTTTCATCTATTTACCTTGATTACACACTTGTTCTCTCACTGTTCACCCTGATTGAAAACTACAAGTTTTATATACAATGGAATTTATATGGGAGTTATAATAACTACATGCAATGATAGAGATATTTTCCTTTCAGCTTAAACTGTTAAGGGTTTCATGATGACCATCCTGAATGAATCATGATGAATCACCCTGAAGCTCTACTTAAATAATTGATATCAGTAAAGAACCTTGAACAATGAACATTATTCCAATGAGACATAAATCCAGGCAACCAATATTTTTAAAAAAACCTACCCAGAGAAGGTATAGGAGGCAGCAATGTAGATGAAATTTTCATAATAAAGCTGCTTGGACTCTTTAAAATCATTCATATCACAGGTAATTTCTGATGAGCCTGCCCCTTTCACTGATAATGTGATAAAAGGCTGAAGAACTGGCTCATCCCATGCATAATCTAGTGACGTGGACGGTTTTACTTCTGTCTTTAGCCTTGGCTCCACCACACCATGTTGATTGAAAATAATCGCAACCTGATACAACAGTGAAAGAGGAGAGATTAGGAACTTAATGTGAAGGCAGATACATACTTCACTATGACATTGGGAGAACAATTCCTCATCTGCTACCTACTCGCATTAAACGCAAAATGCTGGAGTAACTCAGCGGGTGAGGCAGCATCTCTGGAGAGAAGGAATGGGCGATGTTTCGGATCAAGACCCTTCAGACTGCCTACCTACTCGTGTTGTCAGATTACTGGAATGGTCATTATGTCGGACTTTAAAAGTTGCTCTGATGCAAAAGCTTAAGTATGATTTGATCTTGCACCAATTCACATGATGTATTCAAGAGAGAGTTAGATATAGATCTTAGGGCTAACGGAATCAAGGGATATGGGGAGAAAGCAGAAACGGGGTACTGAATCTGGATGATCAGCCATGATCATATTGAATGATGGTGCTGGTTCGAAGGGCAGAATGGCCTACTTCTGCACCTATTTTAAATGTTTCTATACATATTTATATGTTTATTTGTTTCTATTTTTATTTGTTTATTATACAAATAATAAACCTAATTGAAACTAATTAGCATGCTGGTCTAATATGAATACCAGGTTAAAACTTCTGCAGTTGGATATACTGTATTTGTTGATGTTTTAAAAATCATATTTGCAACAAGCACGGATAAAAGCTGCAGAAATAGTTTTAAGCATTCTTATTTTAAACTAGTTCTAATTAAAAATATATGCAATCAATATAATTATTCTCTCATATTTAGTTTGTGATTAATTATTGAAATGCACAGCACAGTTGACGTAGGAAAAAATATTCTATTTGCACTGTAACCAGGCATCAGAAGATAAATTGCAGGACTATAATTCTAAGGGTTTTGAGCTAGAAATTTGGGAATCATTTTACAAAGTGACATATACAGAAAGGTTTTGGGGAAAACGTCGCGACTGAAAGAGTGCTGTGGAAATCAAACATTCCATTCCGTGGATCACTGGCACAACAACACGGAGGAACAGCACCATTATGGTGGCTGCTTCTGAAATGAGCTGGGAACGGGGTCAAATCAGCAAGATATAGGGTCATCAAATGTACATTAACCCAGTAAATGAACTAAGCCTGTTAGCCCCAGGGGAAATGATCATATTAATAATATTTTGCAATCAAATGCAAGGGTACAGAACAGACTCTTGGTCAGAATTGTGCTTTATGCAACAGAAGTAAAGGATGTAAAATAATTTGATTTTTTTAAGAGATCTCAGAAATGTGTAAAGCATTAAAGGAGAAATACAAATGAGAGCACATTAAGTATATGCACTTTATTCAAACACACTTTCTATAAGGAACTGCAGGCGTATTGATTAGTAGGACTGGATGTTACAATCCCTAAGGTTTTTCACTACAATTGACATTTGGTATATTTGGGGAAGACCACAAGGTGAGTTTGCTACCAATCAGACACATCTTCTGTTGTGTACCTCAACGTCACTGGGTGTTTCAGCCTTTTATCACAAGACACCCTCAGTCGAGGCAGGCCCACCACAGGGTAATCAGACCTGGGTGTGTGTCTTATTGATAGCCTCTAGATGTTCACGTGGCAGCCCAGACAGCATCTTTTCTCTTCAGCCACAGCCGGTGACTGCCCCATTCAGCGTTTTTCCTTCCATCTTCCTCTCTACCGCTGACTGTGGCTGGTTGGGCTCTGGACTCGTGTCCGTTGGTGGGGCAGTACTTGGTTGAGCTTCGCCTGGGGTGCTGATACCCTGTGGACTGTTGTGGTTAACCTGCCCCTGGGCTTCACTCGTCTGATTTGGCCTATCTCTTAGAAAGTAATGGTCAATGCGAGACCCCTCACCAAGCTCTCTCAGGCACCTTTCCCTGCCCTGGTGGATCTTGAGACCCTTCCCTGATGTTATCTTTTCCCAGCCACAGATGCAGCTTCGCAGCTCATGTCCTGCCGGTGCTGCGGCTCTGTCAATTGCTGTTCTAGTTGTCTTATTCAAAGTCAATGTCTTCCGTAGCAATATAAGGGTGGATCCAAAATGCTGATTAGCGATGGATCCTGCTGGCATGAGGAGCTAGCCCATGCCAGCCCCGGTGGGGTCTATTCCCTCCGGTCAGCAGTCTCTCCAGGCCGTCACTAGGTCTTTCCCTGGTTGTCAGCTGCCCTTTCGCAGCGGTCACTAGTTTGATCCAGATGTTCATGTTGATTAGTAGGACTGGATGTTACAATCCCTAAAGGTTAACTTAATTATATATGAGGGTTGGAAGATTGCAACCTTCATGTGGTCCGCCCTGTTTCGACTAATGCAATCAACTCGACATGCACAAACGGAAGATCAAATAGAACAAGTTGTCCAACAACTTTAGGCTGTGCACGCCACACAAAAGAAGAAGAATGATATATGACAGCATTGTGTTCAAGTCTAGGAATTACTTATAGCAGATAAATTACCGCTGATGTTTTGGGAGCCTCGGACCAAAGTATATTCTAAAAATCAAAAAGTTATGATCTGATTGAAAGAAGCATCAAGTTTGAAGGGCAATGTTTTCCTATCCTGTCCTTCTTTTGTAATAATGTTCCTAAAGATCAAATACATTCCTAGTTTGTTATGATGCATGTGACGAGTCTATTTTGGAGATGGGTGAAACTCTTGCCAAAGGTTAGTTTGCTGGGAAGTACTGTTAAATAGGAAGATTAGCATGTTCTGTTACACATATCTAATCAGCATTGATCTACGTAACACATTTCCAGGTTGTGGCAACATTTTGAAGAGTTGTGTTTGTAACACTTGAATTGCGTTATGGATGCATGGGCAATAGTAATTGCCAAGAGTGATTTACCTCTGAAAAGTTATCAATGCGGAAGGGTGGTGGCAGCTGCTCAGAGTTACTGAATGCAATGTGATATGTTGCTCCTTTAAGGGTGATTTCTACCCGGAGGAGGTGACAATTACCTTGAGTATCCCTGCAAAACAAAACGTAGTTGAATGAAGCCTTCAAAGTTAAAATCATCAGCCTGCTCCTTGCACAATTTCCCGGCTTACCACTGCGTCTCTCTGGTATTTCCAACATTCTGTAGTAATTTTCCCACAAATCTATATTTTAATACTCAGCGGACAGTGACATTGACTTGGACAGTTAATCATGACGTTAATTTCCAACAGTGATTGTATTCTGACGTATGGAAAATTCCCTCAGGAATTGCTACAAAAAGCTCAGGAATGGAAATGTGTGCCAATTTTCCACTGCCTGCTCTCTGGACACCGAGGCAAATTGTGCCTCATTTATTTAAACAGCGCCTATAATTTAAGTGGTGCAGCATTGGATTGGAAATCAAAGACTTGTCTGAACCCCAGAATACAATATGTCGTGCATACGAGTACTGCAACAGCTAAAACATGTGAAGCATAATCAGCCTTGACTTTTGCACATGAACACTTCATCTAGACTTCTGAACTGATTTCAGAATTATCACTATAAGAGCAGGCAAAATGGCGAAGATTTAACCAGTATGTGGGGGAGAAAATCTAACAGATATTGAAAAGTCCAGGTTTGCTAAATAGTTAACATGGAAAAAGGCTCATATTTGGTTGTTGGCCTCTTAAACCTAAACATGTTTATTTTAAACTCTACAATGATTTGGCTCATGTGCTCCACTATTTTGGTCACTGGGATTTAATCCCAATGTTCATTCTAGCAACAAAAAAAAGCATTTTAAAATCCCCCAGGATTCTAAAAATCAAAATTATGACTCAAAAGGAAAACTAAACACAAAAAAAAGTGGATTTTAGATTTTGGCAAAATCAAATCATGGAGAAAATTCCTTCCGAACGAAAGGCATTGCACGAAGCCAGTTGACACAAACTGCAGCATGTTCTTAAATATCCATAAAATCAATGAAAGGAATGACTAACTTTTCGCAATCTACTCCTTCCCCGGGCACTTTCCCTTGCAACCGCAAGAAATGCAACACTTGTCCCTTCATCTCCCCCCTCCACTCCTTTCAGGGACCCAAGCAGTCCTTCCAGGTCCAACAGAGGTTCACCTGCACCTCCTCTAACCTCATCTACTGCATCCGCTGCTCCAGATGCCAGATGATCTATATCGGTGAGACCAAGCGGAGGCTTGGCGATCGTTTCGCCAAACACCTCCGCTCGGTCCGCAAAAACCAACCCGACCTCCCGATCGCTCAGCACTTCAACTCCCCCTCCCATTCCGTATCCGACCTCTCGGTCCTGGGCCTCCTCCATGGCCAGAGTGAGCAACACCGCAAGTTGGAGGAACAGCACCTCATATTCCGCTTGGGGAGTCTGCATCCTTTGGGCTTGAACATTGAATTTTCTCAATTCTGTTAACCCCTGCTGTCTCCTCCCCCTCCCACCTCTCCCTCAGCCCTCGGGCCCTGGCATTCCCTCTATCTCTATCTCCCTCCCCCACCCTAGTCGCACTAGCTTCTAATTTTCACACCACAAACAGCTTACAATGGCTTGTTCCCTTTATCATCGATACTTTTTTGCATATCTTTCATTCATTGTTCTTTATCTCTCCACATCACCGTCTATATCTCTCGTTTCCCTGATCCCTGACCAGTCTGAAGAAGGGTCTCGACCCGAAACGTCGCCTATCTCCTTCGCTCCTTAGATGCTGCTGCACCCGCTGAGTTTCTCCAGCTTTTTGTGTAACCCAAGTGTGCAACATAAGTAGTTTAGATCAAGGCCATCTTGCTCTTTTACTGATAGCACAACTCACCAATTTCTAACTGTTAACAATATCATTGTTAAGCTGTGAATGACCCTGACTTCAGCTACCTCATCTCATTTCTCCGGAATACAATTCTCACCTCATGTTGATGTGGAAGGAACTGTTCTTGTTCACCTCAAACCCCCCTGACCAAATGCAGTTGGAAACATCCATTAGGCGTACACATAGCAACTGATCATAATCATTCCTTGGCCAATGGAACACTACACTAGCTCCGCGTAGAGTTGAAATATAACCATCTGGATTTTGAGTGCCCTGAAAAAGAAAGTTTACATTCATTGTTGTGTCAAGAGTCAAGAGCGATTTATTGTCAGGACAATGATGTCGAAGGAAGGAAGGAATGAAAGAAGATTAGGTAGAAAAAAATTACATTTATGTTTTTTTTAAAATGGGGTTTCATCAAATGCTTCAATTCTATTAAAATACTTGTGAAATGAAAATTCTTGGTTTAAAATCCAATTAGGAGACCATATAACCATATAACAATTACAGCACGGAAACAGGCCCTCTCGGCCCTTCCAGTCCGTGCCGACCATTTGTTTTCCCCTAGTCCCATCTACCTGCACTCAGACCATACCCCTCCATTCCCTTCACGTCCATATACCTATCCACTTTACTCTTAAATGTTAAAATCGATCCTGCCTCCACCACTTCTGCTGGAAGCTGATTCCACACAGCCACCACCCTCTGAGTAAAGAAGTTCCCCCTCACGTTACCCCGAAACCTCTGTCCCTTAATTCTCATGTCATGCCCTCTTGTTTGAATCTTCCCTACCCTCAATGGGAAAAACTTATCCACGTCAACTCTATCTATCCCTTTCATCATTTTAAAGACCTCAATCAAGCCCCCCCTTAACCTTCTGCGCTCCAAAGAATAAAGACCTAACTTGTTCAACCTTTCTCTGTAACATAGTTGCTGGAACACTGGCAACATTCTAGTAAATCTCCTCTGTACTCTCTCTATTTTGTTGACATCCTTCCTATAACTAGGCGACCAAAATTGTACACCATACTCCAGAATTGGTCTTACCAATGCCTTGTACAATTTTAACATTACTTCCCTACTCCTATATTCAATGCTCTGATTTATAAAGGCTTATAAAGACAAAATATATCGACTGGTGGTTCAGGTGAAAAATGTAATTACTTAAGCAGTTAATTGTCATGTTAGTTGTACTACATCCTCATTCTTAATGGATGAGTAAAATGAGCAGAATGACTGTTATGATATCTATAGCTGGCATAAACATATGAAAGCAGGGTATTCTGAAGCTAATTTGTTCAAAGCAAAGTCCCAGAAATCACTAAAGAGATGAAACTGGTGGAATTCAATGAAATGTCCATTGGGTGTACACATAGCAACTGCCAGTTAGTGTGTGCTCGTAACTCCATCTGCCTGATCA
Organism: Okamejei kenojei; assembly: GCA_035221665.1. Taxonomy (NCBI): domain Eukaryota; kingdom Metazoa; phylum Chordata; class Chondrichthyes; order Rajiformes; family Rajidae; genus Okamejei; species Okamejei kenojei. The sequence continues at coordinate 31,282,417 of CM069162.1, forward strand.
GACTTTGCTAATCTATTAAGGAGAAGCTTTAACGGTATTATTCTCTTACCACCTTGTTGAAGTGTTGGGCAAGAAGTATTCAAATTTTAGATTGAAACCCAAGTCACAATTTATGTGGCGAGGATTATGAAATGGAATATATTTATAAACACTATTCAGCCACTGGACTGATCCTTAGCGGAAATTATAATGCTGTTGCTAAAGACGGAAGAAATTGAGGTTTTTAAATTTAGAAAAAGGCGAATGAAAGGAGAATTAAGACTAAGAGGAACATTGCAAAAACTAAACAATGGTAGGACAAATGACACAGATTAGGACTGACATCTGCAAATTCACATAAACACTGACAAACAGATAGAATACTCTTCCAGGCAATGGAGGTGCATTAGAATGTCATGAGAACAGGACTGTAGCATCTTTCCTAATGGATGAACTGAAATGAGCTGAATAGCTCTTCTTATCTGCATCCATCTTGTACTGACACAGGCGTGCATAGCAAAGCAGTTGGGGGAGAGAACCAAGTAGCGCATTGAAAGTGCAATATTCATACAATAGATAAACGTTTTAGCAAGGATAAAAAGCAGTTCTACAATATCACTGATGGGCTAAATTGATAACCAATTAAAAGCCACTAACAATGTATAACACTGATGAAATGAGCTCATCATATTACATCAACTGTTCCAGTAAGCCTGCCCTGGGTCTGCCTAACTTATTCATGGTGCTGTTTCTGCATCACTACAGCTTGCAAACTTGTGTACGCAAAGCTTTGGTGAAAATGTCCTTACCAACTATCAAATTCTTTTCTCATCTATTTTTAAGAGAAAGCCTAATGCAGTACAGGCAGGAATTCATCAAGTTTGCTCATGTGAAATAAAATATTTGCAGTAAGTTCCAAGTTTCTGCTGCATTTAGTAACACATTCCTTTCTAAAATACAATTTAATGTGTCATGTCTTCACAGCATCAGAAAGCGCAAGCCTACCAGGCCTCGGGCAAACTCCCGTTGGGCGAAAGCCAGTTTGTGAGAGGATTTGTTGTCCAGTAGGTATCTGGGTGCAAACGTTACAATGTTGGTATCTCTGTAACGGCCTCTACCCTTCCGGATATCAATTCCTGAAACAGAAAAATAAAAGCATTTAGAAACAACAAACTGCAGATGCTGTTTTACGCAAAAGGACACAGAGTGCTGGAGTAGCTCAGCGGGTCAGGCAGCATCTGTGGAGAACATGGATAGGTGACGTTTCACAGAGTGCTGGAGTAACTCAGCAGGTCAGGCAGCATCTCTGGAGAACATGGATAGGTGACGTTTCGGGTTCGGACCCTTCTTCAGAACCATTCTTTAGCATATTTTCTGATGAAAGGCCCTGATCCGAAATTCCACCTATCCATGCTGGACCTGTTGAGTTATTCCAGCATTTTGTGTCCTTAAAATATAAAAGCATGTTTGGAGACCCAGTAACCTAAAGCAGGAGTAGAGGGATAAAAACATTATTGTTGGCACTGGACAACATCTGTTAACAGCTGCGCTTTTGCAATGATGGAAGAGGATTCTATTCAACCACACCTGAACACATCTCAATTAAGTCAATAACACACTTTATCCACCCTTACCAATACTGTAAATAAGTCCTGGTCTGTTCCCATGTTGAATCACTTTCACGGCTCGGACACCGCTGCTCCCATCTGGGGAGAACTCCTGACACCACCCAGGTATTGCATCTGGGTGGATCCCCTTTCCAATCCTCATGGTACACCTGCAAAGATCATCAGAAATGTGAACAATGTTGGTGTGTCTTGGTTAACATTTGATCAATTTCCCTCCTGAGATAAATAGTTCTATCATGTCGTACAGTTACACAGCTAAAAGCGACGCGGGGACCAAGGAGATGGCCGATGCTGGAATGTTGTGCAAAAAACAAACTGAAGGCGGATCGGCGGGTCACGAGGCATCTGTGGAAGAAGATGGATAGACGACGTTTCCAATTGAGACCCTTCTTCAAACCTACGATAGAGATAGCTGGTGGAAAAAAGTAAGTGTTGATCCTTGCTTAAGTGTTGATCCATGGTTAAAATAAAGTGTGGAAATCAAGTAATGACTCAAAATGTTCCTATCACCAAATGGCTGTTAAAAGTTTTTACATTAGGTCATGAGGTTTTTACAATGGCTCAGTGAAAAGAATAATGAAAGTGTATTGCTCCACAAAGGGTATTTAATAATTACATTAAATCTACATTATAGAAAACATTTATTTTCAGGATGGGTGAAAGATGATGAGGGTGGGGAAAACATATAAAGATGGGAATCTGCAGGTAAAATGAGTGATATACAAGAGATGGCAACTTTCATACAAAGGAATTGAGAAAGTCACTTTAAGAAACAAACTGACTGCAAATCAGTTCAATTGCAAAGAGAAATTGAAAAGGCTAAAGGACAGGTCTCTCACTAGAGAATAAGTTTAAGTAGTGAAAACAAAACAGAAAATCAGTGAGTCAGGCAGCAACTGTAGAAAGTGAAACAGTTAACGTTTTAGGTCAAGAAGATTTCGGCATAACTGTGAGAGTGAAAATAATGTAGTTTTAAGATCTAGATATAGGGTTCAGGTTCACTTAAGCAGACATTATATTTCATACTTATTTAAGTATGACTCAAAGAATTTTGAAAACATTATAATTCCTGGCATATTAAAAATTAAAGCTAGGCCTTAACAAAGTTGAAAGGATGGACGTATCCTGTCCTTATACGAACAGCTGAAACTGGAGAATAGTCACATGGAGGATAGAAGATAAAGCTGGGAGTGTAGCGTTACATGTATCACTCACATGTTGGGTTGCTCTTTGTCTGCAAAGCTGAACAGGAGGGGGCTGAGGCTTCGTGCCAGCTCGTGCTCCTCAAATTGTCCTGCTGCATCAGCCTTCGCATTGTCCTGCCGAAAAATCAGAGGCAAACCTGTGGCAAGATGGGAATGAAACAGAAAGCTTCAGAGGGTTCATCTCTGCACACCACTTGCAGAATTACAATGTGCCCACTTATTTTTACTCTTGAATTTGAACCCTTTTCTTACCCGTCTTATTGAGGAGCCAGTAAGGGGCAGAAATAAGTATCTTCAGGGAACCTTCAGCTCTGCACACAATCCGAATGCTCAGATTCAACAGGCTCTTATTGGTGTCATAGAGTCGCATGTGAACATGATAATTAGTGGTCCCTGCTGGGATCAGTAGCTCCTTGCATATGGGGAAGTTTTCAAGTGTTATGCCTGACAAGAAAAAAAGATTTAAACACATTCTGAAAATAAGAGTTTATTTTGCATTTAAATGGCTTATACATTAGAACAGAAATGCTGTTTTCATTTCAGATTTACAGCATCTGCATTTTTTTTGTTTTTGATTAAATGAAGCATTATGATATCAAGTAACAAGGAACATCACTATTCCTCACAGCAACTACTTCTGGGATTTGTATTTAATTTAAATGTAGTGGTAAAGTTTCAGAGCAAAATTGACCAGGATGCTGCGAACACGCTGAATAGTGTCACATGAGTTTTGATGTACATAGAACATACAAAAGTCCATGATGTCTTTGCTGAGCTTGAAGCAAAATGAATCATTCTGCCTGTGTATCTGCTCCCACCACCAGCCTTGTTAGCACATTTCAGTAACTACCACTCTCTGTACATCTCCTTTATACAACCTCCCACCCACTCACCATAATGCCATGCCCGCTAGTCTTTGACATTTCAACCTGGAAAAGGTTCTGACTCTCCACCCTATATATGCCTCTCGATATTTTATTTACTTCTGTGAAGTTCCCAATGCTTTAGAGAAATGTACAGAAAAAAGCATCCTGATAGATGTCTTTAGCAACATCAACATCTCTTTTGCCTCCACATCCTTTCATTTAACCAACAACAAACTTTATTTTTAAAGTGAAGCATGAATACAAAAGGATTTAACAGCATGTGCGAGAGAAAGGCAGGGTAAATTCTGCATTGAAGACACTTCAGTTGCAAGCTTCTACCTTTAAACAGACTCGTGCTTCTATTAGAGTAAGCGAGAGGACATATGTGTGTTTCCAAATGGTACATAAATGGTACATTTAAACATCTTATCTTGCAAAGTTTCCAAAACATGCTTGGGCAGAATATCAAGTGTTGTCTATTTTACTCTTTTGCCTGCATTGAAACAGATGAAACAACCGGTCGGTGTCTTACCCAGCTCGATGTTGTGAGACGTGTCAGCTGTGTGCAGTACAGCATCTTTCCCTCGTTTTAATGAGCCACTGATGGGGGTGCCTTTGACATAGTAGGACAGCTCACATGGGAGGAGGTTTGTCAGAACAAGGGTGGGCAACAAGTAGATGGTGTGCCCTGGTTGCCGGTAAACCTGCATTGCATTGCCGGACATTAAATTTAAGGGCAGGTAATCAGGGTAGTTCTCTTTCTTAACTGCCACACAGTACCTGGATGAAATGACAACAATCACAGTATCACATTTACATTCATGTACTCCAATAACAGTGATCTGGAAATCCACAATAATAAACAGAAAGGTTTATTATTTCATCTTTTATTAATTTGCAGCTGCAAACTGAAAGACGTATATTTTTAGAATTCAACAAATCTCTTTAAGATTTGATTTCAGTGCCCGGAAGCTGAGTGCAATTTTTCATAATTGCAGTAAAAGCAAGTGAATGAATGTCTTTAATCTGATTAGGTAAAACATTAGAAGACTGCATGTCATAAATATAATTGAAGACTGCATGTATAAATAAGTTTACTTTATTGTCACGTGTACCGAGGTACAGTGAAACATCTTGAGGCCTCGGTCTGCGGAGCTTCTAGCTGCGGGCGTGGCGGGGACTTACCATCCGGAGCGGGATCCCTCACCGGGGATCCCTGGAGAAGAACTCCGACAGCTGGCCTGTGGCCTACAACATCCTGAAGCCACGGTCCCCGGCAGGGAAGCACCGATTCGGGGCTTACCTTCCAGAAGAGAGAGCCTGTACATCTGGCCGCCCGCAGCGGCGACTGCGGAGGTTGATGGCCCCGAACACGGGGGAACAGTGGAGGAGGACTGACTGTACTTTGTGCCTCCCACCACAGTGAGGAATGCAGTGGTGGATGTGCGTGTTCAATTTTATTGTGTATTGTGTGTTCTTTTTGATTGTACCGCTGCTGGCAAGTTAATTTCATTGCACCTTATTGTGTATGTGATGAATAAATCTGACTGATTGATTGAAAAACTTTTGTTGCGTGCTAACCAGTCAGCGGAAGGACAATACATGATTACAATAGAGCCATTCAGTGTACAGATACATAATAAGGGAATAACATTTAGTGCATGATAAAGCCCGTAAAGTCCGATCAAAGATATTCCGAGGGTCCCCAAATGAGGTAGATAGTTGTTCAGGACTGCTCTCTAGTTGCCCGATAACAGCTGGCACAAATATGCAAATATCCACTATGATTCCCAGTGATAAATGCAGCAGATAAAAGAGCATACTGCTTACCTGAAGGAGCGATTGTCATCACAGTCTGACGAATGGCACTCTCGCTTGCTGCTGTTCACTTCTCCTACTTTTGCTACACTGGTCCAGTGGATGGGCGTTTTACAGAAAAACAAACCAAATCCATTTGGTCTTGCTTGTAGACGCCAGGATGTCAGGTGTAAAGGGATCGCCAATGAGTCACCGGGCAGCACAGCTGGCAGCACCACCGGTTCTGAAATTATTAAATTGGTTTAATTGGCAATTGGCATAGATTTGAAAGAAATCAAAAAGTAAACCATCTTTGTAAAGTGAGAGTCACACAGGACACTGGCCCTTGGGCCCACCATGTCCATGTCATCAATTACTCATCTACATTAATCTCATTTACAAACATCTGACGTATGCCTTCTATGCCCTGGCACTTTAAAGTGCTCTCTTAAAAGTTGTGAGAATACCCACACTATGTATTCTAGGCTCCAATGACATTATGGGCCGACTAGCCCAACAACCTTCCAAACGTTGACTACCTGATTACCTCTAGTTGCTGCCTGACCCGCAGAGTTCCTCCGGCTGCTTGTTTTTTTTTGCTCCAGATTCCAGCATCTGCAGTCTCTTGTGTCTCCATTTTACTGACAGACTTGGACAATATTCTGTTCACCTGCTGATGCTTTGCTTTAGCCCCACACATTGAGCTCCTGGTCTATTACTGCAGTTCAGCATTAGCTGTAATTGAGCAGAGACTCAGGAATCCTACTCAAAGGCTGACAACCTGAACTTCCACACTGCTAATAGGTGGTGATTTCATGATTAAACACCTCCTTTGGACTCCTGCAAGGGAGGGTAAACTTCTGCAGATTTCCCCACCTGTTTTAAAATTCTGCACAAATACCTTTTGAATATGGAAAGCACACAAGGTTGAAGCAAGAGTGGATGAATAGGCTTGGTAGATGTAATGATCCTTTGTAGAAATTGCCTTATTTTAGTTCTGTTGGGGTCAAGGAAAGAGCGTTCACGTCGCGGCCCTGCTTCCACCAATCTTTCCACCACCACGCACAAGAAGCACAAGACAGACACCATTATATGCAGATGCCGAGAAGTGTGTTCAGCTCTGGCTGAACAACTTCTAATCTTGTGTGTGGACTTGATAAGAAGAAGTAGTACCAGTAGTACTGTTGAATTGCAGATGGATTTCCACAGAAAAATCTCAACTTACTGTCTGGAGCAGATGGACTATCCAATCTCAGTTCCATGGGTACCTCCAGTTTGTTTTTCACTATCAGTGCTGAGCGGACTGTTATCACTTTCCTTGCGCTTCCCTCAAGAGTCACAGAGAATACAACCCGGACAGGGGGAAGAGCCGAGAACTGCAAGGTAAGAGAGGAGTGAAATACTTTATTTGTAAAGGATCATGTGTAACACATTATTAATAAACGATCAAAGCTACCTGTGCAATGGTAAAATATACAAGTTTATCTGCAGTACTCCCTCAAGTACAAAAAACGAGGTAAGGGCCTGGCCCACTTGCCAATTTTTTTGGCGACGGCCGGCATCATTGTCTGACGTATCAGGTCACCGAAAAAGTCGTGACATGATGACGCACAGTGTTTCCTCAAGTGTCACAACATTTTCTTTGTTGCCACTGGATTTTGAAAAGTTCAAAATCTTTCGGCGACCCTGATACGTCAGTCAATGACGCCGGCAGTCGCTGAAAAAAATCGCCAAGTGGGACAGGCCCTATACAGATTCATTTATCCGTTACACCTTAAATTAAATTTCTTGTTCACATGTAAGCAATATGCATAAATATAAATAAAACAATGAAAATAAAGATGAGTGGAAAAGTCTATATTCTGTATATTAAATTCTTAAGCTATGTGTAAGAAAGAACTACAGATGCTGGTTTAAATCGAAGGTGGACAACAAAATGCTGGAGTAACTCAGCAGAGAGAAGGAATAGGCATCGCCCATTCCTTCTCTCCAGAGATGCTGCCTCACCCACTGAGTTACTCCAGCATTTCTTTGCCTACAAACTCTTAATCTAGTTCCAATAGTCTGAAGAAAGGTCCGAGCCAAAATATCACCCATGTAATCTCTCCAGATGCTGACCCGCTGAGTTAATCCAGCATTTTGCATCTATCTTTGGTAAAAAACAGCATCTGCTGTTCCTTTTTATTATATTATATTCCAATAGTGCACTTATTGTTAAAATCTCTAATAAAGTAAATTATTTGATACAATATTTTAAAATATTCAAGCAGACCCATCACTAATTGCTCACGAAGGGTTTAGATTATCTCCTGAGCCTAGCACTGCATATTCAGATATCTATTTGATAATGTTAGACTCATGACCTGACTGAACATACACATGGAATTGTTTTAATAACTAATCATGTTGATCACATTTAGAAAAATGCTTTATTGTTCCGAATGTAGATAAATATAGAAGATAATGTGAAAACTGTGCTGTCTCATAGTGACAAAAAAATGCTGGTGGAAGGAGAAATATTGCCAAGGCATCAGGAAAACTCCCTGATTCTCTCTTAAATGTTCTACAGAAACTGTAGAACAAATATACACAAGAGGAAACAATTGTAATTTAAAATATATTTTTTTAATGATACAATGCTTATGTATTGAGAGCCCATCCAATGCTTAGTCTAGAGTGTTTAAATTCTTGTGATCAGTATGTTCTGGGGATCACACAAACCTGATTCAAGAAATAATATCACAAAACAGAATGAGGGTCAACTCTCATAAGAAGGAAGAAGAAATACAAAGGAATGTAAATGTAAATGATGGAAACTATACATCATAATCATAAACAGCATAGTGACAACTGAGACATTGCCGCAATACAAATTAAAAAAAAATCAAATACCTGGAGATTTGGAAAAAATGACATTTAAAAAAAGTAATTCAGTACAAAATTATATCATAAAATAATTTGAAAAAGTAACATTACATTTTTATGAGGGTTGTAATTAGAGAGTAAAAGAATGCTTACATAAACATGTGGATGTATTATATTGGTCTTGCTAATGGGACTTCCAACCTGCGGCACAAAGAAAGCAGACATACACATTAAAAAACAACATGTGTTATGTCTTACGACTCATTGTGCATCAGCATCTGAAATAGCATAGCTTTCATACAATATTTTTGCATATAGCGGCTGACAATAAACGATTGAGATGGAATGTGTTAAAGAAGGAACTGCAGATGCTGGAGAATCGAGGGTTACACAAAAAGCTGGAGAAACTCAGCGGGTGCAGCAGCATCTAAGGAGCGAAGGAGATAGGCAAGGTTTCGGGTCGAGACCCTTCTTCAGACTGGTCAGGGATCAGGGAAACGAGAGATATAGACGGTGATGTGGAGAGATAAAGAACGATGAATGAAAGATATGCAAAAAAGTATCGATGATAAAGGGAACAAGCCATTGTAAGCTGTTTGTGGTGTGAAAATGAGAAGCTAGTGCGTCTAGGGTGGGGGAGGGAGATAGAGATAGAGGGAATACCAGGGCCCGAGGGCTGAGGGAGAGGTGGGAAGGGGAGGAGACCGCAAGGGTTAACAGAATTGAGAAAATTCAATGTTCAAGCCCAAAGGATGCAGACTCCCCAAGCGGAATATGAGATGCTGTTCCTCCAACCTGCGGTGTATGGAAGGTTTAATTCAAACTATCTGGCAAGAAACTATTTGGATCAGAACGAGCTCTTTCATATTTTATATTTCACTCACATCCAAGAGCTTGTGATCTGATCATATTAATAAACAATGAGGCAAAGAGGCTATGTATTACCTCACGATTGTGTTCAGTGAATTATCATCAGGGAATTTTACTTTTCATATGGAAAAAACACAGTTGTTTTCTTCCTCTCTCCTGTATCTTTGACATGAAGTCAACTGGGCCCATATAGTTCATCTCAACTCGGCTCAATTCTCCTCATCGAAATCTTTCAGCAAATCCAGAATTCCCTTCTCAAAGGATTGTAGGAATTTCCCTTAAATTTATCTGTACAATTTGAAACAACTGCCCAATTTCCTGGAAAATGTCTTTATATTTTTTTCTTGTCAGTTGTATTGCGCCTTTGTGGACAAATGAAGATACGCCCAAGGCTACACTAACAAAACCTTCCATAAATTTAAAAACTTTGAATAGATTACTCCTCAGTCGCCTCGTTTCATAAGATTCAACCTGTTCATTTTATCCCAATTAGTGTCATTTTATCAAACTATGTAAATGGTTTTCACAGCTTTTGAGTTTTTCTGTTTCTTTTTGTAAGATGGCAACCTAAAATATATATGTGGCCCTTCTCCTGTAACCAGAGTGTTGACTCAAGTTCAGTAAACCTCTCTAGTCTTTTTTTTTAAAATCGTATGGTTCTGGATTATATCGCCTTATATGGTATTTAAAAAAACAAATTATTATTTGCTAAACAATTTCTGAGCAGTTGATTCTTCAGAATCCCATGTTATCAAATTACTGTTAAAAAGACAGAGTCTTTGAATGGTATAAGTTTTGACAACTGACGTGCAAGCAGTTAATCACAGTTACCATAGATGACTGGTTGTTGCGATCGGGTGCTGCACAGCGGAAGAAGATACCGACTTTATCCACAGACACTGGGCTCACTTGTTCCCACCCACTCACACGGACCAAAAGCTGATGAATCTTCAATTCATGGGTATGTCTGTTGGTACGAATGCAAATTGTAGTAACATTACTACATCAGCCATGATCACAATGAATGGCGGTGCTGGCTCAAAGGGCCGAATGGCCTACTCCTGCACCCATTGTCTATTACATTACATGCAATTACATTGCATAGTTTATATTACATTACAGAATGACTACACAATTTTACACAGCACATCCAACGCAGCACAAATACAGTTACAATAGTGATAAGATTGTAGAAGGAATGCCATGCCATCTTGTTTCACACACCTGTGCCTTAGTTTTTCCCTGGCTTCAAACTCGAAAGGAATTTCTTCTCCTGGGAGCACCTCACGCCATTGACTGACATTGTGCTGGTCATCAAGGTCAGCCACAGTTGCTTCATGCATGTACCCAGGGCTTTCGCTGTGAGACAGGGCCACTCTACAATCAAAAACAACATCTACTTCACTGAGGGTGCATCAAACAGCTCGATCTTACAGTCACAGCATCAGTACAATCCAATGACAATTCATATTGAAGTAAGTACTTTCAATTCTAAAGCTATCAAATAAACTTAATTGGGGGAATAGCGGACAGCTGGGAGAAATGCCAAGCAAGTCAACTGTTGCTGAATGATCAATGACATTTAGCAAGGTGATATATCTATTCATAAGTTCATAAGTGAAAGGAGCAGAATTAGGTTATTCGACCCATCAAATCTACTCCGCCGTTCAATCATGGCTGATCTCTCTCCCTCCCAACCCCATTCTCCTGCCTTCTCCCCATAATACCCGACACCCACACTAATCAAGAATCTATCTATATCTGCCTTAAAAATATCCAATGACCTGACCTCCACAGATGCCGGTGGCAATGCATTCCACGGATTCACCACCTGGTATCAGTTTCCAGCATAAGCAATCGGTGAACGGATTAGTTATTTCTATGAATGGATCTTTGCCAATGGCTAAGCTAAAGGATAAAACCTAATATTTGTAATGGAATTTGATAAAACCTAATATTTGTAATGTTCCTTCCATCAAGGGGATCTACCACAGTCACTGCCTCAAAAAGGCTGGCAGCATCATCAAGGACCCACACCACCCTGGCCACACACTCATCTCCCTGCTACCTTCGGGTAGAAGGTACAGGAGCCTGAGAACTGCAACAACCCGGTTCAGGAATAGCTACTTCCCCACCGCCATCAGGCTATTAAACCTGGCTCGGACAAAACTCTGAACATTAATACCCCTCCATCTGTTATTTGCACTTTATTAATTTATTAATTAATGTGTGTATATAACTGTAGTCAATGCCTACTATGTTCTGTTGTGCTATGCAAAGAAAGAATTTCATTGTCCTGTCAGGGACACATGACAATAAACTCTTTTGACTTTGAATATCCAGACATTATTAGAATAGAATATAAGATGCCACAAAGAGAAGATTCCGCACCTTGTTGGAGTGGTGGTGAGTGTGGCGAACCACAAGGTGCATCCTGTGTGGTTCCTCAGAGCGTATGGCACAAATGGTTGCCGTCGCTTCGGTATCTTCTCCTCTGCTGCAAAAGGAAACACACAAATTAAAAGCCACCGTTGATAGGGAGTTGATCACCGGAAACATTATTTGCCCGATAGTCACGCAAACCAACCTCCATTCCATTGACCTCATCTACGCTTCGTTGGCAAGGCCAGCAGCATAATCAAGGACAAGTCCCACCCCGGCCACTCCCTCTTCTTCCCTCTCCCATCAGGCAAGAGGTACAGAAGTGTGACAACACACACCTCCAGATTCAGGGACAGTTTCTCCCCAGCTGTTATCAGGCAACTGAACCATCCTACCAACATCTAGAGAGCGGTCCTGAACTGCTATCAACCTCATTGGAGACACTCAGACTAGCTTTAATTGGACATTACTGGATTTTAACTTGCACTAAACATTATTCCCTTTATCATGTATCTGTACACTGATAAAGGGATGCCTCAATTGCAATTGTGTATAGTCTTTCCGCTGACTAGCTTGCACGCAACAAAAACCTTTCAATGTACCTCGGTACACGCGACTATAAACTGAACCTTCAGCACCCATGAAAATAATAGCTTGGCAGCTGGGAGCCCTGCAGGCAGATGCTATTAAGGAACATGTAGGAATGTGACTGTGCATGACTCCGGCTGTGCATGACTCCGGAAATCATCCTGCTGAGGTTGCACCAGTTCATCATTTTTCTTTTGGCGGGTCAAGTTAAACATAAACTCTGACATTATTGCTGAATCACATCTTACAGGTGGCACTTTTTCTTATTAATAAGAGACACATTCAGTTTTCAGGATTGAACATCGCTGGCAAGGCCAGCATACATTGCCCATCCCCAATTACCCTGGGGAGTTTAGTGTTGTGAACCACGTTGCTGCAATCATTTGAGTGAACATAAGGATTGGCAGGTTCCTTGGACTCTGTACATTGTCTGTGTGCTGCGGAGGTGAAAGTAGATAATGTAGAACTAGTGTGTACGGATGATCAATGGTCGGCATGGACTCAGTGGGCCGATTTCCATGCTCTTTCAATCAATCAACCAATACTCCTACAGTGTTGTTGAGTTTAGACCAGTTAATGATGAATATATTTCCGCATCAGAATGTGCAAGGGATCTTCTAAGTTGCGATATTTCCATAAGCTTGCTGCTCCAGCCCTACTTGGCAATATGGATTGTGCGTTTGGGAGGTGCTTAGTGAACTTGTTGAGTAAACTCGATACGTTTTTGCAAATGGTACACACTACCACCATTGTGCACTGCAGGTGGTGGGAATGTATATTTAGGCCTGTGGGCGGTGGGAGACTGGGAACTAAACTGGTAGACTGTTTCATGGTGAATTGTGTGAGCTTCTTGAGAGTTGAAGGAGCTGCACACATCCAGACCAGCACAGGGTATTCCATCATGCTCCTCACTTGTTCTTAGAGATTGTGGAAAGGCTTTGAGGTGTCAGATGAGTAACTCGCCAGAGGATAGCCAGACTCTGACCCTATGCTTGTGGCCACAGCATTTAAATGACTCGTCCAGATGGGTTTCCAGACAATGGTGATTCCAGGCTGTTGTCTGTGAGTGCTGGAGAATGTATAACTACATTAAAAACAAACAACAATATCAATGAATGTCAAGGAAGGTGGGAAATTGTAATTATTTGGAACTTTAATGGCACTGTTACTATCCACTTGTCACCCCTTGCCTGCATTAGGGTTAGGCTGTTTTTTTTTAGATCAAGTTATTTGTAAGGTATTCTAATAAACATATACATTATTTCAAATTAATGGGATTGTAAAAATATTAGACAAAATTAATTTAATAAACTAATGTTAATCAAATATTTATCAGGATTCTTTTAGATGAGAATCAATGGTGAGAATTGAGATATATTTATAAACACCAACGCTAGGATCATTAGCATGGGATTACATTTCTGTGATCAAATGAAGATGGTGACTTTTAATGATAAAAATGAACACTTGAAATAGTGTCCCTTAATCCAGCCTAACCAATGCAGTACAGTCGTGGGAATAGCAAAGAGCTGGGTTCATAGTGCAGTTAAACTATTTGGCAAAAAAAATGCAGACATTGCACTCGTGTGGAAGGAATATCAAACTTTAAGAGCATGCTCCAAACCATATAGCTATGTTTGTGTGTGTTTATAAATATAGTGTGCACATCTTGGCTTCTATTACACTCAGCTGGCAAGCTTGGCGTTACTAACTTGCAAACGTGTGATTTCTGTAGACTTTTCCAGACCCAGCTCACACACTCTGCTGGGATGAGTGCTGATGCTGATACACAGCAGTTGTTCCTTACACCCGAAAAATCACATGATGGAAGGTACCTTTTGCTTTCAACAATTATGGCCCCCTTGTCATAACTGGTAACAATATACAATTTAAATGTTTACAATAATAAAGAACATATATAGTTCATATTTTAAACAAAAATTAGAATGTGGCTATTTGTAATAGACACAAAATGCTGGAGTAACTCAGATAGACACAAAGTGCTGGACTAACTCAGCAGGTCAGGTAGCATCTCTGGAGAAAAGGAATAGGTGATGTTTCAGGATGAGACTCTTCTTCACAACTACATACACTGACGTGAAAACTACCCATAGATTTCAATCCATGAACAAAACAATTGGATAATTACCTAAGAATGGGCTTGGTCCTTAAGAAGCACAATATGAAAAGAGAAAGAATCATTTTGCACCATAAAGAACAATGAACAGAAAAGCAATTTATCTATTTGATGCTCATGTACAGCACACTAAATAGCTCTTGAAATTGTTTCCTGTCCTATAATCCTGGTCTGCTCAGTGAAACTCAGAGCTGCTAAAAAGCAAACCTCACGTCTGAGACAAATTGCAATTGGGTACATCATCACGGGGACCACTGATTATATTAAATATTGATACTTGATCCTGGCATGCTTAATCGCAATGTTTCGCAAACTAGTCTTAAATGAAAATCAAAGAAAATCTGAAAGGTTTCATGTGCATTCTTTGTAAGTGGATTCATCACCAGATTCAGAAAAAATACATTCTCCTCAGTTTAAAAAAAGCAAGGGAGGAAATTGCGGAGTGTTGGAAGAAACTGCAGATGCTGGTTTAAACTGGATAGAGATGGAGTAACTCAGTGGGACAGGCAGCATCTCTGGAGAGAAGGAATGGGTGATGTTTCAGGTCAAACCCTTTCTTCAGAAATTGCACCGGGTTCTGATAATCATTTGTTGATCATCCCTTGCTACAGGAATGGTGCTGGTGTGTTGGTTGTGAGTTTGCTTAAAAAAAACAATGAAGGGATAACAGATAATTACAGACCAGTTATTCTAACAAGTGGTGAGCAAATTACTGCAATCAATCTTGAGGGGCACTGTAAACCTTCCTACGAGATGTTTTCGTTATTAGCCTAGGAATAGATAAAAGGACCAGGGAGACTATACAAAACTCTTGCTTCTACCTTGCACCCTGTGGTCATTCCTCCAGAAGAGTCCACCAGGGACTATACTATGACCATAGCTTTAGAAATGTGTAGAGTTCCGATCATCAAATATTACACTGGAGATGATGCTGAGGACATTTATGAGCATGTTGACAGGATTGCATTTTTTAGCTGAGAGGAAAGATTAGGGTAGAGCGGTTGACTTTGGAACTGGGGAGGTTGATTGGAGATTAATTTTGTTGTATAAAAATAAAAGGGCCCTGGATAGCGTAAACGGGAATAAACAAGGAATCATGGCCGGCACAGAAATTGTGGGCCGAAGGGCCAGTTCCTGTGCTGTACTGCATTTAAAGTAATTTACAGAAAGCTAAAAAAAGAAAAAGAGGATTTTTTTTCCACTCAGATGTGTTAGAGGTTGGGAACTCAATGCCAGAAAGGGACCTAATGGCAGAATTCCTCACCACAGCCAAAAAGTGCTTATGTGCGCAGCTGAAGTGCTGTAATCTGCAAGTGTGGGATGTTGGACACTTTTCTGACTGGTACAAGCCAAATGGCAACCTGCTCTGTTGTAAATCTCCTATGATTCTATGTATTCAGAGTTACATGGTAAAGAAAAAATATAGCCAGCATCTTTTTATGTAGCATGCCATCTGTGAAGTAAAACACTGACAGCAAGTTGGACTGCTCTTTTTCCAGTTGGCTAAAACAGTCTCTATCATCACATACAAGGCAGCCTCTGGACATTATTGTACAAGTCAAGAGAGGTCCAAATGATCTGGAGGATGTGCATCATCTGGAGATATAAGAGTGTGTAGGCACTGGAATCTAGAGCAATAAATCTGCTGGAGAACATCTCGAGCAGCAGCTTTGAGGGTGGGGGGTGGGAAGGAATAGGATTGCCATCATTTTGGGTCAAAACCTTGCATCAGAACAGACAGTGGAGAGGGGAGATAGCCAGTCTAAAAAGGAGACGATTGTTGAGACAAGGCCCAACAAGTGATTGATGGACTGAAGGGCGAGGGACGTCCGACAGATTGGGCCGGGCAGGGAGAGTGTTGGATTTCAGAACAAGTGGATGATAGACTGAAGCGGAGTTTAAAAAAAAGGACAGAGGGCGCCAGGTAAGGGGGAGGGGAGGTGAAGCTGAAGCAGTTAGGCTGGAGATTATAACAACACAAAGGCTCCCACGGTTGGAATCTGTTAAATAAGGAAGTTGATAATGGGAAGAGGTGGAGGGTGGATGGAAACAGAACCAGGTGGGGGAACGTTGGAGGTGGAGGAGTGAGTGAAATGTGTGGGGAGTAGATGGGTGGAACTAGAAAGGGGTGATCAGGGACTGAAGGAGGGGATACGGAGTCTGGGAAACACAACAAAAATAGGAGCACCAGAAAATGATTGGAAGGAGAATGTGGCGAGAAAATGTAATCGTCATAACATTGGGCTATAGATTTCCCCGGTGGACTATGATGTGCCATACCATTCCTTTGCCTTCTCCTAGCAGTCAAGAAGGAAGAGGACGAGCAGGATGGTGTGGAAATGGGAAGGAGAATTGAAATGGCTCACTCAGGATAGGCACTGTGGACAGGGCGTAGCTACTCTGAAAATAGGTCGCCTTATCCCAGTTTGGTCTCGTCATTTTTGAGGAGGCTACATCGGGAGGTTGGAAAACTGGATTGGTACGTAACCATGTAATGTACTCAAAAGAATAAGTGACCTTCAAAGCAGCTCACACAATGGGATAAACTTTCCAAATTGGAGTAAAATTTCAGCTGAGACAGAAAGACTCTTGGTTAGAAGATAAATAAAAATAACCAAGTTTACACTTCACATTTTTCTTCTGGCTGGCACTTGGGAGACCTTAATTAATGGCTTGCTTTGCACCCTTTGTTTTTGACCCCTCCCACAAGTCTGACTAGCAGGAGGGGAGGATTCTGGAAAATTAACATCATTACTTGGGCACAAAGTACTTGACGTAAACTACTAAACACTGACTGAGAGAGTGAAATGTACAAAAATACATGGGTACAACAATGGACAATGTACCCCTAAGTCTGACTAGTAAACTGAAAAGGTATAAACAAGAAAATATAAGACAACAGTCAAATGCTTTTTGTTGGTATGTTACACCATATCTTATCTGGAATTTTTTTTTTTTCTCTTCTTCCCACTCTCAGGTGCAGTACCTCTGGCATATATCTGCCGCTCTAGGTTGGTCAGGCTGGCAGTGCTTCTAGTTCTAAGGTAGCCAAGAGGGCTGTCTGACAGAGGGAGAGAGAGAGAGAGAGAGAGAGAGAGAGAGAGAGAGAAAGGTTGAGTTAGAAAGTAAACGGTGAAGCGCAGTTTAAAATGTTATTCCTCCTTAGATTGAGAAATGTAATGATCAATAAATATGGGTACAATGATGATAGGTATAAAAAATAATGCTGTATTTTAGATGTTATACAAAGTCTACACAGATAACCCTCATTATGAAAGGACCATGGGGAAGTGAGAGGGGTGGCCATTATTGCTGATTGTCTGCTATAACCGAGTAAGGGGGGTAATGAGTTATTTACATATACCAAGTGCTTTTTAACAGCTAACAATACTAAAGGCAGTTTGTTGCATTGTTTATAGCATATCATTGCATTCGTGTCAATCGAAGCAATTGCTTGTCAATTTGAATGGGCCCCCGCAATGTAACTAGCAGCCCGTGAACTTAAAGAGACCGTGGTGTCCGATTACTGTGGGCACGCTCCAGTCCACTACAGCCAAAATCCATTATAAAGTCCATAATAACGAGGGTAGACTGTATTATTAAGTGTCTATTGATGATTTTTAGGCAGTAATTTTAATTTACTTCTTAAGTTTGTGTCTCATCAGTCATTTAACTAGTACAAAAAAGATTGTATTTGCATATTGCCTGTCACCGATGCTGATTTTACTTCCCGATGTCAACCTAGATTTAGCAATAATCAACGCACTCAATCGACACGTTCAAAGTAATAAAAATGCTCTAAAACTCATTGGCATTTTACAAACCATGTTAAACTGCATCTGCTTTGTATTAAAGAATGAACAGTTTTGCTTAACGATTACTTCAGTATTGCATGCTGAAGCATTGTAAATCATCTTTATATTACTGACAGATGAAGGGAAACCTTGTTTAATATGTTTGTCTTTTAAATGGAGATAATAACATATTTTAAAGTAAATATTTCATTCATATGGACCACCAGGCAGGCCAAAATGGTGATGAAACCTATAGGGACTGACCTGCACATGACTCTCAACTTGGACAGCATATTAAAGTAGCCTGAGAGGCCATCTGGGAAACTATTGCACAGGGTGGGAATATATAAAGTAAGGTGGGAATATATAAAGTAACAACAAAATAAGTTATTATTTACTCATTAGAAAAAGTACTTTGTAGAACTTTGCAAAGCGTCACAAATGTAACTGTTCGCCAGAAGTTCATCAGTCACATTTTTCAAAAAGTCAAAGTTCATTCATTGTAGTTTAATAGATGAATCAACAGGCTTTTACTGCATAACCTGCACAGCTTAAGAAGGGGAATCATGCACCTTTTATTTGAGGAAGATCTATAGGGATGGATAATGACACTTGGTAATGTTCCTTAGCTTAGCAGTGGGACATGTCATGGGAGAATAATTTATCCAAATAGGTTAGTATTAATAAAATGAATAATTTCTCACATGAAATGGTTTTTTTAAATGATTTAGTAACATACTTGTAATTTGTGTAACGGTTGTAACTGCATTTCTTATGAGAAAACTCCACTCCAAAAGGGCACATCTGGGATTTAATACAATACGATACCACCACTTTATTTATCCCAGAGGAAAATTGGTCAAAAGATACTGTTACAAGGCATTGGGAGTGTCATGTGCATTATAATAATAATAATGAGATTTAAGTGACCAGTTATTGCACAGCACGTATGCAATATTGCGCTAACACAAAATTAAATTCTCGTGGAAACGACCAGGATGAGGGATGTGCATGGGGGGGGGGGGGGGGGGGGGGGGAGGGGCTGTGTACCCTATGGCAGAAGTGGGAGGAGTTGTACAGTTTGATAACCATAGGGAAAAAGGATCACCTGTGGTGTTCACCTTGGTGGGACTAGTCTGTTGCCGAAGGTGCTCCTCAGGTTGACCAGTTTGTCATGGAGGGGTATAATACACATTTTATACAAAATGTCTTCATTAGCTTTTAATTTATAGAGTCATACAGCATGGAAACGGGCTCTTTGGCCCAACTCGTCCATGCTGACCAAGATGCCCCTTCCAAGCTGGTCCCATTTGCTCAGCATTGGCCCATGCCCAATGACACAAAATGGTCTCTTCGATAGTCCTTTCTTAAACTGCTCCAGTTGATATTGGGAACTTTCCAGCTGTTGCAGGGGTCTGATGTTGACATATTGAGTACAAATAGCAGAAAGAGGCAGCATTCATGGTGGCTCAGAAATGAAAAACTCCCAAGCCTTTGTTTTTAAAATAACTAATAATTAATAACAGATTTTAAACTCTTGAAATTGTTAAAACAAAATTAGGAACATAAGAATTGTAAACTATATCTTACAAATTCTAGCTATCACGCAGTATGAATAATTCCTTCAGCTCTTTGGAGTTAATTGAAACATCAGTTGGTCATTGCGATGTAGACATATCTGACCCACATTTCCACCTTGTGAGCTTTTGTCTATGAAAACAGCCTGTTGCATTTGCTGCTTTAACCTTTCAATACATGTTATATCTTCAACTGGGAGCTTGCAGCCTTCAATCATGAGCCCATGGTCACTTTGTCAAGATGACATGGCATCATGTGGAAACAAGGAACTGCAGATGCTAGTTTACACCAAAGGACACAAAGTGCTGGAGTAATTCAGCAGGTCAAGCAGCATCTCTGGTGAACATGGGTCGGGACCCTTGACATGATGACTTGGCATCATGTTCGGCAGGGACACGGTGGGCCAAAGGACTTGTTCTACTTTCTAGGTGCACTTTCAGAGCCGATAATTTAAATAAGACTGCTAAATTCAATTTTCTGATAGACATTTATTACCTTTAACAATGGAAGAAAGTGTCCTACACCTTTTTATATTAAGTACTTACTCTGTCCGTGTAATGGATCGACATACATTCCAGTCCTCCACTGAGATGTTTCTGAATTCTCACTTTCTTCCTTACAGTAGTCAGCAATCCAAGAGGCTTTTGTCCTTTTGTACTGCTCTATAAAAAACAAATAGAACAGTAAAATTAAAGGGATTAGGTTAGGTTGGAAATTATGCTTTTGGAATAATGTTACAGCCAAACCACATTGATCCAACAACATTTGACGTTGTATGCATGTACTTATAGATGATACTGAGTGGATGTTGCCATTCCCCTTGTTTGATCCACCAAAAGAGGCTAATTCAAGAAATGGGGAGTGTATCAATCTAGGCTAGGAATATGTTCAATTATTAAAAAAAGACTGCAAATACTGAAAATCTGACATAAAAATGAACATTTAATATCTGTGGAGAGACACTTTATTCAGAACTCTTCCTCTTTCAAACCAGCCACTAAAGAGAATATGAGATAGCAAGGAAACCAATTGAAATGTATGAGTGTAATAGAGATGTACGAAGCAGATTTCACATTTCAATGTGACATCCATTCACAATAACTTTTCTGTACATCTCTCGTACAAATTGTTGCGAACTAATGGTTGGCTTGCAAAATTACAGTCAGCATAAATCTCCAGTAATTTACACAGACCAACAGGTAATCCTCAAGTTAACAGCTAACACAATGCCTGCACTAAGATCTGCCGACCTGTTACTACTGAAGATTCCTTACCCATCAGGACAGATGTAATGTTGATGTCAAGCCGCTGTTTTGCTTGGAGATCCAACTTAAGGCGAGGTGGGTGAAGACGACTAGCTGCTTGCTGCTGCCAATTCAGGAACGTTGTCCAAGGTTCAGCAAAAGGCTCCCACCCTAGTGTAAAAATATTGGGGAGATTCAAGGCATCCAAATTATGAAAAGCATACAAACAACACCAAAGCAATTGATCTAAAGTTTGTGAAGGATTTGATACTGAACAGATAGAGTTTTGCACCTACATCACATTCTTGCTTGTTACCTTGTCAACAGACTGTAATTAAATTGGACTATTAGCAGGATCCTGAATATTGTATCAGGGAGAGTTGGTCCATTTACACTTCCGATGTGTTGATATATTTGTCACTAATGGCTGGTAAGATCGATCCACTGACAGCGTTTGAAATTCAATTGTTGTATTTTGTCAGAATTGGACTGGGGAGGCTAACCTCAAGTGCTAGTCATTTTGTTCGTTGGATTCTTTAAAAATTGCACTGCAAACTTTGAACTAATTTAAAAAAGAGCAAAACCAAACAATAATTAATTTCATGATGATTTTTCTTTGCTGAAACCTAATACTGGCACTTTGGCCCTTGTAATATCTCCGTTCTTCTGAAAGACCTCCAAATCCTATCGTTTATTTGTGTTATTAAAACTCAAGATTCAAAAACTATTTTATTCATGGGATGTAAACATGGTTTTGTCCAGCTAATAATTGCCCCTTGGATTGTGGACTAGTAATTCATGTCAGGGGGCAAGTAAGATAGGATAATTTCATTCACAGAGGACATCAACGAGTCAGATTTTTTTCTTCTTTTATGATCACCCTGTATGCTCATTGAGATCATAACTGAATCACTTGAATTTAAATTCACCAATTCCAATTCATGTCTCTGGATTAAATGTAAGGTGTCAAAGTACTAAATACTAGTCTGGAAATTTAACCACTGGAAAATCTGTCAAGGCAGCTTGTTTACAACAGTTGTTTACTTTTTGCAACATGCAACTCTATGCAGTTGCTGATAATGCTATATATATCTGCTGTGCTGCTGCGCGTTAGAATGTCACTGTTCCGTTTCAGGACAAATTACAATAAAACTTGATTTGACTCTTTTCAAAAACTGCACAATAATCAGAGCTTGTCAACATGGTACAAGCAATGAATCAGAGCAAAGATTTCCATATTTAAAATCCACACCTCTTTGGTCCTTGCCTGGCCAAAACAGAAAATGTAACTGGATGCAGTTGAATGTTGCTGAGATTTAGCTGAACCTATGCGTGCGTGACTATGCCTAACTGCAGCTTGCAGGACAAGTATGCTTTCCTGGATGCCGATGCAAGAGCACGAGGTTTTCACGATAACTTGGCCAGGAAGTTAAATACTGATACATTGGAGACCTGATTGGCAAAATAAAGTTTAAAGTAAACCCGAGGCCTTACAGCTTATCATTAATTTTAAAAGAATTAAGAAACAACAGTATACATTATTGGATTTCTGCAACAAATCTGGAATCAAAATGCCCTCAATTTCAAATTCCTCGGCAATATGATCTAGAAATAATTCATTGAGTACAGAAAAGCTTTTATTGAAATAATAAATCAAACAACACTGCTACTCTGTTCTTTGTGCGGAGATTTGGCTACTGCTGAAAGATCTTGTTGTCTGTGTAAGGACATAAAGTCTTTGGTGTTGGAAAATCCTATCCAGCAGTCTGTTCGCTAATAAGCCACGTCAGCCAGAAAATCAAAAGAGCGCACATAAAACCCTTCAGGTCCCATGTCCCAGTGTATTGTAATTTAAATTATTCAGATGAAACGGGGGGGGGGGGGGGGATACGGACGTTCTTTTAAAAAAAAGCTGTCACAACACCAGCACCAGAGGGCTTTAATATCTTTGTTCCCCCATAAATTACAAAATTGCATCAATTTTTATAACCAAATTAAAAATATGCCTAGCTTTTTAGGTTTTGAGCATTGGCAGTAGTTCCCATCACTACATCCAATGATGTGCAGTCACAAGAACAAGAATACATACATTGATAACACAACACTCAGACGTGTTTAAGAAAGAACTGCAGATGCAGATCGAAGGTAGACAAAAATGCTGGTGAAACTCAGCGGGTGAGGCAGCATCTATGGACCGAACGAATAGGTGATTCCTTATTCACCTAAAATCACCATCGCTCCATAGATGCTGCCTCACCCGCTGAGTTTCTTCAGCATTTTTGTCTACCTTCATCACTCAGAAGTAAGTGTTTCATGCTTTAGTACTCAGGAAAGCATGCCTACAGTTAACCGACAATACATTCAAGCAACAGCAAATGTTGAATACAATCACTGGAAGCTAAAACAGGAGAATGAGCCAAATATGCACAACGGGTCAGTCTGCATTTGAAGCAGAGCGTAATTTACTGGTTTGAATATAACATTTTCATGAGCACTTGAATTTCTGTGAAGAATTACCCAAAACTGAATTGGCGAGGATTGCAATGGACAGGCTGTGCCTTTCCAACTATTTCTGTTTTGCTTCAGATGTTCAATATTTGCAATTTTTTTCTAACATCCTGAGTACAGCATTAAACACAGGTGGTGATGTGGCACATAACCTCTTTCAAATAATACTAGATATTAGCCCCATCTAGTGGTTATTACAGCAGAATATTGTTCTGTCATTCAAATATTTCAATGTAATAAATGCTGGGGCATACCATACTGCCAAAGATGGTTTTCCTTGTGGACCATTCGTCCCACAGCAAAGGGAAAAGTGTGTTTGCATTATTGAAGCTCATTGAGCTTCTAAACGCGTCTTTTCCTATTTACAGCGTTAAGGATTATCATTAAGGTGTTTTCCATGTAAAGGCAAAATAAATATATCTAGCAAAGATAAAAGTTATTCATGAGATAGACACACAATGCTGGAGTAACTCAGCGGGACAGAAGGCATTTCTGGTTAGAATGAATGGGTAAACGTTTCGGGTTGAGACCGTTCGAGGGGTCTCGACCCAAAACGTTTACCCATTCCTTCTCTCCAGTGATGCAGCCTGTCCCGCTGAGTTACTCCAGCATTGTGTGTCTATCTTCGGTGCTACTCAATTGTCTCACCTTTTCTAGTCTACAGAATTCTTACTTCACTAGGTTAGTGTCTTAACCTCCCCTATCCACTCATTGCGAACTGCCAGGGTTATACCAGCCATCCCACATTTTCCATTTCGGGACCAGACCAGGTAGGTGTGACCTGCACAATTTTACATTGAACATACTTGGCACGTGGTGTAACCGCATGCATATTCATGCACAGTTATTATCTGAATTATACAGTGTTTTCTATTTTAAATTAATAAGATCTTACCTGACAACTCACGGTTGTAATAATTTCCCGAAAGCGTAAAATTAGCCGACCCCTCTGGATTTGATCCCACTCTCTGCAGGAAGTATAATCCTAAATAAAGAAAATAATCCACTTTAAGGGCCTGTCCCACTTACTCGATTTTTTCGGCGACTTGCCGGCACCTGTCATAGTCGCAGCAGGTCGCCAAAAATTTTCAACATGTTGAAAATCCAGCAGCGACCAGAAAAAGGTACGACTCTTTGGGTGACTACTCACGACCATACGCGGTCGTGGGGTGATGCCTGTATAGTCGTGAGTAGTCGCCCAAAGAGTCGTACCTTTTTCTGGTCGCCGATTTTCAACATGTGTCGTACCTTTTTCTGCTCGCCGCTGGATTTTCAACATGTTGAAAATTTTTGGAGACCTGCTGAAACTATGACAGGTGCTGGCAAGTCGCCAAAAAAAATTGCGTAAGTGGGACAGGTATCTAAATATGATTAAGTATCTAAATATGAACAGATCCTGCTTCAATGATCAATAAAAACATGCTTAATAGATGAAACCCCTTCTATAGTTGCTCTAGAATTGTGTGTTCTATAGGCATCTGCTCTCAATCTCAATGGGATTATCTTTTGACCTCAACACACAAATTCTCCTTCGGTAATTTCCAAATCACATTGCTGCTAACTGTATTTTGGTGTACTGCAACAAAATTGATGGATGGTTAGGTCCAGTATACCTTGAGCTGTGGCAAAAGTATGATTTAATGAACTCTTGATCCAATTACTATTTCTATACACATATCAGCAAATCTATCCATAACGTTGTCAACTTTTAACAAATTGAAATCCATCTTGAACTAAGTTTGGTGTAATGAGATGACTATGGAAGTTGGTGGGGTGGAAGGCAAGGACAACACTGTCCTTGTTCTGCCTGGTAAGAGAGGGAGTGCCGAGGGGAGCATAAGTGTAGGAAACAGAGAGGGTTGATAACCCTCACCAACCATGGTCAAATGGAAGCCATGGGTAAAGAAAAATGAATCTGTTTTAAAAGGACTGGTCAACAGAACTGTTGGAGTAGAGATGGAGAAACTGAGAAAATGGAATTGAGTCCTTGCAGGAAGCTTGTTTTCACCTCTTGCTGCAAGAAGGGTCTCGACCCGAAACGTCGCCTATCTCCTTCGCTCCTTAGATGCTGCTGCACCCGCTGTGTTTCTCCAGCTTTTTGTGTACCCTTGTTTTCACCTCGATGAGTTAGCATTGAATTAGACAGTGACTTTTCCCAACTTGTCTATTAAGGAAGCTGGAAGTAATTTTTAACAGTGTTGTTCAAGTAACCTACTTGAAAAGGTAAGTTCAGCAAGAGGTACATCACAATCCATGCAGTCATCGATCAAGCAGATACAGATGCTCTCAGCTTTCACCTCGACCCCGGAGATAAGCAATGCTGCACCTGCTCCACCATCACTGCTGCTCGCTGCTGCACCTGCCGATACGGGCTCAGCGTTCTTAAACAACCACATGGCTGCCTGATTCAGCTGGCCTGCACCGTTAGAAACAAACAGGAATTAAATTATTAAATATGTTCAGTAGCTCCGTTTATAACAAACAATAAAATGCTGTAGAATCAAAGTACCACCAATGCAGGTTATTATTTTAATTTGCAGCAAGCGCACTGAATAATGAGCAGAAGCATGAATATTGGCTGATTTGGTTCTACCATTCCATGGATTGAAATTGGTGCAGTATAGGCAAGTGATAAACAAAGAACTTCTGGTGTGAAGTACTGAAGTTAGGCAATTCATCATCTTTATAGGAAATAGGATGCAGAGGCATCCTAACTTACATAATTATCAATACACAGAAGGATCCAGAAACCACAAGTTTATACATGTGTCAAAATACCAATCTGAATAAGAATGTTTCAAACAAGAGATATACAAGGAGAGAGACACAAAAAGCTGGAGTAACTCAGCGGGACAAAATCAAATGAATTTGAATTAATGCCACTTTTAGTTTCTAACTAAAGGAATGTCCACAGAATTAATTTTCTTGTTAAAGGAGAAATGTGCAGTGAACTTTCAATAGTGTTCTCTCTTCAAACAAGAAGAAGTGATATCTAAAGTGAAGCAGAAGAATTCACTTTCACTCCATCTTTTCCCAATGTAGTAAGAAGCCACCAACTATACAAGAAGGGGCCATGTATGTTCTCTAGCTTTGGATTGCAGCAGTGCTCCATGACAATCATCCAGGCAACATTTTCATTCAGATTATTTTTAGTAAAAGCCTCTTTTGAAATGGGTTAGGAACACTGCAAATCACAAATTCCAGGAAACCAAATGGTTTTTAAATGTCTTTTCATAAATTATTTGATAAATTAGTCTTAATCTTTCCTCCTCTCCTCAAATCCCTGAGAATAATTTTCCATTCCAACATTAGGAGCATGACCAAAAATAAGATACTCTACAGTTGGAATTACATGTATGTTCTCTACCTTTGGATTGCAGCAATGCTTTACGACAATCGTCTAAGTTAAATCCAAGGTCTTGGAGGCGATCCAGCTGCAACTCTGCAATAAAAAGAAAGAAAATGCTGATGTATAATTATAACTAACAATCTCTGCATTTCACATGAGTGAAAATTTAAAGGCAATTTAAGGATTGTACATAAGCCTCTATATCACCTACATTGTATATACAATTAGTACAAGCAACTGTTTTAATTCTAGAAAGGTAACCCCGTGGGAAAATGCGCAAAGCTGCAAAAACTTGTTACACAACTCCGCATTCACTGAATTGTAGTAATTATTCAGCCACCATAATATGACGGTTCTTGACTGATTTCAAATGGAAAGGATATCAAACAGCTAAGTCCAAATTGGAATTTTCCCCACTTTTACATCTTATAGACTTGCAATTTATAACGTGACTTTGTAAGCTGCCAAATAAAAAGGGTAAAACTTATGGATTTTGACCAATTAACCATGGAGAGATTTGTAAATGACTCAATTAGGAATTTATAAAGAAGAATATTTTCTTTAATGAGGCAGCCATGATCTGATGAACTGACTAAGCTATCTTTTAACTGGAGTTTAAAAATAGTCAAGAATGATACAATGAAATCCTGACCTCACTTGCCCTGAATTAATTGAGCCTAGAAAATTTGAATCCAACTTGCATTTCTGAATGTTGACAATAAAAAAATCACCCATATACTTGGATATTAACTGGGAAACTCTTCAGGAAAGAATTAAAGAATGAGTAAGATGAGTGAATCATTAAAGTACCATTGAACCGTTGATAAAATAGCAGTTATCATATTCAGTAAAGTGCTTAATAGGTAGACATTGTGACAAATAGAGAAATTTAGAAGTGGAGATGATACATATTGAATAATAGCGAGATCGAGTACAGTATATAGAATCCTGAGAGGAATAGATCGGGTAGGCACACGGTTTTTTGCCAGAGTAGGGGAATCGAGAACCAGAGAACATAGGTTTAAGGTGAAGGGGGAAAGAATTACTAGGAATCTGACTTGATTGTGTCTATGCTTATTTTTCTGGTCATTGTATAGTTTTTAAGAAAGAACTGCAGATGCTGGAAAATATCAAAGGTAGACAAAAATGCTGGAGAAACTCAGCAGGTGAGGCAGCATCTATGGAGCGAAGGAATAGGTGACGTTTCGGGATCGAGACCCTTCTTCAGAAACTGAGTATCGTTTGAGTAGATTGGAGGGGACATGGCCTAGCTGGGGGCAGCAAACACGGCCGGGCATCCGCACAGAGACCAGTCCGTGAATGCTCAAAGGGTAGCAAAAAGAGGAGTGCGGAGGGCATTGTAATAGGGGACTCTATAGTTAGGGGGAATCGGATAGGCGATTCTGTGACGCAGTCGGGAGACCCGGATGGTAGTTTGCCTCCTGGTGCCAGGGTTCTCGCATGTGTCAGGAAACATGTGCCATCCATAAATTGTGGATAAAGGGGGAGGAGGGCAGGAGCCTGATGTTGTGGTAAACAATAAGGTACCAATGAACCCCTTAGGCAGGAAAAAGTGAACGAGGTTCCTGAAGGGAGAAATTTAGGGAGTGGTTACCCCCCCCCCCCCCCCCCCCCCCTGGGGGGGAAGTTCAGGAGATGGACCAAAAAGGGTACGAATATCAGGATTCTGGCCTGTGCCGGTGACAGTGATTGGAGTAGGAATGAAATGAGGTGGAGGATAAATTGCGTGGCTGAGGGACTGGTGCAGTGGGCAGGGAATTCAAGTTTCTTGATCACTGTGGACCTCTTTTGGGGAAGGCATGATCTGTACACAAAGGCCGGGTTTTGCACTTGAACCCGAGGGGGACCAATATCCTGGCAGGGTAGATTTGCAAAGGCTACTGGGGAGACTTTAAACTAGAAAGGCTGGGGGGAGGACTCGTGTAGAGGTGGGCTAGGGGTTCAGTGTGTGGGGCAAGAGGCAGAGAAAGAAGCATCGACCAAAATTGTAGGCGAGAAAGATTGATATAAGATAATAGCAGAGAAATAAGGGATGGGGGTTTCTAAAATGTGTATTATTTTAACGTAGGGCATTGTTGTAAGTAAGGGGATGAACTTAGAGCCTGGATTGACACCTGGAAATATGATGGGAATCATTCAAACATGGTTGCAGGATGGCTGTGATTGGAAACTAAATATTCCATGATTGTTGCTCAGGTGTGATAGAATTGGAGGGACCAGAGGGGGATGTGCATTGCTTGTCAAGAAGATATTACAGCAGTGCTTTGGCAGGCTAGATTAGAGGCTCGTCTAGGTTGGAGGCTATTTTGGGTGGAACTGAGAAGTGGGGGGAACTCAGGGTCTGTTTGTGTAGCAACACTTTTTAGGGTATTATAGACCGCAAATGGGGAGCGAGAGAATTGGAGAGCAAAATATGTAAGGAGATAACAGATATTAGCTAGTAGCAACAAGTAGTGATTGTTGGGAGATTTCAATTTCCAAAAATAGACTGGGAAAAATTCTGTAATTGGGCTGGATGGTTTGGAGTTGTTAAATTGTGTGCAGGATAGTTTTTGCGCAGTACATAGAGGTTCGGACCAGAGAAGGGGCAGTGCTGGGGACCTCCTGTTAGGAAATGAGGCAGGTCAGGTGACGGAGGTTTATACGTTGGTGAGCACTTCTGGGGAACCAGATGATCACAATACAATTAGTTTCAATATAATTTGGAGAGAGTCAGAACTGGTCCTGGGTGGAGATTTTTGATTGGGAAAGGCTTACTTTGAGGGAATGCATAAGGATTTTTAAAGGAGAGTGAATTGGGACACTTTGTTTCATGGAAGGATGTAGAAGAGAAATGGAGGACATTTAAAGGGGAAAAATTGTAAGAGTACCAGAAGAATCTTTATGTCCCTGTTAGGTTTTGAAAGGAAATAGTTAAAAAATGGAAAGAGCCATGGTTTTTTCAAGGGAAATTGGACATTGTTTCAAAAAAGAGAGATATCAACTATAATTATAGGAGGCATGGAGTAAATGAGGTGCTAGAGGTCTATGAAGAATGTAAAAAGAATCTTATGAAAAGATATTTGAAGGCTAAGAAGATATGAGGTTGCTTTGGCAAGAAAGGTGAAAGTAACCAAAGGGTTTATCTACAGCTATATTATAGCAAAAGGATAACGAGGGATAAAATTGGACATTAGAGAACCAGAATGGACAGTATCTGCAGTGCCCAAAAGAATGGGGAGATATTGGAACAAATTTCTTTTCTTCTGTATTCACCAATAAAGAAGGATATTGAAACTCGGTGAATTAAGGGATAAAGTAAAGTACGCTATGGAAAAACTATGAGATTCAAAGAGGAGGGGGAAGTACGAATTTTGAAAAAATATATAAAGTGGGATAAGTCTCTGGTCCTGACAGGCTATTCCCTAGGGACATTGAGGGAAGTTAGTAGAAAGAGCAGTGGAGCTATGACAATATTTCCAAATGTCATTTAGAAACTGGAATAAAGTCCGGAGGATTGGTGTATGTGTTGTTCCATTGTTTAAAAAAGGTTCAAAGAATAACCTAGCAATTATAGACCTATTAGTATTGCCGTCAGTGTGTGGGCAAAATAATGGAAAAGGGATATTAGAGATAAATATATAAGCATTGGATAAACCAGGGTCTGATAGGAACAGTCAACATGGATTTGTGCCTGGAAGGTCATGTTTGACAAACTTCTTCTTGGAATTTTTTGATGCTGGGTTAAAACTAGGGAAATTGATGAGGAAAGCAGCAGTGGATGTTGTTATAATGGATTTCAGTAAGGCTTTGACAAGGTTTTCCCATGGAAGGTTTGTCAGAAGGTTCCAATCTTTGGGTGTTAAATGGCGAATACAGTAGCAAGATGGATTCAACCGTGGCTGAATGGGAGATGTCAGAGAGATTAATGGTGGATGGCTGTTTGTCAGGTTGGAAGCCGTTGACCTGTGGGTGTCTCAGGGATCTGTGTTGGGTCCACAGTTGTTTGTCATGTACAATCAATGATCTGGATGATGGTTGTGGAAAATTGGATAAAGTTAAGTATGCAGATGATACTAAGAGTAGGTGGTGTTGTGGATAATTGAAGTGTAGATTTTCAAAGTCTACAGAGAGATTTGGCCATTTGGAAAAAGTGGGGCTTTGAAAGATGGACAGAGAGGTTTAATGCCTGTTAGTGTTGTAGTGCTACATCTTGGCTGACACCCAAAAATTGGACGTAATGGTAAAGGTAGGGAAATTGAGGAATGCTGTGGAACAGAGGGATCTAGGAATAACAGTGCATAGTTCCCTGAAGTGGAATGCATGTAGATAGGGTGGTAAGAGAAAGGCCTTTGGTGGTGGCCTTTATAAATCAGAGCATTGGAACTATAGGGTTAGGGAAGTTATGTTTCTAAAAATGTACAAGGCATGGTAAGACCAATTTCTGGAGTATGGTTGTTTAATCAATTTTGGTCGCTAGTATAGGAAGAATGTCAAAATATAGAGATGTAGTTAGGAAGAGTTACTAGAATGTTGCCAGGGTTCAGCAACCTTCTGTTACAGAGGAAAGGTTGAACAGGTTAGGTCTTTATTCTTTGGAGCGCAGAAAGTTAATGGGCGGGACTTTGATAGAGGTCTTTAAATGATGAAAGGGATAGAACAGAGTTGACGTGGCATAAGGTTTTTCCACAATTGAGGGTAGGAGAAGATTCAAACAAGAGGGCATGACTATGAGAATTATAAGGAAAGAAGTTTTTCGGGTGGGAAACGTGAGGGGAACGGTCTTTTATCAGAGGGTGGTGGCTGTGTGGAATGAGCTTCCAGCAGAAGTGGTGGAGGCAGGATCGATTTTAACATTTAAAAGTAAAGTGGATAGGTATATGGACGAAGGGAATGGAGGGGTATGGAGGGAATGAGGCAGGTAGATGGGACTAGGGGAAAACAAATGGTCGGCACGGACTGGAAGGGCCGAGAGGGCCTGTTTCCGTGTTGTAATTGTTATATCGTTATATGGTTTTATGTGCTCATGTAAAGAATGCTTTGACTGGATAGCATGCAAACAATGTTTTTCATTGTATCTCAGTGCATGTGACAATATTAAAGCAATACCATTTATAATTTGTCCAATACCATATTGTGAGCAGCTGAGGTGCATTGCAGACTACAGACAAAAAAGGATAATCAAGTAAAGGGGTGTTACTTGTTGCTCTGCCTATTATTTACCAAGGACAGGATCTTTTGGTGTCCATTGTTTCTTTTTTTCCCTCTGTGTTGAGTATTGCTGTCAAACGAAATGAGTTGGTATTGCCATTTCATTGACAAGGATTCAGGCATGGCGGCACTGCAGTCTCTGCTTCGGTCATTAGTACTTCATTATTGCCATAAACATAGCTGTACATCGTTGTATGAAAGTCTGATGTCAAGACTGGAGAATTGAATCTGAAACACAAGAACAAAACAAGTTTAAGATTACGACAGATATCTATGGGCTTCTTTTGTGCTGCATTGATCTATAATTCTATGCCATGCATTATCTAGTTTTCTTTCTACTTTTGATGGGAAAAAAAATGCCTGAGTGAAAAGATATCAGTAATATCTCTTAAATTATTCTGTTTTCATTTTGAATTGTCATTGAAGCTGATCACTTTCGGAGGATAAAAACCTAGCAGCAACAGTCTTCTGCCTCATATCTTTAGAGATGCAGCACAGAAACAGGTCTGAAGAAGGGTCTTGACCCAAAACGTCACCCATTCCTTCTCCCCAGAGATGCTGCCTTCCCGTTATTTGTGTCTATTCTTCGACAAAAACATGAGCCTATTGGTCACGAGTCCGCGCCAACCATCTATCAACACAGTACACCTCCCCATGCATATTCGTACACACAGCAACAATGTCACAATTTTTCTCGAAGCCAATTAACCTATAAACCTGTACGTCTTTGGAGTGTGGATGCACCTGGAGAAAACTCACGTGGTCACAGGGAGAACGTACAAACTCCATACAGACAGCATCCATAGTCAGGATCAAACCCGGGTCTGACACTGTAGGCAGCAACTCTACTGCTGCGCCCCCCCCTTCTTCTTATTACATATTCTAAGACTGTTACTGATTTGCCAACAAATAACTACACTGCACATGATCTATGTTAGACCAGCTGGCATTGACATCACCAAGTCAGATCTATACTGTTTCCCAGTCGTTTTTCAAGACTTTCACTCTTATTTTCTTATTCTTGAAAAATGGAAGAGAAAGACTGTTAAAGGGAGACATTATTTCAGCTTTCCATGGCATGGAAAAGACTCTTCGGCAAAAGGATTGGAAGATTCTGGCCTCCATCTTGGAATGAGGCAGTGGCATGAAGTCAACCATCAGGATTTAGGATTATGATGCTCACAGATTGCACACTTGCCCTTCTTTTGGATATAAACTGACTACATTTCTGCTCTCAGAATTAACGATATTGCCAAATGGGATACAGCAATCTTGTTAGAACCAATAAGATCTGGAACTTGTAAAGGCGGAAATTTCATATGGGAACCATTGATGTTCACCATTTTGTAATGGCCCATTTCAATGCATGTGCTTTCAAGACACTATTTTGGTGACACTGACTGATAGTGATACGGTTGGCAGTGCTATCTCGTTATAGCTTTTACTCTGAAGCTTGTGTAGTTCTATTAAAGTCCCTAGTTTAATATCTGTATGTGCTTCATCCAGATAAAAATGGTTTAGTATGGAAATAAGAGTAGAACATCCAACTAATTGGATGTGCAAAGATAGTGTGTAATTTTTAATGTTTTGGCATCTCTTGTTCTTTCATCTAATTTCATCCACACTCCATGTATCCTCTCTCACTTCCCACCTAGAGACCTTCAGTGTCAATTTCATTGAACTTTTGGCTAGCCTCCAGTAGCTCAGTCAAGTGTCATTTCTTCCCTTGTAAAGCTACAGAGCCGCACACAGATTCTTCACTATGATAATTCCACTGAGGATAACCCTTTTGTCTTAATCTTTAAAAGCTGATAATCTGGCAATGTGATTATAATGATAGCATAAAACAGTTAACCACATCCAAATGTCCAACTCTATCTTCTTCAATTGTTCTCCACCCTCAACTAAAAGTACCCCCATGTTGCTTTGAACCCAGAAAATAATACAGTGGCTGGCTTATGACAAGGGCTTAGATGGTGTGTCACACCAATGTCTCATGCACAGCCAGGGACAAATTAAAGCTTTTAAAACTAACGAATAAGAAAATAGTCTTTTCATTACTGTTGAGTCTTCAAATTCAAGTCTCAATCTTATGTTAGCAGTGGTGTAAAATTATATTCACTCGTTATTGTTCTTGGAAATAGATGTTATAAATTAAGGCCCTTGATATAGAGCTTTGTGTAACAGTGATGCTCATTATAACTTAGGTCAAAGAGGGCAAAAGCTCATTAGAATTGTAGGACAAAATTTTACGTTAGACTTTCTTAATCTTTCACTCCAAATTCATGATCTTTTTATACTATAAGTTCAGTTCTGGAGAGACGCTAAATATTATGATGTATTTTGCCCTGTTAGGATTACTCACTCTGCATGTTGCTTACTAAAATAGTTAAATGGTTGATACGTTAAAAAAACTTGGTTCTGTTTGATTTAAAAACTTCTCTTTTTCAAAGTCAAAAGCCTTTTTATTGTCCTTCGTGATTTATGATTAACATAGCAATATTTTACATCTGGAAATCCTTTACGACTTTGGCTTGACTTCCTCCGTTTCTCCATTCTGCAATTCATAAACTCTGGTGTCCATCTGCCTCAAAGTGATTTGCAAATTATGAATATTGCTTAAAACAGCAAATGAAGCAAGCAGGGAAAAGAAAGTAGCAATTTTATCCATGATTCTTGCATGTGATGCCCTGAGTAATAAGGGCTGGAAACTACAGTAGTGTCAGGGTTAGAGAAAGGTCAGCAAAGCAACTCAGCAAAATTGCCACTGGCAGTTTGAATAGCACATGAGATTGAAATACTGATTGCGGGGAAAATGTCATCTTTGGTTTTCTTATAAAACATATGTATGGAAATGCAAGACACAGTACTTTAATGTTAAATGTGCATTCCTTTACAAAAGTGATCTAATAAACAACCATTTCAATTGGAATCTGTTCAATCACTAGACTGTAAATAGCTGCTATTCCAAATAAAACACTGCTTGAATTTCTCTCTACTCTTCTTTAAACCCAAACTTACTGAGTAATAACTTTAAAGGCTTCTTCAGTAATATACTGACAAAAATATTGTTTTCATGCAGAATCCCAACATTTAAAAAGTATAGAATCTGCTGGAACTACAATAGTTCAGGCAGCACCCATGGAAATGGAAACAGTAAACAATGTCCAGCATTTCTATTATTTCAGATTTCTGGCACTGCAGATTTTTAAATTTTTCATCTACCCTCAAATGTATGTCTCTTTCAAGTTGAAAGATGCAAGAGTCAACTGCAGGAGCTTACACAAAGTATTTGAAAAAAGGGAACAGAGAGTTATGGACCTGTCCCACTTAGGCTATTTTTAGGCGACTGCCGTTGACTGTCATAGTCGGAGCAGGTCACCGAAAAACCGGCGACTTGGACCCCCCTTCGACATAAAATTTGAAATAGAATCATTTACTTTAACAACAAAAAAAACCCAAAGTCAACAAAAAAATACCGAAGTCAGCACCAGCGACAACCTATGTCACCTGGCGACAACCAACGTTAACCTGACGACAACTACGTCAGCATCTACGTCAGGAGAAGTCTAGCTACGCTCATTGGCGTCAAACCCACTGTCGCCGACTGTCTCCCGAAATGTTTCAACATGTTGAAAATCCAGCGGCGACCAGAAAGACACTAAGACTCTTTGGGCGACGACTCATGACCATACAGGCGACACCCCTGCGACAGCCTGTAATTGCCTAAAAATAGCCTAAGTGGGACAGGCCCTTTATTTTCCTTCTTCTTAACTAAGAAGCTAATCTGATTGTTGCACTCCAAACTACTGCATAGCTAAGAACAATTAACAATCACAGATTGACAATCAAATCTCAGAAGTCATCTGTTAAAATGATACCTCAAGCACTGGTGGGAAATCCTCACTACCAAAGGCATCTAGTAGACCCGAGCTCCTCTGGTAGATAGGGTTGCCAATCAATTCTATCTGCACATTTACAGGATCAATAATGGACAATGCAGTCTCTTGCTCACTGCCAAGTCGACATGAAAACACCTGTAAATAGGGTAAAATAACACAGGTTTAGAATCACAATCTGGAACAAAAATGAGAAAATAAATCTAGCCAGTGTTTGCTGCAGTTTTAAAATATGAAAATATCAATGCAATTAATTTTTTTAAAGTATTGCAGTACATAGTAGACATTTTACAACTCAAGTGACTGACTTTAGTCACATCGATAAGGAACAGGAGCAGCAGGAAATAAAGTAGCCCCATGTAGAATGCAACATCACTAATGCAACCGTTCTTCGACTTCAATCAGCAGGCCCCCGAGGTTTAAATTGATGCTAACTCATATAGATTAGTCTATGACTGTAACTTTTGTTTGTGATATTTTTCAATTTTTAAGTGCTGGTATCTCTGGGTTTTGAACCTCAAAAGTAAAATGTTTTGGAATAGTGGTCGAGGTGGACAAATTAATAATTTACTTATATATTATCTTTTTTTGAAATTGGAGGTTTTAGAAAGTTTTCTTGATTACACAGGGCAAAAAGGTATCTCATTGCAAGCATAATTATAAACAAATGACCATTATACTTGCTAAACAACTTTATTTTCTTCATATGATATTGCAGTGATTTTTACCTCAATTCCTCCAAGACTGCCGGAGAAAGGTCGATCTACCAGACGTGGTTTATAGGTGAGCACAGTCGTGGCCTTCAGAATGACCGCATTTGTATCATGGCATGACATGTCTTCAACCACTACAAATTCAGTACCTGTGGAAATAATTATCGTTGGTTATTTAAGTCAAGCTAAATTGGGATTGAAGACAGAAATGTCATTTAACCCTTAAACTACACAACTGAAAAAAAAGCAATCCCATTCAATGGGAGTAGCGCAAAAGAATATTACTTTATTTGGGCATGGTCCATTTAAAAAAAAAAGTTTTTGGATGCAGGTTGCTTCAAAGACATTTACATGCAAATCACATGGTGAGGAACTGGTTTGTTAGCCTGTAAATTAATGGTTTTAAGGGGCTGTCACATTGCGGCGACCTAATTGCCGAGTTTAGAAGAAAAAAATGTCATGTTGAAGACCTCCTTCGACTATGTAGAAGACTAGCTTCGACTATCTTCGGGAAAATTGGACACCGAATAGTGGAGAGTGAAGACGACCTCTTTCGATCTCCTTCAACCTCCCTTCGACTATGTTGAAGAGTATCTACGACTACCTTCGACTACCCTTGATTACCCACGAATAACATGCCGACCTACTACAACCTACTTCGACTAAGCCTACGTGTAAAAAAAGTATCAATTTTGTCCATGGCGACCCTTTTTTACTTGTGGGCATTTTTCAACATGATGAAAAATACGCCGTGACCAAGCTGAGGCCTCGAGTACGCAGGGACTACTCTCGAGCATGAAGGAGAGTTACAAAGGCCTCCTAGGACCTTGTGTCGACCATGCTGCGAGTATGAGTTGAGGGCAAACTCGTCTGAACTCGCGGATTAGATCACCGCAGTGGGACATTATCAAGTCAAATTCACTATGTGCTTTAATCAGATTTGACTTATTCAGGTATTGTAAGAAATAGACCACTGAAGCCAATAGATGGCAATTTACACCTCAGGATACCACTGACTAATGCATGTACAAACAATTCTGTGAAAGCAGGAATAAAAATTCAAGAAATATCTTCTGCAACTGATGGCTAAAATTATATTTTGCATTTGAGGAAGGCTCAGCTTTGTATAGTCTACCCCACTGAATTATTTTTCATACATGAACTCTTGCTGCTTTTGTGATGAACATAAGTTATGCGTGTCCGAGCAAATAAAATGATTGTTGACAAGCGACTTGAAAGTAGGGCGCCCCATTCACCCATCAACATCGCATTTGTGCACAGTCCAGCCAATATTGCCAGCTGGTTTTCATGGTGAAAACCATTGGTAATTTTAATTCTTCCAAGTCCAGATGAATCCATGCTAAATTATTATGTTTCAACTGTTGTCCAAACACCACCACCTAATTCAGGGGAGTCCAATGCCTAAGCAGCTGACCACAATACCCTTACCGCTATGACCACAGGAATTGAGATTTTAAGGAAATATAAAATTATTCTCCAGATACCTTCAAAAGATTACTCCTGTGAAATAGATCTGGGAACAAATAGGCATATGAAAATGTATTAACTTTCTAAAGATAAATTGTAGTTTTTACCGGTTACATTGATTTTCACTTCCAGGTATTTCTCATTTGGCATTGGCACTGATGAACGCTTTGTGACAACTCCATACTTCACAGTTTTTGGAATCAACACTTCGTTGCCCACTTTTCGTTCACGTGCTGGCGAGGCATTTTCTGGTTTCTTTGGGTTGTCAGAAGTTTGCAGGAAATCGCGCACAAGCATCAACCAATCAAATATGACAAAAACACGGAGGTTATTCAGAACCACAGTGAAACATGAAGCATCTCTGGTCGACCTGGGGAATGAAAAATAAAAATTCTCCACTGAGCAAGGATTCAATTTATCATAAGGTCCAGATGGGGAGGTGTTGCATTGCTTGTCAGAGAAGATATTACAGCAGTGCTTTGGCAGGATAGATTAGAGGGCTCGTCTAGGGAGGCTATTTGGGTGGAACTGAGAAGTGGGAACGGTGTAGCAACACTTTTAGGGGTGTATTATAGACCGCCAAATGGGGAGCGAGAATTGGAAGAGCAAATATGTAAGGAGATAGCAGATATTAGTAGTAAGCACAAGGTAGTGATTTGATGGGAGATTTCAATTTTCCAAAAATAGACTGGGAAACACATTCTGTAAATGGGCTGGATGGTTTGGAGTTTGTTAATGTGTGCAGGATAGTTTTTTTGCGCAGTACATAGAGGTATCGACCAGAGAGGGGCAGTGCTGGACCTATGTTAGGAAATGAGGCAGGCCAGGTGACGGAGGTATGCGTTGGTGAGCACTTCGGGACCAGTGATCACAATACCATTAGTTTCAATATAATTATGGTGAGAGTCAGAACTGGACCTAGGGTGGAGATTTTTGATTGGAGAAAGGCTAACTTTGAGGGAATGCATAAGGATTTTTAAAGGAGTGAATTGGACACTTTGTTTCATGGGAAGGATGTAGAAGAGAAATGGAGGACATTTAAAGGGGAAATTGTAAGAGTACAGAATCTTTATGTCCCTGTTAGGTTGAAAGGAAATAGTAAAAAATTGGAAAGAGCCATGGTTTTCAAGGGAAAATTGGACACTTGTTTCGAAAAAAGAGAGATATCTACATAATTATAGGAGGCATAGAGTAAATGAGGGCTAAGAGGACTATGAAGAATGTAAAAAGAATCTTAAGAAAGAAATTAGGAAGGCTAAAGAAGATATGAGGTTGCTTTGGCAAGAAAGGTGGAAAGTAAACCAAAGGGTTTCTACAGCTATATTAATAGCAAAAGGATAACGAGGGATAAAATTGGACCATTAGAGAACCAGAATGGACAGCTATCTGCAGAGCCAAAAGAGATGGGGGAGATATTGAACAATTTATTTTCTTCGGTATTCACCAAGGAGAAGGATATTGAAACTCTGTGAGTTAAGGGGAAAAAAGTAGAGTAGCTATGGAAACTATGAGATTCAAAGGAGGTTGGAAGTACTGACACTTTTGAAAATATAAAAGTGGATAAGTCTCCAGGTCCTGACAGGATATTCCTAGGACACTGAGGGAAGTTAGTGTAGAAATAGCAGGAGCTATGACAGAAATATTTCAAATGTCATTAGAAACGGGAATAGTGCCGGAGGATTGGCGTACTGCGCATGTTTGTTCCATTGTTTAAAAAGGGGTTCATAGAATAAACTTAGCAATTATAGACCCATTAGTTTGACGTCAGTGGTGGGCTAAATTAATGGAAAGGATTACTTAGAGATAAATATATATAAGCATCTGGATATAAAACAGGGTCTGATCAGGAACAGTCAACATGGATTTGTGCCTGGAAGGTCATGTTTGACAAACCTTCTTAAATTTTTTGAAGCGGTGTAACTAGGGAAATTGATGAGGGTTAAAGCAGTGGATGTTGTCTATATGGATTTCAGTAAGGCCTTTGACAGGTTCCCCATGGAAGGTTGGTTAAGAAGGTTCAATTTTTTGGGTGTTAATGGCGGAGTAGCAAGATGGATTCAACAGTGGCTGAATGGGAGATGTCAGAGAGTAATGGTGGATGGCTGTTTGTCAGGTTGGAAGCCGGTGACCAGTGGGTGCCTCAGGGATCTGTGTTGGGTCCACTGTTGTTTGTCATGTACATCAATGATCTGGATGATGGGGTGGAAAAATTGGATAAGTAGTATGCAGATGATACTAAGATAGGTGGTGTTGTGGATTATGAAGTAGATTTTCAAAGTCTACAGAGAGATTGGGCCATTTGGAAAGTGGGCTGAAAGATGGCAGATGGAGTTTTAATGCTGTTAAGTGTGAAGTGCTACATCTTGGCAGGACAAAATCAAAATAGGAAGTACATGGTAAATGGTAGGGAATTGAGGAATGCTGTGGAACAGAGGGATCTAGGATAACTGTGCATAGTTCCCTGCAGTGGATTTAGCATGTAGTAGGGTGGTAAAGAAAGCCTTTGGTGTGCTGGCCTTTATAATCAGAGCATTGAATATTAGGAGTAGAGGAAGTAATGTTAAAATAGTACAAGTGCAAGGTAAGACCAATTCTGGAGTATGGTGTACAATTTTGGTATCGCCTAGTTTTTAGGAAGGATGTCAACAAAATTGTGAGAGTACAGAGGAGATTTACTAGGAATGTTGACAGGGTTCCAGCAACTATGTTACAGAGAAAGGTTGACAAGTTAGGTCTTTATTCTTTGGAGCGCAGAAGGTTTAAGGGGGGACTTGATTGTGGTCTTTAAAATGATGAAAGGATAGACAGAGTTTGACGTGGTACGTTTTTCCCATTGAGGGTAGGGAAGATTCAAACAAGAGGGCATGACATGAGAATTAAGGGACAGACGTTTCTGGGTAACGTTGAGGGGGGACTTCTTTATCAGAGGGTGGTGGCTGTGTGGAATGAGCTTTCCAGTCAGAAGTGGTGGAGGCAGGATTTTCGATTTTAAATTTAAAACTAAGTGGATGGTATATGGACGTGAAGGGGAATGGAGGGGTATGGTCTCAGTGCAGGTAGATGGGGGACTAGGGGAAAACAAATGGTCGGCACGGACTGGAAGGGCCGAGAGGGCCTGTTTCCGTGCTGTAATTGTTATATGGTGTTTTAGGTTATAAACAAACAGTGGATTATTTCATGGAAAGATTCTGCATGCTTACTTTTACTCTTTGAATGCTAAAAATATTAATTTCCCTCTGGACCGCACTGACGAGGTGGAAACAGGAGAAAACATGGTCATGGTAATCACTTTATTTCTAAGGGCCATACCATGGCATTCTCAAGAGAGGTGAGCCAAAGGACCCGTTTCCATGCTGTATCCCTAAACTAAAACTAAACTAGGAGCGATGAACACAGCCCAGTCCATCACAGGTTCATCACCTCCTTCCATCCAGTTCATCTTCACAGTGGGGAGCATCAGGAAGGCTAGAAGTATGATCAAGAATGCCTGTCACTCTAGCCGTACCCTTTTTTCTCTACTAACTTCTGGGAGAAGATGCAGGAGATTGAAAGCTGTGGAGGTCCAGATATAATAGCAGCTTCTTCTCCAGTACTATCTGACTCATGAACCAATCACCCTTTCATACCCCATTCCTGGAGTTGTTTCTATGTTCACTGACTCTTAACTCTATCTCATCAGTTATTCTGTTGTTGTACTTTTGCGCTGCTTGGATTTTGCACTCCAATCTTACACTATTCTGGCGTTTTGCACTCATTGTTGTATCATCATTGTATTTATTATTATCTGTATGTACACTGTTTACTCTGGTGAGCTTCAGTGTGAATAATGGAATTTCAAGGAATTTACTTGTGGGGCATTAACAAGCCACCTTTTCTATCTCTAATCAGGAGTGAAGAGGTCTGGGGCATATATGATTCATAATGATATGGTGGTGCTGGTGGGCAAGATGAAAGCCTCCTACTTGTGTTATTCTATGTTCATTAAAAATTTGGTAAAACTTAACACTAAGGGTTACAGTTCTTATGGCGAACTGATGGTCTTGCCAATAAATTATCAAATGACCACTCTCATTTATAAACATATCAAGTAGGCAATACTTTGAGTTGATCCACAGAGATTTCAGCTTGGGTCCATTTCTAATCTTAGATATGAAAAGCCTCTATTAAATAGCATGCTAAAACTCGCTATATTGTTTGTAATCTCGTATTGTAGTTCCATTTGTAAGGAAGCTGGGTTGCTACCACTTTTGACGCTTCAAAATGCATCGAAACACATTAGATTTTAAGGTTGGGTTGTTCTTGTCCAGCGCTTTCGTGTTGTCATGATAGCCTCATAATTGAGTGGGGACTCAGATTTACACGACTTTGTCGTGTTGTTGAAAAACTCTCAATAATGTAGCTTTGGACCTTTTTGAAATCAAACCTGAAAAAGAAATAGTTAACCTAATTCATAAACT
Source organism: Okamejei kenojei (assembly GCA_035221665.1). Taxonomy (NCBI): domain Eukaryota; kingdom Metazoa; phylum Chordata; class Chondrichthyes; order Rajiformes; family Rajidae; genus Okamejei; species Okamejei kenojei. The sequence continues at coordinate 31,324,975 of CM069162.1, forward strand.
CAGCAAGACTTATTTCACAGTACATCTTCCAGTGATTTAAACAGGTAATATTCACACGTTACAATCCTTACAATGAATCATAGTGCAAATGAAAGTAAGCTAATGATCAACTGATTTCAAGACGGTTCTGTTCAAGAGTAATCCAGCAGGTCACGCCCTCTCGCAACAGTACTAATTCAGTTTCCCTTCTGAACACCACAATCACATCTGCTTCTTGTTTTTTGCCCCTTCTTATCGTGCATTCCAATCATCTGCTTGGAGGGGTGCCTTTCCATTTGAAACTTCAGTTGATACAGAATTTATTCTGCTGCCAGATATCATCTTTAGTCTATTCATTCCTACGTGTCCAATTATCATGAAAACTATCTCCGTAAACGGTCTATCGTGATACCGTCCTTCTTGTGGTAGGCAGACCCTCAGGTGTGCATCACAAAATCCTCGGCTCGGTTCTGCTGGTGGGAACAATTCCCCGCTGCTAATCCTATTGCCTTTACAGCCTTCCCCAAATCAATGTATTTATAAAATATCTGGAAAACGGCACAAATTCTGTCCAATTTGGCATAATTTGGAATGCGTGCTTTGTTTCAACCATCGGCCTTCCTTCAATCAAGGACTCGATTTCTATTTAACCATTGTTTCAATCATATGTCACAGAATTAATTGCAATGTACATATGTTGTAGATACAATTTTTATTCATACCTACAGAAATATCACAATGGAAGGTTAGTTTCTTGTACCGAGGTTATTCTCTGTTATTGTCCTGCTATTTGGCCAACTTCAAAAGATATCTGGTGGCGTGGACAGGGGCGAGCTCTCTCGCTCGGCTACAAATAGCAGCAAATACCCCTTGCTAGTGAACTGCGCGCTTGCAGTTCTGCCCTTTGAACCCAAGTAGCTCCAAGCTCTACATTCATCATATCGATGAGGAAACCGAACTAGTTCGTGTATACTCTCCTGGGAGAACAGTCTGAGAAAGGCCTGATAACAATTAAATTCAGTAAAGTGGGGGTAGATGTCAGTGTGGGTAAATTATAAAGTTCAAAACTAAATAGTCACAACTGTAAAGTAAGGGGGGGGGGGGGGGGGGGAGGGCGAAGGTTTAATGGAGATGTGTGGGGCAAGTTATTTTATACACAGAGCAGTGGGGGCCTGGAATGCATTGTGCCGGGGTGGTGGTGGAGGCAGATTCAAAAGTGGCGTTTAAGATGGGCACACGAAAATACAGGGAATAGAGGGAGATGAGATCAGTTTAACTTGTCATCATGTTTTGGCACAAATATTGTGGGCCGGAGGGCCTATTCCTGTGCTGTACTGTTCCATGTTCTTAAATATAAAATATTATTAAAAAGGGGGGTGGGGAGGGGGAAGAGAGAGCAAGGGAGAATGTAAAGGACAAAGAGGAAACAATGGCACAGGAGAATGGGGTAGATTGGCGTGGGCACAAGGATCCTAAACGTTATCCTGCAGGAATGGGATTCATTTCAGCCATTGGCCTTTCTAACTTGGTCCATTTCCTACACACTATTATTTCTAGACTTGGTTAATGTTCTACTTACATGTATGCTGGCGTACCTGAAATCAAATGGCCTCATAGACTTTTCATAGGGCTCCCTAAATTTTTCTGTATTAATCCACGGATTAACTTGTATTTACCAAGGTCCAAAGAGCAATGGACTGATGAGAGACTGCCATGGATGGCCATATCAGGGACTGCATGGCTGATCTCCCTGAGTGAACAGAAGGATAGTCACAAGAAGGCACTGTACAGCTGGTGCAAAATCTCATTCTGAGCATCTTCAGAGATGGCTCAACAATATAAAATATGATAAATATGGATAAGCAACTCAGAAAAATGAAATTTAAGCAAAACTTCAAAAAATGTAAATACTTTTGTAAATTATAATATTTCCACCTCTCGTCATCTCAAATCCTTTCATTATTCAACCTCCACTCTGTAATTGTCACTGTTTCTCGTTAAAAGTGTTAAATGTATGCACTGCAATCCTCCAATGGCTTATTCAATAGCTCCATATGCAATTTATAGTTGATGCCAACTATTTTGACCTCACTACTTTGAACAAAATAAGTAATTTCCCATTTTGTTTTAAAAAGCACAGTAAATTTATCATTGTTACCAAATGTCTGCGCAATAATTTTCACAGTGAAGCTCCTCTCCACTGTCTATTGTCTTCTTTATGTTATTGATCAGTTATGTAATAGCACGGAGGCAATGTCAGATGAAATGCAAGTGGTGCGACATACACTCATCATTGTAGAGCCTGGGGAGGTATGGAGGAACAAATTAGTGGCTGTTTCATCAGGCAGGAAAGAACAAACACGTACTTATCCAGGTTTACGTTCAACTGCAGTTTCAGACAGCAGCATCGTTCTTTCTGCAGGTTCTCCCATCAAGATGTTGACCATTAGGTACGGAAGTGCAGGGGATGAAGCACTGCTCTAGGACCTTCCAGCGCGCTCCTGGGATGTATTCTGCAGAGAAGATATCATGTCTTGTAGGTCAACCACAATGCAATATCGAGCAGGCAGATAAGCTTTCTGAAAAAAGGAAAGGTATTGCACTAAACTTTTGTACACGAGTAACAGGCGAAATTTCTCAAAAAAAATTTCATTGGCTAAATGTATGCACAGTGCGGTTTGCCATCATTCTCGGCTATCACATTTTTATATTATCTCATAGGCCTGCTTTCCAAGATTACGGCATTTTTTGGAACATTACCCTCCGATTCCTTTAGCTCCACATTTGAGGTGAGATGCTGCCCTCTTCCTGTGTGTTTCTGTTTTGCACCTGCTTCAGATTCAACACTCGAGCGCTTATTACGAGAGCTTTCTCTGGAGCTCGCAACCAGCACCGAGCCAAGTTTGGTTGGTCTGAAGGAATGGATAGAGGATCTGATGTGGTGCTCGTTGCACGTTTTGATTTTAATTAAGTTCACAGGTTCCTGGGCATGAAGAACCATAGGTTTGAGGAAGTAACAACTAATGTTAATTGATGAATGCCAAAACACACAGCATCAACTGTAATGTTTTAAAAAATATGTAATCTACTCCCCCCACCCCCCCCCCCCCCCCCCACCCGATATACATTCTGAAGATTATATGTTAAATCATTGCTGACTTAAAACCATTTGGCCCTCATTGCAGCAAACCTGGGATTCTCTCCCATTATCTGTCTGTCGGTTGCATCTTACTACATTTCATGTGGTCTCTAGATACAGCTCTTGGTCTACAGGAATCAAGGGAGAAGAGGAAAAAGCAGGAACGGGGTACTGATTTCTGGATGATCAGCCATGGTTGAATGGTATGTACTGGCTCAGAAGGGCTGAAAGGGCATCTCCTGCCTATTTTCTAATGTTTTTCACATAAATTAGGAGGTGAGTGAATTACTTCCAAGCTAAATCCTGACTAGTGGGGGAAAAACCGAAATTACATGTATACTTATTAACTCAAAAATATAATTCTTAAGGCCAGGAAGATCAATGAACCCAGGAAGACATTTCAAATGCTCACAAAATCATTAATCATTGAATTTTTCTGCACTTTTTCCATGCCTGGTTACAAGGTACCAAACAGTGCATTTGGATGAACTAATTCGGTATCCAACTTTTTAAAGCTGGAAATAAAAAATGGATAGAGAGGATTACAGGTTTACATATTTTAAAATTCAGTTGTGTTTATTAAACAAAAAAACACTCATAAAAAAAAATAATGTTTTCACTCTCCAATTTAAATAATGCAAACTTACTATTATCATTACGTATTGGTAATCTCTTTCTTCATAAGCCAAAGGAATAGCACTGTGCCAACCTTTGGATATGAAAGTGAAATTTCTTGATCTTCAGGTGATCCTATTTCACATTGTTCCCCCACCAATCACAACTTATATCAATTTTCACCTTTTCCTTTAATTGTTCGCATTAATGGTTCGTTCTTATGTTCGTGCATGTCATTAATTCTCTGGAGAAAGGTCTTGACCTGAAACATCAGTTATCCATGCCTTCCAGAAACGCTGCCTGACTTACTAAGTTACTCCAGCACTTTGTGTCTATTATTTGGAAACCAGCATCTGCTGTTCCTCATTTAGTTATTTTAGTTTAGTTTAGAGATATGGCTCTGATCAGGCCCTTCGGCACTACCGACGTCCACCACTACAAGCGATTCTTTGATTAACACTATACAACACTAGGGACAATTTTTACATATATACCAAGCCAATTAATCTACAAATTTGTGCGTCTTTTGATTGTGGGAGGGAACAGAAGTTCTCGGAGAAAACCCACGGGTTCGACGGGGAGACGTCAAACTCCGTAGGGGTAAACACCCGTAGCCAGGTCATCTCGCGGTCTTTAGTGGCGCTGTTGTGATGCAAGGCAAGCAACTCTATTGCTGCGCCACTGTTTCTCCACAACCTATCTCTGCATGTCACGCCCCTGCCCACCTTCACCTAGTTCTGAGGATGGGTTGCTGATTTGAAATATTGACATGGGCTCTCTCTTTCCACACATGCTGCTTAATGACTGGAGTTCTTGCAGCATTTTCCGTTCTTATTGCAAAAACTTTGCAGTGCTGGACAATCTTAATTAAAACAGAACATGCTGCAAATACCAGACGTTATAAACGGGAGTATTGTCCAGTGCTGCCAATTACTAATTATTTTCAGGTGGGGCGATTATTATTATACATTTAGGGCTGTTGCTAAAATGGCATGCAAAATTACAATGAACAATTAGAGGAAGTTAGACAAGGGCATTATAAAGATTGGCTATTTTGCTATTTATAGTATATACTACCCAGCAACTATGGGCCTGTTCAGTCTGAAGAAGGGCCCCAACCCAAAACACTGTCTGCCCATTTATTTCCAGAAGTGCTGGCTGACCCATGAGTTCCTCCAGGCACTTTGCTTTTCATTCAAGATTTCAGCATCTACAGTCTCTTGTGCCTCCACCCTGTAAATTCTATCAGGCTCACGATTTGTGAAGGGTGTGAAGTAAGCACAGCATCCATTATACAAACCTTTGCATGAAATGCAACTCAAAGATTTAAAAAAGACTTCATGCTGCAGCCATATCCTTCCTGTTTTAAATTGATTGCAGTGTACAATTACCATCTAAAATGACAGAGCTTACAGTGACACGGTGCTCCCTTGGTCAGAAGAATCTGAATATGATACTGTTGCTTTAGTTTCTGCCAGTTCATTCCAAGTAAGCAAAACAATGTATTTTTGCCAGTTTTGTTTACATTTAAGAATATCTGGGTTTCATGTGATTGTGGCGATTACAGGTATTATGTAGCCAATGATATTCTTTGGTAGATTAATGTAAATTTATTTTTAAACCGCTGTCAACAACTTCATCCATTTGCAGTGTAGCTATAATCCGATCTCAGGCCAGTCCAATATATTGATTAGATTATATTATGGCACTATGTTCTAGCAGCAGAGAGTTAGGTTATATCGGCTCAGAAGCCATCCTTTCAGCATACAATGAATGGAAATTAAATAAAACAATGTCAAGATAAAATATAGCAAATTTATGTTCCACATCTTGGGTAACTTCAAATCGGTTACTAGAGCAAAGTGAAGAAAATGCAAGTGACCGTCAGTTTATTACATAATAAGATAAAAACGACCAGGCTTTCATTATCCTTTAGGAAAGCATGCACTCCATTAGGCAGGAGAGATGTTCCAAGCTAGTATTTACACACAGATTAAAAAATAAAAACACCACAAGGAAAATAGTAGGAAGATAAATGTTTATTACCGGGCACAAAAATTGTCGTCTTATAATATCTGCAGATGGACACACCTTAGATAAAACAGAAAATGCACCACTGCAGAAGTGTGCATTTTCTCTGCAGTCCAATACAAGCTTTGCTCTCATTAATGTAAAGCGATAAAAATTAATCATTTCTTAGCCAACTTTAACAAGGCAAAACAAGTTCTCTTGTACTGGTGTAGTTCAATAAATATGCAATTTTTGTTGTGGTTTGCAGATTGGAATTTTACCATTGAAGCAAAACCAGTTATGAGTCGGACTAGGGAAGTGTCACGTCCACGGAGTGGAAAGGAGAAATAAATCTGTTTTTTAATCTCGTTTAAAGTAAAATTAAATATTTAAGTTAATAAATAGTGCCAGGTAATCCTGGACTAAACTTCAGAATCAACTGATGGAAATAATTATGGAGTGTCGACGGTACATCTGAGATTATGTTTAATTCAGATTTATCTGGTCAAACCCTATACAACCCAATCGCATAACATTACATATTTACATACGTGTTAATGTGGTATTCTTGCTTACACTCTTAATGTAGTTGGATACTTTTGTGTACCACACTGCATTTAAAAAAAATCATTTTCATGAAAGTTAAGAGTCCAATTAGATAACAACTACTATAATCCCCCCACCCCCCCCCCCCCCCCCCTTTGGGCGAAACTCATGAAATGGTAATTAATTCCTTTGAATTGGCCACAGCAGTAATCTGTCATTATATAGTATTTTTAATATTGTAATACAGGTAATAGAATAGAATAGAATGCCAAATATTGTCATTCAAACAGACATGGTTCAACGGAAATTTCATTCGAACCATGTCTGTTTGAATGACAAATAAATGGATTCTATTTTCTTCGGGGAGGTCACGTGAGTGGGACTACGTGAAGAGAGCCCGCCTCACGCTGGTTACGGCAATCTTACGTCGACGCTGACGGCAGAAGCAGGAGCTGCACAGACAGCTCCTCGGACAGCTAGGTCGGAACCGGGCAGGTAAGTGTGTTGAAAAAACTATTTTTAGGACTAGAATAAACCTCCGTCCTGGTGGAAACCAGGAATTTTAAAGGTTTTAAAAACTAACTAAAAGTTTAAAATTAAACAGATATACTCTGTTAAAATAACGGAGTTTTAAAAAAAGAACGTCCCAGGGGATACCAGCGATCGGGACGAGAGATTAATTCGGGCCGGTTCCGATACTGGTACCGTTTAAAATACGGTAAGAAAGGTTTAAATGCTCCACAATTTTGGCAGGATATTTTAAAAGTCAGAAAGACTGTATTTAAAAAAAAAAAAAAAAAAAAAAAAAAAAAAAAAAAAAAAAAAAAAAAAGTTAAATAAAATTCGCGATATGGAGAAAGTACTCCATAATATAAAAAGAGACTAGGGTACAGTACCAAACAGTCCCCAAAAAAAGACCCTGAGGGGACTTGAATGTACTAAAGACCAGGGTCCACAGTACCAAAACAGTTCCCCAAAAAAGACCCTGAGGGGCTTGATTATACAAAATATGGCTATGTGCCAAATTGAAAAATAAAAACTCTGACCCTGGATAGGGTGGAGGAAGTCTCTTTGGATTAATTCCAAGTGGATCAGGGCTGCAAAAGACAGACCCTGCAAGTGGTGATGTGTAATTATGAATGCACACTACAAATAAAAATAAATAAAAGTGGAGGCCAGGTGTGCCTGAGATAGCAAAGTTTTGCTATAATCTAAAGGAAGTGGGTGAGGCTTGGAAAAACCTAGCTACCTACAATTATGTATATGGTATCTCACCAACTTCATGATTCTCGTGATGATTGAAATATTAAAATTGCACAGCACAGGAAATTGTGCCTCATTGGAAGAGCCTACCGGTTTATCCGTTAATATGGGCATTATGACTCCAAATATGAGAGGTCCAAACTAGTGAGGTTTAAAAAATCCTCACAAATTATTCTGCTGCTATTATGGCTTTTGGCAGATGAAAGGAAAACATAAAATAAAGACGCTATTGTGCAATTTTTTCTATTATGAAATTTTGTATAAAAAATGGCTATTTGGCCCTTTTCACCCAAGGTTGCTACTTGTGTCGAGCAGTTGGTGTTTAAGCTCTTGGTTATCTGTTTGGAAGTAAGCTGCCTAATTTTATTGAAATTGGATTGAAAAGCTAAATTATTTTAGCTGCATGAACCTTCGTCTTTGACGAAAAGGTATTTTCGCAGAAGGGGATTTGATATTGGAAATAGAGGAGAAATATGTCAAGGAAGTTTTTATTGTATTGCACAACAAATACTTACCCTTCAGGGGATAAGGAGACCACCACGTCCATATATGGCAGTGGAATTAAAGGATTGTTCTCTGCTTAAGAAACTGCGGATAATCTCCAGTTAGAGGGGAGATTACAACAAGTTTAAAAGACTGGCTTACTATTATTTTTGATCAGTTTAAACGAGCAGTTTTAAACTACTATTACTTTTAAAAACAAGAGGTTAATCCTCCTGTAACAGAATACCTCTTATGTTTTTTCGTGTTTCTGCAATTGAAAAAAGCAGAGATTTTATGTCCACATTGCCTAATTACCCTAAAAGGGGTAATGGAAAGATTTGAACACGAGCATAAATTTTGTCTTTAATCTTGAAGGCATTACCAGATGATGGTTGCAGAAGTATTCTAGGACCTTACAGGTCTAAATAAGTTTGTTGAATACAAACATGTTCAAATGGAGTCATGGATACTGCAAAATATTTAATTGTCAGCAGGTTGTTATATGGCTAAGATTGATGAAAAGACGCCTATTATTTCTGTACCTATGTATCAGGTTTCGGTGATACTTAAATTTTAATTGGTTGTGACAATTATGGCAGTTAAGCTTTGCCAAATGGACTGAGTTCAGCTTTTTACTCTTTACGAAACTGTTGAAACCAGTTTAGCCCAATTAGAGCACAAAATGCACATCATTCTATGGTTATCTCAATGACATTCTGGTCATTAGTTGATTATCAGGAGTCAGCTGAGGACTCAGTTTCAGTTACTAAAGCTTTGTGGTAAGCTAAGGTTCTTAATTCAGCTAATTAAGTCCCAGCTGCAGCCAGCACAAACAATTTACTTTTGGGGTTTGTAATTAACTCAGTGACTATGTTAATTCCTTTACCAACAGATAAAAGTCGATGATATTTTGGTTTTGTCATTATCTACATTCAAAACCTTATCCTTCCATCCGAGAAATGGTGACAACCATTGGTGAACTGCTAGCAGCATTTCCTGCAGTAGAATTTGGTTCATTACATTTATTGATATCTTCGAAGGTACAAGATACAAGCACCCCCCCCTCTCAAAGAGAAGGCAGGCCATTTGACAGGCCTATGTAATTAACAAAAGAAGCTGTATTGGAATTTACAATGGTGGGTTAAAAAAGGAAAATGTCCCACAAGTGCTAATAAATATTATGATTAAACAGCCTGAAATGGTTTACATACAGATGCTAGTGCTCTCGGATGGGGGGGCTACAGGTTTTTTCCTCCAGTTGTGGGAGGTAGATGGAAAACTGAGAACAAGTGTTTCTCCAAGAGTATGGTATTAACTATTTGGAGTTATTGGGGCCTTTTATGGGCTTAAAGCATATTGTTGTGCTAAACAAGGTCTGCATGTGTTAATACAATTACACAATAAAACAGCTGTGGTTTACATTAATCACATGGGGAGAGTTGGATCAGTATCATGTGATTGTCTGGTCAATGAGATATGGCAATGGAGTATTGGTCGGGCAGATATGGATTGCAGTAAGCTATACTCCAGGTAAAGACAATGTGGTAGCAGATGAAAGGTCGGGATTTTTAAAGATAATACGGAATGGATGTTTAAGCCAGCAATATTTAAGAATATTGTTAGACGATTTGGGTTTCCAGAAATTGATTTGTTTGCATCCAGCTTAATCATCATTTTGCCTCATTATGTGTCTGGGAAACACGATCCGGACGCAGTTGCAGTAGATGCATTTTATTACACTGGGGGGAAATGTTCTTTTATGCTTTTCAACCATTTGCTCTGATCCAGAGATGCTTGAGAAAATAGAGCAAGATTCAGCTTCCGGATTGTTGGTAGTGCCAAATTGGCCAACTCAACCTTGGTTCCCAGTTATGCTGAATATGATTAAAGAACCGTATATGCAGATTCTTAACTGTAGTGATATCTTGACTAATCCAGTAACAAATGAAGATTACCCATTATATGCATATATGGAATTTGTTAATCTGCAGGTTTTGACCAGACCACTACAGGAAACTGGGATTGTCGGGACCAAACTTGACAGTTATTGGCGCATCATGGCGAGATAGCACACAGAAACAATATATGACAATATTAAGAAATGGGAAGAATAGAATTTTGCACACAGTCAAAATATTTCTGATGATTATGTGAATGTTACTCATGTTTTGGAATTCCTTGCCAATTGCGTTTGGCCAACATTTAAGTTAACTGTGCCATTAACACTGCACGCAGTGCCTTGTCGTCTATTTAGGACTTATGACTGGTGATAAAGAAATCAATTGGGGTCGCATCCATTAATATCACGATTCATGCAAAGGAATTTTTCACATGAATCCGCCAAACCTAGATATACAGAGATTTGGGATGTGGAGCATAGTACTTGCTCTATTTAGAGAATGGACGCAAAATTAAAGGGTGTCATTGAATAGGTTAACATTGAAATTGGTCATTGTTAATGTCACTGGGTCTCAGCCCAAAGAGTGCAAACTTTACAAATGTTGCGTTTAGACTGTATGCATGTGACTACAGATAAACGTTGTATTCTATGTTTACGATCTGATCAAACAAAGTAGACCAGGGAGATCTGAACAAAGGTAACTTTTCAAGCTTTTCATATTTGAGCTTTGCTTTGTGTGTGGTTAGACATTTGAACCAATGTATTAAAGTGACGGACACTTTTTTCGAGGAAACGAAAAGACATTGTGCTTAAGCACAAAAAGCCACACACAAAAGCTTCAGTTCAAACTATCTCAAAATGGTTGAAACAGGTGTTGGTTTTAGCGGGAGTAGACACTGATGTCTTCAAATCTCACTCCACCAGGGCGGCAGTGCTACGTCCGCGGCGAAGGGGCGGGACGTACCTCTCGAGCATATTTTTAAAAATCGCAGGGTGAGTAAAGAAGAAACTTTTTCAAAGTTCTACAACAAACCTGTTTCACACTATGACAAGCTTTGGACACGCGGTGTTGGGGCACTATAATCACCTGCTTTGTTTGCTATTTAATTGCTATAATCAGCTGTGTAGTCACTGATATCTTTTGTCACTTGTAATCATTTTTCCCTCAAATATAAGGGGGTATATATGGTCTTTCAGCCATTAAAAAACTTAATTGTGAAAAGATCTAACATTTGTGTGCTTTCTCATGTATGTGTTTACTTAGCCGGACTGTCGTACGGATTAATTCTACGACATGAAAAACACAGAAAGCTTTAAAACTCTTCACGTAGTCACTCACGTGACTCCGAAGTAAAATAGTAAGATTAAACGAGAAACTCACATGTTCGAAGTTTGATCGTTATTTTACGGGGTTACGATAGGGATTACGTGCCCTCCACTCCCCACCCTCGTAAAATAAATGATCAAATGGTGGTTCTAAGTCTTTTTATGAGCCTTACTATGTTACACCCGGCTTTGTGTTCTGTGTTTTTCATGCCGTTGCTTTGAAGTATGCCGTTACCAGCGTGAGGCGGGCTCTTCTTCACGTAATCCCTCATCGTAACTCCTCGTAAAATAACGATCAAACTTCGAACAGGTGAGTTCTCGTTTAATCATTCTATTCTATCCTATTCTAATACATGGCTGGTCAAAGAGAAAATTTGCATCTGCATCTAGGAAGAGGAGACAGAGATATGGAGGTGAAGCAATTTAGAGAGTAAATTCCAGAGTTCTGGCTATGTCCAGACCACCACCAATTCAACAAGTAAAATTGAGAGTACAGAAGACCAGAAATGGAAGAATGCAGATGTACCACAAATTATCGGTGAACAGAAGGTGATATGAAGTGTTCTGTAGTGAACAGAATTTTTGATAACTTCAAGTTTAGAGTGTAGAATGCTGGAAGTTACCCGAGATGAGAATTTTAGCAGAAGGTATACCGAGGTAAAATTATATTAAACTGACTAAACAGGGCAACGGTCAGCTTGCACATAATTTCCATCGGTGGTACTGACATAATACGGAGAAGAAACATGATCAACACAACTGATTCAGGTGCAATCAGGCTCAGTGTTTTTTAAATTTCTATCTCATACCCAAGTTAAAATGTATTTGCTGTTGTCACCAAATGGTTTAACAAGAATTGTTATGCCAGTTTATACGGTCATTGCAGCCTAATCTGTGATAACTCAATGAATTATCCTGGATTCACAGAAGCTGAATGGGTAATCACTGCAGTGGCACGGGTTATTGATTGGGGACGATCAGCCATGATCACAATGAATGGCGGTGCTAGCTCGAAGGGCCGAATGGCCTCCTCCTGCACCTATTTTCTATCTATCTATCTATGATTCACGCGGGTCATTCAACTCAATATTAATAACTACAGAGAACACAAGGCAATTTTCATGCAGGTGACAGAAACACGAGCAGAGTCAGTTCAAATTGGTGCAGGACACCTCTTAAATTCATCACAAGCCGGAAATAGGGTCAAATCAAACTCTCACACACCCTGCTGCAGATGATCTTCTGTGTTCATATACAAATCAATGATGCATGCCTATATCTATTCCCTTCAATAGCTGGAGGCAAACTCATTCACAAAATGTCATGGACATTCATTCTTTTTTTTACAGAATGGACACCAGAGCTCTTTCTCACATAGATTTCTCCCCAAATATTAAAAATATTGAAAGCATTTTTGCAACCCATTCTTTCTCTACAGAGGAGGCTGGGGGTTTCATTTACCAACATGTTTCACCCTCAAAACTGAGATTTAAACATCTTTCATCTATCCATTTCATTGTCATCATTGAGAGCATGAGCAAGGACCCACACCACCCTGCTTACACTCTCATTATACTCCTGCTATCAGGAAAAAGGCATAGGAGTCTGAAAACTGCGACTTCCAGGTTCAGGAACAGCTTCTTCCCAACAACCATTAATTAGGCTCCTAAACACTACAAACATCAACTATACTACCAATTTACTTGGTTGCAACGGGACTTTAGGCTCTTGTTTTGGACTAATATTGTTTATAAAAAATGTATTGAACATTTTTTTCATCGTGTTATCTACGAGTACTGTGTTTACAGACCTGTTATGCTGCTGCAAGTAAGAATTCTATTGTCAATTTTTCATTATTTATTAAACACTTTTGGCTTGAGGTACCCATATCATTTTGATCAACCCACTAATTTTGAATGTCAAATCTTAAATCCAAGTGCATTGTAAAGGCATGAAACCCGGAATCAATAGGTCCCACATCAGACGTTTCACACTCAGCTGCAATATTTAAAATACTTGAATAATTCCAAACCACTTAAGTTTGCATTTGCATCATTACTAAATAGCTGGATATCCTCTGGAGTGTACAGATCAGAACAATCTACGGATTATAATCATCTACTATAGGTGCAAGTACTTGGGAGACAGTGCAAAGTGCATGAACACACGAGGAAATATCACACTGCACATTGCCTGTGATAAAGCATTCAAAGAGGTGATCTTGTCAGTGTACCTCAAATAATGATGGGTCCTTGTATGAATTGGCGTGCAAAATCAAATTCTCAGAAAAAGAAAAAAGGCAAATAAATAAACTTAAACCAACATTAAGTCACATGTTATGAAAATAAATCAACCAACCACTTTAAGTGTACACAGTGAACGCAAAAGATAAAATAAATAAACAGCATGGTCGCTTTCTTCAGAGGAACACTGCAAAATGTTGCATTTAATTATACATAGTCTAGGAATTTTTAGTATGCGTTTAAACCTGGGATTTACAAATGATTTATTTTGCACTGCATTAAATTCAAAATTAATGGACTAGCACACATGTTATGCTAACATAATCAATTCCATATATAAGTGAAATTTGAAGAGAACATTTTCTACCATGGGTGAGGATGTTAATGGTGGATAATCCAGTCTTTTGAACTCCTGTCAAAGAGGAAATAGTGATTCCCCAGACAGCCTCAATCCTGGGTCATGTTCAGGATACAAGCTATTATCGTGACAACATGGCCTCCACTCCAGGTCATTCACAGCCCATCAGTCATTACCCGAAGCAAAGCTTAACTGCCAGCAAACTTGCAATTAGCTTGACAACGCAGGCCCGATTCAATGCAGAATCACCAATCACTGTCGGTCTCGAGTCAGCTTGTGGAACACTGTTATTATTCTTACAAGACAGGTAAAATTCAAGATTAGATTTATACAGCTCATCTGTTATGCTGACAATTTTAAACCAGGAAAATGCAGCAGACACTCATTATCCTCATCAAACAGCATTCACCGAGTTCAAGTAGGAACCTGATCATTTTGCCTACACTGCCTCACTTAGTTGAGAAACAAATCCAAATAGTTGCCTTCTATTTAATATAGTAAGTAAAGGATTCAAAGGTAATAATATAATACGCGTGGTGCTGGCTCGAAGGGCTGAGTGGCCTATTCCTGCACATATTTTCTGTTTTCCACTAATTTTCCTAATGCAGCAAAGGTCCAATTGAACAAGCTATCCCATCCACAGAGTTATTCTACAATGATGAGCTGGGCAGTAAGTAGTTATACTATGCAGTATACCACAACAAAACCAGTTGGCGACCTCAATGACTGATGTCAATTTGCACAGGTGGTGTAGGAAACCTTTGCTTTTCATTTCTTGTCTGGTCTGTGATATCAATACTAACTGCAGGAACCCATCATAAACTGGAGTTTAACTCACAATCTCAATTGCGCAACTCAACTTTTAGAAATCAACCTATCAGACAGATTCCTCATGTGGCTTCAGTCATCTGATAACATTCAATGCAGAATTACAAATCACTGTTAACTTTCATGTCACAGTAATTATCCTTTAAAACATTTGGAATTCCAGTTAAAATTTATACAACTCGATGATTAAGCTTCATCTGCCTCTGCAAATAAAAAAAAAACAATTCCTATTCATAAATTGAGCAACTTTAAGCTTGTCATACACAAACGATCATGACTCCATTTTACCTCTAACAACTCTTCAGATATGTCTCACAAAACTCTTTATAGTCTTCCGATACAATAGATTATGTATTTCCTTTCCTTCGTGTACTATCACTGCTTTGTTGACTAGACTTTTCCACAACTCTTGTGCTTTATGTTCCTCTTTCTCAACCATCTTATTTAATGACATTTTCCTAGATTTCCAAGATATGGCTCAATTAAAGACTTTAAAAAAAATTTCAGTGCATGGAATAATGTTGAAGGTTTATCAGAGGGAGGAGTCTCGCAAAATGTGTCCCATTTTCAAACACTTGGCTCCATTTTTATTTTCCTAATAAGACGAGGGATTATAGTCTCGAAATAAACATAACCAGAAATATGAAACATAAAATTAAATGAAAAAAAATTGGTTAAAAATAAAAAAGGAGAAAAAGAAGAATGAACAGAATTTTTATCCAGCTAAGCGAGAACAACATGAATTTTGGAATTTATTTTTTACCTTGTCTCGCAGCGAGAATGTCCCTGGTGATCCAGCAAACAAGAATTGGTTTTTCACTTTCAGTTTACCAAGGTTTGCCACAATCAGCTGATTTGATTTGGAGCTTTCTGGGATGAGGACAACTGGAGCACCAGCCTCAATGTCGAGCAGGATCCGAGAGGCCCTCTGTGCCTTGTCTCGCACCTAGATTCCCCAAAGCAAGTGGGGAGGGAGAGAGAAAATAAATTAGTGACGACCATAATAAACAAAAACAGAAAGGTTTGAAATCTTGAAAAACGGAAAATACTGCAAACATAGGTTTGGTAATGCCTTTGAAGAGGAAAGACAGATATACATTCTAAGTATAATCCTTCATTGAAACATTAAGTTTCAACTCTTCTTATGGCATTTACACAAACCATGCTTCCCACGCTCACTGATAAGGTCAGTTTCATAACAGCATATCTTGTGCTGCGTCTTGTCTAATCGTGTGGTATTCAAATTATAGTCTGCAGGCATACCTATAATCGGCAAGCCTAATGGTTTGGATTTCATTTACCTTCATTTAAGAGGTCTGAATTACACAAGTCAAAAGCTGATCAAAACTATTCTTACCACCGTGGCCTTTTTTGCAGAACCATCTAAATCTTGCTCGCATTAATTTATTGTCTTGTCTCTACATTATTTCTACTGGCTCCTCAAGACCTACACCTCAGCAAGAAAGTCTGTTACTTTCCTCAATCAATCAGCTCTGTTCGTTGAGAACCCTCCCTTTACTACTACTTACTTCACCTAACGAAACTCATTTGAGTATTTCCATTTTATCTCTAGAAAGCACTAGACTTTTCTATTTTAATTAGCGGCTTCATTATAAATAATCTTAAACTCAAATTCACTCCATTTGAGCAGGAACAGTGGTGGAACAGTAGCTGGTGAAAATTGTCAGATGTGTTTCTTTTGATTATGGCTTTGATTGCTCTTCTTACTCTGTACACTCCTCACAACTTGCTAACCACCCATTCTTGTATCATCTGCAAATGTAGTTGCAGTTCACTCAGTCTCTTCAAACCCTGTAATCAAGTCAATTTGATTACAAATAGTTGGCGTCTCACCACTGACCCCTTTTAAGAGTAATGCCCCTGCCCCACTTAGGAAACCTGAACGGAAACCTCTGGAGACTTTGCGCCCCACGCAAGGTTTCCGTGCGGTTCCCGGAAGGAACCTGACAAAAACCTCCGGGAACCGCACGGAAACCTTGGGTGGGGCACAAAGTCTCCAGAGGTTTCCGTTCAGGTTTCCTAAGTGGGACAGGGGCATTATGATGCAAGTTCGAAGATAGACACAAAAAGCTGGAGTAACTCAGCGGGTCAGACAGCATCTCTGCAGAAAAGGAATAGAAAATACCCTTCTTCAGACTGGGGCTCTCGACTTCAGAGATGCTGTCTGACCTGCTGAGTCACTCCAGTTTTTTGTGTCTATCTTCGGTTTAAACCAGCATCTGCAGTTCCTTCCTACACATAAGATGCAAGTTCTCTCAACACAAGTCACCAATGCAGCACTCTGCAGTTTCAAGTGCAGGTGAGTGGAATACAGGGATGACACCAGTGCTAACCGGTTATTATAATCTGTTTAATCAACACGTTAGCATTTTAAACAGCTGAGCAGGAAATCAAACAGACAAGCAATCGTAATTGCCAAAAAATCCAATAATTTAAAATCATCACAGCTTTTCAGTTTAACATCACTTTTAGTGTTACTTTTAATTAACAGTAAAGTCTGCTAAGAAATAATTATGTTGGGCTCATTTTTAAAGTATATGGCCAAACAAATTGCTGAATGTACTAGTACAAATGACAGCATGGGGGCTTACACGCAGGCATTTGTGTGCTAATTTATGGAGACTATTCAACAGAATTCAAAGGGCCTGCAAGCAGCTTATACAATTCATCAAGTAAGAGGCTGAAGAAGGGTCTCGACCCGAAACGTCGCCTATCTCCTTCGCTCCTTAGATGCTGCTGCACACGCTGAGTTTCTCCAGCCTTTTGTGTACCATCAAGTAAGAGGATCTTGATTAGCTTTTGCTTCAAAGACACTGCTATGCCATCTTGCTTCTGTGTGAATACTATGAAAAAAACGCAAGGACGCCCATTCTGCTGCACAATTTAGCAAATCAATGGTATTTTTAAAAATGGTGACAGATTGGGAAATGTTGATGCTCAATAAGACCTGGGTGACCTTACACACAAGTCAGAAGTTAGTGCAAGTACTGTCAGCCGTTAGATGGCTTATTGCAAAATAATTTTGGCACAGGAGAAAGAGGTCTTATTGCAATTTACTTAGGCCTCGGTGACTGAACAATGAATATTGCGCACAGTTTTAGTCTCCTTAATTAAAAAGTAGTATGTATTTGTCATAGGAGGAGTGCAGTACAGATGTATTTGATAAGATCCAGAGATGGGAATTCTGCAGTAGGAGAAAATAAGTACAATAATTCTGTATTTTCTCGAATTTAGAAAACAGGATGGATGCAGGGAGGATCTTCCCTTGGCTGAAAAGTTTATATTTAAGGATCATAGTTGCAGAATAATGGGAAGGTTTTTTAGGACTTCATTGAGGACATATCTTTACTCAGCAGGTGCTGCATCTTTGGAAGGGCAGTGGAAGCTTGTTCAAAACTGTGATTGATATATTTCTGGTTATTAGGAGAATGAAAGGATCAAAAGATATTACAGGAAATGTAGTTAAGGTAGAGATTAGCCGTGTCCACCATCAGTGTGCGTACTGGAAGAGATTAGCTACGGCTAACATGTCTGGTTAGCACATTTTCATCACTGCATCTGGGATGTTGTCTCGTCCTACAGCCTTTGCAATATTCAGCCATGTCCTGATATCACACGGAGAAAATGACATTGGCAGAATTCTCGTTTCTGTGATTATATTTTGGGGGGGGGGAAAATCAGAAGAGGCCGACAAGATGAATCACCCACTCAACACTTCACTGAACGTGGATACCAATGTTTCAGTCTCGTCTTTGCCACTCTCATGCTGGACGTTTCCACCATCGATAGGAATGTGCTTGGAGCTACCTCCTCCAGCTTTGATGAAATGGCCATGACATGAGTTAACCACGTATGCTGTTTTTGTGACAACACGAAAACCCGGGGTGGCATCTGATTTGATAACTTTTCTGTGTACAACTTACCGCTTGTCCCTCTACAGCTGCTCTCTGTCTCCCCAGTACATCCTGCAGCTGCGTGAAGTGCTGTATAAATGCCACCACCTCGGCCTGGAAGCGCTGAGTGTGCACATACTGTACCGATGCCATCTGAAAACTCACTCTCACATCACAGTCCCGCTGCAGCTTTGGGTCTGCTCTGCCGTATCTAGTTTTAAGCAAATATTAACTTTATTGATCAACAACTTACTTATCTAACTTACTTTCATTTAAATAACATATTTTCTGCTGAATGCAGCTGATGACATTCCTCAACTTCATAAACTGAAGGATCCGTCAGTTTCAAAGGTGAAAATAAAGTAAATGGTGGAAAGGCTTATGAGATTTCATTAACTTACACATAAGGCAGCTGAAAATACATTCACCAATTGAGGAGTAATGCAAGGGGGAAGCACTGGAGATCAATGTCAAGTGAAATTTAGCGGAATAAAAGGGGTATTAATCATGGCGAAGGATACAGGAGAAGATAGGATAAAGCCAAGAAGAATGTAAATGTTAAGTCTCAATGTTTAAATGGCATCAATAAGACTGATGTTTCATTGAAACTATACTGGTACACCAACAAGGTGTGGTGCATGGTTGCAATTTCTGCGATTTCCATCCTGGTGTTGTTTCTAGAAGAATCTGGATATATATTCAGAAGTAAACAATAGAAATGCTGCTAATTGCCTCAATACTTGCTTACATGCAGCCACCAGTGCAATAGCAGCTCAGGGGAGCAGCTGGTAGAGCTGCTGCCTCGTAGCACCGGAGACCCAGGCTGGATTCTGACCTCGGATACTGTCAGTATGGAGTTTGCACGTTCTCCCAGTCACTGTGTGTGTTATCTCCGGGTTTTCCCCCCAAAGACGCGCAGGTTTGCAGATTAATTGACCTCTGTAAAACTGCCCCAAATGTATAGGGAGTGGATGAGAAAGTGGGATAACATAGAACTAGTGTAAACGGGAGACCGAACGTCGATATGGGCTCAGTGGGCCGAAGGGCTTGTTTCAATGCTATACTAATATGAATTGAGGGGATGTGGTGGGGTAGCAGGAGACTGGGGTGCTGCTCTTTACACTCTTCATTGATATAGAGGTATGGAAAACAGAAAGGTGTAGAACACAGAAAAAATATATTTTTCTAAGAACTAATGGAACATGAGACTCCATCCAAGCTGTACTGAAATATTTTACTTCAGGCAAAACAATCTTTTAAGATCAGTAGCAGCTTCTTTAATTTACAATGTCAATCAGGATTTAATAGCAGCTGTAGTTTACTCCCTCAAGCACCCAACACCTGCAATCTTCCTTTTAATTTTTTTACCTGCACCGTTCTGGTGCAAATTATTCTGAAATATATTTTCAGAATATTTTCGTGAGCAGTAATCTCCTTTTTAAACATTCTGTGCCTGGAATTCAACAGGTAGAAACAGAAAAACCCTTCCAGCTTCCTGACACCATGAATGCAGCACAATAAGAATCCAAGGACCAATGTTCGCATTCTTTCCCATTGTGGATTTAAACCACAACATTGATTGCATCCAATTAAACTCCTTTTGAGATTGTTAACCACCCCACTTGATTTGTCAAGTTATTTGAAACGACATTTGAAACTTTGCACGATTTTTGAGAAACTTAATCGTTTAATAAAAGGAAATGCACGCAAATGAATACTTGTAAATGTTGAACACCAAT
This sequence comes from Okamejei kenojei, assembly GCA_035221665.1. Lineage (NCBI taxonomy): Eukaryota > Metazoa > Chordata > Chondrichthyes > Rajiformes > Rajidae > Okamejei > Okamejei kenojei. Next base: position 31,345,318 of record CM069162.1, read on the forward strand.
GCCTCCTTGCCACTGGTGGTGAAGCGTTCCCTGTACAGCTCTCCGTGAGACGTCAAATCACTTAAGGAGAGGCTGCCAAGACTGCCATGCAGAGCAAAGTCCCCATCTATAAAGTATAAAAGGAAGGTGACAGTGAGCAAAGCAGGGACAGGGACCTGCAGGTTGACAGGTAGAACAGTTCAATGACTCGACAAAAGTTGAACAACTGCACAACTTTGCTAACAAAATGGGAGCATGATGACAATCCATTTTTTAAATCTTTTAGTGTTAAATCAATGTTAGAGGGGATCTTAAACACCATCCTTGCCCAATATAAACTGAAAGGTTCAGCCCAGGTATTATAGATTTTCTGAACATTCTGGAACAGTGTGTATCAAGGAATAAACCTAGCAATTATAGACCTATTAGTTTGACGTCAGTGGTGGGCAAATTAATGGAAAGGATACTTAGAGATAATATATATAAGCATCTGGATAAACAGGGTCTGATCAGGAACAGTCAACATGGATTTGTGCCTGGAAGGTCATGTTTGACAAACCTTCTTGAATTTTTTGAAGCGGTAACTAGGGAAATTGATGAGGGTAAAGCAGTGGATGTTGTCTATATGGATTTCAGTAAGGCTTTTGACAAGGTTCCCCATGGAAGGTTGGTTAAGAAGGTTCAATCTTTGGGTGTTAATGGCGGAGTAGCAAGATGGATTCAACAGTGGCTGAATGGGAGATGTCAGAGAGTAATGGTGGATGGCTGTTTGTCAGGTTGGAAGCCGGTGACCAGTGGGGTGCCTCAGGGATCTGTGTTGGGTCCACTGTTGTTTGTCATGTACATCAATGATCTGGATGATGGGGTGGAAAATTGGATAAGTAAGTATGCAGATGATACTAAGATAGGTGGTGTTGTGGATAATTAAGTAGATTTTCAAAGTCTACAGAGAGATTTGGGCCATTTGGAAAAGTGGGCTGAAAGATGGCAGATGGAGTTTAATGCTGATAAGTGTGAAGTGCTACATCTTGGCAGGACAAATCAAAATAGGACGTACATGGTAAATGGTAGGGAATTGAGGAATGCTGTGGAACAGAGGGATCTAGGAATAACTGTGCATAGTTCCCTGAAGGTGGAATCGCATGTCGATAGGGTGGTAAAGAAAGCCTTTGGTGTGCTGGCCTTTATAAATCAGAGCATTGAATATAGGAGTAGGGAAGTAATGTTAAAATTGTACAAGGCATTGGTAAGACCAGTTCTGGAGTATGGTGTACAATTTTGGTCGCCTAGTTATAGGAAGGATGTCAACAAAATAGAGAGAGTACAGAGGAGATTTACTAGAATGTTGCCAGGGTTCCAGCAACTATGTTACAGAGAAAGGTTGAACAAGTTAGGTCTTTATTCTTTGGAGCGCAGAAGGTTAAGGGGGGACTTGATTGAGGTCTTTAAAATGATGAAAGGGATAGACAGAGTTGACGTGGATACGTTTTTCCCATTGAGGGTAGGGAAGTTTCAAACAAGAGGGCATGACATGAGAATTAAGGGACAGAGGTTTCGGGTAACGTGAGGGGGAACTTCTTTACTCAGAGGGTGGTGGCTGTGTGGAATCAGCTTCCAGCAGAAGTGGTGGAGGCAGGATCGATTTTAACATTTAAGAGTAAAGTGGATAGGTATATGGACGTGAAGAGAATGGAGGGGTATGGTCTGAGTGCAGGTAGATGGGACTAGGGGAAAACAAATGGTCGGCACGGACTGGAAGGGCCGAGAGGGCCTGTTTCCGTGCTGTAATTGTTATATGGTTATATGGTTATAAGGTTGACTCCGTTGTCATTAACAGAAATAATTATTAATAATCTCTCACTTATTTTGTTATTGATGCTCTATTACCTCATAAGGGAGTCCTCAAGGAAGAGAGAATGCATTGTCAACACTTAATACTATTACAGTAAAATAGAAAATGGGAATCTAATGGAAAAGAGAGATTGGATGGGTACCCTACCACTCTGTGGGTGCGGTACAGTATTAGTGTTGAGGACTGATTTTATTACGTAGAGCCTAGGTCACTAATACTTTACAGATGCAATGCAAGAAAATAAGAACAACTTCAGAACAATAGACAATAGGTGCAGGAGAAGGCCATTCGGCCCTTCGAGCCAGCGCCGCCATTCAATGTGATCATGGCTGATCATTCCAAATCAGTACCCCAAACAAAAGGAGGTGGTCAGTCGGCTCCGCAACCCAGTCGATATGAAAACTTGTAAGCAATATGTTAGACACAGAACCTGTCTACTGTAGCAAACCAACTAGGACTCCATTGTAGTTGTTGGGTTCACATAATGGTTGGATCGGCTCAGCTTTGATAGAAGTTGTAGATTTTTAAAAGCGGTTTGAACAGCTTGGTTGGCATCCTAATAGGTCAATATTTTGCTGCCTATAGGCTGGGGACATAGCTTTAACAGTTCTACACATACTCAAAGTGTTTGGGTTTGCATTGTGAACATTGGTCAGACTGTGATTCTTGGCAAAGGTCATTCTGTTAGCAAAGTAATTACAGATTCCTGTACTTGGGTCGGATTAGGATCGGCTATGGTTGTATTAAAGTCAACTTTAAAGTTTGTACCCGAGCTAACTTCTGATCAAAAATCTGGAGTACACACATTGCAAAGATTAATTTGTAAATCTCAATCTTGGAAAAGTGGATACATTTGTCCAGGTTTTTTCAATGAACTATCCTTTTAAGACAAGCTCCTGGAATTTAAGTGTTTATGCACAATCCGAAGAAAACTAATTGCCGTGTTATCTTAAAATACACGAATAAGGCCGTCATGCTGCCATGATTAACAATTTTATCTGTTTTCATAACCTGAATGCCAGAGTAACTAATTACAGCCAAACCATTTGTGAGGATTCTCAGCATGAAAAATGTGCCAGGTCTTTTTTGTTATTTTAGTGCAATATTATTTGATCGAAGTTCTAACAGAGGTTGGATGACACCTACTGGTGGAACTTTACTTTTCAAAATGCGGAGACACAGCACAAAAGTTATATGGTGTAAGAAGGAACAGCAGATGCTGGTTTAAACCAAATATAGACACAAAATGCTGGAGTAACTCTGCGGGACAGGCAGCATCTCTTGAGGAAAGAAGCGGGTGATGTTTCGGGTCAAGACCCTTCTTCAAATGGGTCATCCTTCATCTGAAGAAGGGTCTTGACCCGAAACGTCACCCATTTCTTCTCTCCAGAAAGGTTATATGGTGTCCCTTAAAGGCACCATATAAAACAACTGCATATGCTGATACAAAAGGTTATTTGTTAAGTTATTAGAATGGAGAAAAGATAAAAATGGTTAACAAATGTTTTAATGGATGTGGGTCAGGATGATCACATTGCAGGCATATTTATCCTTCAGGCAGTGGTTGAAGACAGGTCTTACTTGAACTATCTGGAATGGGTGTGGAGAGATACTGCAATTTGTCTTGTTTGAGTGGAGTCCAAACACCACTCATAGTGATCAGGACATGAAACTGTCCCGTACATGTTTGTCCAAGGATGTCTCTGCCACCAGGAGAGGAGTAATGGCGAGTGCTAGATGACATGGTGTAACGGTATGAATTTAACTTTCTTTTTAAAAGAGTTCACTAAAACTACAACAGTGTAGAAATCACGACATATGCATCTCATGTACTAATATCATAAACTCTGTATCTAATTATAAATCCCCAAATCTGTTATTATTTCCTTTGTTGTGCTATATACCTGTCATTCATTACATGTAACGATTTATGATTGATCACCCTTGTATCATCTTGCTATTCCATACATTTCAATGTATATCCATCCAGAAAGGAAAAAGGAGAAGGAGCCCGAGGGTTGAGGGAAAGGTAGGAAGGGGAGGAGACAGCAAGGGTCAACAGAATTGAGAGAATTCAATGTTCATGCCAAGAGGATGCAGACTCCCCAAGCGGAATATGAGGTGCTGCTCACTCTGGCCGAGGAGGCGGCCCAGGACAGAGAGGTCGAATACGGAATGGGAGGGGGAGTTGAAGTGCTGAGCCACCGGGAGGTCGGGTTGGTTATTGCGGATCGAGCGGAGGTGTTCGGCTAAACGATCGCCAAGCCTCCGCTTGGTCTCACCGATATAGATCAGCTGGCATCTAGAGCAGCGGATGCAATAGATGAGGTTGGAGGAGGTGCAGGTGAACCTCTGTCGGACCTGGAAGGACTGTTTGGGTCCTTAAAAGGAGTGGAGGGGGGAGGTAAAGGGACAAGTGTAGTATCTCTTGCGGTTGCAAAGGAAAGTGCCCGGGGAAGGGGTGGAGAGGGAGGGAAGGGAAGAATTGACAAGGGAGTTGCGGAGGGAGCGGTCTTTGCGGAAGGGGGGGGGGGGAGATGGGAAGATGTGACGAGTACTGTTGTTAATTTAATTTAATCCAATGTTTATGCATCTAAAAGTCAATAAAATACAAGAGCTGCCAAATTGCCTTATAAAAGTTTTCCTGGAACACAAACTACAAGTCTTTTAGATAATGTGTTCCAGATCTCAACTAGTTTTTGTGTGGAAATAGATTCTTCCCCCATTTTTGCAAATTATTTTGAAACCATGACGTCTAGTCTCTGAACCATTTGTAAGAGTTTAATGTTCAGCTCTGCTGAAATCTTTCTCCTAACAACATTTTTGGAATGCCTTATTTTAATCTATGTATTTTCTGACTGTTACATTGGCTTTATAAATACTGGAATTAAAAAAAAAAAATTTTAAAGACAATTTTTTAATAGTGCTTACATAGCTCCAAATGCTCACAAAAATGATCTTAAACTATGGATTCCAAAAGCCTACAACTGACATTGTAATATCTGGTTCATCCTTTTTTATCCTTTCTGAATATTGATTTGGAAAAGACATTAAGCACAACACAAAGTGCTGGAGTAACTAAGCGGGTCAGGCAGCATTGTGGAGGGATTGGATAGGTGACGTTGCGTGTCGGGACCCTACTTCAGTTTGGAGATGTCAATCGGAAACGTCGCCTATCCATTCCCTCCACAGGTGGTGTTCCCCTGCTGAGTTACTTCAGCACTTTGTGTTTTGCTTCAGGAAATACATTACTTTGTCATTGTTGCTGCTGCAATTCACAGTTGATATTTTATTCATTTTGTTAATTACAGGACAAATGAATATGCAGAGACACGAGTAGCAATTCTCTGGCTCAAAGATGAAGAACAGATCAGGACATAACATTTGTCAGTCATTAAATTTTGTCCATGTGGCATTTAATCACAACTGCAATGACTATGCATTCAATCTTCGATCTTACTACTTAACACATGTTTGACCCAGAATCCAAAAAATATACGAGCGTAGTAATCAGAACTTGCCTATCAACGCAAGATGTGCTGCCAGTTTGGACACATTAGCTTTGGCGAGCTCATTTGTCTTTTTGTTTAATACCAGAGACAGCGAGTGAACCTAAAAAGAAGAAAACAATTAACAAACTCATATCGTGCAGGAAGGAATTGCAGATGCTGGTTTAAATCGAAGGTAGACACAAAATGCTGGAGTAACTCAGCGGCACAGGCAGCATCTCTGGAGAGAAGGAATGGGTGACGTTTCGGGTTGAGACCCTTCTTCAGTCTGAAGAACCGACCCGAAACATCACCCATTCCTTCTCTCCAGAGATGCTGCTTGTCCCAACAAACTAAGATCAATGGACAACTACAGGCTGTCCATATTTTTGAAACTATATGAATTCTAAATACATATTTTAACAAGTTGCTGAGATAAGCAGAGGGTGATTAATTGGTACAGGAATTATCAATTAAGGTAACTGTATTAGCAAGTTTTTTTCAAGCCTGCAAACCTACCAAAATCATGCAAGATCGAGAAGTTATTTAAAAAAAAATACACAATTAAGACCAAAGTTCTTATGATCTATTTTAACAAGACATGAGGAACATCAGGCTGGACACCAGTGATACAATTAATCAATCACAGTGAAAGATCTAAAAAATTACATAGATGCGGCACGATGGCGCAGAGGTAGAGTTGCTGCCTTACAGCGCTTGCAGCACCAGAGACCCGGGTTCGATCCCGACTATGGGTGCTGCCTGTATGGAGTTTGTACGTTCTTCCTGTGACCGCGTGGGTTTTCTCTGAGATCTTCGGTTTTCTCCCACACTCCAAAGACGTACAGGTATGCAGGTTAATTGGCTTGGTAAATGTAATGATTGTCCTTAGTGTGTAGGATAGTATTAATGTGCGGGGATCGCTGGTCGGCATGGACCCAGTGGACCGAAGGGCATGTTTCTGCGCTGTATCTCTAAACTAAACTAATAAATTGTAGAATTGTTAATTCTCAAGGCTGAACCGGCACACTACCTTATAAGTGAACAGGGCAAACATTACACTGAGAACAAGCTCGAATAAATACAATTCCTGGCATTCTTAGTTCTTCCATACTCTGCTGTATCTCTAACCCTTGATAATATTTAAAACATTTTCACAAGTTTATGCAAGACACAAGGATGATTAGTTTTAACATGGCAAGATCTAGCACTACACTTATGAAAATAGTCAGGGAATTGGTCTGTTGTAACAACTTGTCCCAAATATGGATCTCATATCATCAAAGATAGACGCAAAAAGCTGGGGTAACTCAGCAGGATAGGCAGCATCTCTGGAGAGAAGGAATGGGTGATGCTTCAGGTCGAGACCCTTCTTCAGAAGAAAGATCTGAAGAAGGGTCTGGACCCAAAACGTCTCCCATTCCTTCGCTCTGGAGATGCTGCCTGTCCCGTTGAGTTACTCCAGCATTTTGCGTCTATCTTCGATTTAAACCAGCGTCTGCAGTTTCTTCCTGAACAGATCTCATATCATCAACTGGGTAAAGGACCTGTCCCATTTTCACGACTTAATTCACGACCTTTTTTACTCGTGGACATTTTTCATCATGCTAGAACAAACGCCCCGACGTACTTGATGCCACAAGTACCTACGACAAGCATCATGGCCTGCTACGACATACCTATGACCACGTGATGGCCATGCTGCGAGTATGATGCTGCGAGTATGAGACAAGGGCAAACTCGGCAGAGGTTGTGAAAGTGGGTCAGGCCCTTAAATATACTTTTGACATTCTAAGTGAGTTGCTCCTGCCATCAAACTATTCTAGTATTCAAATGAAATATTTGTTAAATGGGAAACACTAGAGAAATGTATTCAAATCAGTCTTAATCGTATTAATCAGTCGTGTTAAAGAAGGAACTGCAGATGCTGGAGAATCGAGGGTTACACAAAAAGCTGGAGAAACTCAGCGGGTGCAGCAGCATCTAAGGAGCGAAGGAGATAGGCAACATTTCGGGTCGAGACCCTTCTTCAGACTGGTCCTTTCCCTTGCAACCGCAAGAAATGCAACACTTGTCCCTTCACCTCCCCCATCCACTCCTTTCAGGGACCCAAGCAGTCCTTCCAGGTCCGACAGAGGTTCACCTGCACCTCCTCCAACCTCATCTACTGCATCCGCTGCTCCAGATGCCAGATGATCTATATCGGTGAGACCAAGCGGAGGCTTGGCGATCGTTTCGCCGAACACCTCCGCTCGGTCCACAAAAACCAACCCGACCTCCCGGTGGCTCAGCACTTGAACTCCCCCTCCCATTCCGTATCCGACCTCTCGGTACTGGGCCTCCTCCACGGCCAGAGTGAGCAACACCGCAAGTTGGAGGAACAGCACCTTATATTCCGCTTGGGGAGTCAATCCTTTGTGCTTGAACATTGAATTTTCTCAATTCTGTTAACCCTTGCTGTCTCCTCCCCTTCCCACCTCTCCCTCAGCCCTCGGGCCCTGGCATTCCCTCTATCTCTATCTCCCTCCCCCACCCTAGTCGCGCTAGTTTCTCATTTTCACACCACAAACAGCTTACAATGGCTTGTTCCCTTTATCATCGATACTTTTTTGCATATCTTTCATTCATTGTTCTTTATCTCTCCACATCACCGTCTATATCCCTCGTTTCCCTGATCCCTGACCAGTCTGAAGAAGGGTCTCGACCCGAAACGTCGCCTATCTCCTTCGCTCTTTAGATGCTGCTGCACCCGCTGAGTTTCTCCAGCTTTTTGTGTAACCCCCGTATTAATCAGTCGTTGTTATTGACATTGCAGTTCATTCGCATCATAGCAAGAAAAGACAACAAAAATCAAATACCTTCAGATCTAACTTTGTGTTGACTGGCTCCTGGCTTGAATTATATGGAGCACCCGCTTCATCGGGTTGCATCTGAGGTTGAGGCTCCTCCACTGGAGGTTTCAAGCCATGGTTGTTGGCTGTTGATCCAATCCCAAAAAAATCCAAGATCATTACCCAGGTCTGAAGTGTAATCAGCACATCCAAGCAGTTAAAATCTACATCCACATTCCTGTTGACTTTACTGTAACGTGTAGAAAATTCAGGGTGCTTCCTATCTACCAGAAAAATATTAATATGTACTAATGAATCGTCAAAGTTTGTTCTGGTGCAGTACACCTTGGGGGTTTTCAGTATTGGGGATGGTGGAGGGGTCAGAAGACATTCTGCATCTTGATCTTCCTTATGTTTTCTGCGTGTAGAGGACGGCCTTTGGTAAAACTGGAAGACATTTTGTGCTTCTTCCATGTGAGCTGGCAGGGATCTTGGCATCTCAGGATACTCCACATTGGAGCTAGAAGGGCAAGACTGGGACAAATATTCCTTTTGATTGAAACTGGAAGCTTTTGGTGCTCCCCTCGACACCATTAAATGCTTGTACTTAGAGTCTGTTTTTTTCTCCAGCAAATCCTCCATTAGCAGTGACCGTAGAGCTACCTGAATAGACAGAGTACAAGGCTGATCTTTACTGAACTCAACTTCAAAGTCTTTAAACTTTAAACTAACCAAACCTTGTGCTTCCAAAGCAAGATCGCCGCACAATTGAACCTGTAACTCAGATATGCAGAAATTAGCCTGTACTTGAGTGAATGATTTTGACTCTGGAATCGGAAAGGAATCGACTGGAGTAGATGGATAGCTCATTCGACCGAAAAGTCCACTCTCTTTCCATTCTCGATGAAGATCGGCGATTTTCTGACCTCTCAATGGTGAAGGGACATGATGGGGGTCAGGCACGCCATCAGTTGAACCATGTGAGATATTGCCAAGATCGTCACTGTATGTTAGGTTATCCAGCGTCTGCAAGACTTGCTCATAAACATGCTTTGCTAACATTACCTGCAGGATAAGGAAACAGGTTATTCCAACCATCCTGGTACAACAAGCATAGAGTGTATAAAACACTCCCAACCAATTATGAGAATGTCAAGAACTTATGACAAACAGCTGTCTATTAACCCTATCATTTTCACTCTAAGAGATACCACCTAACTTGCTCAATGTTTCCAATACTTTCTACTTTATTTATGAGGTTTTATAGATCCACACCTTAGAAGTGCAGTATGATACCCATAGATAGAAAACCAAATAGGGTCATGGGCTTTACAAATTGATGCAGGAAGTAAAAGAGCAAGAAGTCATGATGAACATTATAGAACATTGGTTCAGCCAGAATTGGTGCATTGTGCTGAGTTAAAAGAAGATGCAGAAAAGATTTAGCAATGTGATTCCAGGGATGTTGGACTTGTGTAAATGTTAGACAAGAGACATTTATTGTCACATGCACCAATTGGCACAGTGAAATCTGTTAGAATTGATAGCAGAACAGGTTGTCTGGGGATCATAAAAATACTTATTAATATTGAGACATGGTTATCATTGACAGAGGGGTCAAGAACGAGTGGTGCAGAATAGAAATTACTGGCAAAAGAACCAAAATAAATGTGAGATAAACATTTTTATGCAGCAATGACTAAATTCTGGGTAGTTGTGGAGGCGGCGGTACATTCAATAGTAGCATTCAAAAGGTATCCAAAAGATTTAGCATGGATATGGGCAGAGGGAAGCAGAGTGGGATAACAGAATTGCTCTTAGAAAAGTCTGGTACTTTTTTTATTGGGTTGAATGTCCTCCTTATGTGCTGTAACTATCCTGTGATTTATATTTTCGGTCACTCCTTGACAACAGTAAGATCAACCATCAGTCTGAAAAAGGGTCTCGACCTGAAACGTCGCCCATTTCTTCTGTCTAGAGATGCTGCCTCACCCACTGAGTTACTCCAGCATTTTGTGTCTACCTTCAGTAAGATCAACCAGTATTAAACCTCAACAACAATTCTTTTCTTATTTCTATCCATTTGTCTATCATAAGTTTAGGCAAGAGTATACGAGACACATACTGTATCAAATTTACACTACTTGTGCGACCATTAATACGATGCAGAACTACACTTTCAAACGATTGAATATTTGCCTGAACATAAGACGTAACAAACATTTAAAGGAATGACTGGTGACAGTAAAGTTTAGAGAATTTCAGACTAAATACAAAAGGTTTATGGATTGAGGAACAGTGACAGAATCACATTATACAGTCAATGGAACCTCTCATTACAAAGGAACAGAAAAAGTTTATCCAATACAATCTTGTGAATGAAGTCAACTGCACACAAAACAGAAAAGTATTCACAACTACAACCTGCGATGGCACGATCAATCTTTTACCTTCAAAGGATTGACAAATTTCCCCTCGATCTTCATTTTACTGGTGGTCTCAAAGGAATCCGAAAAGTTAACAGCTGGAAAGGATGACCCGGGATCTGTCTCAACTGGGATTTTCTCGAGAACAAACTGGATTGTGGTGTCATTCAAGATATGAAAGGCTGGAGAAAATAATATTAAAATATATGATTATACAACTTCTGCCAAGTTTCGTTTTCGTTTTAGAGATACAGCGTGGAAACAGGCCCTTCTGCCCACCGAGTCCGCACCAACCAACCATTAACACTAGCCTACACTAGGGGCAATTTTTGTATTAATACCAAGCCAATTAACCTACAAACCTGCACGTCTTTGGAGTGTGGGAGGAAACTGAAGATCTCAGAGAAAACCCACAGTCATGGGAAAAACGTACAAACTCTGTGAAGACAGCACTTGTAGTCGGGATCGAACCCGGGTCTCTGATGCTGTAAGCGCTGCAAGGCGGCAACTCTACCGCTGCGCCACCTTGCCGCCCGTGGTGTTTAACTCATTTCTGTTCTGTAGAGACACAAGAGATGGCAGATACTGGAATCCTGAGCAAAAAACAAACTGCTTGTGGAACTCAGCAGATCAAGCAGCATCTGTGCAGGGAAATGGACAGATGACATTTCATCAGTCTGAAGAAGGGTTCTGAACAGAAACGTCATCTGCCCACTTCCCTCCATAGGGCTACTTGACTCACTGAGTTCCTCCAGCAGTTTGTTAAATTTAGTTAAGCTTTGATTAGAATCCATTACTAATCCTTAAGTATCTCGCTTTAAAGGCAAATCTAAAAGTTCTTTCCAGTTCTTTACCTGGATGGCGGATGGTCTGCAGTTAAATGAACCAAGCAGCCATTTTTCACTTGTAACTGGCTGGAAGGAGGACATGAGGCCAGGGCAGATCAGCCACGATCATAGTGAATGGCAAGGCAGAGGAGGCTTGAGTGGCCAAGCGACCCACTCCTGCTTCTATTTCCTTCAAGTACAGACAGCAATCTTAAAGCCGAATAGACCTCACCAAGATAACCCTCTGTTCTCATCTACTATTCACATGTAACACAAGCCAAGAATTATACCTGGCATCTTTTTCAGCTGCACAATTCACTTATACTCTTGGCAGTGTACTGGTCCTCTGAACCATGTAGATTTGTTTTAGTTTAGTTGAGAGATACAGTGCGGAAACAGGCCCTTCGGCCCACACCGACCAGCGATCCCCGCACATTAACACTATCCTACACCCACTAGGGACAATTTTTACATTTACCAAACCTAAAAACCTGTGATTATTCATTTGTGATTCATTTTGATTAATCTGTGACTATTCATTTAAAAACAGGGACTTTGAACAGACCTTGACCATTGTGTACGGAATCAAAGAAATCCTGCCGTGTGAAGTGCATTTCTTCCTGACTGGAGGTGCTGGCACCACCAGATGCCGACCGAGGAGATTCACTGGCATCCGTCTTGGAACCACGCATGCTGTTATTGAGAGAGTACAGTTTAATATCTTTAATTTCCACTTGCAGTCGGTCTCTCCCTGAATCATCTTCACCAGTTACAAAGTTCTGGATTGACGTCCGGCCCAAGTGTCCAACCAACAGCTCACAGCTTCCTGGTTTCCGTGGGATTGCTACCACAGGTGACTCAATGTTGATGTTCAAGACTAATTTTACTGGATTCTGTTCCGGAGCTTCCATCCCAGCAACCACATCGTCATCAAGTTCAAACATATCCCTCGTCTTCCGTGGCTTTTCAAAAAGTAAGACCATCTCGCTGTACTCGGCAGTTTTGTTTACCAAGACGGTGGAGACTTTGGAAGCTGCACTCTTCAGCATATTTTGGAAGTTATCCTCAAGTTCATCCATGGATAAGGTGAGTTCCTTAAGGAATTTGGGCGAATGGTTATAATGTAAAGATGCCATGTGCAGACTCAATTTAAACTCTTCCTTTGAATGTTCTATAAACTTAAAGCTCAGAGCTTCACTATGATTCATCTCAGTTTCAGACCTCATGAAGACAGACTGAAAGAATCCAAAGTCACTTATTGTTTCATATGCGTCTGTATTTCCAATGCTCACTACAAAATGGTTCTTCACTTCATCTTGGGTCAAATCCACTAGCTGAAGGCAACCGAGAGATCCATTCATTTCAAACCGACTCCCCATGGAAACGTTTACCTTTGTACCATTGATACTAGCTGTAGCAATTTTTCTCCCCAGTTTCTCTCCACTTGTTAGCTCGACAGTCCGAAGCAGTAGCACATTCAGCCGATGGATTTCAACTGCCACCTGTGTATTTTGATCATAGGTGGACTGAATGGACTCTCTATCCTCAAAACTCATGGCTGGATCCGTAAGAGGAGTCTCTGGACTTGTATCTTCTCTGGCCTTTGGAAAGGACTTCTGCACAAAACCGATGAGTTCAACCATAGTTTCTGGATTGAGGATGATGTCCAAATTGTTGACCTGCAATGACATGATTCGTAAAGAGCTGTCCAAGTTCATTGAAGGGCAATCGGAGCTCACAAACTGATATTCCAGTTTAATCAGAACAGTAGACGATGGAGGCACTTGTTCACCCAATACTAATGAGTTGCTCAGTGTGATTTTATTTTCATCATGTGAGGTTCCACTATTGGCCAGTGGAGTAACAGAGGGGTGAGGAGAGACAGGAGATTGTGCTCCACTGTCACGGAGGCTGCCTGTGGGAATGTCAAAACTCAAATTTTTGTGAGATGCCATCAGCAAGTCAAAGTCGGAACCGTATGTCTGGACCGTGTCCACCAAGAGCAAGCCATGTACAGTCAGTGTCACCTCGCTGTCATAAGGCCTCTTCACAAAGTTGGAATTAATGCCAAACACCTTCAGCACAGATATGTATCGCCCACAACTCTCCACTCCCAACTGCATGTAATTAACTTTGAACTCTGCTATAAGCAGCTTGGACTCAACCAGGACCTCACGGGTGTGCTGCTCGAGTGACATCACACTCTGTGTCAGACTCATCTTGGAATCCAGTAGCTTGCCCCGGCTATCCATTTTGTTGAAGATTTTGTCTCGCCGCAATGACTGCTGCTCACCAGATTTCTGCTGCTTCTCAGAAACTGTTATCCTCAGCAGAAAATTTCGCAACGCCATTATCTTATCCTCATTGACATGTATTTTAAGCTCAGGTAGAGTGCCACTAAGCATGACCCCAGGCCGATTTGGGTCAGAGGTATACATTAACCGCCGTTCTAATTGTAATAGCACATTGAATCTCTCTACAACATGTGTTGGCCCAACCTCACTGTCCTGAGCATGCTTCCAGTTGTCCATGACTCGCCCCACCATGATCTGCATGTCCATGAAGGACAGCGAGTATTTCTCATAAAGCTTGTTGTTGACAAAGTGTTGTTGCAATTGCTCCTCAGTAAATCCGAAACCTAGAGATTCAGTGGACTTTGTCCCAGGATCGGAGCTGAGCTCTGACGGTGGCGTGTTGGGTGGTGTGGCCAGTGGTGTCTTGTATTCATCATCGCTCAGTTCCTCTTCTTGGACAGAAAGCCTGGCGCTGGCTCTGCTTTTGGGCTCATCTGTAAATATAAAGAGCATAGATGAGGATGACAAATATCTCACTGTAAAGTGATGGGAGTTTTCAGGACAATGAGTTACCAGTGATTGTATATTTACATGCAAACCATCGCTTTCTTCTTGTCAAATTCCACAATGCATATACACTAACAGCTATAACTAGCACTGCTGAAACACTGTCTATCGATCGTATAATTTGCTTCATCCCTAATACTGGGAGGTCCAATAAGAGTCTGCATTTTATCACAATTTTCTACAATGATTAGCTTTGTTCCCCTCAGAGCTCAAATAGTAAATATCAAATTCCATTTGGAACAATAGATGGGATCAATGTAGTTTTCCACAACTGCAAATGTACAATAAAGAAATACGAAACATCTTAATAAAACTAGATTGTTGACATATCCTAAATAAAGCTCCTCATGCACAACAAATGGTCAACACTTTGGGCATCATCTTTAATAATGCGATTCTGATAAAAAATGTTATTGAATACGTTGATCTATGCTTGCGTGCAATTACCTCGAAAATTTGTTAGCAGAATTCGACCCAGATCCACAACAACCAACAAAGAATCTGGAGATTTAAAATCATCTGGAAAAATCACTTGAGGAGCGGAAATATCTAACTTCATCATCCAGCATTTGTCGTTTTCCTGGTGAAAAAAAAAGGACATTTTCATTTTTTTTGTTGTTTTAGTTTTAGAGATACAGAGCGGAAACAGGCCCTTCGGCCCACCGAGTCAGCATCGACCCCCGCACTTTAACACGATCCTACAAATACACTAGGGACAATTTACACCTACATCAAGCCAATTAACCTGCAACCCTGTACGTCTTTGGAGAGTGGGAGGATATCGAAGATCTTGGAGAAAACCCACGCAGTCATGGGGAGAACGTGCAAACTCTGTATAGACATCGCCCGTAGTCGGCATCGAACCCGGGTCTCTGGTGCTGCATGCACTGTAAGGCAGCAACTCTACCGCTGCGCCACTGTGCCGTCCCCAGTTCTTCAGCGCTTCAGCAATCAGGGTTAATAATTTCACACTCAAATTCTCCTGCAGCAGATTTAGTGTTGCCAATAACCAGATCATAGAATTATGAATATTTAGTAAATAGTATATAGTAATTTGGTACATTTGTTCATGCCATGCAATAAAGAGGTATTCTGACTAATTCAGCTTAGACCACAGTGTTGTAGGTTATGGCACATGGTCATCCTGGTTCTGTAGAAAGTATGAGTGTTTCTTCTTCCATCCACCTCTCCAGCAATGAGGCCTAAAACTTGCATTAAAATTATTTTCCCTAACTTCCATTAATTATTTTGTCTATTATGGCACAGGGTGCAGCTGATATAGCTGCTGTCTCAATGCCAGAGACCAGAGATTGATCCTGACCTCAGGAGTTGTCTTGATTTAATGGATAATTGAATTACAGCTGAGATTAAGGATAACAAAGGAAATTTAAACGTTGCCATCAATGGCATGCATTTTCATCCATTCATACAGATTACGAATTCTGAATCCCCATTTATACAGATGAAGCTTTCCGCGAGGTGTGCAAAATCATAAAATGTAACCCATGATTTCGTCACACTGTTGGATAAGAATTTACAGTGAAATTTATTTGCAGTTCAGATGCGGCAATGATCCAACTAATCATTTATCCAACACATTTCCGCTTAGAATTAATGAAGGACATTTCAGAAAATCATATGATCATGCTCAACCATGAAATACATTTATCTGACTTACAATGAATTCTCCCACCAGTAGCTGATCAATAGTTTGCCTGATTTCAGCCTTAGTTTGCATCTTGAGCTTATTGTATTGTTTTCTGGCAGCATCTGCAACACGTAACTCTAGTTCTGATTGGTAACCAAAGCCTAGGAAAGAGGAGAAAAGAAATACACAATCTTTCACAAAGAGTAGCTGAAGGCATTTGAGTGCTAGTTTTAGATCTTACATATTAAACTAAAATTATTAGTCAAGTCACTTTTATTTCTATAGCACATTTAAAAAACAACTCTCGTTGACCAAAGTGCTTTACATTGGTGGTTCATAGATTAGGTACATACATAAATACATACATATAGCCCTCACTCAGAGGACGTCAAGAAAGGCTTGAGAGTAAAGATGAGTTTTAAGTTTCGACTTAAAAGAGTCGATGGAGGGGGCAGGGGGCAGATGGGAAGAGGGATGCTGTTCCACAGTCTAGGAGCTGCAACCGCAAAGGCGCGGTCGCCCCTGAGCTTATGCCTAGACCGCGGGATGTTCAGTAACCCCAAGGTATTAGAACTATATTGTTTTGATTTGTAAGTACAAAAGAAAAAATGTGTATTCACTATATCACAAATTAACCTCATTTGGGAATTCGCAGACAATCTTTGTCCTTCAAAGCTATTTAAACTACCATTTGCTGGCTAACTGCAGATAGTGGAAGAATGTGGTTTATATCCCAGGTTCTCCAGTTTGATATGGTTAAATCAACTCCCTTATTCTGAAGCAATATTGGCATCAAGCGTGGGTGCAAGATGATTGTTCTTTCAAGACCCAATTACAGAACTATAATTTTCTGAACGGTAAGTGAAAGGAATGGGCGTCGTTTCGGGTCGAGACTGAAGAAGGGTCGCGACCCGAAACGTCACCCAATCCTTCTCTCCAGAGATGTTGCCTGTCCCGCTGAGTTACTCCAGCATTTGTGTCTTTCATATCTCCGAGCCAGGGAACATCAGTAAAATACGATACCCAGGCTATGATAGTACAGTGGCATTCAGCTCTGTTGCTGATGGGACCAGACTGTTACATGAGTATAAATGTTTACACATAGATCAGCACATGTGCAGGTCCCACCTGGCACAAGCATAGACATGCATAGATTTAGGCTCAAGCACAAGAATCCTTTTCCATTACCCTCCCTTCTCACTTCTCAAACCCTTTGTCATACTTCTTACCCCCGCAACTAACTAGATTCCAGCTCTCGATTATCACCCGCATACCTAAATCCATTTCTTGTCCGTCTGGCCGGACACTTGGCCCATGTTCCCTACACCAGTTCCACGTATCCCACATTCCCAAAGGATACTTTAAGATGCAAGACAACAAATGATGACTTTTAAATTTACTGACCAGATGTGTGCACTTTGCCCTTGTAGAAAAAATCTGCAACTTTCTTGATAACCAGAGGGTTATAGATGATGTTGAGGGGTCGAGTGCTTACTTCTAATCTTCTCTCATAGTTACTCCAAACTGGATTTTTCTCATAGATCATTTCAAATACAGGTGGCAACTTACTGGGAGAGCAAAGAGCTGTAAGTATAATGAACAAAATGAGGTCAATTTAACGTAGTTATCCCTTTGGTAATATGCCTCTCAAAATTTTCCTCTAGCATTATTGCTTTCTCATCGTCGAATTTGAGTACAAAATTACATATTCTTCTTGAACAGCAAGACACAGCATTCTGAAGTCACAAGAAACTGCAGATACAGGTAACTGGAACAAAAGACAGAAGAATGGAAGAACTCAATGGATCAAGCAGTGAGTGGACACAAAAGGTATAAGCCAATGTTTCAGGTCAATAAGTGTGAGATAAGGGGATTAGGTCACATATGCAGCAGACAAATCGGAATACTTTGTCTTTTCATCTCTGGCCTTTGACCATCCATCTGTCAATCAACAAGCCCCCCCTAACCTGCATCCATCTATTACTTGTAAAACTTTATCCTGAACCTCTCCTCTCTTCTCTCCCACCACAATCGGTCTGAAGAAGGGTCCCGACCCAAAACGTAATCTATCCATGTTTCCCAGAGATGCTGTCTGACCTGTTGAGTTGCTCCAGCACTTTTATTGTAAATCAGCATCTCCAGTTCCTTGTGTTTACAGTGGAGGGGGTGGAGATCAACCTTTGCCTCTCCTGCATGGTCTGTTTAGGTAGCATATGCAATGTACCAGGCTGGATGAAGTGCAGGTGATTTGCTATACCCCCAATTGGTTTTGCAGCCTCTACATCAATGTGGATTCCAACTACGCCATCCATTACATAATCCATTACAAAAAGAACAGTAACACTTTAGAATTTCCAGCTTAAATTAATATACTTTTCAATCAAAATCCTATTATTTATTTTCTTCTTTGATTTTCTCCCTTAGCCCCACCTTCCTGGAAGTTACGTGGCAGGAACCGAGCTACACAGAACCCTTCCTGTACAAGACACACTTGATGTTTTGTTGTACCTGGTTCTTGAACGTAAATTGCTTTCATCTATCACCTTCATAATTAAAGCAGTTCATTGCCTCACCTGGGTTCACATTGGCGGTGTCAGACAAAGTGGAACGCATTCCCAATGTCTGTGATAGGCTTGCAGCATCATTTTCCTGTTAATGTACAAAGGAAGCACACAGTCAAATGGTTCTCTCGACTGCGATTATATGATACTTATCACACAATTTAAAAAAAGTCTATATCAAGTTAATTATGCCATACATCAACTTCCTTTCTTGGAAATTGCTCACGCAGATACTTAAAGAAAAACTCTCAAATTGTCTTTAAGCCCCAAATAAAAGGAAATTAGCATTTATGTTGAAAAAGTGCCTAACAGGAGCATTCTATTACACTTTCTGATTACACTTTGGACTCTGGAAGCCAAGCCATCATTGTCATATCCAACGTAAGCAAATATGACTCGAGTAGGAGCAATTTCTTTGTTAATGCAATGGCACAAAAATGTATGGAATATCTTAAACATTCATTCAGTGCGAGTCCATCAGAAGGCCATCACAAGAACAATGTCTTGCATGGTATATGGGTGTTTCCGTAAATACAGCACTCAGTAGTGAAATTGAAGGTCTTCAAACTTCCAGGTTATTCTCCTGTTTTTTAATGGAATATTCCCATTCTTTCATATCCTGTATTTTAAGTAGTATAGATCATGGTGTATAGCCAAAATAACGAGATGAAACAAAAACAAATTAATCTATTTTATCAGATATGTCATTGTGTTTTCTTGCTTTTTGTGACATTTTTCAAGCATGATTTCATCAAATCCTTAGCCCAATTTATACCAGAAAGAATACATTAATTTTGCAATTAAATAACTCTATATAAGCCAAATTCTGATGGTGCTTATGATTTATAACCAGATAAGGTGGTTTTTCAATGCCCCAAGTTTTTGCAACAGACCGTGAGTAGCAGTGTCAATTTGGTCAGTGTTAAATGTGTAACTTAAAAGCAGAGTTACCGTTTCTTTTTATTATTGTTTAAGCTTTCTATTTAAAAAATATTCAAACATTGCGACTATAATGACCCTGGCGTGAATTACGGGCCTCGTGATGGGTTAGGTGCCGACATTTTGTAAGGGAGCTTTAAAATTAATCAGTGCCCTATATGTCATAAAATAAAATTCTTGTTTTTGAAATTTTGAAAATATTAATTTTTGGTCAAATTGTGGCTGATTTTGATCACAAATTAGCTCAAAAGGATCATAGGTAGGCCCATTTTTAATCCTGTGGTATTTCATTATATTTGGCCACCCATGTCACAGGTTGCAACCCTCATTTACTGAAACACCTATATAGGAATTTTTAATACTAAAAACATTGTTTGCCGTTGCACTAAATTGGGCTTGACCACGAGAAAGCGGAAGAGCAAAATTAATTGTCTAAAACAATAATTCAAAATTAGGTTTGGGAAGGCTTTTGAGCTCAAACAGTTTGGAGCAACCAAAGAAGCTTTTGAAAATCTGCTTACAGATATTAAAAGATTTGTGCCACTGACGGGAGGGAGGAAAAACAAATTCTGCTCAATTAAGCAAAGTAAGTCAATATTTTAGGAATAGTATACCACTTGTACAAATTCTACTGACTGATGGCTCGCTCCTGAGGCTGATGGCAAAATGAATTATTGAGTGATGGATTCAGCAAAGTTTTACTATTCCTCTTTCGTGCAAACACAATTACACAAAGTTTTATCAGGTCATAATTCTGAACACAGCATAAACAACAACAAAAAATCAATTGAATGTTAATATGTTTTGTTAATTAGGCATGTTTTCCAAGTGAAATTCAGCTATCATGGACTGACACCTACTGGTTTGGGTGAAACTAGGACAGGGAATAAGGAACCTTGTGTTGCCATGTCTCGCAGGAACAAGCCTCCCAGCTGAACGGAGAACAGGGTAGATTCCGTACGAGGGGAAGACTCCACACCAATTTTCACTCCTGGAAAAAGACACAAAAGAACAAGGCAATTGTTTTTCAGACACCTCCAGGTGACTAAATATTTAACGGTAGTGGTGCACAATAGAAGGCTCGCTTTCTTAGCTGGCCTGCCTCAGTACAAGTGCCCAAGCTCACCACTTTCAACTGCCTGTGACTACCATACCTGCTGGACGATCAAAGTTCCTTTGTGGCAATACTGGCTTTGTAATGACCTTACTGCAGGCAAAGACCTTCTCTAACATACACAGCAATGCCATGCAGAACTTTGCCCACCCGTTAAGCCAGACCTCATGCTGAATATGTGGTCAAAATCATCAAAATAGTTGGCATGCCTTGAATGCCGTTGATATCCACAAGCATTCAAAATAACAAAAGCCATAAGATATCAATCATACACTAAAACTTACAATATAAAAGCACAGTAAAATAATAAAACACTTAAAACCCCATAAAATATCTTTAAAAAAAAACAAATGTTAATTTATTCAAATTGGTACTCTCTGCACAGCTCCATAGGAAATTCAACATCAGAGCTTCATTGGAATCATTGCGCAAAGAGCTCTCAAGAAATTTTAGTTACACATTTGTGCTAATGGTCCTCAGAAGTGTTTAGAGTACACTATCTAGTCCTCATCTAAAAAATGTCTGCATTATGGTTGTACTATATTCTCTTTAAACTTTCAGGACCACGAACAGTTCCTGCAGCAACCCACATATAACCCACTGTATTTTTTCTGCCTCATTTATATTCTGAGCTACTTAAATTTGCTTCAATTTTCAGTTACCACAGAAAATTGTTGAAGGCTAGGATTTTTCTTAAGATGAAAATTGGAGTGTCACCACCACGAACATCGAAGGAGAGATTAAACCGCCCAATTCTAAATTTTGTTCTGATGGGAGACACATGCAGCATCTAAAGACTTCCTCTTTAGATTCTTTCTTATATCTCCAGGTAAATTACATCTTGGGCACCGTACCATAACTGTTCATATAATTAACCTCAGAACAATTATTATAAGCATGGAATGGGAATTCTATTTTTATCCCAAATTTGAAGAAATGTATCCAATTTGCAACATTTTAACAACTGTATTATTAAGCAATGGTTTATGTATTTTCTTTCCTCATTTATGGGCCTTGAAAATCATGCATACCAATTATAGCATCACATATGCAATTTGACCTTCTCATATTTCTTCTTATTTTTTGCAACCTTGCAGTACTTTCTGCACATTGAGCTGTGATCCTCTCCCAGGATTCACTTAGGACAAATGAATGAAGGCGAATCCTGAACACCGTTGGAAATTACCTGAAAACTCCAGTTCTACAAAAGCCGTCTCAGTCCCACAAAGATTAGTCTCTTTATCATGTCTCAGCAAGCTGACGGTCCCGCTTTGCAGCAGGAAGTTCAGTTTAATAAAAACATGGTCCCTCCTTGTGAATGTGTTCAAGTTTGATGTATCAGTCATTGTGTTAAAGATTTCATCGCCATCTGACAAAAGGAATGAAGTAAAGGTTGTCCGATAAATTGAAGGAAATTAAATACATTGTCAGTTTTCATCGAGTACATTAGATACTGCCAATAGCTCAACAGTCAGATGAACAAACATATCAACAAGGATTTTCTTTTACAATGAGACATCCATTACAAATTTCAACAGCCTATATCAGAGCCGCAAGAAGCAACACATTTGGGTGGAGCGAACTGAAATGCAAAATGTTCACATATTCACCATGTGCAATAGGGAGTAAAAAATGGCCTATGTCAACAGAGAGCAGCAAGTTGTCATGTCGGTTACTCTTCTAGATTTAGTAGCAGACAGTGGAATCATATTTCTTCCTATTCAGCCAGGTATATGGAATGAGCTGCCAGGGCAAGTGGTAGCGATAGGTATAATTATGACACTTAAGACACATGGACAAGTATATAATTAGGATGCTTTGCGGGATAAGGAGGGCTGGCACAGGCGAGTGAGACTAGATTGGTTAGGCAACTTGGTCAGCATGGATGAGTTGGACCAAAGGCATTGTATTTCTACTGTATAGCTCTACGACTAATATTAGGTGTCCTTTTGCTACTATTATCAATTTTGTCATAAAAAGTTAGTTGAACACTTCAAAATACACTGTTGAACATCTTTTAAACATAGCTTCCAGCGAAGTAATAACACATTGTGTTATCTTTAATACAACGCAGCTGGCAGATATTGAAAACTTGCTCAGTTATTTCAACATTTACTATCTTTGCATAAACCATACAGTAACTTCCAAATTTAGTCATTTGCACCCAAGTCCCTGCAATAATGAATTACAAAAATAAATTATATTAAAATTGAACGAGGAACAAAGTGATTTAGTATAAAAGCAATAAATAGCAAGGTTGCATAGACAGGAAAACCCTGAAATTCGTGTTCACTCTGAACAGTTAGCTGATGTCAGCCTGGATGGTGGTAAGGAAGCTGGTGTTTAACCATATAACATATAACAATTACAGCACGGAAACAGGCCCTCTCGGCATTCCAGTCTGTGCCGACCATTTGTTTTCCCCTAGTCCCATCTACCTGCAATATAACCATATTAACAAAGTGTTTACTTTGTTAAACTAGATTTGGGAGAACACATATCCTTACTGAAGGTCCAGGGAGCCATTCTGGAAACACAAACAGATGGTAGATGAAGACAATGATTGGGTTTTAATGCAATAATTTGCAAGGTCAAGTAGTCTTCTCTTTCTTAAATGAAAGGAAGCAAATTCTATCCTCTGTGGAAAGTGCAGCAAAGGAATAAATGGTAAAGACTAACTGAAAAGGGAAGATCACGAAATAACAGATGAAGTGCCTTGAGGATTATGAGTTGAGGCTGAGTTTTCAATCATTGACCATGACAGAAATTTGAACAAATGCCAGTGGGAAACGTGCAACATCTGGCAAAAATCATTATCTGCCTCTGGCATCTATTCTGTAATCTTCATCTGATGCGGAGGATTTTCTGGTTATGTAATTCTATTGGCTGCTGCAGAATAGAGCGACATTTCAAATATAAACTTTACAAACTAAAATAAATATCTAGTGAATTGCATAAATACACACCGATGCTGATTCTCAAGTGGTAGTTAGATCTTCGGCATTTTTGGTGTCAAATAAATGCTGTATACATCCTTTCAAGCCGAATCAGATGTACAAAAGATAAAAATCAGGCCAATCTTGAGTTTCACAGACACTGCTGTTTGTTAAACAGACAGCAGCTGCCTCATTTGAGTGCTCAATCATGGGAAATGTCAATGCTTTTCTAGAGATTTGCGGCATCCACGGAGATGATTTGGTAGGTTCTATGGAAAGGGTATAGAAGGAAGGATGGATAGTGAAGGTTCTTCTATTGGAGACTTGCCTTAATAACAGGGATTAATCACATGCCAGACTATGGCAGCAAATCCCTGTGATCAGAGGTAGCATTTGATCCACAAGTCAAGGGGGAGTTCGTTATTACTTCACAGAAGCCTCCATCTATATAGGGGATAGCTGGCACTGAATTTATTTCTAATAACATTTTTGTTACATTTTTTAAATATAAATAATAAATGCACGCTACTTCCTATTACCCACAGTTCAATACTTCTGCATAGCATATCCTTATTTTATCATGAGTTAATTACAGATTACAAGTCATAATGTTCCAATCTGTTTTTTTTATCATTAGATAATTAAATACGCGCCACACATATTGACGATGTGAACACTTTAATGGTGAGCTGGAAAGATACAACTAGGACATTAAGTCAGAATGATTAAAGTGATTCGTGACACGGGCGTGCATCGTCCAACTTCTCCAGCTACGTTGCTACCTTCTTGGAGTAAAGACATTCTTCTTCAGAAGTTGAAAGGACCCTGGACTTGTAACTCATAACATTTATGAGATTCAATTTAAATTATCTTACCAACATTTCTTAATTACTAGCAGTAAAGGTAGAATCATTTCAATGTTTTAAATGTGTCTATGTCAGGATATCAAGGCAACTGATAGGAAACATTTCATAACTGCCAAAAATACAAGTAGCAAAGGTGAGGGTAACTCGCACTGCACCTTCAGCATCCCAGGTGACCACTTAAAGAAGGTAGTGTGAATGCAAATCTTATCATACCTAATGACTCTTCTGGGCTCCAGTGCTGCTGCTCTTCAGGTGTGAGATCTTCAACAGTTATACCCTGTTCCAATTGCTGAGAGGTTTGAGAGTAGCCATACCAGCCACCCCACCCAGGGAACCAAGACTGCAGATACTGGATCATGCCACTGCGGTTTCCATGCATTGACTTTGGGTGCGATGAAGAACCCAGAGCTTCAGAGGGAGGCTCACGCAGTTTCTGTCAGAATCATCAAAATAAAACTAATTTATAATTTCCATGTTGTATGTGTGCTCAAAGCAGCCCGAATGCTGAACGGTTAGATAAATGATTTGAAAAACAACTTTAGTATTTTCCCAATGCCCCAATCATTAAACTGTATTCCACTCAACATAAATAAAAATGAAAGTTCCAACATATCTCACTAGATTAACATAGCGCTCCAAATTTCAAATCTGCCATTCTCAGCTTCTGTTAAGTAAGGACCCAGTATATATAAAATACTGTCTTAGATTCTAATGTCAAATAGTGGTGAATCTGTTAGTTCTGTCTTAACTGTCTACAACTTAAGGATTTTCACCAGTGCGGAAAAAGTTTTCCAAATTTGCAGTCAGCATTTCATCACGATTTTTGGTGATTGCACTCTGGTGCTGAACTATTAGAATGCAGTAGAACTATTAGAACAGAACTACCTACAACAGTGCAGCTTACTCACACTGTAAGGTCCATATTGCTCGGCACACTGTAGCAGTGGTCTGCAAGGTTGAGTCAAAAGGGAAGAATTCCTTTGATAGGTCTTTGGCACCACGATACGCTAGCAAGGAACGCTGGCTAACAGGGATCTGCTTGTCTCGGATATTGGATTATTGATACCATCATTCAATGTTAGGATTCAGACTTTTATCGCAGATTTCTTATGTTGGAAACTCTTGACAAGAGAAACCACAACTTTGCAGCTGGTGGATCGAATTACTTCTTCTGCAACACCTTGCTGATTTAAATCTACAACCCTAACTGTGTGCAAGAGTAAGTAGTTAATCGAATATCCTGACCTCAGCCAGTATATCATGCTTCTTGAACTGCTCAAATACAATTTCTCGCAAGATTTCCAGCTCTTCGAAGCTCTGTTCGTTCTCAATTCGTTCTAACTCCTCCTAAGAAAAAAAAACAGCACAGCACAAGTTGTATCAGAGGGATGCAAGTTACACTCTCCACAAATATGATTTCTCCAAGGCTTCCTTGGCTTCAAATATTGACTGAACAACTCTATCGCTGCGCCACTGTGTCGCCCCAAACAATCACATTTTTGTAATTCAGTAGAATGGTTATACAGTGTTCTTAAACTAGCGACATGTCAAACTGATGTCATTTCCAATGAAGATCACATTACCTCCTCTTCTAATGAATTCACATTTCCTTTCAGCTTTTGATGATATTTCTCAGTGTAGAATACTGCGTCCCTTGCTCGTTGCAACACAAAGGTCCAGTTTAATCGCATCCTCTGCTCGCGAATCTCAGCAAGATTGGCATTTAGTGCAAAATTCCACCACTCCCTGGAACTATTTATAAGGGAAAGAACAGAAAATTGAATTTTTCCAATAATGTTAGCATGAAGTTTTTCTGAGAAAATCTATATATTTATGTGTATAGATAGATGGGCGATCTCCCATGACATTAAATGCACGCAGTGCTTTTTTCACTTTAGCATATGGTTTAAAATGGGATTGTCAACAGTCAAAAAACAATTACATACATAAGTGGGTGATCTGATAGCTCCAAAATTGAAATTATTCCTCCACCCATGAAGAACAGATAACGTCTTCAGATAATACAGGGTGTGACTTCAATAGCAAATGTGCCAGGGAATGTAGACGTACGTGGATTAGTCTCCACATGACGAGGTATATATTCTTCCTTTTGGGTTTTATATTTGCATGAAGCCTGTTAAAATTGAAACTGTATGTGCAATCACATCGCTCTGTAATCACAGAGTCATTTTTCATTATAACGGTAGGCATAGGAATTTATAATAAAAATAAATAATGTAAGGTATATGATGAACAAAGCAGATTAAATTAAAAAGGGTTTACCCTTTATTGACATGGAGCCAGGAGGGTTCAAGAGGTTATTCCGAGTCATGAACAAACTGTACCAGTCATTAATTACACACAGTAGTTTTGCATAGATTTTCCAAAGTTTCAGAACTGGAATTTGTTGTGAATAAGTTATATAAATGCTGCACACAGAGCAACATGTATAAAAGAGTAAGCTTTCACCTCTCTAATCGATTAAATCAAAGAATATTGAGGTAGGCATTGCGAACAAATGCAAATTATGATGGTTGATGCAATGCTTATCACAGAAAGTAAAATAAAAGGAGGAAACAACAGATTTAAGAGGTAAAAGAGTTATTTATACTTTTTACATTCATTAATACATGAACAATAAATAAAATCTAAAGAGATGAGACTGGAATTGTTTGACAATAATTAATGGCTTATCACACCATCAAAATCCTAAAATATAAAAAGAAACGTAATGGACTTCTGTCGGATCCGTGGAGAAGCAACAGGCCATTCCATTTATTTCAAAGTTGAGTTTCATCAGAAGATATTAAAGCAACAAAACTTCTTTAGCGGCAATACAATTCAGACAGCTTTATTAATTGTTGCATTTAGCTGGATTAGTGACAATGGAAGGATGAATGAATAAAGGACATTTTATGGTTTAATTGCTTTGCATTACAATCAAAGAAATGGCTGTAAAAAATGCTCAACAATGGGAATATCACTCAAAGAAAAATAAATCATGGCATTCATGCATGGATAGATGGATGTGTGATATAACAAACAAGATACACAGTCAAATCTATGAATCTCAAGAGCAAAGGCTCAATTATCTACTCAAACCTAACAGATGCCAATACCAAATTATGGGCATGAAAATTCCTGGCTATTATAAAAGTAAGCTCCTTTCCCTATACCGCTTTCAGGCCAAGCAATGGAGGAATGAGAATGACCAGGCCAAAGGGAGATCGTATAGTGGATGCCAAATGAGCAATCAATGGGGTGGATGTTGGTTTGAAATCAAGTAACTGATGCTGATGGTCAGTGCATTTTGAATGGGTCAGTAGGCATCACAGTGGTAACTTACAAGTCAGATCTGTGTTCATTATTGGTAGGTGACTGTGGAGTTAAAATTAAGGTCCATTGTAGTTGCTGTCATAAAAGAAAAAACTCTCACAGATAGAAGGAAATGCTATTTTCTTTTGATATCAAAGCGATCAATTCAATATTGGACTTTGCCCCAGTTTTCCAATTATTTCATCTCAGTGGGGTCAGAAGAATGTAAGATCTGGAGTAAACCATTAAATTAATCCTTTTCACCTCTTTTGATATTTGCTATGATAGTCAGAAAGCAGAGAAACAGGATATTCAAATGGAAACATCAATGTTGACCATCTAAGCTGGTTCCATTTGCCTGTGTTTGGCCCATATTCTTCTAAACCTTTCCCATACCTGTCCAAATGTCTATTATCATGATAGCACACTCTATAAGATCACCTCTGAGCCTCCTGTGCTCCAAAGAATAAACTCCTAGCCTGCCCAATCACTACCGAATGCTCTGGTTCTCGAGTCCTGGCATCATCCTCATAGATCTTCTCTGCACTCTTTCCAGCTTAATGGCAAGTTTCCTCCAGCAGGGTGAGCGAAGCTAAACACAATACTCTGAGTTAGACAAAAATACTAGAGAAACTCAGCGGGTGAGGCAGCATCTATGGAGCGAAGGAATAGGTGACGTTTCGGGTTGAGACCCTTCTTCAGACAGATGTGGAGGTGGGGGGGGGGGGGGGGGGGGGGGGGGGGGGGCAGGAAGAAGAAAGGAAGAGGTGGAGACAGTAGGCTGTGGGAGAGGTGGGAAGAGGAGGGGAAGGAGGGAGAATGCAAGGACTACCTGAAATTGAAGAAGTCAATGTTCATACCGCTGTGGTGTGAACTGCCCAAGCGAAATATGAGATTCACCAATTTGTGGTGGGACTCACTCTGGCCATGGAGGAAGCCTAGCACAGAAAAGCCAGATTCAGAATGAGAGGGGGAATTGAAGTCCTGATCCACTGGGAGATCAGCTTGGCTACTCTGAGTGTAATGTCACCACCGTCTTGTGCAACTGGATCATAACGTCCCAACTTCTGTACTCAATTCCCCAACTAGTGAATGCCAACATGCCAAAAGCCTACTGAATCCCACTCTCTTCCTGTGACAACACTTTCAGGAAGCCATGTATGTGTACTCCTTGATCCCTCTGTTCTACAACACTCTACTGTCACTTTGAAGGTCCTGCCCTGGTTAAACTTCGCAAAATTTAATCCAGATTAAACTCCGTCAGTCATTCCACAGCCAACCAGTCCAACTGATCAAAACCCCTGCTGCCATTCTTGATAATGATTTTCACTGTCTATAATACCATCTATTTTAGTGTCATCTGGTAACTTACTAATCATGAATTGTACATTCTCAATAAAAACCAATTATATAGATGAAAAAAAGCAATGAGCCCAGCACCAATCCCTGAGGCACACTACAAGTCACAGAATTCCAGTCCTAAAAAGCTACTTTCCATCACTACCCTCTGCTTCCTACCATGAGCCAAATGTTTTCGCCAGTTAGGCAGCTCATCCAGGATATCATACGATTTAACCTGGAAACGCCTAATATACGGAACCTTACCAAATGCCTTTCAACAAATAAAGTTTTTACCAGGATATTGAAGAGACTATATTTTGATTCATCTTGCACTTTCATGGGAAAACTTGGCAGAATTCAACTAGCTTTGCTCATTCTTTTCATCGGTAATGTACAGAGCACCACTGATAGCATTGTAGGTGTGCGGATGAAAATGTCCCCCTTACACACAACTCGAAAATGCAAAATAAGTCAATTTGTTAATTTCCAGAAGCCACACAAAAATTAAACTGAAGGGAGACTTACTTTAATTTAATGGGAACTTTAGGTCTCCATTTTCTCAATTGAAGTTGCCGTTCTTTTCTTTCCTTTTCTTTCAAGAATGTCATCAATTGCTGGTACTGGACCTGAGCATAAAGTAGAACAAGATACCAACTTAGAATTTATATCTGAAACAGCAGCATGCAAACAGAAAGAAATGTCCACTTTACATAACCCATATATAATTATTCTTTCAGCATTTTGATTGGAATATAGATCAACACCTTTAACAAGATTTAGAATAACCAATAGGTTCAACATTAACTGGACTGCTGAGACCTGCCTGCACTCTCAATCCAGAATTGCAAGGTTGAATGCAGAGATAAGTTTTCATGGCTTCAATTCCCTACATTCAAAATAAAATTTGCCATCTGCAAAAGAAATTTGTCACCCAACAAATAAACCTCTGCCAGTACAAAGCTTCCAAGCAAATTGAACAAGCAACCTACTGTGCTTTTTAACTTGCTTAGATGGAAATGTTATACATTAAATTCTCATTATCTATCGACATACTATCAGCAAGTCTATATATCCATTGTTTCAGCCTGAATAGCATATTCCTCTGGAGTCTTCTCCTATGGCATCAAGTGGATACAGTTTGGAAATGTTATACACTAAATTCTCGTTATCTATCGACATACTATCAGCGTCTATATATCCATTGTTTCAGCCTGAATGGCATATTCCTCTGGAGTCTTCTCCTATGGCATCAAGTGGATACAGTTTTCCATAACATGAATTGCATTTGATGTCGTACACTGGCAGGTGGTGAGATATAAATAGTTGGTCTGCTGTTTGAGCCAGGGTTGGAATCTGAGGTAGTATTACTGAGACCGGGAACCTAGGTAGATTTGTAGCCAGAACTGGAGGCAGGAATGCAGAAATGGACACAAAGTGTTGGAGTAACTTAGTGGGTCCGGCAGTGTATCTGAACAGGTGATGTTTCGGGTCGGGACCCTTCTTCAGACTCGGGAATGCAGGTTGGGTATGTGGTGGGAGCCAGAGTCAGGAACAGCAGGTTCCAAGAATAGGTTTGTGGATAGAGCCAAGGTCCTGAGTACTGGCCAGGGGTGAGGATTGAGCCCGGGCCAGGCACACTGGGGCTAGGATTTGCAGCTGGAAGCAAGGTCCAGAGTTTTTGCATGTTCTAGTGTGTTTTGATAGGCTCAAACATAGAAACTGAAACTTGCATAAAAATATGAATCCAGAGGAAAAAAAATCCAAGTCTGTCCAACCTCTCCCTGCAGTTGGTAAATCTCCAAAGTACCCTTCCCAAAGTCTCCACATCCTTCCTGTAACAGGGTGACCAGAGCTGCAAGCAATATTCTAAATGCGGCCAAACCAAAGTCCTATAAAGTTGTATCACGACTTCCCGATTGTTATTCTCAATGCCCCGAACGATGAAAGCAAGCATACCTTAAGCCTCCTTTACCTTTACCTTGAGGGAGTTATGTACTTGGACCCCAGAATCTCTCTATATATTGATGCTGTTGCGGGGCATGCCCTCAATTGTACCTCCCAATGTGCAACACCTCACACTTGCTTAGATTCAACTCCATCTGCCATTTCTCTGCCCATTTCTGTAGTTTATATTTCACTGATCTATATACCTTAACAACCATCCTCACAGCTTGTGACCCCATCAATCTTGGTGTTATCTGCAAACCTACTAACTAACCTGTCTACGTTTACGTCCAAGTCATTTATTTTTTATCACAAACAGCCGAGATCCCAGCACAGAACTCCACTAGACACAGACCTTCAGCCTGAATATTGTCCCTCCACCACCACCAGTCACCTGGCTAGGCTAATTTCTCAACACAAGGTCCAGTATGTTCCCTTCTCGGGCTGGACTATCCTATACTGTTTTGAGAAACCCTCTTGGATAAACCTGACAAATTCTACCCTGTGTAAGTCTTTGGCATTGAGCAAGTGTCTGTCAATCTTGGGGAAGTTAAAGTCACCCACAAAAACAACCATGTTGCTTTGACATCTTTCGGTAATCTGTTTACAACTCTGTTCCTCTGTCTCCCACTTGATATTCTTTATCTAATCCCATCAGAGTCCATGCTTCTTTCTTATTTCTAAACTACCCACATCACCTCAGTGGACAAACCCTCCAGTATGTCCTCTATGAAGGCTGCTATGGCAGTCTCCGAGGGAGAATTTTGAATTATTTGTTGCCATGATGAGAGTACAAGTAATCTGGGATGTAACAATACAGAAGCGTTGGTTCAGACTGGCTAAAACCAGTAGTATTCTCCACAATATTCCTTGCATTGAAATAAACAAACTTCAGCCAATCAGCGTCACTTAGACTTGTTGGTTAGTTGACCGACGTCCTCTGAGAACACCACTGTCTCATCTTTCAAAATATTAGTGTAATATATGCAGAAGTAAATGATGGACCAAAACACTTAAAAACAGGAGAATTTAACATATCCTCTAAATGACCCCTTACTCTCTTATTTTTGGTTCAAACTGCCTTACCTGCGAAAGTTTCAATGGAATTGTCTTCAGTTTGACATCACACTCAATGCGCGGTGTATTCCGGGAACGCAACGGCTCTTTGGCTCCATTTCTCTTTAAAAGTGCAGAAGCGCAGACAGGTTCGAGTATGTACTTGTGATCTCTGTTTTGCAGGCAATGATCTATTGCATCCTGGAAAGTAATAAAGATGATTGAGATCCAAATATACTTCCATTCACCCTCAAGCAAATAGTTACCAAGCTTTGTCAGAACGGTTCTTCATAGAATCAAAGTTAAATGTTATATTTTTAATATGATGGTAAAGGAAAATCAACTATTTTTATTGGAAATTCTCTCCTAATAATACAAAAAAAAACGATCACAGCTAAGTTTTAGTTATAGGTAGATAAAAAATACTGGAGAAACTCAGCGGGTGAGGCAGCATCAATGGAGAGAGGAATAGGCGACGTTTCGGGTCGAGACCCTTCTTCAGTCTGAAGAAGGGTCTCGACCCGAAACGTCGCCTATTCCTTCTCTCTATAGAAGCTGTCTCACTCGCTGAGTTTCTCCATGTATAAGTACACATCTGGCTTGAGAACCATTGGAAATAAAAAAAACTATTTTATTTCTGGAATATATATTTGGAGTAATTCTCTAAATATTTCTCCAGTAGGTACAATTAAAAGGGTTGAAAGGGGATTAGGGTGTCGCAGGGAAGAATATTATGGTGCTTCATATTTGTCCTGTCAGCCATACCATCATTATGGATCAATTCAATAAGATACTAATTGTAAAGGCTAGTAGCACACCAGAGAGAAGATTTTAAATTATATCATGTCAGAACCAGGCTAATAATTCAAGAGGCACGGGCTCCAAGATTGTTTAGGCACACCCTCAAAACATCACCATGTGGTGAAATACATGAAGAAATTAAGAAACATAATATTTATGTACACTGCATTAATAAATCATGTCACAACATACTACTCGTAATTTAATATATTTACATGGTACACTGGTCACAGGAGGTGCTGGCTTAACCCATCTCAATGAAGATAATAATTTATCCTTTTTAATAGTATCAAAATGGTGAATGATTTATTGAAGTCCAAGCAAATAAAATTCATACCTGGAGTTCAGAAGGAGGAACATCCCCCAGTAACTCAGTGTCCATATCCCAGTAAATACTGAAGTCCTCAATTTTTAATCTCTTCTTTCTTATGGACTTCTCAACCTGAGAATTCAAAGAAAAATGTGGTAAGTAAAGCAATAGTATCAATATCGTGGGGAATTACTTTAGTTGCAAAGAAATTTGCAATTGTTCACAATTTTATCCTATCAGTGTTGTTTCTCCTAAAGTGCAGTGGATTCCCCATTCACCTTTAACCAAGACCACTAAACTTTTTATAGGTACAAACAATCCTTCCCCTTCGCTAACTGATCTCCTGGTTATGTTAGAGAAACAAGGAAAGCAGATGCTGGTTTACAAAAGAATGCATAAACTGCTAGAGTAACTCTGGTGCTAGAGTTAACGGATTGCTATCATGAAAGTTATAGTATGTATGTATAGAATGTATAAGTGGCTGATAAATGTTTACAAAACTGCTAACAGACTTCCGGTGGCACTATGGAGGACTAGACGGCAACGCCAGCCACCTCCGTGAAGAAACGAGAAAAAACCGGGGAGAAAACCTACCTGCTGCTGTTGCTGCTTCTGCATCTGCTGCTTCTACACCGGCTGCCGTGAGTGACGTAATCAGACGTGCGACACGTAATGTCAACACAGCACAGCCCACCAGAGAGATCCAGACTCCGGTATCAAAAAAAAAAAATGGCTGAACAAGAACAAGGCCCGACTGAAGCCTCGGCCTCAGGTAGGACACAGTCCCTAGAAGATGTGTCTAAAAAATCGAAAAAAAAATCGGAATTGGAAGAACTCAATTTTTTCTGTGCAAGAAATGGCAGAATTAAAAAAATAAATGAAGTTTGAATTAAAGGTGGAATTGGAAAAAATGCATTTTATGGAAGAAATGAAGAAAATTAAGATTGAGATGGAGTTAAACTCTGAAATTAATCTTTCGACTACGGATTTATCAGAAATGCTGCGAAAGGAAATTACAGAAGTAGTGACGGAAAAATTTGCAAGTATAATGGAAGAGTTGCATGAAAAAATTGAAAAAAAGGTGGAAATGGAAATGGAACCTGTGCTGGAAGAAATTAAGCTACAATCAACATCCATAAAAGACCTTGAAGAACGAGTCGAAACAATTACTCAGACTACGAAAACACTCGTCAAAGAAAGTCAACGATTATCCGACTTACTGGGCAAAATTACTGATAAGTGTACTGAGCTGGAAGGACGCCAGAGAAGGCAGAACCTAAGGATCGTGGGTATTCGAGAAGGGAGAGAAAAGAATCAAGATACCCGAGAGTTTACTGCAAACTTACTACAAAAGGTTTTATCTCTGGAAGAAAAGCCTTTGCTAGCCCGAGCACACAGAGTAATGAGACGTTATACAAAGCATGATGCTCCTCCAAGACAAATGATAGTAAAAGTCCAGTATGATTATGTTTTGGAAGATATGATGAATAAAGTTGTAGAAAGTAGAAATCTTAAATATGAAGAAGATTCGATCAGCATCTACCGAGACTATCCAGCAGAGGTCTCCAAGAAACGAAATGCGTTTAAAGAGACCAAAAGAATTTTGAGGGAAGTGAAGAATCTGAAGGACAGTCTGAGATACCCAGCCACACTGAGAGTCACCTACAATCAGGAAGAACATTATTTTAAAAATCCAGAGGACGCATTGAGATTTGCCCAAAGGATTAAGGAGTGAGAAGAAGACTGAATGTAGTCTTCAAAGATGAATTAAAGGAACAATTAAACCATATTTTCAAGATTGGTTGAAGATTGCCATAGACTATGGAATTGTTTCATCTAAAGAAGACGGAGAAGGAGGCGGATGGGAAAATCGAGGAGATTTGGATTGAAGACTATTCCATGGATACTAATAATTAGAATACTAACACTACTAATTTAATAATTAACATATATTAACATATATAAACATATATTAAATTTAATACACAGGTATCATTATTAATTAGAGTTAATAACTGCTAATTATTGATTAATAATAATTAATTATAGCCGACTAACTTAGAATTAAGTAAATAGTAAATATAAATATACAAAATCTAAACTTTGACTTCATTTATTCCCCCCTGGTACTTTTTATTTATTTTTTACTTTTTATTTTTTCCATAAATTGGGTCCTTTTTCTTTATTTTTTATTTTATTTTTTTAATTTTTATTATATATTTTTATTATTATAGTTTCTAATAGGCATTAAGTATATATATTACTATATACTTGACTATGAACTTTTTACACATCATAGTTTAGTACCCCCGTTTAAATAATATATTTTTTTTTTTGAATAATAATTTTAGTGAATCATGGAGATGGATAAATATTTAACATTCACTACGGACGTCTTTAGAGTGCTAGCCATGTTCGTATGGCTAACACTAACTACACTTATACTAGATGTAGTTTTTTCTTTCTTTGTGCACTCTACTAATCTCTTAATCTATCCCTTTTTTAATACTGGTTATTATTATTTTATATTGAGTGGAATTATAAATCAATGGAAAGGATATATGTGCGAGAAAATCAAGGGTTTTGAAATTCGTCTATTCGAAGTTCAGGTGTAAGGTCTGGTATGTCGAACTGTACCATTTGCTCTATTATATATCCCTTTAGATAAAAGATGCAAGACTTACATACGAATATGGGGAATGGAGGAATAATGTTATGTAGTTGAAATGTTAAAGGTATTAACGAACCAATTAAGAGGGGTAAGGTATTAGCACATTTAAAAGCACTTAAAATAGACGTGGCATTCATCCAAGAGACACATTTAAAAAAGAGGCAGAACATAGATTAAAGGCCAAATGGATTGATAAAGTATATCACTCTTCTTTCACACACAAATCTAGAGGTGTAGCAATATTAATTCGTAAAGGCACTGCATTTAAACATACTTCAATAATAACTGATAGTGACGGTAGATATATTATTGTAATAGGAGAATTATACACACAAAAAATGATTTTTGTCAATGTATATGGCCCAAATTTTGATAGTCCGCTGTTTTAAAAAAAAAAATTTAATACCACCCCGGAATTATCACAACACAATCTAATAATTGGAGGAGATTTAAATTGCACACTAGATCCTTATTTGGATAGGAAACAACGGAAACTTAAATCGCATTCCAGTGAGTTAATAAATGCATATATAGACACTAGTAATATTAAAGATGTTTGGAGATTGCAAAATCCAACAGAACGAGAATACTCATTTTACTCACCTGTGCATAAAACTTATTCAAGAATAGATTATTTTCTGGTAGATTTAAAACTCATTCCACTTACGTATAATTCAAAATATCATAATATTATAATTTCAGATCATGCACCTTTAACTTTTAAGATGAAAATAACTGGTAAAATGGAAAAACAAGGTCAATGGAGATTTAACCCACAAATTTTAAAGGACAAAATAACTCAAGAATATATTACAAAACAGATCAAGATTTTCTTTGAAACAAATGATACACCAGAAATATCTTCGTCTCTTTTATGGGAAACTTTTAAAGCGTAGGTTCGGGGAATTATGATATCTTCTCAAGCATTTTATAATAAAGAGAATCGGAAGGTACAACAGGCATTGTAAAGAGAGATTAAACAGTTAGATACAGAGAACGCTGTTAATCCAACTATGATAAAACATAATAAAATCTTTGCAATGAAATATAAATTAAATAAAATACAGTCAGA
This sequence comes from Okamejei kenojei, assembly GCA_035221665.1. NCBI lineage: Eukaryota > Metazoa > Chordata > Chondrichthyes > Rajiformes > Rajidae > Okamejei > Okamejei kenojei. The sequence continues at coordinate 31,382,156 of CM069162.1, forward strand.
CCAAGTTGTAAAACTATACCAATATACTAAACAAATACAATTTGAATTTGGTGACAAACCACATAAACTATTGGCTCATCAATTAAGAAAACTGGAAGGAGAAAAAATAATTTATAGGATTAAATCAGATAAAGGGGAATTACTAGTACAAACTAAAGATATAAATGAGAGATTTTTGCAATATTATAAAAATTTATATTCAGCTAAAACAAAAGAAAATCGGATAGTAGAAACATTTAAAAAAAATTGTAATCTAAAAGGACTGGATTTAGAAGATAGAGAATTATTAAACGTTGAAATAACTACTAAGGAAATTGAAGTAACTATTAGATCATTAAAAAATGGCAAAAATATAACATTCTGCTCCAATACCAGATGGTATTGGAGCAGAATTTTATAAAATATTTTATGATATGATAGCTCCACGTTTGAAGACACTATATGAACACATTTATGCACAACAGAAAGTACCAGAAACTAAATGAATCTATTATAACCCTCATACCTAAATTAGATATAAATCTTGATGATCCAGGGTCATATAGAGCTATATCTCTTTTAAATACTGATCAAAAAATATTAACAAAAATATTAGCACAAAGACTAAACACAGTGATTAATAAACTAATTCATTTAGATCAAACAGGATTTATACCAAAACGATATTCCTCAAACAACCTGAGAAGATTATTTAATATTATATATTCGAAAAGAAACATTAATAAGGATTTATCAATTATTTCGCTGGATGCAGAGAAAGCTTTTGATCAGATTGAATGGTCTTATTTATTTTCGGTTATGGAATTTTCTCAGTTGGGGGAGAAGTTTATAACATGGGTTAAATTACTATATACCAAACCAACAGCCAGAATATTAATAAACCCAATGTTAACAACTAAATTTAACTTATTCCGAGGCTGCAGACAAGGTTGCCCTTTATCTCCACTACTGTTTGCACTTGCAATAGAACCACTAACAAAATCTGTGAGATTGCATCCTGGAATATATGGGTATGAAACTAAAGAAACTGAAAATAAAATCTCTTTATACGCAGATGATGTATTAATTTATATCACAAAACCGGAAATTAGTATTCCTAACTTGTTAGATTTAATAACTCAATTTGGATCGTTTTCAGGATATAGAATTAATTGGAATAAAAGTGAACTTATGCCAATAATGGGAAATAACTTACATATATTACAACAATACCCTTTTAAGATTGCAAATGAAAAAAATAAATATCTTGGAATTTATGTAACAAAAAGATATGATTTTTTATTTAATTCTAATTTCCCACCCTTATTGAATAAATTACTTAAGAATATTCAATATTGGAAAACATTACCTATTTCAATGCTAGGTAAGATTAATGCGATAAAAATGATTTTTCTTCCACAATTATTATACTTGTTTCGAATGATCTCGATATATCTTCCTAAATTTTTTTTTAAGAAAATGGACTCTATGGTTACCAATTTTATTTGGGATGATAAGAACCATAGAATAATTAAAAAGCATTTATGTAAATCAAAAATAAATGGAGGTTTTGCATTGCCTAATTTTATGTTTTATTATTGGGCAGTTAATATAAAATATATGAATTTCTGGTTGGAAGAACTAGATAAACAACCAAACTGGTTAAAAATGGAAAAGGAAGACTGTTTACCTTTCGAAATTAGCTCGATTTTATTTGCTAACACTACAATACATAAGAAAATTTATAGAGGAAACCCAATAATAGAAAGTGGTATACGTATTTGGAAACAATTAAAAAAAACATTAAAATTACAGAATACACCACTAGCTCTTCCAATTGTAAACAATATTTATTTTAAACCTTCACTGATGGATAAAGGTTTTTTTAAATGGAAGAACTATGGAATAAATAAGATTGGTGGTCTCTACAGGGAAAGTTTATTTCTCTCATTTCAGGAATTACAACAAAATTATGGATTACACTCCAAAGAATATTTTCGATATCTACAAATTAGAGATTATGTTAAATCAAATACACTAGATTTTAGGAATAGAAAGACAGAAATTTTAGATGAATGTCTAAATAAACATCCGAATACAGAAAAATTAATATCATATACCTATAATATTTTACTGGTAAATGATTTACCAAATACGGATAAATATAGACAAGCATGGGAAAACGAATTAGGTCAAGTAATTAGTAGAGAAGTATGGAATTAAAGTTTACAACATATTCACCACTGCTCATTAAATGCCAGACACTCCTTGATACAATTTAAAGTTATACATAGATTACACTTCTCAAAATCCAAATTAAACAGAATTTTCTCAAATGTTTCCGCTATATGTGATAAATGTCAACAATTAGAAGCTAATCTAACGCATTCATTCACAAAATGTACAAAAATTACTAATTTTTGGACAGAAATTTTTAAGATAATCTCAATTGTAGTTAATGCAAATTTAATTCCAGACTCAAAATTAATTATATTGGGAATATTAGAAACAGATCAGATACTAACAACACAACAATTAATTTTTATCGGTTATAACTTAATAATTGGTAAAAAATTAATACTAAGATTTTGGAAAGGTCCCATATCCCCTACAATCAAAATGTGGAATACAGAAATGTCGGAGACACTTCACCTGGAACGATTAAGACTTGTCCTAATGGACAGGTTAGATCAATTCAGAGGAATATGGTCTCCATTTATTGAATATTTAAAGAGTTAAGGTGGTCCGGTTCGAGGCCATGACTGAAGCCTGAATGAAGGAATAGATGAAGAATTATATACAATAGATCATGAATATATCTCCAATGAAGAATATCTTGTTTAATACTCCACTCATTTTATTTATCTCTTTCTTATTTCTCTTTCTTTTTATTACCTATCTTTATTTCCTACTGTTATAAAATAAAAAAATATATAGAAAAAAAGACTGCTAACAAGATGTTTTTGACTATTTTGACCAAGGACTGATCAGTAAATAGATATAATCTATTGTGATTTACTTCCATTTACCTATAAGGTAAGTGCAATGTAGATGGCTCATTGAGCCAAAGCCACAATTTAAAATTCACACAGGTAGCAAAATGTTCACATTCACTGTTTCCATATGGAACTTACCAACTCATCTTCTGCATTCTGTACAGATACACTCTTGATACAAATCCCAAAAGCAAATGGATGTTCAGGGTTAGTGATATCATCCTCAAAACGCAAATGGACATCTCGAACATTCAACTACAAATGAAACAAAACTCAGATTTTCAGATTACAGTTTATAGATAAAAGCTGTGGTCCTCTACTTGTGCTCATAAATTGCTTTTATAAAAGTAATTCATTGCTTAAAACTGCAGGGTGCACTACATTCAAAACAAATTCAGACACAAGCATGCTGTGATTAAATGGTATCCACAACCCATCAATGATTACATACATTATTGAGGGAAGAGGTAATAACACTTTTTACACAAGATAATATTGGTTTACATAAAATAAGACAGAGGGACCCAGGGAATTTAATGGTAATTGCACTTAACGGTACTGGAGATTCCACTCACAAAGAGCAATGACAAACATGACACGGTCCATCACAAACTCCGCAAATTTTTCTGACTGAGATGATCACACAAAACTCAGAAATTCTGCCATATTCAGATGCGAATGATAGTGGACAATGATAAATAGATTAATAGAAGGATCAATGAGCATCATCATCCTCAATGGGGTCGAGGAAAGGGCGTTCACATCGCGGCCCTGTTTCCACCACGCACAAGAAGCAACAAGACAGACACCATTGTGTGCAGATGCCGAGAAGTGTTTTCAGCTCTGGCTGAAAAACTTCTGAATCTTGTGTGTGGACTCGAAAAGAAGAAGATCTTCCTCAATGACAGTAGAGATCAACATGTTAGTGCAAAAAACAAAGCTGCAACATTTCTAAGCACCTGACTGGAATGATTTCAGTTTCCTCCTGAGGATCCTGTCATAACAAAAGCCAGTCTTTGGCTAATATGGAAACAGCCGAGAGCATTCGAGACACCCATGGCTATGAGACACAGTAACATTTCAGCTCTTTCATCACAATCAGTTGCAGCTTTAACTAAAATAGCTAAAACACTGGCAACTGCCGAACAAATTTGCAAATTGGAATATGCTATTCACAAAAAAAGGCCAAATCAATATCCCATCTTACTCTTGATCATTAGTGATAGAATGGAAGACTTCCTAACAACAAACACTGTTTACTCTCCAACAAATATTACGAATATTTTAGATTCTGCCTGTCTAGTCCTTGTTGCAATCATGGCCTGATTATTGACAAAAGTGCTTGAAGTCTCGAGATAGAGTGAGGCACCATGACAGTGTAGTATCCAGAGAATGGAATCAAATTGAAGTTAATGGACATCAGTAGAAATGTCTTCCACTGGATGGAATAACCGTGCACAGAAAGACTGAGATGATCAATATCCAATCAGCTCAGCAAGGGGATTTCATCTGGGCAATGTTCTAGGCCCAAGCAACCTCTGCTCCTTCATCAGTTATATTTCCTGCAATCTCACGATTGAAGCATATTTACTACCGATGATTGCCATTAATGAATGCTTCCTTTACCAACTACTCAAATAATGCAACTGTGCATGCATTCAGCAAAATATTCAGATTTAAGCAGATAAAATAGTTGTATGAATAGCACGTCTCATACAAAGTCAATTTCCTATGAGAATCTATCTTCCCATTAACATTCCGTGGAGCGCCTTAGACTGTTCCAGCTTTATAAACATTGTGGCTACATGGTAGGTCACAGGTTGGAAATAAAGTCACTGAGCACAGAAACAGGCCGTTTGGCACTAACCAACACATCATTTCTTGCAAATTGATTAGCCTCCAACTCTTAAAGCTTTTCCACCATCTACAGTGCACAGGTCAGGAATAAAAAGGAATACGCTCCAATTGTCCGCTTGCACAGGTGAGTGCACTTCCAATCAAACCCAACAGATCAACGGCACTGTAATTGGCCTTTGTAAATTGCGCCTAGTGTGTAGAGAGAGGATGCGAAGTGAGCCAATGTAAAACTATAGTAAACGGGTGATCGATGGTCGGCGTGGACTCAGTGGCCAAAGGGCCTCTATCCACACTGTCCCTACACTAACTCAACAGCATCAAAAGCAACATAGAAAATAGGTGCAGGAGGAGGCCATTTGGCCCTTCGAGCCAGCACCGCCATTCATTGTGATCATGGCTGATCGTCTGCTATCAATAACCCGTGCCTGTCTTCTCCCCATATCCCTTGACTCCACTAGCCCCTAGAGCTCTATCCAACTCTCTTAAATCCATCCAGTGATATGGCCTCCACTTCCCTCTGTGGCAGGGAATTCCATAAATTCACAACTGTCTGGGTAAAAAAGTTTTTTCTCACCTCAGTCTTAAATTACCTCCCCTTTATTCTAAGACTGTGGCCCCTGGTTCTGGACTCACCCAACATTGGGAACATTTTTCCTGCATCTAGCTTGTCCAGTCCTTTTATAATTTTATATGTTTCTATAAGAACCCCCCCCTCATCCTTCTAAACTCCAGTGAATACAAGCCTAGTCTTTTCAATCTTTCCTCATGACAGTCCCGCCATCCCAGGGGTCAATCTCGTGAACCTACGCTGCACTGCCTCAATCACAAGGATGTCCTTCCTCAAATTAGGAGACCAAAACTGTACACAATACTCCAGATATTGTCTCACTAGAGCCCTATACAACTGCAGAAGAACCTCTTTACTCCTGTATTGAAATCCTCTTGTTATGAAGGCCAACATTCCATTAGCTTTCTTTACTGCCTGCTGTACCTGCATGCCAACTTTCAGTGATTGGCATACAAGGACACCCAGGTCTCGCTGTACCCCCCCTTAACTAACCTAACCCCATTGATAATCTGCCCCCTTGTTTTTGCCTCACATTTATCTATTTTATACTGCATCTGCCATGCATTGCCCACTCACTCAACCTGTACAGGTCCCCCTGCAACCTCCTAACATCCTCTTCACAGTTCACACTGCCACCCAGCTTTGTGTCATCCGCAAACTTGCTAGTGTTGCTCCTAATTCCCTCTTCCAAATCATTAATATATATATGGTAAACAGTTGCGGCCCCAACACCGAGCCTTGCGCCACTCCACTTGCCACTGCCTGCCATTCTGAAAAGGACCCGTTCAATCCTGCTCTTTGCTTCCGGTCTGCCAATCAATTTTCTATCCATGTCAACACCCTACCTCCAATACCATGTGCTCTAATTTTAGTCACCAGTCTCCCATGCAGGACCTTATCAAAGGCTTTCTGAAAGTCTAGATACACTACATCCACTAGCACCCCTTCATCCATTTTACTTGTCACATCCTCAAAAAATTCCAGAAGATTAGTCAACATAGTCTCTTCCCTTCTTGTCTTGTACACTTCCTCCAAAACAGGCAGACGACCAGGGTTGCAGTTTGTATTATTTAAGCTATCTATTGAAGCAACTAAGATATCTTTCGTAGTACAATGGGCATCAATTTGAAATAGACAACGACATCATTAAGTTAACTTGCACTTCTTTGTCTCGGGAATATTTAGTTGCTTCATAAAAATTCTCGAAACTTCCATAAATAACTCTGAGAATACCTTTAACCACACAAACTGCACAACTCAAGACAAAGGGCCACTAACACTTTCTCAGAGGTAGCTCAGAAGAGGAAATAAATTCTGGCTTTGCATTGATGACAACTCAGGCAAAGCCTTTATCCTTACCGGAATGATTCTAAATGCAAGTTGTATTTTTCACATACATATTAATTAGAAACTTTTCCATTTAGGTTTCTTCCTATTAAAATTCCAAATATTCAATTTGAATTATGTATTTTCAAGTTACTTAAGTAGATCAGTTTAATGAAAACAAATGTTTTTATTTTGTTATCTTTCATATAAAATAACAATTATTTTATTACAACTTTCCCACTCACCTCCACATTTTCCACAATTCTGGTTACCATGGACGCAGTAGCCGAGTACCAATAAGACTCCCCTTTCTGCTGTTGGTCTCTCTGGAACAAAAGTCACCCTTTAATGTTAAATGTACTTCAATAAAACGTGGGAAATATTACACTACACATTTATTGAAATTTTATCCCAGAAGATAATTTGTTTGAGCAAATGTGCAAGTTTTTGTTCCATAATGGAGATATTTACTGTAAATAAGCCTTCTAAATTTCTCAATCCCCCAAAATTGAAAGAATTGCATTTATATAATTAATTATAATCCTTATTTTACATTTCCTTATTTATTTGTATAGTAGTAATAAGACAGTAAACTCTCGCAAACCCTTTCAACATTTTAAATACCATTTGATTTTCAACTTAAGTTTTCAGTTCAACTGACGAGTGAATTTAGTTCATGTTTGTTAAATCCTTCATTTTAAAAAAAAATGAAAAGACCACCCTGCATTCTTATACAATATATAAATGTTAAAACAAGCTAAGAATCAGATCAGCGACGGTCTTAATGCCAAAGCAAGCTTGGGATGCATTTCTTATGATTGATGGGATCAATTTCAAAGTAAACATTAATCTACTTGAACAATTAATTCCTCTATTATAATACTGAACTGTGCGCTCATTCACAAATGAGCAATCCGTTGTTTGATTTCAAGAGCTAAGTATTAATAACAGCTCTAACAATATGTATGATGACAACTGGGATGCAAAATTGACAAAGAAACATGTAATAAATAATGGTGAAAAGTTTTCAGACAAGAGCAAACTATATGTAGGTGCTCAGTAGGTTAGTATAAGGGTCTCTGAACTTTGCAGTGCATGTTAGTAATCTGGTGGCCCAGGGAGCATAACTTTGCGCAGATAATTTATTTAACAAAAGGTCAGAAACACACAAAATGTTAACAAACACACTTCAGGAGATCATTGACCAAATTGTGAAATAGGAAGCCACATAAACTTGAGTTTTAATTGATATATTTGGAAGATTGCATCAAGGCAACATAAACAAAAGGCTACAGATATTAGAACCCTGAAATAAATGCAGAAAACAGCAGGTCAGATTGCAACTGTGAAGAGAAAGAGTTAAAATGCCTTTTCTTTAGAGCTGTAATAGTTGGAGATGAACAAGTTATAAGATCTAGAAAAAGATGCAGAATAATTATCTGAAATCACTGGATGAATGTGGAAGGTCAGCTTAAAAGTTTGATTTTAAAGAGTTTGCAAGATGTTTCAGGGTGTTTGACATGGCACTTTCTCACTGCTCTCCAACTGATCTCCGAACATGTTGGCACTGAACCAGGAAATGGCGTTTGTCACTGAATCATCACCAACTTTGCAATCCCTCTCTGTGACCTGGTCAACATTGTTTGCCCCCTTGGAGTGATATCCATTTTGTGAATTGCTTGATATCCATTTTGTGAATTCTAGTCACCCACTTTGTTTATCCATCCTCATCTTCTGGAATTCTTCTTGGTTCTTTCCATGAAGCAGGTTAGTTTATTTCTGTTGGATTCCTCCATTACCTGTGTTCCAAATCCCTTCTGTACCACACTTATTAATTTGTAATATGCTACACCATGCAACTAAAGGCAGATTTCACAGTAACAACTGGAAATGAATAGCCGTAATGACAGAATAACTTTTTTGGATAGATTTAGAGAATTTCAGAAGAATATAAGCACAAATGATGAATATAGAAACTTATTATATGAATAGCAGCAACATCAGCCGATGATTCAATTAACTTGCATAAGGATGCAAACCTTTTAACACAGCTGAGAGTAATGGTAAACATTGGAAGGGACGATGTGAAGACTGTCTACACTCTGTAGGTCTGTGTGTTTGTGGTGTTGATCAGAGCAAGGCCCAGATGAAACATATTAAATTATTGAAGGTTGTTTATTAAAGCATTGCTGAAATGATGAAATTGAATACTGAAATACCATCCTGTCTCTTTACAATGGCTCACCCAGATTACAATGTTCAGTTTAGGTTACCTCACATAATTAGTGCTGAAAAGACACCTCAAAACTGTCAGCAAAATTTAGGGCTCATCAAAAACCATAAGGATGAGAACAGTGGCTCTTATATTGTAGAAAATGATAGACTTCAAAGAGATTCATTTGAAGTATTTAAAATATTAAAGTTTAATTTTCCGTGGATAGGTGAGGCATACTGGCATAACATATTAAGTACAAACTAGGTCATGCACAAGGATACCACTTATTACTTCAGAAAATAATGGTTGATAAGTACAGATAGTGTAGATTCAGTGCAGGCATTCAAGAATGAACTGGAAACATCTGAGTTTGACCAATGCTGCAGCTACTAGAGGTAATCGGGTTCGACTGATGTGCCTCCAGTCACAGTAATCATTAGTAACTGCTGCTGCCCAACAGGAGTCAGAGATGTAGTCCAAGAGTAAACTAGTTAGAGATTTCTACCAAAATATTATTTTAATCTCTCCACGAAAATGGCATGGTTTATGGGGTATGACATAGGAGGGTGACGCTGTGCATGAATCACAACAAAGGATTTGATAGTTATTGGACTATCTGGTCACTTACTCTTCTATTCTTGTGATGGATTCTTATCAGTATGGACAAAGTGCAACAAGTTGTTATACATGGTGTGCGACTTTAAATCTTTCCATGCACAATTCTCAGGCAAGGAACAACTGTTTCTAAGAACACTCATGATATAAGCAGAATGGGGAAAATCTGCATATTTAGCTTCAGGCAGTGTGCCTGGCACATGAAACTGCAAAGTCCTGAAATTAGAAATGTCTCATTACTCCAGTAACCTTTTCTACATTACTGATCATCACTGAAAGAAATTATGAGGTGAAATTAAAATTGAGAATTGATCTTAACAGTGAAGTGTCAGATTGTACACCACATCAACAATTTAATGGGTCAGTGCTTTATGTTGGGCTTTATGTAGAAATGTATCAGTCTCAGTGGTGACCTGCACCGTACTATAATGCAGGTAGCATAAAGAGCTTTGAACTTACATTCCTAAGAAACCAACCTTCCATTTTGCCTCCAGAGCATTCAGTAATTCACTCTTTCTCTTCCTGTCCAGTGACCGTTCCGTCTCTTCATCAAATTCAGACTGTTTAATTGGTGCACCGATCAGATGGAGCCTGGAGATGGATATGACCCAGGGTTCCACATGAGGCCGGTAGAATGGGATCTGCAACGTTATCTTCCCAATAAAACCTGAAAATGTGCATACACGCTTTATAGACACCAGATAGCAAGATAAACTTTCTCCTGATCCTGGCTTCACTGGCAAGACCAGTGTTAACTTTAGCCGTTAAAACTCAGAGCCAAATGTGGGCCATCTTACAAAATACTTACATTGAGCCCTCTTCTCCTTCTCCACCAGCCTCCTTCCAACCCGACCAAAGCACCTCGAGCACAATTCTGCCCCAAATTAGTCTTTCTTCAGTAATTACACTAAACAACATACATTTCCTTATTATGTCCTTATTTTCAGTTGAAAAATTTATGACTTATAAAGCAATACTGAAACTCGATATATACACCACAGAAATAAATGGAAAATATGGACTTTTTATTAATATATTTTGTGTCCGGAAAAAGGCAAGATGTTTGCTTACCTGCCTTTACCTCAAAAGGTAAATCCAATTCTTTGAGGGCGTCTTTCTTCAGAGGAAGGTTTTCCAATTCAACAGCACCTACATTGAAATAATAACACAAATTGTAGTACAGCTCAGCAAAACAGTAACTGTTTGGAGCTTGTTAAAATGAAGATTGGCTTTTGGTTCAGTTTCAGGATTAGGCACTTTCAGATCAAGTAAACATGGTTAAATGTAGGGAAAAGTGTCTTCAGTCCCAGTACGAGCTTCACATTCCAAACTGCTACTTCATCAAAACAACATTTCTATTAATACTGTTACAAACTTTGCATCTCAATCAAATATTCCCATGGTTTGCCATTCACAAGTTATTCAACCCTTCCAAACAGATACATTTCCATACAATTCTGGTCACCCTACTATATGAAGAACGTCACTAACCTGGAAAGGCTTTCCCATAAAAAATATTTATGAAGACGCTACTGGGTCTAGAAGGTATGAGTTAAAAGAGAGGCTTAATCACAAGCAGGAGCTTCCCGAGTGGAAAAGTACAGATATCAGAGCGATTCACCTCCCAAGGTCACTGATCCAATGGTTCTGATTATTAAATACACTATAACACAACTGCCTCCGATTAAATATTGAAAACCAGGTTTGAGTTAAAAACAGAGGCTGGAGTGTAAGAAACATAGAAACATAGAAATTAGGTGCAGGAGTAGGCCATTCAGCCCTTCGAGCCTGCACCGCCATTCAATATGATCATGGCTGATCATCCAACTCAGTATCCCGTACCTGCCTTCTCTCCATACCCTCTGATCCCCTAGTCTGAAGGATGACATAATAGAGGTTTATAAAATCATGAGGGTCAACATAATGTGAATAGCCAGCCTTTTCCCCAGAGTATGGAAGTCTATAACAAGAAGGCAAAGATTTAAGGTGAGCGTGGTGCGTATATGAAACGAAGTGGGAGGCGTGGATACAATTATGACTTTTAAGAGACACTTGGTCAGGCACATGAATAGGAAACGGATATGGATCAGGCACAGGCTAGCAGGACTTGCTCGGTTAGGCAGCTTGCTTAGATGGATGAGTTGGTGCTGAAGGGCGTGCTTCCATACTGTATGGCTCAATGATTCTAACTGATGCTAACTGTTTAGAGCAGTATGATAAAAGGCAGGCCTGCAGAATATCCAAATTATATGGAAAATATTTTATGCTTAGACTGCAATTTTATACATAAATACCTAATATGCAGAAACTCCAATTCATACTAATGAGATGTCATAATGTCAGGCTCATAGCTTACTTTCCGACAAACAGTGAAAAATATATAACAAAGAAAGAACATCTTCAAATGTAAAGACGCACTGCAGTATATTGAGATCAATGAACTCGGGTATCAGTCTGAAACTGTCCTAAAGAATAAAGTGCACAAATCTTATCACATGGAGCAAACTGGTAACAGGTAGAATAAACTTGATAATGGAATAAAAAGTTAGTTGACATTTCCAAAAGCAACATGACACACAAGCGAATTACCACTATAATATTTCAGTTATGAGAAACTGATAGATACAAAAACAAGCTGCAGTGAAATAACATAGCTTCCCTCAGTTCAGTTACCTCCCAAACGTTAAAGAACAAAAATTAGGCTTTGCTTAAAAAATGCACACCTGAAATAAAACACATACAAACACATTATGCCACTCAATATGCTCTTCATGTAATATTCTTTCTCAACCAAAGTGCTCAAATGCAGTCACACTTCTCTTACAGTTCATCCACCACCTAAATGACATCTTCTGACCTGCCCTCAATGGTAAACTTTCTTATTGTTTTAATTATTTCACTAAATTCAGGTTTCTTTCACTTCTATAACTTCCTGGGCCCATGTAGTCCAAGCTCACTATCAATCACCCATTCACACTAGTTCTTGGTTATTTCACTTTCTCATCCATTCCAACACACCAGGGGTAATTTCACTGATTAACCTACAAACTACCGTGGTCTGGGGCAACTTGTAATCCCCACACAGACAGCACCCCAAGTCAGGATCAAACTTGCTATGACACCAAAGTACTTTAATCAATCAGATTTAAAATTTTGTGATATCCCTAATTTGTTCCTGTCACAAACGAACAACATAAAACAAATAACATTTCACTCTGATGCTTTGCAGTGCAAAGCTATGTAAAGACCTTCAGTCTGAAGAAGAGTTTCGGCCCAAAACGTTGCCTATTTCCTTCGCTCCATAGAGGCTGCCTCACCCGCTGAGCTTCTCCAGCATTTTTGTCTACCTTCGACTTTCCAGCATCTGCAGTTCCTTCTTAAAGAATAAATCTATTGTTGCAATGTTGCATGTTATACGAGTCAAATGGGTGGAGGATAAGAAATTTCATACACACCCCATTCGTTTTAAAATAATCCTTACATATATCACAAGTAGTAACGTCTTGGAATTCTTATACTTATAATTTCTTATAATCAATGATGCCATAACAATCAGATCACTCTAAAGTCACCTTGTTGTGGAGTTCCTCAGAGTTAAGACATCAGCTTCCCTCCCACCCAAAACCCCAATAATTTTAATGTAGATCAGTTTTAATTCAAAACCAAATATCAGGCCAGCCCATGTACTTTTTTCAATTAATTTCAAAACCTTGTCTGCCACTCAGGATAGTGGAAATTAACATAACAGTAGAAATATCTGATTGGGGTTAACCATTCCTAAACACAGAGGCAGGCAGATGATAACAGTGAAACCACATGTTTACATTCACGAGGACATGACGCGTTTCTCTTAATAATAGCACGCAGGAGCTTCCTGAGAGGAAAGTACAGTTTAAGAATAAGGGGTAGGTCATTTAGAACTGAGATGAGGAAAAACTTTTTCACACAGAGTTCGGAATCTGTGGAATTATCTGCCTCAGAAGGCAGTGGAGGACAATTCACTGGATGTTTTCTAGAGAGAGTTAGATTTAGCTCTTAGGGCTAATGGAATCAAGGGATATGGGGAGAAGGCAGGAACCGGGTACTGATTGGGGATGATCAGCTATTATTATATTGAATGGCGGTGCTGGCTCGAAGGGCCGAATGGCCACCTAAAGTCTATGTACAGATACCAGAGTAGTTCACTCCCCAAGGTCACTGATCCAATGGTTCTGATTAATGAATACACTTTAACAGGGCTGCATTTGATTATATACTTAAGCCCACGCGTTTAGACATTACTGCAACTGCGATTCATTACTGAAATATTCACTACTACAGAGCCGGGTGACAGGTTAAAAAAGTTTCTGAAGTTGCAAGTACCTTTCATCAGGGCAATGGAGAGCTGGTCCGTGTTGAGGTTATTGACATATTTGCCAATGTAAGTGTTTAGCACCCAGGCTGCCAGTCCCTCCAGCATGGCTGTGCTGGGCTGAGCTGAGCTGAGCTGGGCTGGGCGTCGGTGTCGGTGTCACTGTCGGCCCTCCAGGGCCCGGCCTGAGGATCGGGCGGCCGCGGTTGCTAAGGCCGCACGCGATGACCCGCGCTGACCCCCGGCTGCCGGAACACGGCACATGCGCACTCCGCCCGCCTGAAGCCCAGCCCTGACAGACGGCGCATGCGCACTCTGGCATCCACCCGCCCCACCCATCCAACCAGCAGGGCGGCGCATGCGCATTCCGACAGTCGGTCACCCCCCCCCCCCACCGGCCAGGGGCGGCGCCTGCGCAGACGCACACCGCCCCAGCCCCGTCGACCCGCCCATCCAGCCAGCCAGGCTGCGCATGCTCATTCCGCCCGCTGTTTGGACAGCGCTCCTCCCGCGACAGCGGCGCCACGAGGTCGGGAGCAGGTGCGGCCGAGGCCCTCATTCATGGCACAACACCACTCCTAAATGTCATTGGTCATTCAATGGTGACTTTTTTACACGGTAACAAGCAGAATTACTAAGTCTGAATATTAATTAATAGTGAGTCTGAAGAAAGGTACTGACAGAATATCGCCTATACATGCCCTCCAGAGATGTTTTTTTTTAAATTTAAAAATAGACTTTATTCAGGTAATAAACAAGTTATTCAATACAGTCTACATACATTGCTCAAATTTCACAAATGTATCCCCACCCGGGCCACTCATGTGGCCCCCTGGCGTGGGATACCTTCCCTTATTTTGAGGGGCGTCTCCACCACACCCTGCCCCCCAATATCCAGCAGCAGCAGGACCCTAGACTGTGGCCCTCCCCCACCGAGCCTTGGCTTTGGCTGCACCGAGCTTCAGTGCGTCCATCAGCACGTACTCCTGCAGTCTGTCGGGCAACATTCCCCGACAGACATCTCGCTCCACTGGGTGGTGAACAACGCTTGGGCAGACCAAAGAGTGTCCTTCACTGAGTTGATGACCTTCCAGCAGCACCAGAGATGTTGCCTGTTTGGGAGTGGCGGCGCTGCCCTGGCAGCAGCGGCTCGCCTGCAGTCCGTCTGTTTTTCTTTTTATTTGTTGTTTTCTTGTCTTGTTTTTGGCGTTAATTTGAGTTATTGTGTATTGTGTGGAAGGGGTGGGAGAAACGTTCTTAGTCTCTTCCTTTTGGGGGGGGACGCGACTTTTCTTGTCGTATCCCCCGTCTCCGTCTCCGTCTGCGCTGAGGCCTATCGCGGAGCTGACGGCCTCCAACTTTAACTGCGACCGACCCGAGGCTCCGGAGGCAGAGCCAGCCAGGACTTACCAGCGTGGGGCTGGCCGACTTCGGGGCTGCGGCGGGTTCAGGCGTTGCGGCGTTCCGGCGGCTCGACTCGGAGCTGTGGCGGATTTCCGGTGGTGGCGGCAGCGACTTCGGAGGCCCGGCCGCGGGCCCAGTGGACGACATCGTTGGGAGCTCGCAGGTCACAGGTTGGTGACCTGTTTTTCCGGAGCTCCCACGGCAACAGCTGCGTTCGCTGGACTGGAGGGCGGCAGTTTCGGCAGCTTCAACCGCCCCGGGCCGCGGAGTTGAACCGGCCCGCTCACGGAGCGCGGTTCACCCGTGGGACTTATTTACATCACCCGGTGCGGTCACAACATCGGAGGCCCGGGTCGCCTCAGCGCAGAGGAAGAGGAAGAGGAAGAAGGGAAGAGACAAAGACAAGATTTTTGCCTTCCACCACAGTGAGGAGGTGTCTGGTGAACTCACTGTGGTGGATGTTAAATATGTGTTTATTGTGTGTGTTGTTATTTACTATATGTATGACAGCAGGCAACAAAACCGCAAGGTCTGAATGACAATAAGGTTTTCCAAGCCTGACCTACTGAGTTACCCAGCACTTTGTGCTCTATGCAAGGTTCCAACATCTGTAGTTCTTTGTGTCAATGTAAGTAAAAGAAGAGAAAAGGGCAAGGAATGCATGTTTGCTCTTCATTAAATCTCAGGGCGTTGACAATGCCCATTAACCATCATAATGCAGACAAAAGAAAAGTTAGACCCAGTGTGTTGTGTAATGAGACCCATACAGAGGTGTAACAACTCATAGTCCTTTATTGTAACGCAAGCGGAGGAAACATTACATGCTATCGTCTCCGTAGTCAGCATCAAGTCTGACCATGAGATGGTGAACTACCATTATCAATAGGGGGTTTACACGTAAGGTCAAAGGGCGTGATGCACTGAGTAGCTCAATCCTTCTGGAGTACAAGGCAGCTTCTGGCATACACTAGTAACACGAAACACGTACGTTCTTACCTGCTAAAAACTGCCAAATTGGTCAATCTTTGCACTGTAAAACATTGTGGAAATAGAGGTAACCGTGAAAGAAAATCCCTGCTGCTCACTGACTTGTGAAAGCACAGAGTGCCGGCGGATTGCGGGCAAGTCCCAGCCCACGACCACCCGGGGCTGGAGGGTGACAGAGCGCTGTGAACCCGAGCACCAAGGTGTAAGCGGCTAAAGGAACGGATCCCTCGGGACAGCCCCCACTCTCCCCCCAGGGTCAGTGCTGTCCGGCCACAGGTGCCCTCCGCACTGTCTCCCTCTGTGGGCCGCACTGTGACGGGCTGTGGGTCGGCAGTGCACACTCCGGGCAGCAGACACACGGGGCATAAACCCGGCAACGTCCCCGTCAACTGCAGCAGAGTTGGGTCCCTCCACCACACGGGTCACTCCGCCAACCCAAAGTCACTGACTGCACTGCACCGACATTGGACCCCGACACCAGGGTGATTCACCCTGGACCCCGACCCTGACCCGCACACGGGATGATTCACCCCCCCTGACCCCCTCCACCACACCGGGTGATTCATCCCCCGACCCACACACCGGGTGATTCCACCCCCGGGTGTCGGCATGTCTGTAGCCCGCTGCCACATTTCAGTCGGCAAACACCGGATGCTGGGACAGAAGATGGGCCCGCTGTACTGGCCTTACCTGACGTTCACCGCTTGTACTCCAGAAGCTGTTGCGTGGCAACAGTACGGGTCACAGGTCGCGACCTCGACTGCCATGCAACCTTCCTATAGTCCGGGATGAAGATCCGGACTGGACTACATATGGAATGTGCAGTATGCATAATATGTGTGGTGATAGATATAGTAAAGATAGGCTAATATATTTAATCTACACCTGGAAGTGTATCAGGTGCTTCTGGTGGCAGCGATGTTATAATGAGGAGAATGAAAAATGCGAATGTGGCAAGAAGATCAGAATTAATGGCATGTCATACAGCCATGGAAACAGGCCCTCCAGCCCAACTGGCACATTCCAACCCAGATACCCCATCTCCACTAGTTCCACCTGTCTGTGTTTGCCCCATATCGTTTTAAACTTTCAGGGAACCATTTACTTGCACCACAGGATTTTTAGGTATGAATTTCTGATCTTCCAATCTACCTCGATGTGGGCCTCACACTTTGATTTATCTGCACTTACTCGAACAGTAACACTTGGTGCTGAATTTATTTTGCACTTGATGTCTGATGTACTCACGTATGGGATGACTTGCCTGGATATCAACAAAACAAGGTTTTTCACTATCTCAGTGTGCATGATAATAAAAAAAGAATCCCAATACCAATGGACGTTATCAGATGAAAGAGAAGAGATCTATCCATATACCAATTGCTGCCATCTTTGGATTCACCAGAACATCAGTGACAACAGTTCTTTGCACCTTCTCTGCTGTCATTTTGACATGAAGAATCATAACTATCATGTAAAGATTCAAATGTTCCCAATGTTGGGCGAGTCCAGAACCAGAGGCCACAGTCTTAGAATAAAGGGGAGGTCATTTAAGACTGAGGTGAGAAAAATTTTTTTCACCCAGAGAGTTGTGAATTTATGGAATTCCCTGCCACAGGGGTCAGTGGAGGCCAAGTCACTGGATGGATTTAAGAGGGAGTTAGATAGAGCTCTATGGCGTAGTGGAGTCAAGGGATATGGGGACAAGGCAGGCACGGGTTATTGATAGGGGACGATCAGCCATGAACACAACGAATGGTGGTGCTGACTCGAAGGGCTGAATGACCTCCTGCACCTATTTTCTATGTTTCTATGGGAGCAGGAGTAGACCACACAGCCCCTTGAATCTGCTCTGCTATTCATTAAGATCATGGCTGATTTGATTGCAAGTTTGCTTCCTGTTACTTGTGGTAATTTTTAATCACTAAGTTTATAGTCATTGAAGATGAGAGTTGTAAATGTTTATGACTCTCTGATGGAAGAAAAAAACATCTATGTCTTACATGAATAACTTCTTATTTGAGTCAATAATATTTTGTTTTAGATTCTCAAAAAAGAGGCGAAATCCTCTCCACATCCACACTGTCGAGACCTCGCACGATCTTTGTTTCTCATGGTGAGTAACCTGAAAGCTGCAATATATATTGTTTTATTATCATAACTTAAAATGTCTTTGTTAACAAAGTGATATTTTCATATTTTAGATATATGTTTTTATTGTATGTATTAATGTATGTTAAGCCTTTATTTTTTTATTGACCAAACGCTTGACCAGATGAGGTTAAGCTACAGCTCAGGCATCATCAGTTGAACAACAGAACATATTCTAAATCTGAATAGCCCATTTTCTATCTCTCTTCACCCCCTTCCTTTGTTCCTTCCTCCCTTCCACCTTCTTTTCTTACCCCCTCCCTCCTTACCTGTCTCTGTTTCCTTCCAGCTACTCTTCCTTTTCTTCCTTCCTTGCTATCTTCCTCCCTTCCTTCCTTCTTCCTTCATTCCCTTCCCTTCCCATCTCTTCCATCCAATCTAATCTTTTTTTGAGACTTGTTCCTACATACCTGTGTGGCAAGTTTTGGATTTGGAACAATTAGATCCTAAGAATAGGCAGTACCATGCAACCAACATGTCCATTTGGTTTTGTGACAGCAGTTCTAGTTTTGACTGGCATAGTTTTAGAGTCATAGAGTCATACAGCATGGAAACAGGCCCTTTGGTCCAACTTGCCCACGGCAGCCACCATGCCCCATCTACATAATTCCATCTGCCTGCATTTGGCCCATATCCTTCTAAACCTATCCTATCCTATCAGCATCGTCACAGTACCTGCCTCAACTATCTCCCCCCCCTCACCTTAAACCTACGTCCTGTGGTTCTCTATTCCCCTACTCTGAGCAAAAGACTGTGTTTAAATGATCTATCCCTCATGATCTTGTACACACCTATAAGATCACACCTCATCCTCCTGTGCTCCAAGGGGTAGAGTCCTAGCCAGCTCAACCTCTCCCTGCAGCTCAGACCCCCAAGTCCTGGAAAATCATCTCTCAAACCTTTCAAGTTTGACAACACCTTTTCTATAACATGGTGACCAAAACTGAACAGTCTCCTGTAAAACAAAATACAAGCCGTGACATTCTGTTTACTTCACACACAAACAGTCAGTTACTTCATTTGAGTGAATCATACGCCGCCTGTGCAGGTTTAGTCAATTCTTGCAAGAACATGGAGTAACACACTCCATCAATTTGCTGAGCCTCTTTGAATCATCTTTAACATCCATCTAAACAGGTAAATTTGATTTAACATTGACAGAACAGCATTGCAGCGAAGATTGCACAGAAAAGATGGAGTGAGGCTTAAACATACTGTTCAGAGAAATCAGTGCCTGCCAATGTAAAAAAACGGATATTATTTATACTCCTGATGAGCAAATCTATTACAAGTTATGCAGAGCATAATCTACAGGTTCTTATTATTATCAAAGATATTTTATATCATTTACATTGACAGCTAACAATACAATATCATCAATAAATGAGAAGTGTAAACATCACACTACATTATCATCAGTTTAATTATAAATATATAACAGTAGCAGTACTTTACCACTGGGAGAGGCTCAACGGATTTGTTAATATAAATTTCACATTTAATTATTTGTAACTGAGTCTAATCTCCCATTAGATTACTGTGCAAAGGTTTATCATCATCAAAGGAATGAAAAGAATGACAGTTAATTGAGGTTTAAGTGTAACGTTAATTATTTTGGTCTGTATTGTGTCATTTGATCGTCATCACAACAGCATTAAGGTCACAAATTGGCCACTGTTTGAGACAGAAATAGGAAAGACCAGCAAGACTGCTGCTCTTCATCATTATACAGTGACTCCAAGTAGACCATCTGTGCTTGTCGATGTCCAGGAGGTAGTGCTTGTGCTCTGGAATGGAGGGTGAGAAGAAGGAGAGAAGCTTGAACTTAACAATATAGATTAATATAATTTGGTGCTTAAGTTACGGGCACTGAGAAAGACCACAGGATGCTTGTATTGCAGAAGTGGTTTACTTACCGAATAGTGAAACTTAGTCTGAAGAAGGGTTTCAACCCGAAACGTCGCCTATTCCTTCTCTACATAGATGCTGCCTCACCTGTTTAATTTCTCCAGCATTTCTGGTCTACCAGTGAAAGGCCTAAAGTAGACGTGGAGAGGATGTTTCCATTAGTGGAAGAGTCTAGGACCAGAGGCCATAGCCTCAGAAAAAAAGGACGTGCCTTTAAAAAGGAGATGAGGAAGAATTTCTTTAGGCAGAGGGTAGCGAATCTATGGCATTTGCTTTAATTCCACAGGAAACTTGTAGGAGTTACTCCATTAAGAATAATTTAGAAAAGATCTAATTGTCTTTTCTCACCATACATTTTGTATGTATTTAAATGTGTGCATTCTAAATATGAAGACTGTTCCAGTTTGACTTTTTACCATTCATCCTGTGATGGCAGCTACTTTATGCACAAACCAATTATTTTGTTAATCTCCTCTATGTCACTCCAGTTTTAAGATATGTGCTGCCAAAGTGAGCAAGTGGTGACATTAATGAACACAGGATTATATATATCGCAAAGTTCTTGACAGCAATCCAATGGGAAATACTGTCAGAGGCTTTTTAATTTAAATGGAATGGAAGCAATTTTGAAATGAATTACAAAACCTTTTAGTGTGTTTTTCTTAGTGGTCATCAAGTTCAGGGGTGTTAGTTGTGGGAAATGAACTGTTTCCATTTCAGAAATTCAGCACCAAAATTTAACAATCCGAGGTGGTTATAAAATTTCTTAGATTAAAAAAGTTCCCCTTTGATCATTGTATCAAGCAATCCCAGACCAAGCACACCATCCTGGTGTTTGGTCTGAAGAAGGGTCTCGACCCGAATCATCACCCATTTCTTCTCTCCAGAGATGCTGCCTGTCCCGCTGAGTTACTCCAGCAATTTGTGTCTATCCTGGTATCTAACATTGTCCCAGAGTTTGAAGGGAATTTCATATTATTACACCGTGTAAAATTATTCAATTCCATAATTAGGGACATTTTGTGATCTGAACCCAGATTCATTTTGAGTGGATTGGAACAATGTCAAATCATCCCTCAGTAGAATTCGTATAGCCACCCGAGTAACCCAAAACTGCTAAAAGGCCATTGTGCTAAATTATAGTGTAACCTCACTTCCCAATGCACATACATATTACATTTGCAATGCAAGTTACATTTTCCCTTTTAGACTTCGCCATTCTGTAACACCCAGTCTTAACAATAGCTGTGGCCTGCTCTCTCTAGAACTCATACTCATGTTTAATGGTTCAATGTTCTTCGTTATCACATGTGCCGAGGTACAATCTGATTCAAATAGTTCAAAGGTTTCCAAAGATGCAGATGGGAGGTCAGGACCACACTCTAACTAATGAGAGCATCGTTCAGTTGACTGATAACAGCTGGGAAGAAAATGTCCTTATTGATTTGATTTAGTTTTTTTTTTTCCCTAATTTTCCCACTTTTCTCTTCACAATTGGAGGATGAACCTCTTGTGGAGCTCTGATCTTAGCTGTGTATGCTGCAGTTATTCAGCTATTGCCTCTGGGTGTCGCCAAAGACCACTGCTCCAGTGAAGCAACCGATATAAATGTTTAAACTTAACACAGAAAAGCTTTAAGAAAGAACTGCAGATGCTGAAAAAATCGAAGGTAGACAAAAATGCTGGAGAAGCTCAGTGGGTGAGGCAGCATCTATGGAGCGAAGGAATAGGTGACGTTTCGGGTCGAGTCGGGACCCTTTGTCATGATCTATTCCTGTTGGATGTGACATTTGTTAAAGCGATAAGGGATTTTTTAGGCCTTTAATGTTTATGTATATCAACAGAAAACATATGTGGGCCTCATTTTAACATTTTGTATAAATGATGGTAACTTCTGATATTATGACGCTTACTTCAACACTGCTTTGGAATGTCATGCGGGATAATGCAAACCCTTTATAAGGAGAGATGATATCAGCTGACCTAAATTTACATTGAAAACCAGAGGAACTTCTTCACCAGACACTTATCTCATAGCAATGTCTTGATCTGATCGGTTCAGTTCCCCAAATGTTTGATATTTCTGTGATCCCCATCCTTTCCCAAACCTTTGCTTTGTCTGTTGAAGCATCAGTTTCATGAGTTCTCTTTATCTGCCAGCATGATTTTGCCTGCACAGTGTGCATGGTACCACCAGGCCACTCTTGCTGTGATCTTGGTGAACTTTTCTTCTACTTACTTATTTTGTAATTTCCAAGTAATTATTTTTATTGCCAAACTGCAACACTGAATTGTTAACATATGGCTAGAATGTATTGGTCCTGGTGAAGATTACGCAGGATGTTATCTTAAAATATTTTATTGTAGGCATTGGCTGACCTGTTGGGCATTTCCTCTATTTTCAATCTTTGATTTCAGTGATTTTTGCTGCAGTTTCATATCCAGCCACATAATGGCAGAATGAAGCAAAGTGCTCATTTACAATTGATCTAAACAATATTCCATTTCATACCTTGCCTGCACCTCAATTTAAAGATTGAACAATTCAAGTGCATGCCTTTCTTTTATTGCCTCTCAGCCCGTTTTTCTTGATGAGCCCAGTATGTTTCTATCACAGGTTTGTGTCACCCTGTAACAAAGACTTCTATACCTTATATCACTCATTCCCACTCCTACTTCAACTCATTAATGTTGACAGTCTCATCCTTGCATTTCTTACCTCCCAATTCTACTATTCCAATGTTCTCTTGTCTAGCATCCCACCTTCCATTCTTTATAATCTTCATCTCAGCTTCTACCAAACCATTTCTCTTATTTGGTCCTTATACAGATCAAACCTAAGCTTAATTCGTATTCTGGCTTCTGGCTGGCAAAAGCTGTCCAATTCTTCATCTGTGTGGTTAAATCCTTTCATAACTGCTCCCCTTTTTCATGTTATAAACCCTAGAGCCCTACAACTCAATAAGATCTTTGCCGTCTGGTCCATTGTGACTCTCCAATTGATGGCTATTCCTTCCGCACTGGAACTCTGTGTCTAAACCCATCCATCTGAAGAAGGGTCTCGACCCGAAACGTCACCTATTCCTTTTCTCCACGGATGCTGCCTGACTCACTGACTTACTCCAGGCCTTTTTGTCTGTCTTAGGTTTAAACCAGCATCTGCAGTTGCTCCCTACACATCTCTCGATCACCTTCTATAAGATGATCTTTAAAACTTGCCAAACATTGACTAGTACTGCTCACAATCCTGTAACAACAATTGAATTCTTGATTAAAACAGGTGTCAGGGTTTATGGGGAGAAGGCAGGAAAATTGGATTAGGAGGCAGAGATCAGCCATATTGAATGGCGGAGTATACTCGATGGGCCAAAATTGCCCAATTCTATTACTATAACTTGAGAACTTGTGGATTATAGGAACATGAGGAAATCCAAGTCATTTCTGCCATTTTGTGAGGTCATAGACTGATCTGACTGTATTGAATCCTTAACCTTAATTGTATTGCCTCAACAAAATCCAACCAGCTCAGCTGAGGAATTTTCTATTGTAGCCCATCGTACTCACTTTTTTTGAGAGGAGTTCCAGATTTCTGCTCCCTTTTGTGTAAGGAAGTAATGCATGACATTATCCCCAATAAGCCTAATCCTTGTGGCCTAATTCATAGGGTGGCACAGTGGCACAGTTGGTAGAGCTACTGTTCATGGCACCAGTAACCTGAATTTAATCCTGACCTTGGGTACTGTCTGTGTGGAGTTTGCACGTTTTCCCTCTGGGTGCTCCGGTTTCCTCCCACATCCCATTTCAAAAATTGCCCCTAATGTGTAGGAAGTAGATGGGAAAGTGGGATAACTCGGATGATCGATGGTTGGCGTGGGTCTGATGGGCCGAAGGGCACGTTTACGTTAACTTAAACTGCAGTTTTACAACTAAAAATGATTAAGATTCATGGACATTTCAGATGGAAATTTTATCTGTGTATATCTCCTATCATCTCAGTTAATTATCTTAATTGAGCGATTTTCATGATAGATACATGTCTTGTACAACTGTAACAGGACCTTGCAATTTCCATACTCTTTTGTTTTTATAATTTAATGGTGTTCTGACTCCAGCAAGAATACACCTTCTCAAATAATCAGCAGCTTTTCTTTCTCCTATTTATAATCGGTTACTCTGACTTTGTTTGGCCTTGTTGTTTGGTGTGTTTCTGCCCATTCATATGGGATTGTTACTGTCTGCTAAGTATTATATAATGGCCAATAAAGCGGAGATATTGCATTTTTCAAAACATATCCCACCTATTTAGCAGCATTTAGACGTGTTTTAAAGAGAAGGCTTTATAAAACATAGTTCCATACAACAACAGAATAATGAGGTTGCCAGGAACTTCCACAGGGATGAATGATGGGACACAATTTGTGGTTAAGGGATATATTTTGGCCAGAACAAATTATACTGTACTTAGAAATAGTGGTGTGGCATCCAAGATGGAAACATAATTTCATGTTCATACATGATAGCAGCAGAATTAGGCCATTCGGCCCATCAAGTCTACTCCAACATTCAATCACGGTTGATCTATCTTTCCCTCTCAACTTCATTCTCCTGCCTTCCCCCCATAACCTTAGACACATTTACCAATCAAGAACCTATCAATCTCTGCTTTAAAAGAGAATAAGAGAATAGCCTCCACATCCTTCTGTGGCAAACTTGGACTTTTTAATGTTTCACCCAAAGAACATTCTGCATTGGCAATATTGGCATGGATTAAATGCTTAAAACTTTAATCTGTACACTCATTTTAAAAATGGAATTCAAAACCAGGGATATATAT
This sequence comes from Okamejei kenojei, assembly GCA_035221665.1. Lineage (NCBI taxonomy): Eukaryota > Metazoa > Chordata > Chondrichthyes > Rajiformes > Rajidae > Okamejei > Okamejei kenojei. The sequence goes on from CM069162.1 coordinate 31,407,347, forward strand.
ATATTTTTGCCTTTATTTCATTAGTACTGGAGTAGTAAACAAGATGAACATTAAGTTTCAGAGTCATAGTGCACAGAAACAGGCTCTACTCCACATTGTTCAAGGTGCCCATCTAAACTAGTTCCACTTACCCCAAATAAAACCCATATTCCTAACAACCTTTCCTATCCTTACACTGTTCAAATATCTTTTAAATGTTGTTATTGTGGTAGTAATATTTGCAGGGTTTGGATCTGGGTAATAGGTGCAACTTGGTCCACAGTCAGCTCTGAAAAATATTTCAGCACAAAGTCCATTCAGAAGATCCATCTTGGAAGAAACTTAGTAAATACTCTGCAGGCTTAGAAAGATGTTTCACTGCATGGCATTGACAGTGAATTACTGGTGTTTTTTAAAGAATCTGAAAGACTCGACAGTAAATGGTTACGAGTTATGACAGGTTGCTGCACACTGTCACTGGTGAAATATTCTGTATGCTTTGCAATGGGCAATGAGGCCTGAAATCCTGTGATAGCCATTAAATAAATGCTTTATACCAAGCTATAGTTAGATGGTTTTACACCAAGCTGTAGTTGGCGGACACTACCATTGATCACAATGTCTTTTATCTCTTATCTCCTTTTCGAGAGAGGTGTAACTATTTGTGTTGCGTGCGTGGGTGTGCGTGGGTGTGTGTGTGTGCGAGCGTGCGTGGGTGTGTGTGGGTGGATGTGTGTGTGTGTGTGTGTGTGTGTGTGTGTGTGTGTGTGTGCGAGCGTGCGTGGGTATGTGTGGGTGGGTGTGTGTGTGTGTGCGAGCGTGCGTGGGTGTGTGCATGCGTGCACGTGTGTGCATGCTTGCGCGTGTGTGTGTACGCCTGTCTTGCTCTTTTTCCTTTTTCATGCTTCAAAGAAGACTCATGACTGAATTGGCAGTATTCAGTTATAAATGTGAAACAATCAATTTCAGAAAAGAATAATCAGTCTTACAAGTGAACAGTGGTCATTGTGAATCAGGTATCAGAGGATTGGTTGATTATTGTCATATATACCAAGGCATAGAGCTTTGTTTTACGTGCTATTCATGCAGGTTATACCATGCATGAGTACAATTATGTTATACATGAATGTAATAGGTAGTAGAAAAACGGAAAAGGAAGCAAAATGCAAAATATAGTGTAGATAGACATCGAAGATACAGTCTGAAGAAGAGTTCCGGTCCGAAACGTCACCTACTGCTTTCCTCCAGAGAATCTGCCTGACCTGCTGAGTTACTCCAGCATTTTGAGGCTATCTTCAGTGTAAACCAGCATCTACAGTTCCTTCCTATGCAGAATATAGTGCTATAGCTACAGGGAAAGTGCAATAAGAAATAATGCAGGGGCCATTAGCAGATAGATTGGAAGACCAGGACTAGATCCTTAGCATATGTGAGGTCTGTTCCGGAGTCTGATAACAGTGGGGAAGAAGCTGCTCTGGGATCTGGTGGGACGTGCTTTCAAGCTTTTATATCTACTGCCCAATAGGAGAGGGGAGCAGCGAGAAAGACCAGGGTGTGAGTTGTCCTTGATTATGTTGTTGCTCTTCCGAGGCAGCATGAAGTGTAGATGGAGTCGATCAGAACCCAATCACTGAAGAAATCCAGTATTTAGAGCAGGATGCGTGCTTCTCATCGCTGTACTTTGCAATATTCAAACTATTTCCAGTCAGTAGAAAAAAGGGGGAAAGTAAGTCAGGTTGCTTTCTTGCAATCACCCATTTTACAATATTGCAAAGTAGCAAAAGCTATCCAACAGGATGCTAAATGACTGAAACACCTAACACTGGGGCATCCTGGATTGATTTGAAATATCATGTGGCTGCACAAGCCGCACATAAAAATGAAATAAAAGAACATTCCTGTTGGAAACTGGAATTCATATAAACAATTGCTTTTTCAGAATTGAATGATAGAAACTATTTTATAGAATTGTTAGATTTTAACTCTGGGATATATAGTGAATGACTTTAGCACACATACTTTAAACATACTCATATTCTAAGATCTCCAAATCCCCCTTGAAGTAAGAGAATGATCTCAGTGGGATCCATTAGTAAGATCAGTGCTCACCTATGTATTGTCAGCAAGCACACATGCCACACGTTGCTACATTGGCTGTTTTAACTGAACGTTGCCATCATCTGTAGTTACATTACGCTTTTTGTTCATGGTGTCACTGTCACTTAGCGCATGTAGGAACCAATGTCACTGGTGAATAAAAATAAATATCAAGGTCTACATTTGTTCTCACCCAGTTACAAAACAGAAACGTAATTCTTCTCTAGTTACTGTCGGCCAAAGAAGGGTTTGACGTGCACACATCAGCATTACAAATACCCCATTCAGAGATACCACTCGGCCTCTAGAATTAATGTTGTGATCACCCTGTTTGTATAGCAGACTTTCTTCTTGGCATCAATTTCACATGGTTACCATCCATTCAAATCAGAAACTAGGCAAAGCTTTCTTATAGAGGCCTGGATAGAGTGGATGTGGTAGAGTCTAGGACCAGAGGCATCATAGCCTCAGAATAAAAGGATGTACCTTTAGAAAAGAGATGAGATGGGCCGCAACGGTAGAGTTGCAGCCTTACAGCGTTTGCAGTGCCAGAGACCCGGGTTCGATCCCGACTACGCGTGCTGTCTGTTCAGAGTTTGTTTGTATGCTCTCCCCATGACCGCGTTGGTTTTGTCCACGATCTTCGGTTTCCTCCCACACTCCAAAGACGTACAGATTTGTATGTTAATTGTCTTTGTATAAAAATGTTAATTGTCCCTAGTGTGCGTGTAGGATAATGTTAAAATGCGGGGGTGCTGAGTGGTGCGAATTCGGTGGGCCGAAGGGGCTATCTCCACGCTGCATCTCTAAACTAAACTAAAGATGGTAGATGAAGGGTCTTGACCCGAAACGTCATTTATTCTTTCGCTCCATTGATGCTGCCTCACCCACTGAGTTTCTCCAACATTTTTATCTGCCTTCAATTTTTCCAGCATCTGCAGTTCCTTCTTAAACTAAAGATGGAATTTCTTTATTCAGAGGGTAGTGAATCTGTGGAATTCATTGCCACAGAAGCTGTTGAGGTCAAGTCAATGGATATTTTTGAGATTGACAGATTCTTGATTAGTAAGGGTGTCAATGGTTACGGGGAGAAGCAGGAGAATGGGGTTGAGAGGGAATGATAGATCAGCCATGATTGAATGGCGGAGTAGACCCGATGGGTGAATGGCCTAATTCCGCTTCTAGAACCTCTAGATATCAACCTTCCTGCCTCCCACCTATTTCTACTTCTGCTGTTCCCTCCTTTGTTTTAACTAGGTTTTCTTTTTGGGAAATGACTTAATTTTAAGTGCCCGATGCATATCCCACATTACTTTCAGGAGGAAACCTGCAAGAATTCTGTAAAATAATCCCTGCCATTAAATGCTATTTCTATAATTTATTTCTCAACCTTGGAAAAGTGGGGCATTTGTTCAATTTCACCTTATGCAAACCCAACTTTCATTGCAGCTGACAATATTTAGCTAGTACACATTATTGTGCTAGAATATTATTGGAATGCCTCATTGTCTTTGGCATTTGCACTATTTTTAATGTACCAGCAGGTGGCAGTAACCACATTAATCTGGGGATGTAATGAAAGCTATTATCATATAATTTCTGTTCAAAAACATAACAGTGCACCTGTTTGGCTGTCTTGATGACTCAGGATTCTTAATAACACACTCCAATAAATTGCAGGCACAATCCTGAGCTGTTTGTTTTCACGGTCAGGTATTGGTATTTTTAATTTTTAACCTGTTTTCCAGTCCCTAGGGTTTGAACATCTTGGAAGGCTATCGATTGTAACTAAAGTTAGCAGCCCTCTGGGTCTCGTTCATCCTCTGTCCCAGATTACTGATAGTGAAACTCTCCTTCATTTCTCTTTCTGCTGGTCCTAGGACGGGGTCCCTTTCAAGGAAAGAAAGGAACTGCATTTATGTTCGGCCTTCCACACTCTTGTGCTGTCCAGAAGCTATTCACAGCAATGAAGTATGTTTAAGGTGTTGGAACTATCATGATGTATGAATCACTGCAGCAAAATTACAAACAAGGCTTTGCAAAAGTTTAAAAAAAAAATGCGATAATGAGCAGTTTGTTTTAGTAGGAAGGAACTGCAGATGGTGGTTTACACACCAGATAGACACAAAATGCTGGAGTAACTCTCTGGAGAAAAGGAAGAGGTGATGTTTCGGGTCGAGACCTTTCCTCAGACTGAGATTCAGAGGAGAGGGAATCTAGATGAATGAAAAGTTACAAAGAGCTGGTCGGCGCGGATCTGGTGCCCCAAAGGGCCTGTTTCCGCACTGTATCTTTAAACTGAACTAAACTACAGATATGAATTTTCTAAGATATTTGGATCTGATTCATATACCAAGCAGAGCTATTCCACTAACTCTGGACATGTGAGCATTAATTCAAGGTTGAATTTCACCAATGATTCACAGCAGTAGTATTGCTGTAAAGATTTGTAAAGCAAGTCTAAACTCAGACTCAATTCAAGCATGAGGAAGTAGCAAAGCGATTATGCAACCTCTGCTACTAAGATTTTCTGGCCTCAGATATCAGCACACTGCTGCTGAGCTTTCATGTGCTTATCGTGAGTTCTTTAAAAAGGACCTCAGCAAGACCTCACCAGCCAAGTACATCATCGGCATTGCTTGTGTATGTCTCAGAGGCAAAAGGGCATTGTTCAAACAGCTGATCTGCACATCCATCTCTCACACACTAGGGCTTAGTGAACTTGCCTTCCGCACTTCTCTCTCAATAATCGCATCTAACAACGGTCTTTGCAGACCTAGTCCGTGACCTAAAGTACAGATTGCAGATGCAAAGAGAGCAGAAAATCCAGCAATTATTTTATAACCATAGCACCTGACGTGTAACTTTTACACACAGAGGGTGGTGGGTGTATGGAACGAGCTGCAAGAGGGGATAGTTGGTGCAGGTACTACTGTATAACAACATTTAAAAGTCAAACAGGTACATGGATTGGAAAGGTTTGGAGGACGTGGGCCAAAAGTGGGCAGGTGGGACTAGACTAGATGGGGCATCTTGCTTGGCATGGGAACGTTGGGCCGAAGGGCCTGTTTCACTGCTGTATGACTCTATGATACGGAGCAGCATCAACCACCATGTATGGCCTTTTTGTAACCTTACCAATTCTAACCAAATATCTAGCACAGATTCAACCCTACTGTAGACTGAGCTGATGTGAGACATTTGTTCTCAGTCTTTCTCAGTGTAATGCTTCAATTCGTCTTCAACAAACTTCCTGCTAGAGTAGAGCTAAATGGGAAGCTATTCAACTGCTGCCACCTCCACAGCAGAGCCAAGGTCACTCCGACCTCAGTGATCATGCTGCAGTCAGCCAATGTCGCTGACAAATGCACACATTTGAAAGTCTCGCTCTGAGTCATTATGGATTCATTCACTGCAGCATGTGAGAGAATGGGCTTTACTCATCTGCAAAACTAAGATCTGCCAATGAACCCATTATACTGCCACCAAACCCTTGTAAACACAAATTGAAGCTGCAGCACCTCGTATTTAACTTGGGTAGCTTACAACCTGGCAGTATGTAACCCAGCATCGTCACAGACTTGGTAGTCCTACCACAACTAGAGAGCAGTCCTGAACTACTATCCACCTCATTGGAGACCCTTGAACTATCGTTGGGGTCGAAGATTGCAACCTTCACGTGGTCCGCCCTGTTTCGACGAATGCAATCAACCCGGTGTGCACAATCAAATAAGATCAAATAAAACACGTTGTCCTACAACTTTAGGCTGTGCACGCCATACGCAAGAAGAAGAAGACTATCCTAGATCGGACTTTACTGCCTTTACCTTGCACTAAATGTTATTCCTTTATCATGTATCTGTACACTGTAAATGGCTCGATTTTAATCATGCATTGTCTTTCCGCTGACTGGTCAGCACGTAACAAAAACCTTTCACTGTACCTCGATACACGTAACAATAAACCAAAACTGAAACTAAACTGAAACTGAGTTAGGGGCAATACGTTCTTGGAAGGAATTCTACTCAGGAGATCAGCAGCTAAAGGTAAGGCAATTCTTGATGGAGTAATATGTCGAAAGGAACTGCAGATGCTGGTTTACACCCAAGATAGACACAAAATGCTGGAGTAACTCAGCGGGACAGGCAGCATCTCTGGATAGAAGGATTGGGTGACGCTTCGGGTCGAGATGCTGCCTGACCCGATGAGTTCCCGATGTTGGGGGAGTCCAGAACCAGGGGCCACAGTTTAAGAATAAGGGGTAAGCCATTTAGAATGGAGACACTTTTTCTCACAGAGAGTTGTGAGTCTGTGGAATTCTCTGCCTCAGAGGGCGGTGGAGGCCGGTTCTCTGGATACTTCAAGAGAGAGCTAGATAGGGCTCTTAAAGATAGTGGAGTCAGGGGATATGGGGTGAAGGCAGGTACGGGATACTGATTGGGGATGATCAGCCATGATCACATTGAATGGCGGTGCTGGCTCGAAGGGCCGAATGGCCTACTCCTGCACCTATTGTCTATTGTCTATTGAGTCTCTCCAGCAATTTATGCCTTTTCTTGTTGCAGTAATGTTGCTGAAGGTGTGCGTCAGGGCAGAATCTGAGACACACAAAGATCTCAGTGAATGATAGGGCTTAGGACTTCAATGGAAATAAAAATAGAGATTCATGTAAATGGGGCATTGACTCGCTATAACTCAATTGATGCTATTACACTCGATGAAGAAGTAGCCCACTCTATTTAAACAGAGCTATCGGTTCTATGAGAATGCCAGGTGTTGGGATTTGTAGGAGATTACTCAGCTTTTACAACCACTTGTCAAATGGCATTTTCATTATAAAATGTCAGGCTGTCAGATAGCCAGTGTTTGGCATATGCTAAATAGTCCTTTCAGAATGCAGCACTAATCCCTACCTGGTGTGAGTATTTCTGACAGAATGTTTTGAGTCCTGTCACTATAAAACAAAAGCAAATTAATTAAAAATCAATAGATGTGAATATATTGGCAGACATGAGACTTGCTGCAATTCCCATCATTAAAAGGTCACGGTAGTTTTCGATATTCTCCAATGAGGGGGAGAGACTTGGAATTGACTGCAAAGAATTTCATACCAGCAATCATTCAGTTTGTCTCCCTGTGAAAAGGTCTTGTTCCAAGAGTGACCATAATATGATTAAGTTCTTCATTAGGATGGAGAGTGACATAATTAAGTCAGAAACAAGGGTTCTGAACTTAAACAAAGGTAACTTTGAAGGTATGAGCCGTGAATTGGCCAAGATAGACTGGCAGGTGAGTCTTAAAGGGTTGACAGTGGATGTGCAATGGAAGGTATTTAAAGACTGCATGGATGAAGTACAAAAATTGTTCATACCAGTTTGGCAAAAGAATAAATCAGGGAAGGTGGTGCATCCGTGGATAACGAGGGAAATCAGGGATAGTATAAAAACTAAAGATGAGGCATACAAATTGGCCAAAAAAAGCAGCCTACCAGAGGACTGGGAGAAATTCAGAATCCAGCAGAGGAGGACAAAGGGCTTAATTAGGAAAGGGAAAATAGATTACGAAAGGAAACTGGCAGGGAACATAAAAACTGACTGCAAAAGTTTTTATAGATATGTGAAGAGAAAGAGACTAGTTAGAACAAATGTTGGTCCCTTGCAGTCAGAAGCAGGTGAATTGATCATGGGGAACAAGGACATGGCAAACCAATTGAATAACTACTTTAGTTCTGTCTTCACTAAGGCAGACATAAATAATCTGCCGGAAATAGCAGTGGACCGGAGGTCAAATAAGATGGCGAACTGAGTGAAATCCAGGTTATCCGGGAAGTGACGTTGGGCAAATTGAACGGATTAAAGACCGATAAATCCCCAGGGCCAGATAGTCTGCATCCCAGAGTGCTCAAGGAGGTAGCCACGGAAATAGTGGATGCATTAGTGATAATTTTTCAAAACTCCTTAGATTCAGGAGTAGTTCCTGAGGATTGGAGGATAGCTAATGTAACCCCACTTTTTAAAAAAGGAGGGAGAGAGAAAGCGGGGAATTACAGACCAGTTAGTCTAACATCGGTAGTGGGTAAACTGCTTGAGTCAGTTATTAAAGATGGAATAGCAGCGCATTTGGAAAGTGGTGAAATCATTGGACAAAGTCAGCATGGATTTACAAAAGGTAAATCATGTCTGACGAATCTTATAGAATTTTTCGAGGATGTAACTAGTAGAGTGGATAAGGGACAACCAGTGGATGTGTTATATCTGGACTTTCAGAGGGCTTTCGACAAAGTCCCACATACGAGATTAGTATATTGTCAGGTCTCGCGTTTAATCTAGTTTCTGTTCCTTATTGGTTTTGAGTATTTGAGGTTGCATTCTTGTTTTATTTTGGTGCCTCACATCTCCTCTTGTTTCAGGTACCATTTCCTGTCAGGTCGTTTACCCTCATGTGATTGTTGACCCCGCCCTGATGTGTTTCACCTGTGTCTCGTTATCTCCTGTTAAGTCTGTATTTAAACATTTGTGTTTTAGGGTTCTTTGCCAGTTCGTTGTGTAGGTTACCTGGTATCACCTTGTTCCAGCTCTAGAAATATTGTGACTGTGTACTCGACCAAGGCCTGTTTTTCGACCACTGTTTTTGCCTGCTCCTAGATTACTGTTGCTTCAGTGTTTGCTTACCTGTGTACCGACTTGGACCGATTAAACTCTGAATACGGATCTGCCCTATGTCTGAGCCTGCATTTGTGTCCTCCTCCTCGTTCAGTTCTGACATATATAAACTTAAAGCACACGGTATTGGTGGTTCAATAATGATGTGGATAGAGAACTGGCTGGCAGACAGGAAGCAAAGGGTTGGAGTAAACGGGTCCTTTTCAGAATGGCAGGTAGTGGGGTACCGCAAGGCTCAGTGCTGGGACCCCAGCTATTTACAATATACATTAATGATTTGGACGAGGGAATTGAATGCAACATCACCAAATTTGCAGATGACACCAAGCTGAGGGGTATAGTTAGGTGTGAGGAGGATGCTAGGAGGCTGCAGGGTGATTTGGATAGGCTGAGTGAATGGGCAGATGCATGGCAGATGCAGTATAATGTGGATAAATGTGAGGTTATCCACTTTGGTGGCAAAAACATGAGGGTAGACTATTATCTGAATGGTGGCAGATTAGGAAAAGGGGAGATGCAACGAGACCTGGGTGTCATGGTACACCAGTCATTGAAAGTAGGCATGCAGGTGCAGCAGGCAGTGAAGAAAGCAAATGGTATGTTAGCATTCATAGCTAAAGGATTTGAGTATAGGAGCAGGGAGGTTCTACTGCAGTTGTACAGGGTTTTGCTGAGACCACAGCTGGAGTATTGCGTACAGTTTTGGTCTCCAAATCTGAGGAAAGACATTCTTGCCATAGAGGGGGTTCAGAGAAGATTCACCAGACTGATCCTGGGATGTCGGGACTTTCGTATGAAGAAAGACTGGATAGACCCAGCTTGTACTCACTGGAATTTAGAAGATTGAGGGGGGGATCTTATAGAAACCTACAAAATTCTTAAGGGGTTGGACAAACTAGATGCAGGAAGATTGTTCCCGATGTTGGGGGAGTCCAGAACAAGGGGTCACAGTCTAAGGATAAGGGGGAATTCCTTTAGGACCGAGATGAGGAAAACATTCTTTACACAGAGAGTGGTGAGTCTCTGGAATTCTCTGCCACAGAAGGTCATTGAGGCCAGTTCATTGGCTATATTCAAGAGGGAGTTGGATGCGGCTCTTGTGGCTAAAGGGATCAGGGGGTATGGAGAGAAGGCAGGTACGGGATACTGAGTCGGATGATCAGCCATGATCATATTGAATGGCGGTGTAGGCTTGATGCACCTATTTTTCTATGTTTGTATGTTTCAACCTCACTCCAAGCTGAGGCACACAGTGTAGACTGACACTTCAGAAGGATGTGTGGCAAGGGTCTCGACCCGAAACGTCACCCATTCCTTCTCTCCAGAAATGCTGCCTGACCCGCTGAGTTACTCCATCTTTTTGTGTCTAGCTTCAGAAGGATGTCATGGAATGAAATGCAACATTGAGGCACATAAGGAAACATGGGGTCTCTTAGACACAGACTCACCTGCCCGTTCTGATGGCCCGTACAGATGTTTAGGATCTCATTCCAAACAAAGAGATTTCACGATTCACGAAGCCACATTCCTTCTCTCAACAAACATCGTCAAGAACTATATTAACTGATCATTTAACTCTCTTTTTGTGTGAGTTGGTTGTGCACAAATTGACAGCTGAGTTTGCTTAGGTGGCAAGAGCGGTTTAACTTCAATAATAATTAATTGTTTGTGAAGTGCTCTGGGACATCTCGAGAATGTGATAAGGAGTGATATTAATGTGCATCATTCCGTTCTTCTTTATTAAACAAACTGGTGTTTTTATAAGCAGCTCAATGTTTCGATTCCCCTGGGCTAGCTTGAATGAAAATGTATGAATCACAGCCTAGTGCTTTTCAGAGTGCAGGAATGGCTGCCTCTGTCTACCCTTGCTGCCAGACTGTTCCTATTCTGTATTCTGTCTTATCTTCTGCCACCCACATTTCCGTCACTATTCAGTTTCTTTCAATAGTCTTGTGTTCCGACAATGATATAATTGTCAGGATTAGAATGGGCTCTAATTCAGGCACAGCATCAAATACTAGGTTGTCAGACTAGAGCCAGGCGTGGATGAAAGCTGGTCCTTCTGTGGAGCTTTTACACCAGCATGGGCCTGCTGCGTTGAATGTCCTTTTGCTGTGCTTAAAATTGATCACTTGCAATAGTTTTCTATCACTCTGCAATGAAGTAGGAATTGTTCCCTTATTTCCTGTTGATCCAAATCTACACTCGCTGGTGATTATTGACATTAACTTGGACTCCTCCTGATGCAGCTACAGGTGTATAGACTCTGAATGGTACTTTAGCCATTAGTGATCTGCTAAGTGGCAACTACCTCCAGTATAAGGGCTTTGAGAGCGGAGCACTGGAAGGTTGAACTTGAAAAAGAGAGGCTATCATAAGCCAGTTCACACTCCTCTTAATGAGCTCTTAACGAGCTGTTATCAGGCAACTGAATCATCCTACCACAACCAGACAGCAATACTGCACCACTATCTACCTCATTGCTAACCCTCGGGCTATCCTTGATCGGACTTTGCTGGCTTTACCTTGCACTAAACATTATCATGTATCTATACACTGTAAATGGGTTGATTGTAATCATGTATTATCTTTCTGCTGACTGGTTAGCACACAACAAAAGCTTTTCACTCTACCTTGATACACGTGACAATAAACTAGACTGAAACGCTTCTGAGGGAGGTTCAGACGTGGTTATGTCCTGACTTGAACAACAACACCAACAACTTGAGTTGTTGGAACATGTTTAAGAGAACACGCAGGAACTGAAGAAGGGTCTCGACCCGAAACGTCGCCTATCTCCTTCGCTCCTTAGATGCTGCTGCACCCGCAGAGTTTCTCCAGCCTTTTGTGTACCCACACAGGAACTGAAGAAAGGTCTTGACCCGAAATGTTGTCAATCCACATCCCCTGGAGATTCTGTGTGACCCGCTGAGTTACTCCAGCACTTTGTGTTTTACACAAGTCATTTCAGAAGAACGAGTTAATAAAATGTGAACGATGAAAACTGAGGATGAATAACAAGCTGGAATTAAAGCACAGTTGGACTTTAGAACAAGTAAAAATTGGTATTAATGTGAAATAAGCAGTCATATATTTTACACAATATCATACAGTTAAAATCTATTCCCACTTTATAGAAGAGTATATCTCGGAGCCATCATCTGTGACACTACCGTGTGTAAGAATTCATAAGAGATTACTCACATTTCACAGCCACTTGTCAGAAGGCATTTTCATTATAATATTTCAGACTGTCAGATAGACCAAGTATTTGACAGATATACTCCAAAGCAAGTTCTGATGAAGTAGGATGGGAAGAGACTGGTGGTGTGAAACATGAACTCCACCACTGACTAGTTGAAGCAAATGGCCTATTTTGTCTCTCTGTATTCTATGGGTGGGATTCTGTGGAATTCATTGCTGTGGAGGCCAAATCAATGGATATTTCTAAGGCGGAGATTGAAAAGATGTTTGATTAGTAAGGGTGTCAGGGGTTATGAGAAGAAGGCGGGAGAATGGGGTTGAGAGGGAAAGATAGATCAGCCATGATTGAATGATGGTGTAGACTTAATGGGGGGGAAATGACATTATTCTGCTCCTAGAATTTATGAATAAAATTGATTAATCCTACATTGTAAGAGTCTCTCTGGCTGGCTGTAGGGTTACTATCTGAGGTGTAAATCCAGACCTTGTGAGCTGAGTGTGCCGTCTGCTTACCCTCCGCTCATCTGCTTCAGGATTGGAGTTAACATTTACTTTATGAACTGCACATACACCTAATTTCTTCTTTCTGAGAGACATATGAGGAAATTGTTTTCTTCTTTATTCCATTCTGCCTTTGCATCTTTTCTCGGTCGGTAAGCCATAAAGCAATAGTGGGCACTTTTGGTGATTTTTTTTTTCTTCTTCGTTCCACAATATTCAACAGATTTATGGGAACAAAACACAGCCATTCAGCCCCTCAAGGCTATTCTACCATTTAATCAGACCAGTCTGATCTATATTGCTATAGAAAAAATCACAATGCTTTATGTGAGAAGTTTGAATGCAAATTGTGTTCAATTGTTTGGAACTAAACAAAAGCAGGCTTTTGGAACATTTTCTATTCCTGTTGTTTCATTTTCAATTGCAGAATCAATGCCACACGTTGCTGTGTCTCCCAAAGGATTGCTTTCCACTGCAGCTAGTTATTTATTGTTAAACATTATGTTTGCTTGAAGCAAAGCAAGTGCATGAGAATGTTTAATCTACTTTAGAGCTCTGCTTTGCAAGCTTGACTAAGCGGCATTTATATCTAATCCAGTTTCTGTTGCTGCCGACTCTTGCAATCTGTGTAATAAGAGATGTCGAATCATGAGAAACAGCTTCAAGTACATTTTATTTCACTTACGCAGAGAGCATGCTTTGGGAGGGGAACCGTAAATTAGGAAGAGGGTGCTATTTATTGTGCCACATTCGGTTGGCATTGTGGAATTGCAAGCATTTTATCATCGTATTTATGCCAACTCTTTGATCCAATCCTTTGCCTTGTGGCCCTGCAAGTTTTATACCTTGTCAAGTGAATATCCCATTTCATTTTGAAAGTTACTGTTAAATCTGCTTCCACCAGACTTGCAGGCACTGCATTTCACTTCACAAGACACAGCAGCTCAAAAAGAAAATTATCTCCAATTTAGTTCTTTTGAAAATTATACCAAATCTGTGTCCTCTGCTGACTCTACCACCACGAGAAACAATTTCTCCCTCATTATTCAATCAAAATCCTGCACAATTTTGAACACATCTGTTAAATATCCTCCTGACATATTCTTCTGTCAGGAGAACAATTCCCATTCCTCTTGTAAATCCCCTCCGCGCCTTCTCCAAGTTCTTGCTTTTCTTCTTAGAATTGGACAGCACAAGCAACTTTTGTGGTAGCGATGAAGTGTCTCAACCCGAAATGTCACCTATTCCATTACCCGGTACATTCTGGACCCGGTGGGCTGAAGGGCCTGTTTCTGTGCTGTATCTCTGCAGAACTAAACTAAACTGGACAAAACTAAACCTGCACCACTCAACAGGCTTCACACGGTAGGGTTAGGAATGAGATACCTGCATGAGAATTGTTTGTTGTGTGTTGGCAGGAACAAAGGAAATAAAGGCAGAGGGGGAGGAATGACCTGATTAGTTGGTGCTGCATATATCTTCCCAACCATCTACCGGCTTTGTCAGTAATAAAAACAGAAGTTGCTGGAGATACTCATCACATCAGGCAGCATCTGTGGAGGGAGAAACAGAGTTAATGTGTCTTGTTGACACTCTGCCATTAGAGCTAAGGATATTTACATTGATGTGTTTGAAGCCATAGAATGGAGTGGTAGTTCCATTGAATGGAGTTGGTATCAAAACTGTGTTGAGAATGACATTGGAATAAATCACAATAATGGTGATTAAATCTTAGGGAAAGCTGAGTGTGGCAGATGAAAACTCTTCAGAATAACACAGGAATAATTTTCTTATGGAGTCTGTCATTGCTTTGCCATGAGAAATTTTTATTAGCTTTCAGTATATTTGATTTCAAAGATCAGTGAATTTTACCACCAATACATTCACCATAAAATTGCAAATTATTTTAAGACACTTTCAACATTGCAAATTTCAAAGAAAATGTCAAGTAGCATAAAGTGCAGTCTCACACTAATTGTGTATTTCTGTAACTAGACAGTACAAGTCACGAGTGCAGTGCTGATAAACATGCACTGCAACGTCACAAAACACTGGTAAATTCACCTCAAATGTAAATCTCACCCACGCAAAAATCAGACGCTGTCATTCATGTCCCCTTTAGTGGGAATCACAATGTTGTAACTCAGTTAGGAGAGACTGATGGAGCTGTGCTATTGCACGTGCCTATCCATGCCGACTACAAGGGCACAAGATCTGAGTAAAACCGCCGGCTGAAGATTCCAGGAGCCAAATAAGGCATGCATAAAAATTCTGCCTAGTATTTTTAAGATGGGGACCGTAACACATAGAAGCAGAATTGGGTCATTGAGCCCATCAAATCTCCCCCACCATTCAATTACAGCTGATCTATCTTTCCCTCTCAACCCCATTCTCCTGCCTGCTCCCCATGACTTTAGACACCCTTACCAATCAAGAATCTATCAATCTCTGCTTTAACAGAGAATACTGAGAGAGAGAGAGAGAGAGAATAGTACCAGTTTACATTTATCAGAAATAAATACTTAAGAAAATTACCAATTTGGAACTTGGTTTCGAGGGATATAGTCTCCCAAGCACCTTAATGAGACAGTTAAACAAAGCAATGTTGTTAGGTTGCAGTGTTGGGAGAGGACCTTGAGATAAGCTTACACTTGATGAAATTAAGAATAAGAGAGACATTGAGATATTCACCCATTCTAGGAAATAGTGAATCTCTGAAATGCAATATCTGTTGGCATGTGCTGACTGTCTACACAACTTCAAGAGGGTGCCGAGCTGGCTCCAGGGATCGGGATTATATTGTATGGAAAGTAAATGACATACATAACATGTGGTTCTTGTGAAACGGTGTAAAGCCATTTTAGAATGATCCTGAGTTACGATACAAGATACTAAATCAAAGTCACTTATTATCAATGCAGATCACATTGGTTCATGTCCCAAAAGCTATTTCAACAATATCGCATCCATGACTGAAACTAATTGTTTGAATAGGTATATATAGGTCATTATGATGGAATGTACCATGATTCCTACTGCTAGTTACTGTTTGTGGTAAACTACGTCACAATGTCATTCTGGCCAATTTATAATTTCTGGATATGTTCAGAGCTGTCCATTGTTCAAGTGTTCAAAATCAATGAGGGAAGAAAATGATTATATGGTAATATCAAGGTTTTAATGTGTATTGCTCTTCTGTTGATGGAAATGAATTGACAATCCACAAAGGTAATATTGAACGATGTTTATAGGAGTCAAAATCACTGTTCAGGAAAGTATTAAACAGGGACAACGTGGTTCTTCTGTTATAGTGGCAGCCGTATGTCTGTGATTCAAGGCCTTATGAAGTATGTAGTGTGTGGCATACATTTATAAGATGCCATCCTATGTCTCAGTCCCGAACCAGAAAAACCTGCAGAGTAAATCTGCCTGGAGTATAAATTGCCCTGACAATCACACCTGCTCCCAAAAGTGAAAGGACTGATTTAACATGATTTGATTATTCTACATTGCTGACACGTCTGCTCACGGGAGAAAAACTCTAAACATACGATGAAGTTTCCTGCAATTTCACACCCGAATGCTGAACTAATCACAGGCAACGGGCATCTTGATCCTTGACGTGGCAGTCCAGGTGTAAATGAAAACTGCAGGTTAGGCCCACACTATCCATGTGTACTACCCTGTTGGGGAAGCTCAGCTTCAGGAAGATGTTCCTGAAAATTTACATACTCATGCAGCAGAGAATTGTACACAGGAGCCTAACAGCAAAGCTTTAACTTGCATATCTTACAGATGGCAGCCTATAAAATCTTGCTTATGGCATATGCAGTGTTATAAACTTCTTATGAGAATTGGCTTCCTTGATGGTAGTGATAAAACTAAGAAGAGAATTTTTCATGTAATGAGGCCCTGAAAAGAATTAATAGTTTTATCAACAATAAAAATTCAAGGGCATTTCTGCAAAATAGTTTTTAAATGATTCAAATCGACATGACTCCCTTTTAGATCCTGTTGTTTGGTCTGGTTGGGGGCTCAGATCCTCAAATCTGGATTTTAGTAGAGAGACTCTCCCTATTCATTCTGGTTTGAATGGACCAAAACTGTCTTTGTCACAATACAGATGTCAATGCATTTCTTGATAAAACTGGTGACGACTGAGGTACACTCATTCAGGCTGAATGAAGTTGCTGTTATGTTCCAGTCCACCGACTCAGGGCAATTCTGAAGTTAACCCTCAGTCTCCTCAGCTTTACTATTTCTGTTGGTGCCTCATGTTTCAATCTCTGTCCTGAGCCAGTAGGATCAGCAGGGACAGATGAGTGGGGCAGGAGACATGCTGATGTTATTTGGGATGATGTTCCTGAAGTTAGCTTGAATGAAGTCACCAGCTGTGATGAACAGGGCAGCGGGGTTTATTGTTTCAAGAGCGTTGATGACAAAGTATAATTCATCTGGTCCACGGCTGACATGAAAGTAGAGGTGAATTCACTGGGTAGGTAAAAGGAGTGGGTCATTATGGACAAATATTGCAACGTTTAGGAAACATTTAAACAGATGCATGGATAGGACACGTTTAGAGGGATATGGGTCAAATGCAGGCAGGTGGGACTGGTGTAGGGCTAGTTGGACCAAAGGGCCTGTTTCCATGCTGTATGACTATGAGATATTTTAGGTCAGGCGAGCAGAGTTGAGAAGATCATTACATCAGTGCACCACGGATCAAAAAGCAGACACCATGCCTTTCCCCTTGCTGAGGATTCTGTTCAGTCTATACGGTTAATGGAGAAACAGAAGGTTGTGTTTCAGGATTAGGTGAATCAGGGGTGAGCAATATTTCAGTGAAACAAAGAACACACCAGTCACAAACGTCCCTTTAAAACAGCAGCTCCTCAAGCTTATTCTCGCACGATTGAATATTAGCTCGAGGTATGCTGACACGTTGGGGGGTGGGGGTGGGGCAAAGTCTCCATTGTTTCAACCGCATGCCATGCTTTCCAGGTTTGTAGTGTTGGATCTAATAGACCTCCTTTCAAATAGTGATGAATGACAGGAGAGTTTCAGCTCAGGAACTGATGACTTTCTCAGCACTGGAATGAATGGATAATAATAAATATTTTATTTAAATTTTTTATTATAGATAATAATAAAAAAACTGTAAATGGAGGCTGTTTTCTGAGGAGCAATACATGATTAGTACAGGTGTCAGAGGTTATAAGGAGAAGGCAGGAGAATGGGGTTAGGAGGGAGAGATAGATCAGCCATGATTGAATGGTGGAGTAGATTTGATGGGCCGAATGGCCAAATTCTACTCCTATTCCTTATACAAAGATAGAAACATAGAAAATAGGTGCAGGAGTAGGCCATTTGGCCCTTCGAACCTGCACCGCCATTCAATATGATCATGGCTGATCATCCAACTTAGTATCCCGTACCTGCCTTCTCTCCATACCCCCTTATCCCTTTAGCCACAAGGTACACATCTAACTCCCTCTTAAATATAGCCAATGAACTGGCCTCAACTACCTTCTGTGGCAAAGAATTCCAGAGATTCACCACTCTCTGTTTGAAAAACGTTTTTCTCATCTCGGTCCTACAAGACATCCCCCTTATCCTTAAACTGTGACCCCCTTGTTCTGGACTTCCCCAACATCGGGAACAATCTTCCTGCATCTAGCCTGTCCATCCCCTTAAGAATTTTGTAGGTTTCTATAAGATCCCCCCTCAATCTTCTAAATTCTGGCGAGTACATGCCGAGTCTATCCAGTCTTTCTTCATATGGAAGTCCTGCCATCCCAGGAATCAGTCTGGTGAACCTTCTCTGTACTCCCTCTATGGCAAGAATGTCTTTCCTCAGATTAGGAGACCAAAACTGTAGGCAATACTCTAGGTGTGGTCTCACCAAGACCCTGTACAACTGCAGTAGAACCTCCCTGCTCCTAAAATCCTTTTGCTATGAATGCTAACATACCATTCGCTTTCTTCACTGCCTACTGCACCTGCATGCCTACTTTCAATGACTGGTGTACCATGACACCCAGGTCTCGTTGCATCTCCCCTTTTCCTAATTGGCCACCATTCAAATAATAGTCTACTTTCCTGTTTTTGCCACCAAAATGACCTGATAGACAATGGCATGCCACTCTCCAGAGTCGGAGGATGCAGGGCACTCCCCATTCCTCAGCATACATCTAGCTGATGTTCAATCACTTGAGAACAAGCTTGAAAACTGAGAACAAGGCTGCCGTTTCAAAAGGTTAATTGGCTCAGTAATTTGCCCGTGCTCTGGCAAGACAATCAGGTGGTTGATGGAGCTGTGAGAAGAAACATGATGTAGGTGTAGATGTGTGTTTGATGGTGGCTGAGAGGGCCTGTACCATATGACTCAGATCTCATTCACTTAAGGGCCTGTCCCTCTGTATGAGGTAATTCAAGAGCTCTGCAGAGTTAAAAAAAAAATCAAACTCGTGGAAAGCACTTAGAATGTACGTAGCGGGTACATCGGAGCTGGGGACGTCTCTTAGAGGCTTGTAACGCTAACAGCAGGTACTCTGGAAACGTGGTAAGCTCGTGAAGTCGCGTGAAGATTTTTCAACATGTTGAAAAATGTCCACGAGAGCCCCGAGTACCTACGAGCGGCTATTACCGTAATTCTCCGAGTTTGAATCAGGGGAAACTCGGGAGAACTCTTGAATTAGCTCGTACAGTGGGACAGGCCCTTTAGTTTCCTCAAGGTCAGCTATTGAAAGGCAGTGCAGAAAGGTCCAATCTAGAATGACTTCTCGGCAGAAAGAGATTACAACGAGGACACACATCACTTGAAATGATTGAGAGAAAAGGAATCAGACATATTTTGCCATTGGTCTACCAAACACACGACAATGTTAAAAGCTAATTATCGCAGATGCTGGAAATCTGAAGTAAATTCAGGAATGCTCAGGTGATCAGGCAGCATCTGTGCAGAGAGAAAGAGAGTTGATATTTTAGGTCAATGATTTTTCCTCTGATGAAAGGTTATCAAACTGAAATGTTAACTGTTTCACTTTCCACAAATGTAATTTTACCTGGTGAGTATTTACAGTATTTTATGTAACAATATCAAATATTTTTGTTGTCAATATTTTACAAAACAGAGATTTTTTCAATAGAGATTACACTTGGGTCTGTAGTGAGTTTCCATCTGGCAGTGTAAGAACAAAGGGAAACAACATTCCTTTTGCTCCAGGAAGGACAGTGCGATCTTCTGCTTTAAAATAAGGTGACATCTCACGAGCTACAAACTGCATCATGCACTGTTTATTTATGCAGTAAATCGTGTCATCCATGACAGCGCACTGAAATGATGCCATCTTGCCAAGCTGTTTCGAGGCACATTCACAAGCGGTTTTGGTGATGATATGATACCGAAACACACTGACACCAGAATCCTGGTTAATCTCAAACCTATAGATGAAGTTTTTGACAGCTGCGATGTCAGTGGTCTTGTCCTTCTTGCTCATCATGATGCAATCATCCCATGAGTTTTCTCGGGGATTGTACTTGAGAAGCTGATTGTAGGAGATGCCTCTAATGACGTAAATCTCGCCGTTACACACAGTGGCTTTATGTGCTGCAGCAAAGATTCCTCGTGGTAGAGGTGCAGTGAAGGTCCACCTGTCTTTCCTGGGATCGTACTTCTCCACTGTACAAAGACACTCTCCGCCAATTGCATAAAGATACCCGTCCAAAGCCACAAGCTTACAATTGGGTCTGGCCTGGTTGAGTGGACATATCTCACTCCAAATGTTAGTCACTGGATTGTAACAAAATACTTTGTTGGATAGTTTGGTCTCTTTACCAGATCCCTGGCAACCAGCCACAACAAAGAGATAATTATACATGGTGCATAAAGCACAGTCCTTGGAGATTGACTCAACTTCCAGCTCGACTAATGGATACCAGGAATCATCGTCATTCTTGTAATAATAAACCTTGTGATTGTTCCGAAAAGGTTTCAGGGATCGGCCAGTGGTTTCACCGTCTACGTTGTGTTGAGCTGGGGCCTTTGTCCAGGCATTCTCCTGGACATCCACATCAGCTACCATCAAATACTTTGTACCTAGCATCCTTCTCGACAGGATCAGCTCCCTTTCATCTGCTTTGAGTTGACCATAAATACTTGGGTTCTTCAAAACCTGCAGGTAATTGTCACTCATGACTTGATAAGCTGCGCCTTTCAGGTCCTTCAGGTCATGTTTTTTTGCAACACACAATATCTCATAACAGTTCCCCAGATCCAAGCGACATTTCATGACTTCTGCAGTCGATTGATTGCTCAAAGGGATGGGAATGAAATTGGCTCTGGCTACAATTTCCACAGTTGTTTCCTTGCTGAGATCCGGCTGAGACAAATACAATGAATCTACCAGACAGCCCAGAGAAATGGAGCTAACATCAGCAAGTGAAGATGATTGAGAGTGAAAGTCTTCTGAGATGCTTTCCTCTGAACAAGTCTGAGCCTCTGACTGGAAGTCGATTAAAAACTCTGGGGTCTCGGCAATTGCTGAAATACTGTGCTTTCTGGAGACTATTCTTTCCTCCATTATTATCTTGATGTCAGACTCGGTTGGACAATAAAAGATATTGGAGGTCTCTGGATGTTCAGCTGGGCTCAAGTCAGATAACGAGGAACCAACAACTTTTGGCTCAACAGTCAAACTTTGCGAGGGAACTATTTTATCCTGAATTGCATTAGAAGAACAATAAACCTCTGGCAGGTCTGTCATCCGGTTTTGGAACGCTGAGTTGTTGAGGTTGCCTATATCAAGGGGAACTTGATCTGTTGTAATTTGAGCAATGATACAGGTGTTATTTCCGTCCTGCTGTTCATTTACCTCTCCTGCCATTTCTGAAGTAGCGACGGTCTTGTGATTCATTTCCACGCAGAGCTGCAAAACATTTAGCCTACCTTCTGATCCATTGCCAGCTTGGGCTTCTTCATGTTTCACTTGATAGGCAGATTGAACAGATGGAGTATTAGATCTTTGAATGTTGATGTCAGGGTATATCTTGCAGGCACTAGAGCTGTTCTCATGTTCTCCAGCACTACCTGCTGTACAATGGCCTTTGAGGAGAGCTTCCAACATCTCATTTTCTGCATGTTTGGTGGGCTGATCATCAACGGTTTTGTACTGAGTGCATTTAACGGCATCAGAAGCAGGTGAAAGGAGAAGATCTTGGCGGGACTCGGTAACAGTTACAAACAGACCTATATTTTTAGGGGCATTGTCAGCAATCACAACACTAACATTCTGACCCAGCCGAGGCTCCCCATTATGAGAAGCATCTAATTCTTGTTCTCTACCTGTTTGAGGTCTGACACTGTTCGAATAATCCTCCTCCCCGACAGTTTGATCACTCTCACCACTTTTGCTCTTGACCGTATCTGCTCCCGATGTCTGGGTGTGCTTTGTTTTATTACTTTGCTCAGCTTGGAAGTTTCTGACCCCACGCACCCCACTAGCAGCACAGGTGAGTTTGTTTGGAGTTGGATCTTTACCACTTGACTCTGCCAGACGATTGCTCATTAACCCGGAGGCACCCGATTGTCCACATTTACCCCACAGACACTGGCTTTTAACATTCCCAATCCCATTGTTCAGCTCACCTGTCGTTTGGAGATTCTCCGTGCAATGAATATCAGCCGCTTTATCCACCGACAGTGTTTTCAAGCCAATTTCCTCTTGTTTACCTGCATTAATCTGTCTTGTGGGGTCACTGACATTTCCCTGGCTGCTGAGACTTTGAAAACTTGGCAACGGCTCTGGATCCGAAGTGTTTTTCTCTGGAGATTCTGCTGACTCTCGGCGCTCAGAACTTTCCTGATCCCGTCTCCGAGCGACATTGGCAGATCTTACTCTGTAGTACCTGTAAATTAAAGTCAGGGTGACCACAAAAGCAGCCGTCACAATGGCTTTCCCCGCAAATTCCATTGTGAGCTGACATGTTCCAACACTCGACGGACTGCTTAATCATTGATGTTTGCTGCCACTGCCCCTCTGTCAAACAAGCTAGCTATCAAATGTCAGCCTGCCACCGAGCAGCTCTGCTTCCTTGTTATTCCACAGGTGACCTTCACCTATTTCAAGAAACAAGAGAAACCTGTCACATCCTGTCCAGCCCCAATCCACCGCATTAAATAATGGCAGAAGGAGGAGATCCAATTGATTAATAACTGACTGGAACAATTCGTACAATTTTGTCTCTTCCACCTTTCCAACTGTTAACAGGAAAGTTTATTTTAAAAAAAACTGCGCACTTAAAAGTCAAAGGAATAGGTTTAAAATCTCTGTTGGTCAACAATGGAATGAACTACAGAAATTCATCTGATGACAGGCAATGAGATATTTATTTTGGTGCAGCAGGGGACTGGATGTATATGTGAAAGCCCTTAGTTACGTGGGTTCCTAGGCAGCTGTTTACCTGTAAACCTTTGTTACAGCTCGTGTTTCTGAACAGCGTAGTATCTAGGAATAGATCCATCAGTATGCAACGATTGATTTGCTGTTTGTTCTGGCATTTATTAGGTTTAGAGATACAAAAAAAGAGCGGCCATTCTGCCACTATTACCTGTGCTAGTATTAACTCCATTATCCTTCATGTCTTCACTCAACAAAAACCCATTGACAGACTAAAAGCTGGAGTAACTCAGACAGCATCTCTGAAGAAAAGGAAAAGGTAACGTTTTAGGTCGAGACATTTCTTCAGAAGATATATCTCTCATTTTGCTTTCCCCTGACTCTCAGTCTGAAGAAGGATCTTGACCTGAAACGTCACCTATTCCTTTTCTCCAGAGATGCTGTCTGACCCGCTGAGTTACTCCAACTCTTTGTGTCCATGTTTAAACCAGTTCCTTCAGTTCTGCAGTTCCTTCCTATATGTTCTTTTTATCCATTAGGGAAAAGACTGTTGGGAACATTAGGGAAAATGTCTGGCTCAGCCAGTGGCACCTAGGAATAGACTGGGTGACAACCAAGAATAGTTTGGTGACTACTGAAGAGACAATTGACGGCTCGGAAAGACTGCACTCGGGCCAGGCTGGGTTAACACCCCAGTCTGTGTCTTTCGTGAGAAAGTCACCCAATAAAGCTATGGAACGGCCTAATGAAACACCATGACCTAAAAATCCATCAGGCGAGAAAGAAATGCTCGGAGAAAGAGAAAGAGGTGTAGCGCACAGGCCTTGAACCTGGTGAGACGCAGGAGGAGCCCGGCCAGGACTCACCCCACAGAGCCCAGTCCCTCCACGCATTAGAATCTCCCAACCTCTGCAGAGTAGTTATTAAGAGGGCGGTTGCTGCTGGGACGCAAGTCGGGGCCTTGATCAACCCTGGCTGGGTCGTCTGGGCGAGGGTGGCTGATGTTGTGAGACCCGAAATACCCGATGACCCCAGATCACATCACTGGGATGCGTCCCAGCGCATCTAGAAGATGTATATTTTTCACACTGTGTGTGAATAGCTTTGCAAGGGTTATCTTCCTTAATATGGATAAATTACTGCAATTGAACAGATAAATGTTACTCAGTGATTTACCATGAGAATTTGTGCTTATGGAAGACCAAAAAGATTATTTAGTGTGTAATTGTGTAGATATTACTTATTTACCAGGGTGAAGGTTATGTACGGTACAGCAATATAGACATGCCACTTACTTTGCAGGGTAAAGATATTACCACAGGGTTCTGACTGACCCTACTCTAACTCTTCCTGCTGGCAGAAGAATGGTCCCATTGTGCCTGATGCAGGCCAGCAACCTTTGGTATTTTGCAATTTTTGTTTGGTGAGACTACAAATGTGTGTGAATTTGCCCGCTGCTTATTTCACCCAGCACCATTCACGGAGACACTTAGGGAACTTGTGCACTTCACTGACTCGTGCGTGAATCTCCAGTATAGCACGCACATCGGAATCATTTTCAACATGGTTTCATGATAAATCATGATAAATAATGCTTTCATTGATAAGTTGAGGTGGAGGAAGTCAGGACGCATGTAATGTATGATGTTACAGGTCGATGGATAAGATGCCGCGGTGGTATGCACAAAAACAATTGTCCAACCCAACATTCTTCTCCTGAACAAGCAATATCACCAGTGGTGACACAAAGAATTCTAGATGTTGGAATATAGTGTACAAAACACAGAGAGCTGGAGTAACTCAGTGGATCGGTGAGCATCTGTGGAGGACATTGGATAGGCAACTTTTGGGTTGGGATCGTTCTTCAGACTGGGTTTCAAGAAGGGTTGTTACAGAAAACGTTGCCTATCCATGTCCTCCTTGGATACTGACTGATCTGCTGTGACCCCTTAACTCTGTGTTCTACTTGACGTCACCAGTGGTAGAGTGATTGGGAACACTTCATTTGCTGCTGTGAGATGTTTGCTGAACTAGTTACAAATTGTCAGAACAGCCATTACATGTAAAAGGTTGGGATATCTTGAAGATAAACGATTGCATAAATTATATCCATCACACAGACCAAATCTCCCACCATTCACTATATCTATACCACGCTGCCTCGGAAAAGTAGTCAACATAATCAAAGACTTGTCCTACCCCGGTCACTCCTTATTTTCTCTGCTCCCGTCCAGCAGAAGGTACAGAACCTTGGAAGCACGCACCAACAGACTCAGGAACAGCTTCTTCCACTCTGTTATCAAGTTTCTGATGGTCCTTCCATAAGCTAGGGCACTGTCCGATTCACCTCTACCCCATTGCGGACATTGGATATTGTTATGTTAGGTCACAACATAGCAGATGTTCTCTTAAGGTAAATTGCAAAACTATTCTACAAGTAAGCTGGGAGGTCCACCACCTGTTGGGTGAATTATCAGATACCTTCCTTACCAGTACAACGTAATGAGGCAGGAGTTTCAGTGGGAATCTGAGAAGGTTTCTTTCCACCCAGAGGGTGATTGGAATTTGTAATGTACTGCCTGAAAGGGTGGTATAGGCTGAGGCTCTCGCAGCATGAGGAAGTATCTAAGCAAGCATCTAATGGCCAAAGTTATGGACCAAGTGCTGATAAATGGGATTAGTATAGATGACTTTTTTGACGGTTGGCAGAGGCATGACAGGTTCATTCTGCATGACTCTACGACACGACCAGAGTGGTCAATGGTCCACTAAATTACAACCCTGTAATGAATCTTTTAGAATGCACAATTTCTCAGCTACAGGGTCTTCCTACATAAGAATGTGATAAGCAAATTTGCACACTGAAATGTGACCCTGAGTTACTTCATTAAACAATGTTCTCTTATTAAAATGCAAGTGATTAAGCTGTGTATTTTTAACATTTGGTGGAGTTGTACCAAGACTGAAGTAAATAAAGAGAATAATGCCAATTTGAATGAAGTATGGTTTCAGTCATCCGAAACACTTTGCCCACACAAAACTAATTATGTTCTTCATGTATGAACCTTGCACTTTCAGACTGATCGGTTTTAATCAGGTTTAGTTCCATTAATTCGCTATTAACAATTTGCTTCAATTTTCAGTTTCAGCCCTAGTTAATTTCCAGTCTCCGTTAATTCCTTTCTCAGTTCAACAACAGTATGAAATAAATTCTGTCCTCTGTTCAATTTTTAAATGAGGAAATTTATAAATGTTTTTCATGGTGCTTTTATGTTGCTTAGGCTTGGTTCATCGATCTGCTGATTCCCTGAGGCGCTAATGAAGCGGGAGTGAAAGGATCACTTTTGTATCCAGCCAAGGGTTTCTCACCAATAACTGCCGGATAGTGGCCAATGAAAGAAGGTGCATTCATATTTAGGTTAATTATTGTCATGTGTACCGAATGCATGCTATTTAATCAGATCAGATAGATCATGGATAAATCCCACCGTCAAACTCAAGTACAACAGGTAGAGCAAAGGGGAAGATACAGAGTGCAGAATGTAGTTCACAGCATTGTAGTGCATCAGTTCCATAGATAACCTCGGCCCCACTCCGACCTTGGCCCGACTAGCTCCGACACCAGCACAGAAACACCTCCTAAACTTGTTTCTCATCTTGCACATTTATTTACTAAGAATCCTGTCTTTTTGTTGCCCATTTTTCCAGCAAATGTTTCTGAAGTCCTCCTCCCATTCCCACAGATATAAGAGTGCACATATTATCCTGCATTTTAACTGTAAATCTGTTTTAAATGGTTGCTATGTGATTAATGTTTTGTAATAAAAAGCATTGTTAATAGCAAGCAGGAAAGCTCTTCCTTTCCAAAATTGCACAAAAACAAATTAGTACTTATAAATTTAAATGGATGAGAAATAATTTATAAATAAAATTAAATCTACTTTTCTTCCTAATAGTGTGATAAAATGGAAATAAATGGTGAACCCAATAGTGTAACTGATTGTCTGAAACAGGTTGAAAGAGCTGATGGGTTTTTCAGTTTGCTTTGACAGAAATCCTATACATGACAGGACTATTACAGAAAACTATTACAGTATTGATGTACTTTGAGTAATATCTGCCTGCTGCACGGCTGCAGGATTAATGTAGTAGTAGTTCCCTTGTTACTTGTAACTGGGATACAAACGAGATTGCAGTGGGAAGTAGGTGGAACCTTAAAAAAATAGCTGGTAGTGGCTGTTGGACGTGGCTGTAACCTTAAATTAAAATGTTTGGCGGCACGCTGGTGCAGCGGTAGAGTTGCTGCCTCACAGCGCCAGAGACCTGGATTCGATCCTGACTAACGGTGCTTGTCTGTACAACGGTGTTTGTATGTTTTCCCCTGTGAACCTGCGTGGGTTTTCCCTAATGTATGTAGGATAGCGATAGTGTGTGGGGATCACGGGTCAGCGCAGACTTGGTGGGCCGAACGTTCCGCTTTCCGTGCTGTAAACTCTAAGCTAAACTAAGGTTAGGGCTGGCCAATTTGGGTCTGCCTTGCCATGCAATAATTATAGCTGATCTCCATCTTAGATTCCCAACCCATGATGCCTCTCCTGCTCCAATCTCAAAGGCTTCAACTGGTTCTCAACTTTTATCTGGCCCGAAAGAGAGTTGTAATTTCACTTCACTGACTTGAAAAGAGCTGGAGTTGGCTGTGAACGTCAAAGATGTTTAGAGGTGATGCTGAGGCAGTTGTAGATTATTGTCCATTTGCCTGGGAGGTGGCAGGTCCCATCACATTGCAATTCACCACATGATGGGTGATTAATTTTTTCCCTACTTGTTTACAAGTGATAAGGAGAGATAGTGCGCATTAGATGTCAACAGGCCAGCGGTCGGAGAATCCAATATCTATCTGATGCTGCAGAGAAGTGTCTGTCAAAGTACAGTGAAGAGGATCTGTCCAGCTATTCTATACACCTTCACATGGCAGCAGGAGTTCACAGGTTCACCAGTTATAGGAGTATAATTAGGCCATTCAGCCCATCGAGACTACTCCGCCATTCAACCATGGCTGATCTCTGTTTCCTAATCGCATTTTCCTACCTTCTCCCCATAACCTTTGACACCCGTTCAAATCACAAATTTGTCTATCTCTGCCTTAAAAATATCCACTGACGTGGCCTCCACAGCCCTCTGTGGCAATGAATTCCACAGATTAACTACCCTCTGACTAAAGAAATTCCTCCTCACCTTTCTAAAAGAGCGCCCTTTAATTCTGTGGCTATGATCTTTGGTCCTAGACTCTCCCACCAGTGGAAACATCCTTTCCACATTTACTCTATCCAAGCCTTTCATTATTCTGCAGTTTTTAATAAGGTCCCCCCACAACTTCTAAACTCCAGTAAGTACAGGTCCAGTGCTGACAAACGCTCATCATATGCTATCCTGAGTCATCATATCCTGAGGAAGCGTATACAAAAAATAATGTCTGAACTTTTAGGGAGGTCTTCCCTGGCAACTTGCTCAACATCCTTCAATATTTGACTGCAAGAGGAGGAGCATCCAGCTAACTTAACATTTCTTTTAATTCAGTTAATTTTATTTTATTCATGTTAAAGTGTTTTCTTGTATTTTAGATGTTGAAAGTGTCTAAAACATTAAAAAAAAACATTTTGGAAAATGTAATAGCATGATTAATTTTTAATAGCTTTTAAATACTTGTGAATGTCAGAGGCATGCAGTTATTTAAACTCACTGATACTTGGCAAGACTGGAGTGGCTTGGACAGCATTGAATCCATACTTGGACAGCATTGACTATGGGCAGTGCTCCCAATCCACGAGGGGAATGGCCTCTGCTGCCCCCCCCCCCGCCCCACCACCAGACAGTAGATTAATGATGTGTTCAAGAAGGAACTGCAGATGCTGGAGAATCAAAGGTAGACAAAACTTTCTGGAGAAACTCAGCGGGTGCGGCAGCATTTATGGAGCAAAGGTAATAGGCAACGTTTCTATGGAGCGAAGGAAAGAGGCAACGTTTCGGGCGGTGGAAATAGGCAACGTTTCGGGCGGTGGAAATAGGCAACGTTTCGGGCCGAAACCGGCAACGTTTCGGGCCGAAACCCAGAAGGGTTTCGGCCCGAAACATTGCCTATTTCCTTCGCTCCATAGATGCTGCCGCACCCACTGAGTTTCTCCAGCAATTTTGTCTACAGTAGATTAATGATGCTGGCCTGGTCAGATATATGCCTGCCATACATCCTTATGCAAATTAATTGAATCAAATTAATTTTATACACTTGGGTATAAAAGTCAATATACATATTGAAGGGTTACTTTGTATTCGTTATAATCGCACCGTTATGTCTTTAGTAAATTATATGTCCACCACAGTTCTTTATCAAGTCTTTGACACGGTTTGACATGGAAGCCACCAGATTCTGTCACTTTCCAAGGATTTTTTCATCTCGATACCATGGTTGAATTATACTGTAGCTTCAGTGAGCTTCTGCCTTGTGAAACAGTTCTTTCCTCTCGGTCTTTCAGTGATCATTGACCACAAATTCTGAATCAGATTCAGGTCTGGCGAGTTACCAGGCAAGTTCAAGACATGTATCCCCTTCTGCTAAAAAAACGGGTCACCATCTTTGACGTGTGGCACAATGCAAAGTCTTGCTGGAAGATTCCAGATCCACCTGGAAAGGTCTTCGCCATCACTCGTACCACCGTTCTCTGCAATACATCGATACGTTGCGGCAATCGCATCATTCCATCAACTAGGTGCAGTGGACCAACACAGTGGTAGCGGAAACAGCCCCTGAATATCTATTCAGGGTGTTTGATAAACTGGTCCATGTTGCATTTTTTCACTGCTCTCCGACTGATCCCCCAACAGGTTGGCCCTCAACCTGGAAATGGCTTTTGTCACTGAATAACACCTTTCTCACACATGACAATTCTTTACATTTTAAGGCCCACTGGTATCTTTGCTGTTGGAAGTTGTTTTTTTACAGGTCTTCTGGCTATGGGACCAACCTCAATGAGGCTTGCACCTGGTGCTTGACCTCATTGAGACTCCTGCTGCCTTCAAATCTTTCTTCAGGGCATTGCTTGTCTTTCTTGGAAGCTTCTTATTTTCCCGAATCAGCAAGGCCACATTTCTTGGAGTTGTCTTCATTTTGCAGCCGTACCTGCCCATCCTCTTGGGTGATAACGATCGGGTTTCAGACCCTTGATTGACAGTCCTGCACACAAGTTTGGATCACCCCTACCAACTTTGCAATCTCTCGCTGCGACCGAGTAATTTCATAGAAACATAGAAAATTGGTGCAGGAGTAGGCCAATCGGCCCTTCGAGCCAGCACCGTCATTCAATATGATCATGGTTAATCATCCAAAATCAGTACCCCGTTCCTGCCTTTTCCCCATATCCCTTGATTCTGTTAGCCCTAAGAGCTAACTCTAACTCTCTGTTGAAAATGCAAGGTTCGATGCAAGATTATCGATATGTGAAGCGCAAAAGATTAGTTAAAACAAATGTAGGTCCCTTGCAGTCAGAAACGGGTGAATTGATCATGGGGGACAAGGACATGGCAGACCAATTGAATAACAACTTTGGTTCTGTCTTCATTAAGGAAGACATAAATAATTTGCCGGAAATAGCAGGGGATCGCGGGTCAAATGAGGGAGGAAATGAGTGAAATCCAGGTTAGCCGGAAAGTGGTGTTGGGTAAATTGAATGGATTAAAGGCCGATAAATCCCCAGGGCCAGATAGGCTGCATCCCAGGGTACTTAAGGAAGTAGCCCCAGAAATAGCAGATGCCTTAGTGATAATTTTTCAAAACTCTTTAGATTCTGGAGTAGTTCCTGAGGATTGGAGGGTAGCTAATGTAACCCCACTTTTTAAAAAGGGAGGGAGAGAGAAAACGGGGAATTACAAACCAGTTAGTCTAACATCGGTAGTGGGGAAACTGCTAGAGTCAATTATTAAAGATGGGATAGCAGCGCATTTGGAAAGTGGTGAAATCATTGGACAAACTCAGCATGGATTTACGAAGGGTAAATCATGTCTGACGAATCTTATTGAATTTTTCGAGGATGTAACTAGTAGAGTGGATAAGGGAGAAGCAGTGGATGTGTTGTATCTGGACTATCAGAAGGCTTTCGACAAGGTCCCACACGAGATTGGTATACAAACTTAAAGCACACGGTATTGGTGGTTCAGTATTGATGTGGATAGAGAACTGGCTGGCAGACAGGAAGCAAAGAGTAGGGTCCTTTTCAGGATGGCAGACAGTGACTAGTGGGGTGCCGCAAAGCTCAGTGCTGGGACCCCAGCTATTTACAATATACATTAATGATTTGGACGTGGGAATTAAATGCAACATCTCGAAGTTTGCGGATGACACGAAGCTGGGGGGCAGTGTTAGCTGTGAGGAGGATGCTAGGAGGCTGCAAGGTGACTTGGATAGACTGGGTGAGTGGGCAAATGCATGGCAGATGCAGTATAATGTGGATAAATGTGAGGTTATTCACTTTGGTGGCAAAAACAGGAAGGTAGACTATTATTTGAATGGTGACCGATTAGGAAAAGGGGAGATGCAGCGAGACCTGGGTGTCATGGTACACCAGTCATTGATAGAAGGCATGCAGGCGCAGCAGGCTGTGAAGAAAGCGAATGGTATGTTGGCATTCATAGCAAAAGGATTTGAGTACAAGAGCAGGGAGGTTCTACTGCAGTTGTACAGGGTCTTGGTGAGGCCACACCTGGAGTATTGCGTACAGTTTTGGTCTCCTAATCTGAGGAAAGACATTCTTGCCATAGAGGGAGTACAGAGAAGGTTCACCAGACTGATTCCTGGGATGGCACGACTTCCATATGAAGAAAGACTGGATAGACTTGGCTTGTACTCGCTGGAATTTAGAAGATTGAGGGGTGATCTCATAGAGACTTACAAAATTCTTAAGGGGTTGGACAGGCTAGATGCAGGAAGATTGTTCCCGATGTTGGGGAAGTCCAGGACAAGGGGTCACAGTTTAAGGATAAGGGGGGAGTCTTTTAGGACCGAGATGAGAAAATCGTTTTTCATACAGAGAGTGGTGAGTCTGTGAAATTCTCTGCCACAGAAGGTAGTTGAGGACAGTTCGTTGGCTATATTTAAGAGGGAGTTGGATGTGGCCCTTGTGGCTGAAGGGATCAGGGGGTATGGAGAGAAGGCAGGTACAGGATACTGAGTTGGATGATCAGCCATGATCATATTGAATGGCGGTGCAGGCTCGAAGGGCCGAATGGCCTGCTCCTGCACCTAATTTCTATGTTTCTATCTATTATGATCTTTGCCTCCGTGCAGTGATGTCCATTTTATGAATTTGTTGATGAGGTCTTCTCAAACGATGTTAAAACAGTGGGCAGATGATGCAATACTGGTGTAAGATTGTTTAGTTTAGTTTAGTTTAGAGATACAGCATGGAAACAGGCCCTTCAGCCCACTGTGTCATGGCCAACCAGCGATCCTCGCACACTTACACTTTCCTACACATTAGGGACAATTTACAATTATACCAAGCCAATTAACCTACAAACCTCTACGTCTTTGGAGTGTGGGAGGAAACCGGAGATCCCGGTGAAAACCCGCGCATGTCACGGGGAGAACGTACAAACTCCATACAGACAACACCCGTAGTCTGGATCGAACCCGGGTCCCTGGATGTGTAAGGCAGCAACTCTACGCGCTGCACCACCGTGTCACGTTATATTTTATCTTCAATTTGTATTTAATGTTATTGGCTTTAAAGAACAAATTGTGGACATAGAAACTCATCATATGAAGAAAATGCAATATCAGCCTGTGGTTGGATTAATTTGCACAAGGATGTAAATACAAATCAGACTGGGATGCTGACATCCCAGGGGGGTTTTATATTTTAGTGGTTTAGTGCAACCAGGTGGTTGTTAGGCAATTTTAGAGGATAATTAAATGGTGCCCATAGCTCTGGGCCTGGGGCCACATAGATACCAGCTTGGAGAAGTATAGCAGATTTCATTCTTTAAATGACGTTAATGAACCAGATGCGCTTTTACAGCAATCTGGTAGTTTTGTGGGCATCATTTCTGATACCAGGTTTTTAATTCCTGACTTCATAATTAACTGGATTTAAATTCCCCCACTGCTTTGGTGGGATTTAAACTCATATAGAAGGGTTTTAAGTCGAGGCCTCTCGATTACTCATGGAGCACTTTAACCACCATACAGTAATTCCCTTCAGACATGGCTCCTGCCGTTCACTGAACACTAGCCGGAGTTACAGTCGGAGGTGGATCAGCCGATGGGTGAGAATCCCTCAAGCAGAATATGCCCCCTGACCCAACATCAACAGTATGGTTGCAAGAGTGCAGTTAAAGCGCAGAAAAAGTAGTAAATAAACAATAAAATATTTAGGGACGTTGAATGCATCAGCTGACCCCGTGGGAAGGCAGTGGAGGTAAATGAACAGCATCAATAATACAGTATGTGTTGCCATGCTGCTGACAAGATGAATAATCAAATAGCTCAACCTTTATGTTTGTCTTCTTTAATTGCTAACCTCGTTTCTGCAGGATACGACAGTTCACATTATTGCTTAATTATCATTAAGTTGAAAGGTTGATAATATTTGGAATCGTTTTCTATGTCCTCCTGAGGTTAAATGTTCTGTCACAAGATTGGTAGTGATTCCTTTTCACTGTACAATAGATTAATTTGACAGTAAAGATCCCCTGCACATAATTCTACCATTTATTTATAACTAATCACTCAGCAGGGGACTCATGGAACTCATTAAATATTCATTTTTCCTTTAGTTTTATCTTTCATTCTCCCAACTTCTCTCACTTTCCGGCACATAAATATGAAAAAAGTGGTGATACATGACTTGGAGTCTTGGCTCTGTTCAGTTTTAACATTCCAAAACATAAGGGGACATAGGAATTTAGGAATCTAAAGGCATTGCAACAATAGCTTTCTTTTGTGTTTATTAATGGTGAGATTAAAACTGTTGTGTCTTAACATGGTGTTCTGGGCAAGGTTAGGCAGCATCAATACTCCTTGTGCAAGATAATCCAAAAAGGTCAACGTAGGCATTTTATTACGTGTTGCCCGAGACAAGACCTGCAAATACTAATGTGTTCTTATGCGTCTCCTGTGATAGTAGATAAACCCTGGTCACATAATGGCATAAGGTGATGCAATACACTGGATTCAGAGTGTCATCAATAAGGTGGTTTATTGTAGAAACAAGGAACTGCAGTTGCTGAAAGGGGCACAAGATGCTGGAGTAACTCAGTAAGTCAGCCTATGGAAAACATGGAAAGGTGATGTTTTGGGACGGGACCCTTCTTCAGACTGATAGCAGAAGGAATCACACAGGGGGAGCAGTGAGAGAGGGTCTCACGGAACTTCAAAGTATCAAAACCTTGAGGAAAATTTGCAGTGGAGCATTCGAAATGTGGAAACAAGGAACTGCAGATGCTGAAAAGATCGCAAAATGCTGCAATAACCCAGCGGGTCAGGCAGCCTCTCTGGAGAACATGGATAATGATGTTTTGGGTCGCGACTCTCCCCAACATTTGAGTCCCATCTCTTCCGCAGCCTCCCACTACCCCTCTTCCCCTGCCCCAAAATGGCATGCCTTCCTCACACTCATCTTTCTTCAGGCCTCTGAGCAATGCAGTGCCAGTTACCACAGAATATGTGATGGTTTTGTGTAATGGCTGATAGTTCACAAAGAACTGGACTGAGGTTGTCCAAATACAATTTTCAAAGGACCCCTGTAACCAGTCAAGAGCACAAGAGGTTATGTTTATCTCATTATCTCCTCAGTTGAGCTGCTATTGAAACAAGCTTCAGTGAAGAAACATTTAGTATGACCTGACAGAGTGACTGAAGTTGGTCTGTCTAGTTGTGATATTTATTCAAGTGTAACAGCATTTTCTGTTTGGAGGACTCTGCAATTGTAAGTGAAGTGAGTTTGGTGCTGAAGTCTAAACCATTGCCATGTTTGTGGGAGATCGCAGCATTAAGGCATCTTTAACCTCCAGGTTTTTACAGAGCTGCCTATCAACAACAAAGAGCCAAGCAGAACCATGTTGTTAAAAACCAGTTCATGAAGCACAAAATCTGGCAATGAGGACCATTAAACAAATGTTTTTATCAGGGTGAAGGGTTACAAGCCGAGAGTTAGAACATGTCTAACAGCTAAATCTTGGGTATCAGAGAAGATCCTAAATGCAGAGTGAAACACCCTCAGTTGCAGTGTGTTTAAGTGCAGGGTTGGAGCCTCCAGCCCCCAGCGCACCAATGTGCATAGCCCAGAGCGTCACGCAAACTAACCTCTCTTCATTGGACTCCATCTACACTTCACACTGCCTTGGCAAGGCCGCCAAGGACCAGTCTCACCCCTTAATCAAGGACCAGTCTCATCCCAGTTACTGTTCAAGAAGGAACTGCAGATGCTGGAAAATCGAAGGTAGACAAAAGTGCTGGAGAAACTCAGCGGGTGCAGCAGCATCTATGGAGTGAAGGAAATAGGCAACGTTTCGGGCCGAAAGCCTTCTTCAGACTGATGTAGGGTGGGGGAGGGGCAGGGAGAAGAAAGGATCTCATCCCAGTTACTCCCCTCTTCAATCAGGCAAGAGGTACAGAAGTTTGCAAACACACGCCACCAGATTCAGGGACAGTTTCTTCCCAGCTGGTATTAGGCGACTGAACCGTCTTCTCACCAGCTAGAGAACAGTCTTGATCTCCCATCTACTTCATTTGGGACCTTTGAACTATCTCTAATCAGACCTTATTTAACATTATCTTTCACTAAATGATTGATTGTTTTAGTTTAGGGTTAGGGTTAGTTTATTGTCATGTTTACCGAGGTACAGTGAAAAGCTTTTGTTGCATGCTAACCAGTCAGCGGAAAGACAATACATGATGACAATCATGCTTTTTACAGTGTACTTGATAAGGGAATAACGTTTAGATTTTAATCATGTATAGTCTTTCCGTTGACTGGATAGCGCACAACAAAAATCTTTTCACTGTACCTCTGTACACGTGACAATAATAAACAAAACTAAACTAAACTAAAACTTTTCATAACTCCATACGTCGATTAGCATTGCAGGGTCTTTGAATCCATTTGCCAATTTACTGTCAGGTTACCACTAAACTGAACAAGATGGAGACTTGCATCTACAAAGGACTTTGTCACATCCTTCAGGTATCTTGCACAGGACAGATTGTGCAGTCAGAATGTGTTGTAGGCACGTGTACGGCCCTGTATTGCAACAGCAAGATTCTATAAACTGCCGTTCAATAGGTCGTGTTCTGTGGTCATGTCAACTGAGGGAAGAAGATTGGCCAAGATATTTAGAAAACCCCATCTTTAAATGGAACTGAGGGATCCTTGGTATCTACCAGAACTGACAGCCATGACTGGGCTGCAGGGTAGCAGTTTCAACATGTGCCATTCCCTTGACAAGTGAATTGCGGAGTGAACATTAAAGAATTATGTGTAGAAATGTATATGGAATTCTGTTTGTAGTTCATATTCAGTTTGAGATGATGAACTGATTGATAGTTCACCTCTCTTGTCAGCTGACTGAACAGCTTTTTAGTCTGTGGATTCAAACAGAGGTATTACTACGCCAAAATATTTTACAGAACATTTTGTTTTTTTGGCTTTGGCTTCTGAATATATCAGTACTGATGCATTTTACCATTCCTATGCTGCGCATTCTGACAACATAATGAAGCCATTATATCAATAATCTTTTATGGAAATGACTGCTGTGAGGCAGTATCAGAATTGATAACATTGTTGAAGGCAATGCATCCATGTGCATCAGAGTTTTGTGTTAAAGGGGAAATGTGTCTTTCAGGATTAAGGATAGGTTTCCCCACAAAACTAGACCAAAAGTCCACGAGGACTTACACAAAATGGGCACCAAACCTGAGCTCAAAAAGTAACCTTCAAGGTGTTGCCGTAGGCAATCTCTTGGCTAACTGATGCAATGCACAGACTGGCTGCTTATTGTTTGGCTTCCTAATTCCAGACCATCACCATATTTAAATTTAACAGTGAGAATTGAGGTGGCACGGTGGTGCATTGGTAGAGTTGTTGCCATATAGCACCAGACACCCTGGTTCGATCCTGACTACAGGTGCTGCCTGAACGGAGTTCGTACGTTCGCCTCGTGACCACGTGAGATTTCTCCAGGTGCTCCTCTCCCCCCCCACAGTCCAAAGACATACAGGGTTGTAGGTTAAATGGCTTTGGTAAAAATGGTAAATTATCCCCAATGTGTAGGATCGAGCTTATGTATGCAGTGGTTGGTGCAGACTAGTTGGGCCGAAGGGCCTGTTTCTACGCTGTATTTCAAAACTAAACTAAATTTGCTTTTTGAATTAAAGTTGCAAAACTAAGTAATTGTAAGGTAACTTATGATTGAGCAGAGTGGGTGCCTCTGAATAACAAAGGACTCCAATGAGGCCAAGTGAATTATTTGACGCTGAGGGACCTAGATGAAGTAAATGGCAAGAGCATGTTTACTCATGTGTGAAATCTGGAACGAGACAATGTTTCACAATAAGGAATCAGGCATTTAAGAAAAAGATGAAGATAAATTTATTCTCACAGAAATCTGTGAATCTTGGGATTTCTGAACTGATGGGATTGAATCACTGCGTATAATGAAGGGTGGCATAAATTGAATTTTGGTATGCAGGGCAGTCAAGAGTTATAAGGGATTAGCAAGGGAGTAAGGTTCAGTGTGTGTTAAGATCAGCCATGACAGGGACATTATTTTGTATAGATGAGGAAACACTTTTTCACACAGAGAGTTGTGAGTCTGTGGAATTCTCTGCCTCAGAGGGCAGTGGAGGCCGGTTCTCTGGATACTTTCAAGAGAGAGCTAGATAGGGCTTAAAGATAGCGGAGTCAGGGGATAAGGGGAGAAGGCAGGAACGGGGTACTGATTGGGGATGATCAGTCATGATCGCATTAAATGACGATGCTGGCTCGAAGGGCCGAATGGCCTACTCCGGCACCTATTGTCTATTGTGTATTGCATAGATCACATATGCACGAGTTGCAATATGTCCACACACTCGATGCACTGGAATGCTGGATTACTGTACACTCAACGCCTCAGCATCCACTCCCACTCTGGTAGAGAATCCCAAACATGCACAGTCCTCTGAAATGTTTCCCCATCTCCATCTCAGAGACCCATAGTTCTTTTGTTTACAGCAAAACAATGCCTCGTCATCCATCCTTTCAATCACCCACAGAATGTTAAATAAGATTGCCATTCATTCTTTGAAATTCAAGAGAATGTTGGAACATTTCACTCAATCTTTCTGGACTGGATATCCCTTCTCAACATAGGAAGAGTCTAGTTAACCTTTATTGCATTGTTCCTGAGGCAGCTCTATTCTTCCTGAGATAAGGACATCAAAGCTGTAGTGTGGCCTGGTTGCAGTGCTGTGCCCCTGCAGCAAGGTTTATTATTTCTTGCTCCATATCAGCCATCTGAGGTATGGTTTTACCAAATTATATTCCCTTCCTTTTTACTGCCAGCAGGGCTAACAGGGGAATATTTTCTTATATTCCCCTTTCTAGCCAACCCCTATGGAGTTTACCTGTTTAAACAGCGGGGAATATAACCTTATATTCCCCTGGTCTCACATCCGGGAACGTGACGCTGCGTGACGGCAACGTGACGCTGCGTGCGAAATTTAAAATTTATTCTCAAAAAAAAAAAATGGCTGCCGGTTGCGAGAAAAGGTTCGCGATTTAAAACTTCGACCTTCACATTGTCACATAAATGAATGACATAAATTACATAAATGAAACATAAATGTTACATTGTTTTAGTACCCTTATTTACAATGTTGCAATGGTTTTAGTACCCTTATTTACAATGTTGCAATGCATATTGCAAAATGTATAGATACATTCATATCATATGAGATGTTCAGATTTTCCTCTAGATGTCTGATAATGGGTAATAATAACAATATTGACTGTCCTCTTTCGGGAGATACGACATATATTGCCCTCACTAGATCCATATTGCCCTCGTCTTCGACTCGGGCAATATGAATCTACTTCAGGCAATATATGTCGTATCCCCCTCAAGGCCAGTCAATATTCTATTATTATTTCTTGCTCTCTAGTCGTATTGTGGTGAAGGTATACACCCGATTTATCTTCCTAATTGCTTGCTATATCTGTGCCTAACTTACATGTAAAGAGCCACCCAGATCTCTCTGAACAACAACACTTAATAATTCCACCTTTTAAAAAAGATATTTCATCGTGACCCTACCAAATTGAGAAAAAACCTCACATTTGTCCCCATTATACTGCATCTGTCACCTTGTCAGCCACTCACTTAATCTGGCCAAATGTTCCCACATAGATTCTTTGCTGTTTTAATCTAGACCTTGTTATCTCTTTTCAACACCGTAACAACAAGCTCTTCTTCCCACTGTTGAGGCCTGGGATACCATGGGAGATGTTTCAGAGCGGATCTATTGTTACCAAACGTACACGGCCTTGTTTACAATTTATTGAAGCCAGGTAATTCCCGATTGAAAATGATGAGTCCGAAGCGGCAATGTTGTGTCTTTATTTTGTGAAGGCCTAGTTTTAGCCTGCATTTCACCATTAAATTAGTACAGAGAGCTTCTCAAACCAATTCCCGATTCATGATTCTGTAATGAAATACTGGAAAATCCCTGCCAGTAAAATTGCTATAATCGTCAGGAGATTTCTGCAAGGGCTTCTCGGAAATTAACAATTCTTGTGCGTAACTTGTTCAAACTGAAAATGCTGCCCAGTGTTCTGTCCTGAGATGGTTGCTTTTAATCTTTTAAAAATCATCTTTTAACTGTTCTATTTCAACTTTGCTCTATACCCTTTTGCTCATGGAAAGTTGGCTTCTTTTCCCATCTAACTTTGTAAACGTTTAACTGCTGGCCTCATGGCTACAGTCACAGTCTGAAGGGGCTGTCCCACTGCGGTGACCTAATCTGCGACTTTAGATGAGTTTGCCCTTGACTCAAACTCGCAGCAAGGTCGACACAAGGTCTTAGGAGGTCCTATGAGGTAATTGGAACTCTCCTTCATGCTCGAGGGAAGTTCCCAAATACTCATGGTCTCAGCTAGGTCGCGGAAAAATTGTCAGCATGTTGAAAAACTTTCCGCGACTAATATTTGGTCGGCATGGTTCTTTTTAATTCATAGTGCAGTGGTAGTGGGGTCGCTATTTAGTTACAGGCAGTTGAGGGCAGCCATAGGCAATCTCCTTCGCTGACCCGGCATTTTAATTGGCTCCTTGGAGTTTTCAGGACCAAGGAATACCGACCGGTAGGTAAAATGCCCGCTAGACTTTATTATACTTCTTAAAAGTGTCTCCACTCCTTTCCCCCCATTCTCCCCCATTCTCCCCCCTTCTCTCCCCTTCTCTCCTCCCCCCCCCCCCCCCCCGCGCTCTCTGAAGGATTTACCATTCACTGTGCAGCCGTCTTTTACCTTCCTCTTCTTCGCGGGTGTGAATTTCAGACAGCATTCCCCCGCTTTCCGTGGCCCCCGCCTTTGCGATGTGTGTGTGTGTGTGTGTGTGTGCGGTCGGTCGATCCAGCTCGCGGTTTCAATGCTGACGGTCGATCCAGCTCGAGGTTTTCCAGGCGAGTGCACTCGAGCTTGAAGGTCGAAGACACTCTTCTGAACTCGCGGATTAGGTCGCCGCAGTGGGACCGCCCCTTTACTCCACCATGATCACAGAGGTTAGTGGCATCCATCTGGCATTGAATCTGCAAATTATATCACAAGGGAGACGAAGAGGGAGATCCTTGATGGTAACCATATAACCATATAACAATTACAGCACGGAGACAGGCCCTCTCGGCCCTTCCAGTCCGTGCCGACCATTTGTTTTCCCCTAGTCCCATCTACCTGCACTCAGACCATACCCCTCCATTCCCTTCACGTCCATATACCTATCCACTTTACTTTTAAATGTTAAAATCGATCCTGCCTCCACCACCTCTGCTGGAAGCTCATTCCACACAGCCACCACCCTCTGAGTAAAGAAGTTCCCCCTCACGTTACCCCTAAACTTCTGTCCCTTAATTCTCATGTCATGCCCTCTTGTTTGAATCTTCCCTACCCTCAATGGGAAAAGCTTATCCACGTCAACTCTGTCTATCCCTTTCATCATTTTAAAGACCTCAATCAAGTCCCCCCTTAACCTTCTGCGCTCCAAAGAATAAAGACCTAACTTGTTCAACCTTTCTCTGTAACATAGTTGCTGGAACCCTGGCAACATTCTAGTAAATCTCCTCTGTACTCTCTCTAGTGGTAGGAAGATAAGCTGATGCTGGAAAACTGCTGGATGTGTGGGAACATGTGCATACCACTGAGCTAAACAGCAGAGGCGACGGGATGGAGAACTGATTAAATTATAAATGCTGGATAGAGACTAAGGAAGATAAGAGTCCAAGGAAACATTTTATGTTCTGCATTTATTCTCTAGAAGGGAGGAGGGCTTGGAAATAGACTGAATTCTTCTCTCTTAATCCAGCTGAGGCTGTCATTCCTAACGCCTGCACTCCTGCTCTGGTTGAAGTCAATGACAGCAGGAGAGGTCAATTAGTGCGGCTACACAACTGACCCATCAATGAAGCTCAGTGCTTTTGTTAAGGGCTTTTTTTGCATCTTGCACCTGTCCAGGCGACTTCAATGGAAATTTTAAACTTTATACTCACTTAAATATGCGGTTCGGATCACAATAGTCGACATGACCAAATTTCTTATGGAACATCTAATCACTCATGAACTGCATCTGCAAAGCCCACTCATCCTTCATACCCATCACGAATAGAGGATTTATTTTTCGATAAACTTTTTTTTGTGCACCTGTTAATCTTAAAAAAATACCTTGTGCTGCTCCACCCATCAACAGCAGTGCACAGACACAGTGGATCAGACAGAACGAGCAGGAGAAGTAAATGCATAATTTTTACAATACTTTCCCAAGAGCATGAGCTCACCTTGTCTAATTTCAAACTGCTTATCCAGGAGTGCAGCTGCTCAAAGACAATTCTCAAACTACACATTTATTATGTATAAAATGGGCCGTTGCTCAATCCATATATTACTTGCTACACAGGAAATAAAGGGATAAAAATCTCATTTCAGTTTCCTTGTTTTTTCTATCTCCCCAGACAAATAATTTGGGGATTTCAGTCTGCCATTCAATATCCGCACACTATTTTCCACTTTCATTTCAGAGCAATTATCTCTTTAGATACATGCTAATAACGCGATGGAACCAAGATCCTACCCCTTGCCTCTGGGGAAGGGAATGAGATCAATATGCCACAAAATAGGTCAGTTTTGGTCACTTCTTTTTTTTCCCAACTGAGTGTCAAAGGGTTTGTCAAGTGGTCCCCATTTGCATGGGATTTCAGTATTTTCCTGACCTATGCTCGTTCCCACAAAAAGCGATTCCACACTAATTGATCACCAGGCAGATTCTCAAAGCTGCCCTGAGATTTGACTTTTTAATCAGAAACTTATTCCGAGCTTCTATTGACTTAGAGGTTTTATTGCTTTGCATTTAACCAGCATGGAGCAACCCCGGAAGTCTTCTCTGTGGGTAGACGTTAAACAGGGGAAAGGTGGGCCAGCTGAAGGTTTCATCATCTATTGCATGCATCTATTTTCCTTCTTCAGACAGAGGGAGTAAGGGGAACAAACCTGGAAATGAGAGGTAGGGGTGGGGTAGTTCATAAGTTCTAGTAGTTCTAAAATTAGGCCATTCGGCCCATCAAGTCTACTCCGCCATTCAATCATGGCTGATCTATCTTTCCCTCTTAACCCTATTTTCCTGCCTTCGTCCTTTAACCCCTGACAACCATACAAATCAGGAATCTGTCAGTCTCTGCCTGAAAAATATACATTGATTAGACCACCACAGCCGTATGTGACAATAAATTCATTCTCACGATCTACCTGCCCACTGTCTTACCAACCACCATCTGCCCCATCTATCGAAGAGTCTGCAGTTCCCATTAGCCCCCTCAGAATCCTTAAAGGCCTGTCCCACTTAGGCGATTTTTTGGGTGACTATAGGTGGCTGCTGCAAACTTTTCAACATGTTGAAAAATTTTCGGCGACAGTGGTGACAATTTTTGCTGTCGTAGGTTGACGTAGGTTGAGTCGTATGTTGCCGTAGGTTGTCGTAGGTGCTGTCGTAGGTTGTCACTAAGTGTCGTAGGTGAATTCCATTAAAAGTAGTCCTTGGCAGTCACCTAAAGAGTCACCTAAGTGGGATAGGCCCTCAAAGAGAGCAGAACAGAAGTAAGCCACCCTGTATCCTCAGTCACCTCCAAAGAAGGAGAAGGAGCACCTGCAGTCCAACATTGGAGCTTTGCCCTGCTGGGATGCCACAGCCTCACAATGCAGAAACGAGATCTGGAACCTTTGGCAGTAAGAACTGACATTGGGTTAGAATCCCTGTTGCTAAGAATGGTGACCCCTGACCTGATGATTAGGACAATATGGAAGTTAGACATATATATTTTACACTTTTTTTCTCAGTGATTTAATGTGATGTTAATTATTTTTTCCAGTTCATTCTACGGACAGGTACCTTAAACCTCTAAATGGTCATGGTCCAAACACAGGCAGGTGGGCCAAAGGGCCTGTTTCTGTGCTGTATGACACAATGACTAAAATAATGATTGTTTTTAAATTATGTTAAATAATGATTTACCACTGGTTCATTATTTCTAAACAATGACACAATTATTTCATCTGAATATCAGAGAAATTAAAATATTGTTACATGCCCTTGAAGGCTTTAATAAGAGGTCATAAAGTCATGTGATAGGAGTTAAATTAGACCATTCGGCCCATCAAGTCTACTCCACCATTCAGCCATGGTTGATCTGTCTCTCCCTCCTAACCCATTCTCCTGTCTTCTCCCCATAACCCCTGACATGTGTAGAGACTCCACCTCAGCTTTGCCTCTTTCCAGAGGACTTCACTGTGTTTTTGGGGGTAGGGGCTCAGTACTACTCATTATTTGTAGTCGGGCCATGCACAACTGAAGCTTTGCCACTTTAACTTACCTCCAGGTTTCAGAGGGCCAGTGTGATCACCCTGAGCACTTGGACCAGGTTTGTGGGATGAACTTGCAGGAGAGAGGGCAGGTGGTGAGCTTAATGCTGCTTGATTTGGCCCAGTGGCCCTTGATTTGGAGCACAGCTTGTGGTAAAAGCTTCTCAGTTTACACCACGATTATGTCCCTGAGAACCGGGACCATACACAAGATGCAAACATGGCCACAAATTGCGTTCTCACACAGCAAAAAAAGCATGGAGCCAGCAAATCTATCCCACCAATCTCCCATGCATTCCTTCGTATGTAGAGGCTTTACATAAGTCAGACGTTTATAAGCAGAGGAGAATCTGTGCTGGATGAATAATGGATGGTTTGCAGATGAATGACATTTGATGGTCGACTGGCTTTTCCGCACTTAGGGCTTGTTTGATTTCTCAGGCGTTGTTTCAGTCAACCTGGAACAATGTTAGAGATTTTCATATGTCGAGGGAATCAAGAGCTATAAGGTTGGTGCAAGAAAGTGGCTGCTGTAAAATTACCATTGAGTGTAGAGCAAGCATGAGGGACCCAATAGCCCACTTCTGCTTCTATTTCTTCTATTCTTGTGTTATACTGGATTCCAACTGACTTCTGAGTTTCTAGGTTCTATAATCTGTGTTGAATTTTTGAATTCCAATTGTACTTCCAACAGATTATCAGTACAGATATATCATTGCTTATATATTATTGAACAAATCATAGAATCTGCAGTCAAACATCATGCTGCATAATTCAGGGCCAACCCAATGATAAAATGAAAGCATTTTAATCAAATGTGGCATTTGGTCTAGAAGGAGCTTCTATTATCA
Organism: Okamejei kenojei; assembly: GCA_035221665.1. NCBI lineage: Eukaryota > Metazoa > Chordata > Chondrichthyes > Rajiformes > Rajidae > Okamejei > Okamejei kenojei. The sequence goes on from CM069162.1 coordinate 31,452,184, forward strand.
TTTGTTTGACTTATCTGATGGTAGGAAATGTTCTGTGTTTCTCACTATTCTTTGATTTGACTTTTAAGAAAAATTAACCTGACATCATTTTGCACTGTTAATTCCACAGAGTGCTTGGGGTTTTGTTTGATCGAATCTTTGATGAAAAATTGTTGCAGCCTTTGCCTTTGGATCTCCTCGTGAAACGGTGAGTTTTACCACTGAATGGCTAAGTGGTGCAGATTGGGAAGCTCAGCTTCACTTGCCCTACCCTACCCTGGCTGAAGCTATCCTTGATAGGCACAAAAAGCTGGAGTAACAAAGCGGGTCAGACAGCATCTCTGGAGAAAAGGAAGGGGTGATGTTTCGGGTCGAGTCCCTTCTTCAGATTTCCCTTACACCTCCATTCCCCACCAAGAAGGCCTTAAAGCCTCCGTTTCTTCCTCGACCACAGAACCAGCCTATTTCCCTGCAGCTTTCCTTGGTTGCTTTGGATATTTTAGTTTAGTGATTTGGACAGATCCATCCAAGATGTTTTGCAGCTCATCCTACCACAGAGAGTAGTCTACAGAGTGAACTACTATCTACCTCAGGGACCCTCAGACTTTTTTTGATCGGACTTTGCTGGCTTTACCCTGCACTAAATGTTATTCCCTTATCATGTATCTGTACACTGCAAATGGCTCGATTGTAATCATGTATTGTCTTTCTGCTGACTGGTTAGCACGCAACAAAAGCCTTTCACTGTACCTCGGTACACGTGACAATAAACTAAACTCAACTGAAACTGAACTGAAGCTTTGGCTTAACATCACCTTGGATAAGATTAGCAAAATCAATTCTATTAATTACTGAATCTGAGGTTTCCTTGGTCTCCATCATTTGTCATTGGATTTGACGAGCTATTTAGGAATGCCTAAAGCCCCTGTCCCACTTTCACGACCTAATGTGCCCTTGACTCATACTCGCAGCATGGTCACCACGAGGTCGTAGGAGGTCTTTGTAACTCTTCCTCTTGCTCGTAAGTGATCTCCACGTACTCATGGCCTCAAATAGGTCGTGGTGTTTTTTCCAGCCTGATAAAGAATGTCCATGAGTTAAAAAAAAGGTAGATATGGCAAAAAATTGATACTTTTTACTCGTCGGTAGGTTGTAGTAGGCCGTAGTAGGCCGTGATGGTAGTCGTAGGTCGGTAACTAGCACGAGAAAAAAAATGCAAACATGACATCATTTTATCATGGGATCATTTTCCACTCGCAGCTAGTCGTAATTGTTCATGGGTGTGGAGACTGAGGTCGAGGGGGGTCGTAGGAGGTCGTAGACAAAGTTGTAGGAAGTCTTTTACTTCGATGAGTCAACACCACCTTGACATTTTTTTCAACTCGTCTAGGGTCTTCTAAATTCGTGGATTAGGTTGTCCATGTGGGACAGGCCTTTAAGAAAACATTTATGTTAGTTTACAGAATGTCTTAAGCTCTGGAGTCATACAGCATGGAAACAGACCTTCAGGTACAGTGAAAAGCATTTTGTTGCATGTTATCCAGACAGCAGAAAGACTATACACGATTACAATCGAACTGTTACAGGATAAAGGGAATAAGTATGGTACAAGATAAAGTCCAGTAAAGTCTGATTAAAGATAGTCCGAGGGTCTTGTGAGATAAATGGGAGCTCAGGACCGCTCTCTAGTTGTTGATAGGAGGCTTGAGTTGTCTGATAACAGCTGGGAAGAAACTGTGAATCTGGAGGCGTGCGTTTTCACACTTCAGTGATGTCACTCCGGATCGGTTTGATCTATTAAATTGTGAATGAGAAAAGCATTAGGTAAATGAACAACGGCCACATTAGACGGCACTTATAGTGTGACTGTTACCATCACACTCAAGGACAACAACAACATGTGCTGAAATAGTGGTGCTATTAATAAGTAAAATGGACAACGGAGTGAACGATTGCTTCTGGATTTAACGTTTATATATCTGATGTGTGGCTCGATATGAAGCTCCCATGCCACTGAGTTAGAAGATTGGAGTTTCGGGTTCTATTGCAAAGTACTGAGCACAAAATCTCTGCTTGTAGTCAGTCCTACACTGAGGACAGCTGCATTGCCAGCTATTAAACAGTTATCTTGTCCGGCCTTGCAGGTGAACATAAATGATCCCTTGGGACTATGTGTCCTCGCTAATATATATTCAGTAAACTAAAAACAGCTCAGGTGGTTACAGAAATTATACTGTTTAGGTGAGTTTACTGAGGGCAATGGGACAGCTGCATTTCCTACACTACGGTGGTGCAGCGGTAGAGTTGCTGTCTCGCAGCACCAGAGACCTGGGTTTGATCCTGACTACGGGCGCTGTCTGTACGGAGTTTGTACGTTCTCCCCGTGACCTGCGTGGGTTTTCTCCGGGATCTCCAGTTTCCTCCCACACTCCAAAGACGTGCATGTTTGTAGGTTAGTTGGCTTGGTATAAATGTAAATTGTCCGTAGTGTGTGTTGGATAGTGTTAGTGTGCATGGATCGCTGGTCGGCACGGACTCAGTGGGTCGAAGGGTCTGTTTCCGCGCTGCATCTCTAAACTAAACTAAAACTAAACAATGACAACACTTAGGAAACGATTCACTGGGTTTAATTAATTTGAAAGTCAAATTGGTAATAACTAAACAAATGCAATGCTTGGACTAGAATATAGAAACAGGGATGTAATGCTGAGCCTTTATAAGACCGCATTTGTAGTATTGTCAATGGTTTTGGGCCCCATATAGGAAGGATGTGGTGGCGTTAGAAAGGGCAGGAGAGTGGGGTTGAGAGGGAAAGATAGATCAGCCACGATTGAATGGTAGAATACATTTGATCGGCCAAATGGCCTAATTCTGCTCCTACAGTTTATTAACTAATTAACCCACTTTTTAACAACCTGAAGCTCTGATTTCAGTGTTTTCCACAATGGTTGCATCGACATTACCTCCTGATAAACCCAGCCACATATTGAAAACATTGCAGCCAGGGGATAATGGAGGGGAAATTTATCTTTGGTTGCCAACACAGAGTACGTGAAAAAATATCACACTAGTTGCACTCAGCTCAGCACATTCAATGCCACTGATATAATTTTATAATGGAAAAATGACTTGAACCTTACATTAATACAGTACTTAATTGCCTGGAAATTCATTTCTGGATGACATAGCTGCTACATATAACAATGTGCTACATATAACTTCTGTGCATTGGACTATGTCTCTGAAGTTCATTTGATTCATGTCAGTAGAATTAATTTCTGAAGCAGATTACAACGCTCTGATATAACCACATAGTCTATTCCCTGATACCAACAGAGATCAATTTCTAAGCAAGCATGTGTTATATTTCAAGTATAACTACTCTTTTGCTGTTACAATATAACTGATACTTATGAGGAAATACACAGACTATTAAATGAAAAGATGATGTTTTTATATATACCGCTGGGCAGTGTGTGGGAGATCTCAATCCTTCCTGCATCCCTGAATTTGGAGTCCTCCATTAATGTCTGGCAGTCTGTGTATCAGCCACCAGTTTCTGCCTCAGAATCCTTCGTGTTTGCGACGCTAGCAGGAGAAGACAACAGGAACCCCAGGACCAGTATTCATTCTCCTGTGGCTCAACGGTTCAATGATTTCAATGGTCCAATGGTTCCGTTATTGTCACATTTTTTGCATACAGCTCAGCAAGACTGTCCCAGTACATAATCTGCACAAGTGCCCAGAGTTCACAGTGAGTTCCCAAACACCCGCATCATTTCTCATTCCTTAGGAACGTTCTCCCGGTGAGGGCAGACTTTGAAGGTGAAGTTCATGATTGGTTTCAATATGTCAACATGGTTGTTTAAAGATCACTATGAGACCTGGACCACCGGCACAGCCAACTCTCACATCGGACTACTGAACAGTCAAGAGAGTCAAGAGTCCAGAGTGTTTTATTGTCATATGTCCCAGATGGAACAATGAAATTCTTACTTGCTGCAGCACAACAGAATATGTAAACGTACACTGTAAACAATATGATAAATGAGAGAGAGAAAACAAGAAGGGTCAAGACCCTTCAGACTGTGAGGGTCTGAGAGGAAAGGTCTTGACCAAAAATGTCACCTATTCCTTTTCTCCAGAGATGCTGCCTGACCTGCTGAGTTACTCCAGCATTTTGCTGTAATCCAACATCTGCAGTTCCTTCTTACACATTTTACCTGCTGACCCCATCAACCACCTTCTATTCCTATCTGTGGAAGAATCTGCAGTTCCTCAATGGTGGCATTGGCACGTTGGAGCCCACAATACCAGACTGAAAGCAAATTGTTCTCAATCCCAATGGACTGCCTGAGAAGGCACCAGAGGGTGTCCTCCAATCTCATCTACTGTATCCGCCATTTCAGGTGTGGACCAAGCGCAGGCTCGGCGATTGTTTCGCTGAACACCTCCGCTCAGTCCGCCTAAACCTACCTGATCTCCCGGTTGCTAAACATTTTAACTCCTCCTCCCATTCCCACACTGACCTTTCTTTCCTGGGCCTTCTCCATTGTCAGAGTGAGGCCCAGCACAAATTGGAGGAGCAGCACCTCATATTTCACTTGAGTGGCTTATACCCCAGGGTATGAATATTGACTTCACTAACTTCAAATAACCCTTGCTTTCCCTCTCTCTCCATCCCTCCCCCTTCCCAGTTCCCCGATCAGTCTGATTGTCCCTGATTATATTTGATCTCTGTTTGCATTGTTGTTACCTTCTCCTAGCTAACAACGACTATCCTACATTTTCAATGATCTCCACCCCCTTTGATGTCTCGATCTCACACCTTACACTCCCTTATCTCTGTATCTCCCCCTCTCAGTCTGAAGAGAGGTCTCTACCCAAAATGTCACCCAGTCCTTCTCTCCAGAGATGCTGCCTATCCCGCTGAGTTACTCCAGCATTTTGCGCCTGTCTTTGGTTTAAACCAGCATCTGTAGTTCCTTCCTACTCAAGAAGCCACCAGATGCTAGTTAGCGAATTAATCTCCCTTGCAAAATTTAAAATAGGTTTCTCTCAAACTCTTTAATCACGGAATAGGGTGGCATGGTAGCGCAGCGATAGAGTTGCTGCCTCACAGCGCCAGAGACCTAGGTTCAATCCTGACTATGGGTGCTGTCTGTACGGAGTTTGTACGTTCTTCCCATGACCACGTGGGTTTTCTCTGAGATCTCTGGTTGCCTCCCACACTCCAAAGATGTACAGGTTTGTAGGTTAATTGGCTTGGTATAAGTGTAAATTGTGCCTAGTGTGTAGATAGTGCTAATGTGAGCATGGGTGGGCCGAAGGACCTGTTTCCACGCTGTATCTCTAAACTAAACTAACCAAGTAGCATGCAGGCAGGTACTTGATCTCAAGCAGCAGCTAAAGTCAAAGGAGAACTGAGAGAAGAAAAATGTAAAATTAATTTACTGAGACTGTGTGGTGTGAATTTGAATGGAAGAATGGGTGAAGAGGAGTAATTATAATTTCACAAGTAATATCACTCAACTTGCATTCACTCATTGGAATCCTGGAGTATTAATCCAGCCTTGGAAAACAGTTTTAGCGTTTGCGTTGGATCACTGTGCACTCAATCTAAATAAAATTCAAACAAATATAGCCTTAAAATGTGCTGTAAGATTCAAATAATGTAGTTCAGTCATTCAAAAATTAAAAAAAATTATACCTCATTCCATTAAGTGTTCTGGAGGTGACAGGTTGATGGAATGTTAGTGAGTGAGTGAATGCTGCTGGCAGACTGCTGATGATTATTGCATATTACCTGATGCTGTAGGCCAGCAGGGCTTTGCTATGAAGGCCTATCCAAGATACACAGACAACATTGGATTATTATTGCACTATTATTGTTTGTTTTTTGTGTGTACGTATGTGTGCGTGTGTATATTTATATATATATATATATATATGTGCGTGTGTTTGTGATTATGTGTATATACACATTGAACTTTTTGTTCTCTCTCGTTTATTGTATACAGTGTACTATGTTTATATATTGTGTTGTGCTGCAGCAAGTAAGAATGTCATTGTTCTATCTGGGACATATGACAATAAAACACTCTTGACTCTTGATTATACTTCTATGGAATTCTTTGCCACAGAAGGCTGTGAAGGCCCAGTGGATATTTTGAAGGCAGAGATAGAGATTCTTGATTAGTACAGGTGTCAGAGGTTATGGGGAGAAGGCAGGAGAATGGGGTTAAGAAGGAAAGATAGATCAGCCATAATTCAATGGCAGAGTACACTTGATGGTCCCAATGGCCTAATTCTACTCCTATCACTTACGACCTTATGATACATACTTAGTTTAGAGATAGGTGTTGCTTCTCCAATTTGAGCTGGGTCTCACTCTGACAATGGAGGAGCCCCAGGATAGAAAGGTCAGTGTTGGAATGGGAAGAGGAGTTAGTGTTTAGCAACTAGGAGATCATGTAGACCAAGGTGAACATCTTTGCCCAGTGTGCCTTGGCCTATTTGATCTCCCGGTTGCCAAACACTTTAACTTCCCTCCCGTTCCCACACTGATCCCTCTGTCCTGGGCCTCCTCCATTGTCAGAGTGAGGCCAAATGCAAATTGGAGGAACAGCATCTCCTATTTCTCTTGGGCAGCTTACACCGCAGAGGTATGAATATTGATTGCTCTAACTCTCTCCATCCCAACCCACACTATTTGTCTTACAAGTTTCACTCCCATCCTGTTGAGTTCCACTGTTTGTCTAACACGTTATCACCTCCCCATAGACCATTGTGGGCCCCCTTCATCATCGTTATTTTTTTGCGTATCTTTTATTCATTTGTTCTATATCTCTCTAAATCATTGTCTATATCTCTTGTATCCCCTTCCCCTGACTCACATTCTGAAGATGGGGTCTCTACCAGAAACTTCACCAATTCCTTTTCTCCAGAGATGCAGCCTGACCGCTGAGACTCCAGCTTTTTGTGTCTAACATTCTGGAAAACCTCCTTTGCACCCTCTTCAAAGCTTCCGTATCTTTCCTGTAATGGAGCGACCAGCTCTGCACACAATACTCCAGATGTATATCCAAACTATCCAAAGTCCTATAGAATGTGTAGGAAGGAACAGCAGATGCTGGTTTAAACTGAAGATAGATACAAAATGCTGGAGGAACTAAGCGGGACAGGCAACATCTCTGGATAGAAGGAATGGGTGACGTTTTGGGTCGCAACCCTTCTTCAGACTTCTTCTTCATTATCTATCTTCAAAGACCTATAGAGCTGCATCATGAATTCTTATATTCAATGCCTCTACCGTATCTACCTGTGTTGCCACCTTTGGTGAGCTATGAACTTGGTCTCCGAGACCCCTCTGTGCATCAATGCTGTTAAGGGTCTTGCCATTAACTGTATCCTCTCTCCAATGTGCAACACCTCGCACTTACTTGGGTTGAACTCCATCTGCCATTTCTGCAGCTGATCTATATCCCACAGTATCTATTGACCACCTTACTCACTGACTGCAGCTCCTCCAATATAGGTGTCACATATTTAGGTTCAGATATTGGCTGGGGAACTGGAACACTCTACCTAAGCAAGTGCGATACCATTTGAGCAGCAATTGACCCTTTCTTATGGTTTAAGAAGGAACTGCAGATGCTGGAAAATCAAAGGTAGACTAAAGTACAGGAGAAACTCAGCGGGTGCAGCAGCATCTGTGGAGCGAAGGAAATAGGCGACGTTGCCTATCTCCTTCGCTCCATAGATGCTGCTGCACCTGCTGAGTGACCCTTTCATATATTGTAAATTGAAATAATGGAACTGGATGGAGATTCAGAAGAGATGGTGGGAGCAAAAACCTTGCGATACATTGCATCCTCACTAACCACGGAGGAATGCTCACAACTCCTATTTCCTCATGTTTTGCAAAGTACAATGCCAAAGCACACGAAAAAAAAGGAAGAACAATTATGAACTAAGATGGAAGATTGCTCATATAAGCAAATGTCAAACATTTTCTGCAAAGAGTGGACATCACAAACAACTTCTCTGAAATTGTCCCTGTAGTGAAAAAAATAGCTTTATCGTACTTTGGCCATTTTTCAGCAGACTGCCGGCAACTGTTAAGTTGCCGGCACTTGCCTGAAAATCCGGGAACTGGAACGGCGACTGTCAGAGTGGAACACACACACAAATACACAAACACATCGCTTCCTTCACCAGCCTGTGTGAATTTTTTCGACAGCGCTTCCCCCGCTCCACAATGCAAAGCCAAGGTGATACAGACACACACCGCGATGAACAGGAAGGTTGGCGCTGTAAAAAGATGGCTAAAGCACAGTGTACGGTAAGTCCTTTAAAAGAGGGGGGGGGGGGGGGGGGGGGGGGGGGGATAGTGGGGAGGAGGAGTGAAGACAAATTTTAAGAAGCCAGAGATACACGGCTGTGAAACTGAGCGAACATTTAACATTACCAGTCAGTTATCCTTATTTCTGAAAACTACTGCTTACCTTTTTTTTCCCCAATGAGCCAATGACATTCACCGGCTCCAACCTCCGAGAACCTTGGACCTCCTGGCAACCCACTAGGACCTCCTGGCGACCCACCTGCGGCTCGAGAATTCTCGCTATCTCCATGGCGGCTTCATTCAGGTCGCCGCTAATTTTACAATATGTTGAAAAATTCACAGCGACCATAATGAGGCCGCGACTAGTTCCCAGAATGCGGGAACTCCTCACGACCATGAAGGCGACTCCCCGGCAACCACCCGCGAACATGTGGTGACCATGTGGCGACTGCATAGTCTCCTGCAGTTGCCTGTAAAGTCGCCTAAGTGGGACAGGCCCATTAGATTGCATTTTAAGAGTCGGTGGATCTGGAGAGGCCAGCGGTTTTTCACTATTTGTCCTGAGTTCATGAACAATTTTGCAACCTCCAACCATTGGAGTGTGTGTTTGAGAGAGATGGAGAGAGGTGGAGAGAGAGAAAAATAAAAATCGGTCCTTGCTATTTCTCGAAGTCTCGAAAAAGCATCAAAAAATTATTTTAGAACTGTCCATTGCTGGTAAGATTCATCTCCAAAACAATTCATTAGTGCTTCTGATGCTGCCCAGTCTATCCTCAGAGAAATGATTTCATCCTAGTAATTTATTGGGTAAAGATTTGTTGCATAGCCCCCATGGCCTGTGCTTGTTCCAGAAAAATTAAGCCCAATTCTGCACATCAGTGCTCCAGCTCTGATCTCAAAGCCTGTACAATTGTAATTACATTTCTGTCCTCTCGTATTCCAACTCTGACAATAAAGGCCCACTTCTTGTTTGCCTTCCTAATTGTTTGTCTTACCTGCTCATTAACTTCCAGTGATTCATGTTCAAAGACACTCAAACAACTCGGAACACCAAGACTCGAAATATTCCACTTTAAAAAATATTCTCTCTTAACATTCCTCCCACGAAAATCAATGAGCTCTCCTCTGCCCAATAGTCCCATTGCCATCTTCTTGTTCATTTACTCAACCTGTCTTTTTCCAACCTCTTTGCTTACTTTTCCACCTGGCATTGTACCACGAGCCGGCCTGTACACACTACAGTTGGTCGGACTATCTCTATCATTCATGTTGACTGTAAGTAGCTGAGATACTAATACACTAATACCTTGAGTCATTGCCTGCCCTTTCAGGTCCATTGTATATGTTTGAAGACTTAATTGGAAGATTAGGGTGCCGGAGGCAGCTACAGTATTTAGAAAAAACGGGTCATATGTGGCTTAGCTAACACATCCCACATGCAAATTCGAGCAGGTTACAAATGACATTTGAATCACAAGTGTAGTAATTGCAACTTATTTTATTGTGCTTAATATAGCAAAAGATTATCCTTATAAGTTTTCCAATTAGTATTTTTTTCTGAAATAAATTAACCCTTAAAATAAGTTGGATTGTCTTGTTTATAAATCTCTTGTATATAATCCGGATTCTCCACTTTTGTTCACTGATTGTACCTGCACAGAAGCAGAACAAAATCTCTGACTTTTCCAGTTCTACATGTCAAGGGATCATCCAGTTGAGCTGCCAATCAGACAGACTAGTGTGGATGGCAAAGAATGGATCGACTGGGCTTGTCTTCACTGTAATGTAGGATGAGAGGGGATCTAACAGAAACATATAAAGTTCTTAAGGGATTGGACAGGCTAGATGCAGGAAAAATGTTCCTGATGTTGGGGGAGTCAAGAACCAGGGGTCACAGTTTAAGAATAAGGGGTAGGCCATTTAGGACTGAGTTGAAGAAAAATGTTTTCACCCAGAGAGTTGTGAACCTGTGGAATTCTCTGCCACAGAAGGCAATGGAGGTCAATTCACTGGATCTTGAAGAGGGAGTTAGATTTAGCTCTTAGGGCTAACAGAATCAAGGGATGTGGGGAGAAAGAAGGAACATGCGGTACTGATTTTAGATGATCAGCCATGTTCATATTGAATGGTGGTGCTGGCTTGAGGGACCGAATGGCCTACTCTTGCACCTATTTTCTATGTTTTTATGTTTCATTCCAGAAGTCAGTCATAGACACAGGTGCTTGCTCAGACAGCCAGCACCTCTGGAGAGAAAGAATGGATGACATTTCGGATAGAGTCTGTTCTTCAGTTTTTCGGACTGAAGAAAGGTCTCGACCTGAAACGTCACCCATTCCTTCTCTCCAGAGATGCTGCCTGTCTCGCTGAGTTACTCCAGCATTTTGTGTCTATCCCAGCCTTTTGTAGTCATTTCATTATCCTCTAGCTAATGCACACGGGACCCGGCATTGCCACACACCATTTGCCTGGCTTTCTGTCCCTATCCGGTTTAAATAGAAATTGCCATTGATTTTTCAGAAATTAATCTGCAGAATAAGGCATGGTGGCACTGCGATAGAGTTGCTGCCTTACAGTGCCACAGACCCGGCTTCAATCCTTATCGTGGTTGCTGTCTGTACAAAGTTTTTACATTCTCTCCATGACCGCGTGGGTTTTCTCCGGGTGCTCCGGTTTCCTCACACATCCCAAAGACGTGCAGGTTTGTAGGTTAATTAACTTCGGTAAAATCAATAAAAAATTGTTCCTAGTATGTAAGATAGTATTTGTGTATGGGGTGATCGCTGGTTGGCGCAAACTCGGTGGGCCAAAGGGCCTGTGCTGTATCTCTAAAGTTAAAAGATTAAAGTCTAATAATCCCATCTGAAAAATCATGTTGATAGCTTCCACCAAAATCACTTCTGGCATAAATAGTTAATGATCATGAGGACCAGCTTTGCTAACTGCAGCATTTTGTGGATGTTGAGAGCTGCCTCTGTTGCTTTTGAACACACATGCCCCTTGACACATCTGGTGAGGGAGGATTTTGCATTAATTCATACTAAGATACTAACTTAAAAGGGGCTCAAGAGATTAAATCCGTGGAACATGCCAGCTCGTGGGTGAGCGGATTAAGTTCTGGAAAAATGTCAGGCCACATACTTCCAACGTATTAGATCTGCCTGAGAAAAAGTTAAATATTTTATTAATATTCACACGTATTGTACTGGATTATGTTCATCCATTTGAGCCATGCATGGATGGTGAGTGCATATTCTGTGTGCTGCCGCATGTAAGAATGTTATTGTTCTATCTGGGACACATGACTATAAAACACTCATGACTCTCGACTCTCTTGATTATAGGTTTGATGAGTAGCTAGACCAGCCAATCATTGGATGAAGTTCAAATATCTGGGCTTTAGAATTCTATTAATTTGGTACACTGCCCGTTTCAAATTAAAACAGATATAGAACAGATCCTGGTCTTTTCTCACTTCCAGCACTCCCCCCCCCCCCCACCCCAACCCCCACCCACACCCCCCACCTCCCCCCACCCTCTACCTTCAGTCTGAAGAAGGGTCTTCACCTGAAATGTTACCTTTTCTTTTTCTCCAGAGATGCTGCCTGTCCCCCCAAGGCCAGTGATCAGTGATCACTCAGCCCCCCCAATTTCAAAAATGCTCCACGGCCCCCGGTTCAGACGGAGAGCACTGCCAGATGTGAGCGGGGAACTGAGGCCAGTTGTCCCTGATGTCCGGATCCCAATGCTCAGCGCTTCGTGTTTTGGAGTTGGCTAATGTTATTGATTTGTAATTAGCCTGATTTGTAATTAGTTGACAAAACCTTAATTTATTAATCTGGAATATCCAGGGGGATGGGATAAGTGTAATATTAAAGTGACATGCAAGGTGTCAGGCTGTCTGTCACATCATAAAGCCCCGATAACCCATTATTTCCTTCAGTTAAATGTTGGGAAGGTGGCACTATTGTCATTTGCCACTGAACTATTATGTTTGTTTACCACACTGACTATATCTAACGCCCCCCCCCCCCAAATTCCTTTGACAGGTTGAATAGAAATGTCCCCAATCTCGTTGTTTTATTAATTGAACACGTAGATGAACATCCTCAAGGAGTGTAATCAGATGGGAAACTGATTCAAATGCGATGTTTAAGAGCTTGTTCAAAGAAGGGGCATATTTTAGATGAGTGACAAAGATACTTGCAGGGGAATGTGTGAGGAGGTTATTATTTGTCTTTAGTTTTAGCTTGAACCAGGACATCTGAAGATTCAAAGTTTAATATAGTAATTGTGCTGATACTGACTCCAACCAACCACGTAATGAATATTATCCATTCCGGAGGTTTTATTTTTCTGATGCTATTTAAACTTCACATGGATTTCAAATGTAAAAGTAATTGGGAATGGGGAGCGTTGGGACACAAATTTGCCCTCAGTACATATTAACTGTAATGTAATAATGTATGCATGTTGGTAGGCGCAATCAAAACAAAGATCTTTTTATCAATGTTGTGATATGAATACCACCGAAAATATTATGTACTCTCAAGATCACATTAAATAGAATATTTTTGCTTAAATATATAATGTTTTTGGACTTTGCATTTCAGAAAAGTCCCAGCTGAGAGGAGGACAGCAAAATACTGAAAATATTGGGGGGTGAAAATAACTTCAGGACAGTTTGTTAGGAAAATGAAAGAAATGGCAACAGAATGCTTTTTACCGTGGGAGGGGGGACACGGTACAAAGCTTTCCCCTCCCCCACTCGGTCGCTACACTCCCTCGGGCTTGGTCCCTCGCAATTTCTCACTCACAACTCTCACTGAATGTTGGCAACCCTGCGATAACATTTGTTTTGAGGTTGGAAAAAGGGACTGTCCCACTTGGCTGTCATTTACACGACAGGCCGGTAGTGGCTGACGCGCGACGGCCGTCATCATGCGCTTTGAAATATTTTATCTGCTCTGCAAGTAGAATTAGTCAGCATATTGACATCATTTGTTAAGTGAAACATTGATAAAATTATTGTTTGCTGGAAATATTTAAACTTTCTGAGTTACTCCCAACAAACACAAAATTGTATTCCATTATAGGGTTTAAACCCAGCTTTAAGAATTAGTTTGCAATTTAAAAAAAAAAATGTGTTAGTAAAATTGTTTGTGTTTATTAAAAAAAAAATGAATTTGGTTACTAGTGTTCTTTTAGAAACATAGAAATTAGGTGCAGGAGCAGGCCATTCGGCCCTAGGATATAAAATCTGCACTCCTTATCTGGATGTTAACATTTGAAACATCCTTACCTAAGGATGTTTCAAAAATACTTATTAAGGTGTTACTCTGAAGGCATTACTCTGAAGCCGTATGGGCGGCGCATGGTTATGCACGGTGAAGTAATCATGCGTCATCACGCACTACACGTACAATGTCAGGATGTCAGCGTGCGTCCGCAGTATGTCCGCAGCACATAATCCTGGTGCACCGCGCAATACTGCGCGCAACTCCATTCTCCTCCACACCTCTCCATGCGCCCGTCCCGAGTTACCCACATGCTACCCGTGCATCACAACGCGACAACCATATTTTTGGTGGGACAGGCCCTTTAGCATTTGAATCACCAAAGCCGTTAACAGGGCTTTATCACTGGGATTGTTGAGCACCTCCTCAAATTTAGAGTAGGTCAGAGGTGTCTAAAGCTTGGGGCATAGAATTAATGTGAGAGGAGAAAATACCTCATGCTGCCTCGGCAAGACCAGCGGCATAATCAAGGACGAGTCGCACCCTGACCTCTCCCTCTTCTCCCCTCTCTCATCGGACAAGAGGTACAGAAGTGTGAAAACGCACACCTCCAGATTCAGGGACAATTTTATCCCAGCTGTTATCAGGCAACTGAATCATCCTACCGCAAATGGAGATCAGTGCTGAACTACTATCTACCTCGTTGGTGACCTTCGGACTATCCTTGATCGGACTTTGCTGGCTTTACCTTGCACTAAACGTTATTCCCTAATCAAGTATCTACACTCTGTAAATGGCTTGATTGTAATCATGTACTATCTTTTCGCTCTTCTTCTCTTCTTCTTCTTGAGAATGAAACATAAATAAACCAAAGGAAGTTAGATCTCAAGCTGGGTGTTGAGCTGCCAAGTTGTTGTCTCTGTGTCAATGTCTGCCGGGCCCTGAGCTCCATTTGGTAGGTGGTAGAGTGGGCACTCAGAGATGACATGGTTGGCTGTCTTGTCCCTTCATTTCCTGCCTGTTCATGTGTCTGTCGAAATGCTTCATGGTTTTGCATTTCCCCCTTAATTCTGTAAATTAGTTTTTCTTATCAATTGGAGCTTATCAAGTTGTGAGAAAAGAGCAGAGGAAGGAACTGATGAGGTTGCTCTGCCAGGATGTCATTGAAAACGACTGTGAAATCTCTGGGTAGTGCTCACTAGATCATTCTAATCCATATGATGAAATGTTCCCACATTCGCCACTTAGTTCTTGGCGAAGTTATTTTAATCCAATAACCTCTGGTTACCAACCCATTTATCAGGGAAGTAGTTATTCTACTTGCTCGAGCAAAGTGCTTCATGATTATAATTGGCTCTGTTGGACTTTTAATCTTTTCCCTTTCATATCTCTGTGAAATATAGCTTCCTCGTCTCTGAATATTTCCAAGGAAATATGATGTTTTGTGTATGTTTTTTATATGTGTAATATTTCCAGCATTACCTTCAAATTTTCTCTATTGCACAATGAAAGATCTAATCTAGCTAATGTGACAGTTTGCCTTTAACAAATCTCTGATTTTTGTCCTTTATTGATCCATGCTTCTCCAAGTGAGGATTGATATGTCCATAGACAAACAAGGCTGCGTAATAAATAGAAGCAGGAACAGGAGAAGGCCATAATGTCACTCTGCCCTTTCAAGCAATATTAGAGCTGACCTTAAACTCTCCCACCTTATCATTCGATCAGCTAGTCCAAAATCTATCAATTTTACTTCGGAGTCACGTGAGTGACTTCGTGAAGACCCCGCCAGCACGCATGCACGTCATATCGTCGCGCGCATTTGCATCGGCAGGCTGGGGGGGGGAGTGCGCTCTCTCCTCGGGCTCCTTCATAAAGGACGGTACGTGAGTATTACTTTTATCCTACAGGATGGACAAGGGCAAGAGAAAGGCGCTGTCGAGAAGTCGAGCTTCGACCAGCCAACGGCCCTTGTCTCCGGAGCTGCAAGCAACACCAGCAGCTTCGAGGCGTGTGGGGGCAGGAATGCGGAAGTCGGGCGCTCCCGCTGATTCAGGGGCCGACTCACCGGAATGGTTTACCGCGCCGGAGCTGGATGCATCAGATCCAGACTTCGAGCCCCCTTCCCCCAAGAAAAGAGGGGGAAAACAGGTACGTGGCAAGGGGTCTCGCTTTTTACAAGCAACCCCTCCCCGAGCTCCAGAAGACCCGAGGGGGCTGGGCCGGGGGACAGCCGCACGACAGGGGAGCCCTGCAAAGTGCAAATATACGTACCGCAGCCGGGGAATCTGCCGTAGTGCAGCCTGGCAACATCACTGCTGCGTCGTGTAGGCCTGCTGGAGCAGATACCGCCGACAACACACCCCGTCAGGCTGCGGTCAAGGGCGGAGGTGGCAGCAGGAAGCGGTCAGTCAGCTCAGCTCTGGGAGCGGCCGACCATGCGCCTCCACGCCAAAAGATGGGCATGTGTGGAGGTAAGCCTGCACGGACTCCGGGGAGCCAGGTTCCGGGGGCCGGCGCCGATTCAACTCACCTGCCTTCATATCAGACAGGTGGGCCGCCACAGTCTGGGAGAAGACAGACTAGCGGAGAGTCCGTGCGGGAGTCGTATGATCCTACTTGGGCTGTAGGTCACGACGACCTGCCATTGGACCCTAGACAGCACCCTAAGGGGGTGTGGTCCGATGGTGGAAGCCCCAGTGAATTCGCAAGGGCCTGGGGAAGTCGGCTTGTCCGCTGCAGATAGCAGGGACGGTCGCATTGAGCGGTTGGAGCTCTTAGTGGAGCAACTCCTCCAGCGGGACCGGGAACGAGAAGAACGGGACTCGCGGGCATCTACCAGCCGAGCGAGGACTCCACTCAGCATCTCATCGTCTCCAGCAGGAAGCATGAGGGATTTCCCAGCTGCTGTGTTCGAAGACGACCCGGGGCAGCCAGTAACTGCTGAGCCAGAGCATGAGGAGGATATGCTGGAAGTGGTGAGTAAGTTTGCCGCTACCACCCAGACAGGTAAACCTCTGCACCACAAATTGGCGGGCACCATTGATTACCTGACTACGCACCAACTCCAGAGTCAGGTTCTCAATGATACCTTGGAGAAAATAAAACCGCCCGAAAACTGCATCAACCTCAGTGTGCCCTTGGTTAACGCCCAGATCTGGGGACACTTGAGTACAGCCACCAGGATGCAGGATGTCCGCCTCCAGCGTATATTAAAAGTTCTCTCCACGGGCATAACGGCGTTTGCTAGGACCCTAGACGGGGATAATGTGTCGAGCGATCAGCAAGACGCACTGGCACTCCTATGCAACGCCCAATATGAAATAAACTGCCTGCGTAAGAGCTCCATAAAGCCCATACTAAACCCCAAATTCGCGGGGTTGTGCCGACCATCAACCGCTCCACCGCCGCATCAGTTGTTTGGAGACTTATCCAAACAGGTGAAGGGACTGGATGAGGAGGCCAAAACAGCTGGCCTCATGAAGCCTCCACCGACCAGACCTCACCCATATCACCGGCAACAGCCTAATTCATCTTGGAGAACACGGCTGCCGGAAAGGGCACAGAGATCCACCTCCATCCCAACAAGTGCAACGACCTTTTTTAGGGCAAGGCCAGCAACGGCCTGCATGGAAAATGCGGCCGCCGACTCGTCAACCTCCACAACGCCCACTCAAAACACCGTATGTACGGAACCGCCGTTAACCTTGGAGGTAAGGGGGTCTGGTTCTTCTCACGCCGTAGCATCCCCTCCTGCACGAATAGGTGGGCGATTGCGGGGTTTCTTGGACATTTGGAAAACTCTCACCACGGATGAGTTTATTTTTTACAAAGTGTTCAAGGATATGTTATAGAATTTATTGAAGGTATAAATCCCCCTACTCAGCATTCGCCTCGTAGAAAATTTGCTCTATCTCAAAAAGAGGTGGAGGCAGGACAAGCTGAAATTATACGGTTAGCAGAAAAAGGGGTAATTGGCAAAACTAAGCATGAACCAATTGAATTTGTGTCTAACATCTTCACTAGGATTAAAAAAGATGGGGGATATCGGATAATAATAGACTTAACTGAATTGAACAATTTTGTACAATACACCCATTTCAAAATGGATACGTTTGAAACAGCTAAGCAGATGCTTTACCCAGGGTACTTTATGGCATGTATCGATTTGAAAGATGCATACTATACGGTACCCATTGCTAAGGCTTATAGGACATTTTTGAAGTTTGTCTGGAAGGGTCAGTTATGGGAAAATAAGGCATTGCCCAATGGAATCACCACAGCTCCTAGGCTGTTTACCAAATTGGTAAAACCTATATTGGCTCTTCTCCGACAACAAAATTATATAGTAATGGCATATTTAGATGATATCCTTATAGTGGGTCCGACCCTCCAATTGGCGATTCAAGGAGTGGCTGCAACCAAGGCTCTGTTTGAGAAGCTGGATTCGTAATCCATCCAGACAAATCAAAATTGCACCCGGTACGGGTTATGGATTATTTGGGGTTCACCCTAGACACCAATTTAATGAAGATTACCATCCCAACTAATAAAGCTACTGCTATTATAGAAGAATGCCACAATCTTGCTTGCGCCAGGTACCGATTATTCGGCAAACAGCAAAAGTTATAGGCAAATTGGTAGCTGCATTCCCAGCTGCACGATTCGGACCGCTACACTACCGAAATTTACAAAGATCAAAAATTACAGCATTAAAAACAAATGCTGGTCACTTTGATCGGCCAATTCGGCTACCATCAGAAGCTAGAAATGAGCTACAATGGTGGGTTGACAATATTAGAGAATGTCATAGACCTATCATAGTGAGCAACCCTGATGTTGTGTTACAAACTGACGCAAGCGCACAAGGCTGGGGAGCAACTGATACGATGTCCAGTTGTGGTGGCAGATGTAACTCTCATGAGTCTACATTCCTGGAGTCACATGGAATAAATTATATTGAAATGCTGGGAGCATTTCATGGACTGCGGGCTTACTGTACTAATTCACAGGATTTACATGTCCGCCTTCAAATAGATAATACTACAGTGGTGGCTTACATCAATCATATGGGTGGTATCAGGTCGCTATCTTGTGATGAATTGGCTAATACAATTTGGCACTGGTGCATTGAAAGAAACATTTGGATTACTGCGATCTATTTGCCTGGGAAGCTTAATACAGTGGCGGACACCAGGTCACGAGTCTTTAATGACAACATCGAGTGGATGTTGAATCCCCAAATTTTTAGAGATATTATAGCTCATTTTGGGACACCAGATATTGACCTATTTGTGTCCAGGTTGAACCATCAGATACCAACGTATGTGTCATGGGAACCGGACCCTGGGGCAATAGCAATGGATGCGTTTTCGATCCATTGGGGGAAATGGTTTTGCTACGCATTTCCCCCATTCTGCCTCATCAGTCGGGTATTGCAGAAAATTAAACTAGACTCTGCAACTGGCATATTGATCATTCCCGACTGGCCTACACAACCATGATGGTTGAAAAAATTTTAAAACAGCCATGGATGGCAATTGGGAAACATCCCAAATTGATTACTCACCCTATTACGGGGATCAGTCATCCTTGCCATGGTCATTTAAACTTGTTGGCCTGCAGGCTCTGAAAAGACCGCTCATCCGGGCAGGCATCTCGTCAAGAGCCATAAACCTTATTGCTGCATCGTGCCGGGAATCAACCCGGAAACAATACCTCACTCAAATCAGAAAGTGGGAGGTTTTCTGTGCCCGGAACAACAAGTCGTCCAACTCGGCAACAATACCTGATGTGTTGGAGTTTCTGGCAGGCCTCCATTTTGATGCTGGCCTCAGCTACAGTGCCATCAACATCACAAGGAGTGCGCTGTCGTCATACCTGGATATAGGTGTCGGCTCCAACCACCTGGTGTCTAAACTAATAAGGGGAGTGTTCAACACCAACCCTCCATGACCCAGATATACAGTAACGTGGGATGTGTGGATCATGCTGACCCTACTGAGGAGCTGGGCTCCGATAGATGAGCTACCATTGAAACAGCTCACCCTCAAGGTGGTGATGCTCATGGCACTGACGACAGCCCAACGAGTCCAGACGTTACAGAAACTGCGACTGGACAGCATTGTGGCCACCCCTGGTCACATCAAATTTTTTGTAAAAGAATTATTAGAACAGCACAGGCCAGGGGCGCATGGGCTGCAGCTGGAATTTCGGGCGTACCCTGTAGATGCCACACTCTGCATAGTCACCCATCTCCACCACTACATCCGAGTTACTGGAGTTATCAGGATGAAGGAGCAGGGACTCCTCATCAGCCATAAACCTCCGCATCGTTGAGTGACTACACAGACTATCGCCAGGTGGCTCAGGGTGGTGCTGCAGGAGTTGCTACTGACATTTTTAAGTCTCATTCCACCAGGGCTGCATCCACATCAGCAGCGAGAGCCATGGAGGTGCCCATGGACCACATTCTCGCCACCGCTGGCTGGGCCAGTGAAAAAACATTTCAGCGGTTCTATAACAAGCCTCTGGCCGCCCCTGCGACATTCGCAGAAGCTATCCTGGGAACCGCTCAGTAAATGCTTGTCCCCGAATTAGGGGTTTGTTGTTATTTGATTAATAAATTGTGTTGATTTTTCAGCCAGTTTCGACTGAACTCCATTAACAGTCTTCCTCCATCAGAATGGCGGCAGTGTGATAAGCATGGACGTTGTCCAGGGCGTGAAATCACAGAGCTTTGAAATCTTCACGAAGTCACTCACGTGACTCTGAAGTAAAATAGTAGGATTAAACGAGAACTTACCAAGTTTGAAGGTTGATCTGTATTTTACGAGGAGTCGCGGTGAGGGATTTCGTGCCCACCCCTCCCACCCTCTGTCATAAGGTCAACCAGGTAGTTCTACGGTTTTCATCTTACTATTTTTAGTCATGGTTGGTTCTGTGATTCCACACCGCTGCTTTGAAGGATGCCGCGCATGCGTGTTGGCGGGGTCTTCACGAAATCCCTCACCGCGACTCCTCGTAAAATACAGATCAACCTTCAAACTTGGTAAGTTCTCGTTTAATCTTACTATTTTAGTCTTTCACATACTCAAGAGCTGAGCCTTCCTAATTGCTCTCTTGAAATCTTCAAATATTTATCCTGTCCTGTCCTATTTACCTCGACCCCGTTGCGGACGTTGGACTTAGTCCATGGTACTATTATGCTGAGAACTATATTCTGAACTCTATCTTCCCCTTTGCTCTACCTATTGACACGTGTTTGACTTTATGTATGGTATATTTGAGCAACAATAAACCTAAACCTAAACTGAAACAGTTCTTCCTCATCTCAGTCCTAAATGGTTGATACTTTATCTTGAGTGCATACTCCTTAGTTAAAAACTCTACTAGAAGAAACAGCCTCTTAGTATCTACTCTGATAATCTCTCCAACAGTCGTACATGAGTCAATGAGATCAGCTCTCATTCTTTTAAACTCCAAGGAGTGTTGTGGGAGCTAATTTTCCTCAATAGCCTTTAATAGGATAAGCCATATCAACTGCGCATTGGACGTTGATCTACTGCCTCCAAGGCAAGAATATTGTTCTATTGTATTGAAAACTTAATCTACACACAAAACGATAATTTGGACTCACAAGCCCCTGTACGATGTCAGAAATGATTCCTTACTTTCGTTCTTCATCTCCTTGTAACTAAAGGGCCTGTCCCACTTGGGTGTCATTTGCGCGTCATTTACATCATGCACGCACGGCATGCATTACGCGCGCATGGCGCGTGGCGAGGCGTGGCGTAGGCAGTGACGCGTGTCGCACGCGGCGCCCCAGGATTTTGGGATTCACAAAATCTTTGAGCACCACCTGCGTGATGCGCAAATGACACCGAAGTGGGACAGGCCCTTTATGCAGACATACTATTTCAATTGTTATGAGAACTGTATTCTGCATTCTGCACCTTTCCCTTCACTCGACCTATTGTACTTGAGTTTGGCTTGATTATATTTATGTATGGTATCTGATTTGATTGGAGAGCACGCACACACGCACGCACACGCACGCACACACACACAAACACACACGCACGCACGCGCGCACACACACACAACACACACACACACACACACACACACACACACACACACACACACAGACACACACACAGACACACACACACAGACACACACACACAGACACACAGACACACAGACACACAGACACACGCACACACACACACACACACACACGCACACACACACACACACACACACACACACACACACACACACACACACACACACACACACACACACACACACACACACACACACACACACACACAGGCAAAGACTGGCCGCCAGGATAATCGAGAGATTGCCAACGTCGCCTCTTCAACACTAAAGACTGAGCCGCCAGGAAGAAACCGGAGACTAACGGAACGGAATCTAGGAATATGGGGAGAAAGCACGAAAGAGATACTGATTTTGGATGATCAGCCATGATCATATTGAATGGCAGTGCTGACTCGAAGAGGGGAATGGCCTGCTCCTGCACCTATTGTCTATGTTTCTATGACTGCCAGAGCCTCCCCTCGAGACAAGGCTGAACTGCAGGAAGAGGTCTGAGATCACCATGCCTCCTCCTTCGAAGACCAGGACTGAGCTGCCGGGTCAAGTCCGAGATCAGCAGCGCCACCGCACATGCACTCTACTGGTGAGGGACAGTGCCCCATTGTGGTCCTGGACTTACCACAGTAAATAGAATACATCAAGTGGGATTCACCCAGTGCCGGGTAGTCACTGCATTACCTGCCATTGTCCCTGGCAACACATTATTTAAAGCAAGATATTTCACTGAAGGAAAAAAAATACAAAAGCTTTCATTTGTGAAGTGCTTCTTCAGTACAGTGTCGAAGTCCTTCACACTCAATGAATAACATTCCGCGTGAGCACTCTATTAACGTAATGGAACATGGCAGCCAATTTGCACACTCGGCTTTCTCACACTCGTAATGAGATAACCAGATAATGCATTTATTGATTCTGATTGAGGAATAATTGTTGCAGGAATGTGTCTTCAACTCTGTGAATAACATTATGGATGTAGAATGGCTGATACTCGAGCATGCATTTAGCATGAGCAACTAAACTGGAATTCCCTGCCTCCACAACTCCTCCATTGGGAATTTGCTTCATTTCTACGCAAACCATCCATTTTTAAAGGCAGCAAATATCTTGCAGGAAAACAGCCACAAATACGGTGCTGCGTGGAAGGCTCTCTTGGGCCTGCTAGCTCAACACAGATCAACAGAGAAGTGGTTTTCTCAAATACAAATATGTTTTATTCATAAGATACATAACTCCCAGAGACACAAAGTGCTGGAGTAACTCAGTGGGTCTGAAGAAGGGTTCTGATCTTAAACGTTACCTATCCATGTTCTCCAGAGATTTTTAGACTTTGAAGATACAGCGTGGAAACTGTTCCTTCGACCCACCAAGTCCGTGCCGACCAGCGATCAAGGAACAAGTTTACAATTTTACCGGTCAATTAAACTACAAACCTGTATGTTTTTTGGAGTGAAGGAGGAAACCCCAGTGAAAGCCCCCACAGGGAGAACGTACAAACTCTGTACAGACAGCACCCATAGTCAAGACCGAACCCAGGTCGAAGGCAGCAACTCTACCGCTGCACCACTGTACCATCCCTAGCCTGACCCGCGAAGTTACTCCAGCACTTTCTGTTTTTTTTCGCGTAAACCGGCATCTGCAGTTCCATGGGTCTACGAAACGTATAAATTTGGAATGGTGTTGCACAAAATGAGTGGAATTTGGCAGGTTTCATGGGGCAATCTATGAACCTACCTTGCTGAAAGGAATTCATAAAGATTTGGTTCTCAACTGAAATTGGTGCTGGCACCAAGAACCTACTGTGGTACAAGAGCAGTGAGGCATCACCTGGTGAGTGCTTTGGATTGAAGATATCAAGGCACTCGTCAAAGAAGAAGAGGGCTTCACCGGCAGAGTTGTCTGTTCTTGGGAGAGGAATGGATTGTTTTTTGTCGTGGTCTAACCAACAATACTGCTGGTAGTTTCTGTCACGGAGCCTACCCCCTTCCTTTCTAGCGTGAGCGCCAAGCTATTTGAGAGTCACACATTTCTGTTCCAGTGTTATAACGGCAACATCAAACATGCAAGATAAATACAAATTGCTGGAGTAACTCAGCGGGTCAGGCATCATGCCTGGAGAGAAGGAGCTTTTCCTTTCCTCGCTGAGTTACTCCAGCATTTTGTGTTTATCTTCGGTGTAAACCAGCACCAACATTTTCTTGCTGCACACTACCTCTTATACATTGCACTGGGTGTATTCTGCCTGGGTATATCCGGTCTGAAGAAGAATGCCAACAGATTCACTGCGATGTTCCCAAACCTTTGTGCATTGACCTACTACATGCATGAAAACATGCAACTCAGAGTCTCATCATGTGCTGCGTGCTTTAGTAAATGTCCACTGCAGTTTGCTGTGCATTTCCCCTTTAGTTCTATGGTACGTGTAGTGAAACATACATTATTTAATTAGAAGACTACTGCGTTTCTGTTATAACCGTTTACGGTCTAAGAAGCCCACTCAAACATCCACTGTGGGAGGTGTGAAATGTATAATTGCTTCACTGCTCTACAATTCCATAGTGATTGGGTTTAATTTAAATAATCCTTTTCTCGGTTAGTATTAAATGCGTTCCATATTGTGACCAGGCAAACTTAAGCATTACCATATTTAGGCTGATTTAGGATAATCACTGCACTCCGGAAGTGGCGGCGCTGCGTGGCAGCTGCGGCTCACCTGCAGTCCGTCTGTTTTTTTCTTTTTTTTCGTCCTTTTGTGTCTGTTTTTAGTTAGAATTTTGGTTTATTAGGCTGTGTTTGTGTGTGGGGGGGGGGGGGGGGGAGGGTGGGAGAAACAAGGTTTTAGTCTCTCCCTTCGGGGGGATGCGACCTTTTCTTGTCGTGTCCCCCGTCACCGTCTCCGTCTGTGCTGAGGCCTAATGGCGGAGCTGGTGGCCTCGGAGCTGTGGCGAGCGTTCAGAGCTCCAGTGTTCCAGCGGCGGCGGCGGCGGCCCGGCTTCGGGGCTTCGGGGCTTCGGGGCTTCGGCGCTCCAGCAGTTGCTCCAGCGGTGCTCCAGCAGCGGCCCGGCATTGGCGCTCCGGCGGCTCTCCAGCGGGTGCTCCAGCAGCGGCCCGGCTTCGGCGCTCCGGCGGCTCTCCAGCGGGTGTTCCAGCGGCGGCCCGGCTTCGGCGCTCCGGCGGCTCTCCAGCGGGTGCTCCAGCAGCGGCCCGGCATTGGCGCTCCGGCGGCTCTCCAGCGGGTGTTCCAGCAGCGGCCCGGCTTCGGCGCTCCGGCGGCTCCGGCGGCTCTCCAGCGGCTCTCCAGCGGGTGAGCAGCGGCCCGGCTTCGGCGCTCCGGCGGCTCCGGCGGCTCTCCAGCGGCTCTCCAGCGGGTGCTCCAGCGGCGGCCCGGCTTCGGCGCTCCGGCGGCTCCGGCGGCTCTCCAGCAGGTGCTCCAGCAGGTGCTCCAGCGGCGGCCCGGCTTCAGAGCTCCGGCGGCTCCAGCGTTCCCGTGGTCGATCCTGGCTGGGGGCTGTGGTGGTGTTCCGGCGTTCCGGCGGAGGCGGCGGTGGCGGCCTGGCTTCGGAGGCTCGGCCGCGGGCCTGGTGGACGATGACATCGAAGGCCTGGATTGCCTCAGTACAGAGGGGGAACAAGTAGGGGAAAATGACAAAGACCTTAAGACTTTTGCCTTCCACCACAGTGTGGAGGTGCTTGGTGAACTCACTGTGGTGGATGTTAAATTATGTGTTTATTGTGTGTTTTGTTTTAATTTATTACATGTTATGACTGCAAGGTAACAAATTTCGTTCAGACCGAAAGGTCTGAATGACAATAAAGGAATCTGAATCTGAATCTGAATCTTCTTTTCTTCTTTGATAATACAGTGGCAATTCATCTGTCCTTTGACACAATCTACATGTCCAGCCTACAAACAGCCCAGTCTGTATCGGGCTTCTCGTCATAGTCAACAATATCAAGCCTGAGTCTCCATGACATTTTTAACCTGTCAATCCTTATTTCTATAAGTATGAAGGAACTGCAGATGCTGGTTTAAACCAAAGATAGACACAAAATGCTGGAGTAGCTCAGCGGGACAGGCAGCGTCTCTGGAGAGAAGAAATGGGTGACGTTTTGGGTCAAGACCTTTCTTCAGACGGACTTATTTCAAATTATACTGTCTGATTATTCTCACATTTCATTATTCGCACTACTGAAAAAAGTGACAAAATATTTGTTTATATCATCAGGTCTGTTATTGTTTTAAACACACTTTAAATAAAACCTCTACTATTTCCTGCTCTATCCCCTTTTTAACATCCTCATCCTATGTTTTATTTTCCCTTCATTTTTCCCACATCCGCTTTGATCTAATAGTAAACCCAAATGGGTCATATGGCTCTTATTCATTTTAAATCCTCTAGTTTAGTTTAGTTTGGTTTAGTTTATTATTGTCACGTGTACTGAAGTACAGTGAAAAGCTGTTGTTTGTCACAGCTATCCAGTCAAAGAAAAGACCACACGTGATTGCAATCAAGTCATCCATAGTGCACAGATCAACGACATTTAGTGCAAGATAAAGTCAAATAAAGTCCACTTAAAGATAGTTCAAAGGTCTCCAATAGGGTAGCTGGGAGGTCAGGACCATACTAATGAGAGGACTGTTCAGGTGCTTAATAACAGCTGGGAAGAAACTGTTCCTGAATCTGGAGATATGCATTTTCAAACCAAGAATACCAGTGCCCCCTTTATTTCTCATGACAATGTGGCTGGATTGTACAATTTAAATGGGGTAACATACTCATTAAATTAATGAAGAGGGAAATAGATATGAATGCATAAAACAAGAGAATACACCACTCCTTGTAACTGAATTTTACAAAAGAAAAGAAACTCAGTCAAGATTTGTGGACGAGTCACAAGAATATGAAATCTTTGCACATGTTATGGAGTAAATGACAATGGCACGGCAGAAGCTAACCCAATCATAAAGAATTCCTTTAATAGTGACCTTTGGCATTTTTTGTAAACTCATTTGCTTTTCATTGTGATTTTTTAAATGAAAGAGTGTCATCATCATTAGAAGACTTGTTAAATTCAGTTGGTTCTAAAGACCATGAATTAGCATTCACTCCCCTTGCACTTCTCTGCCTGCTGGGAGATGCTGCATGGAAGAGTTTCTGTGCAAGGCTCTATGTGGGAGTTGATTTAACATCAGTAGAGTTGTGATCATTAATCCAGAATGCTTCAACAATCTTGCTATTTCTGCCATGTGTGTTAATGTAGCTCTGCCATGCTGCTAGCCTCATTAACTTCAATAAGCCCCCTTGCATAATCAGCAGAACTTGCTGCTTAAATAAAGATATTCTTTCACACAGAGAAAAGATATAACACCAAGAATAAAATGATTGGGTTTTTTTCTGCAGCCACGATGAGAGATGGCTAAACCATATGACCGATTGACCCAGCATCTCAGTCTCAAATCACATTTTTACGGTTGCCGTGAATTTAATCATTGATTCTGTAATTATTTAGACGGTAAACAATTTCAAGGTTTTTCAAATCTTTGAGACTTCACAGGCTAGTGTTATCCAAAAATAATAAAATTGAGTTATGGTGACAAAACAGGAAAATAGGACCATACGACGACACAGAGAGCTGGCATGGTTGATGAACACAATGGCCTCTGTCTGTGTTGGAAAATCTGATCATCTGCAACAATCCGTGGCCGCCATCATAGAACTCTTATGTAGGGAGCAATTGCACATGCTGGTTTAAACCAAAGACAGACACAAAAAGCTGGAGTAACTCAGTGGGTCGTAAGGTCTAGGAGTAGACCCATTCAGCCCATCAAGTCAACTCTGCCATTGAATCAGGGCTGATCTATCCCTCTGTCCTAACCCCATTCTCCTGCCTTCTCCCATAACCTCTGACACCCGTACTAATCAAGAATCTATCTATCTGAGGCAGCATCTCTGGAGAAAATGAATAGGTGATGTTTCGGGTCGAAAGGTCACCTATTCCTTTTCTCCAGAGATGCTGCCTGACCCGTTGAGTTACGCCAGCATTTTATGTCCATAATAGAACTCTTGCCTGACATGGGATATGGGAACTGGGTGGGATTAAGTTTCCTTTTGAATATCAAGAACAGACAATAGTTTTGTAGCCTTGTCCTGCTCTCATCTCATACATTTTTTTCTCTGCTTTATTTAGTTCTACATTACTAGATCCTGTGGGGTTCTTGAAAACATAGTCCGGAAATGGTCATTTCCTAGTCCCTATCCCCTTGACCTAATCTTCTGGAATTTTTCTTTCAGACTAATGCTTGCTCCAGTTCTTGCACATCCCTCTGCACTATACCA
Organism: Okamejei kenojei; assembly: GCA_035221665.1. Classification (NCBI taxonomy): domain Eukaryota; kingdom Metazoa; phylum Chordata; class Chondrichthyes; order Rajiformes; family Rajidae; genus Okamejei; species Okamejei kenojei. Next base: position 31,480,203 of record CM069162.1, read on the forward strand.
TCTACCACCAACACTGACCTCCTCACTCTTCAACTCAATCCAACTCTACCGGTTTAAACCGAATATAGCGCTGGGAGCCGGCAGCCTTGCCTGTAGCTGTTCGTCCTTCCCACTTTTTTTTGTTTTTAATATGTCTAAAAGTATGTTTTAGTGTGGGGGGATGGGGGCGGGAATTGGGGGAAACTGTTTTTTAGTCCCTTATCTCAGTGGAATGCGACATTTCTCCTAGTTGCATTTCGTGCTCCCTAACAGCTTGGATTGGTGCGGCCTTTCCCGGAATTGGGTCCAGAGTTTCAGCAGCGGGCACAGCGCTGAAGCGGGCAATCCCTTGCCGGGGGTCGCTAGAAGAAGTGCTCCGATCGCAAGCCCGCGGACTATGACATCCTGAAGCCGCGGGCTGCAGAGCTTCTGGCCGCGGGCACTGCGTGGACTTTAAGAGCTCAGACCGTCGGCCTGCAGCGTATAACATCGTGAAGGCCCGGTCGCCGGTAGGAAGCAGCCGATTCGGGACCTCCAAGCCGCGGAGTGTCCGTCCGTCCCGACCTCGGAATTTTGAGCATCCCGACGAGAGTGCCTGTACATCAGGCCATCCGTAGCGGCGACTGCAGAGGGTTCATGGCCCCGACCACGGATTAACAAAGGAGGAGGACTGACAAAGTTATTGCCTTCCACCAGTGAAGAATGTTGATTCCACTGTGATGGATGTTCATGTTGTATTCATTTGTGTAGTGTGCTCTTTTGTTTGCATGGCTGCATGGTAAATACAATTCAACTGTACCTCAACTGGTGCATGCGGCAATAAATGTGAACTTGAAATGCAACACAGGTGTAACTCAGCGGGACAGGCAGCATCTCTGGAGAGAAGGAATGGGTGATGTTTCGGGTCTAGACTTTAGGGAGGAGGCGATACAAAGATAAGGAAGTGTGAAGGTGTGAAAACAGGGCAAAGGGAATGGAGATCAAGGAAAATGTAGAATAGATCAATGTTAGCTGGGAGAAGGTAACAAAGCCAACAGAGATAAAATGTAGTCGGAGACAGTCAGACTGGTCGGATAACTGGGGAGGGGGAGGGATGGAGACAGAGGGTAAGCAAGGGTTATTTGAAGTTAGAGAAGTCAATTTACCGGTTTAAAGCCTCATTAATTGCGATTCATCCTTTTAACTTTGATGTTGATTCTGTCCCATTGATACGCTTCTGTCTTATCTTACTAGAGAATAGACAATAGGTGCTGGAGTAGGCCATTCGACCCTTCGAGCCAGAACCGTCATTCAATATGATCGTGGCTAATCATCCCCAATCAGTACCCCATTCCTGCCTTCTCCCCATATCCCTTGACTCCGCTATCTTTAAGAGCTCTAACTCTCTCTTGAAGGTATCTAGAGAACCTGCCTCCACTGCCCTCTGAGGCAGAGAACTCCACAGACTCACAACTCTCTGTGTGAAAAACTATTTCCTCATCTCCGTTCTAAATGGCTTGCCCCTTATTTTTAAACTGTGGCCCCTGGTCCTGGACTCCCCCAACATTGGGAACATGTTTCCTGCCAGTGCTGCCATGTTGGTGCCAGTGTCCCATAAAAAGGGACAATTTTTCATAAACTTGTCAAACATTTTAGTTTTCCCAACTGTATGAAAATTTACATAATCTTGTAGATCTGACTTGGCCAATAATATGTATTCAGGAGTCAAAAACGTTTTATTGTCATATGTCCTGAAATGGAACAAAAACATTAGAGAAAATGTAAGTTTCGATCTGCCAGGTACTTTCCTCGATTTTGTAAAGAATAATTTTGTTTGTTGGAGGAATTCCGCGTGCGTTGAATTAATCAGAAGTAAACGGTTAATAAGTTTCCCAAAACTGAAACATTTGCTTCCTCTTTGAATTTTCCTTGTTGAAATTAAGACCTAATAGTTACCCGTTAACTTATTTATTTGTGGTTGGAAAGTTCATAAATTCCCTTCTCTCCTCACTACTTTTACACTCCAAATATTACAGTTACCTGACCGATATTTATCTTTTCATATTGAATACGCTCATTTATTGGTTTTGGCAATTCTCCAAGAGTTTCTCAATCTAATAAAACCTCCAATGCCGGTTTTGCGTAAGTGACATTTCAGTGAAGCAACATGTGATCAGCTTTCAGCTTCACAACATTAGAATTCTAAATTGTGCATGACCTGATCTGTTGAGGTCACCGTGCTAAACCTCCCTGTCAGAAATATTAGATATGCTTGTCTTTCTCTTGTTATTCCCTTGTTTACTTTCGTGTAGTCAAAGGCAACTAACATGTACTGCACTCTCTACATTCCCTGTCTGCAGTTTGATTTGTGTCACTGTTCAATCCATTTCCGTAATAAAGTTTAATATTGGTCATTTATGCCACGATATATTAAGGATATGCGAGGGTTGAACAATGTAATTTTTTTTCTGGAGAGAAGGTGTCAGAGGAACAGGAGAAGAATCCTTCTTGATTATATTCAACCCCTGACACTCCCTCACTCGTTCTCAGCTAGCCAACAATGGCCTGTTTCCTTGATCATCGTTACTTTTTTGCATATCTTTCATTCATTTGTTCTATATCTCTCTACATCACCGTCTATATCTCTCGTTTCCCTTTCTCTTGACTCTCAGTCTGAAGAAGGGTCTTGACCCGAAACCTCACCTATTTCTTTTTTCCAGAGATGTTGTCTGACACGCTGAGTTGCTCCAGATTTTTGTGTCTATCTTCAGTTTAAACCAGCATCTGCAGTTCCTTCCATCACACTCACTTTCCAGTGGCATTATTGAACCTTCACCAGCAACTCAAGAAAGTGTTGAACTGCTGCCTTCTCAAATGAAATTGAGGAAGGGCAATGATACTGTATTTGCCTGCAATGTCCAAAATCCCCAAAAAGGAATAAATAATATAATTTCAATGCAGCCCAGTTCACTTGAAGCCTTCTTCAATAACATTTTACACTGTGTATGATGTTTCTGAATCAGAAGTTGAAGATTGCCCTTGACTTGACCCACTGCAAATTACTTCCATCCTGGGAATCATTCAGTATCAGGTCCAAAAGCCTCAGCCGTATTATCCGTTGGTGACTGACAGATTGATCACTTAAATGCGCTCTGCTGCGGTAATTTGATATATAATGTTGTGAAATAGCTGTTATGTCAATTAGTTTTAGCTTAATAAAAATCAGCATAAAATGACCATAAAATCATCTTTCAGACTGTATTGCAGCCTTTTGAACATTGATAATTGCATCCATTTTAACCTCTCTCGCCTTATTACTTCAGTTGCTACTGTCCACCAGAACAGACTGTTAAAGCTAGTAAGTCAGTTCTCTGGATATTTCCCAAGGTAACCAAGATAATTACCAAAGGTTGACAAAAATGCTGGAGAAACTCAGCAGGTGAGGCAGCATCTATGGAGCGAAGGAACAGGTGCTCCCCTTAACATCAGTCTGAAGAAGGGTCTCGACCTGAAACGTCGCCTATTCCTTTGCTTCTTAGATGCTGCCTCACCCGCTGAGTTTCTCCAGCATTTTTGTCTACCTTTGATTTTTCCAGCATCTGCAGTTCTTTCTTAAAGATAATTACCTAGGTGCTTTACTAAAAATAGACACTCCAATACCATGTCTGAACCCCATGATCACTACCCCCAAGAAGGACAAGAGCAGCAAATGAAACTCCTTGACCAACAATCTCTGGTGACGAGCGATGGATGAATGTGAAGGAATCTTCAGTGGAGCATAATGTTAGGCATAGACCTGTTGAACAGACAGCAATATTCATTCAACCACCAGCTTCTTCTGGTGGCTCCAACATCCGTGGGGGGTTGCCGGGCCTACTGGAAGGCTCGGCCCCTCTCCCCAGGAACACTCCCAGCCATGCCGCTTGCTCTCTGCAGTACAAGATAAAGTCCAGTAAGGTCCGATTACAGATAGTCCGAGGGTCTCCAACGAGGTAGATGGTAGCTCAGGACCGCTTTCTAGTTGTTAGTGGGATGCTTCAGTTGCCTGATGATTGCTGCATTTAAACTTTAAATTGTAGAATTCTTCAGACTGAAGAAGGGTCTCGACCCGAAACGTCACCCATTCCTTCTCTCCGGAGATGCTGCCTATCCCGTTGAGTAACTCCAGCATTTTGTGTATGTCTTCGGTTCAAATCAGGATCTGTAGTTCCTTTCTACACATTGGGTTAATGGCCATATTAGTCAGGATAAGTTACAGGGAAATAAATGGAAGAATGGGATTGATGGACTGCTCTGGGAACCAGCATAGGCACGGCCTCCTTTGTATGTCATGAGAAAAGATAGGCCAACAACATGTTTAACCACCTGAAAACATTATGACTGACAGGATATTGATTTTAGATTTTACAATGGCATTGCAGATAATGCACCATTCTCTCAATCTTGCACTACACTGGTGGCCTGACTTATGTGCTCAAATAGTGAAGCATAGCGTGAATCTACCGCTTTCCTAATGACACAAGAGTGCTCCAAAGTAGTTCAAGTGGACAACTGGAACATACAGTAGCTCTAAATTGCTCAGTAATGGGGGAGTTATCCAGCATATCCTTTCACCCTGTTCAAATGGTTGAGATTTTAATTGAAGGTTTTCTTCCAAATGTTGTCTAGCAATGCTTTGAAAATCTCACAGAAACCCTCAGAATTCTCTCTGATGGTTCAGAGCAGTAAAAAATCTTTGGCCTGTTAAAGGCACATCTCATTTGGTCAATCAATCACGATCAAAGCAATCGTACTATGTACACATAGCAAAGACTGCAACTGTATTAATATATTTCCCAAGATTAAAACGGAATATGATGAGAAATGCACCATAAAATGTAATCCATCTGGAGCCTTTACAGGTGTAAGAAAGAACTGCAGATGCTGGTTTAAATCGAAGGTGGACACAAAATGCTGGAGTAACTCAGCGGGTGAGGCAGCATCTCTGGAGAAGCATCTCGTCCCAAAACGTCGCTCATTCCTTCTCTCCAGAGATGCTGCCTCACCCGCTGAGTTACTCCAGCATTTTGTGTCCACCTTGGAGCCTTTACATAACGTTGATGCAGAGTAGTATTCATAATTTATGCTGATAAATCCCCACCTCAGATAAAGACCCGGGAAGCATTAAATTATTAATTTGTAAATATTTAAACTGTGATGCAGATGAAGATGCCGCCTGTCCTGCGGAGTTACACCAGCATTTTGTGTCTTATCTTTGGTGGAAACCAGCATCTGCAGTTCCTTCCTACACAATCTCGCCCTCAATGTCAGCAAGACAACGGAGGTTGTGATTGACTTCAGGAAGTAAAGCAATACACACAGTAGAGATGGTAAAAAGCTTCTAGGCTCTTAGGAATAAATATCACCGGCAATTCCTCTTGAACGAGCCATTGAAGCTCTGGCCAGGGAAGCACCCCATTGGCTCGACTTCTTGAGATGGCTTAGAAAGCTCGGCATGTCTCCAACAACCCTCACCAACTTCTACAGATGTATTTTATTGCGATGGTTTGGAACAGCTCCATCTGAGACTGCAAAAGATTGCAGAGTTGTGGACGTAGCCCATACCATCACACAAACCAACCTCCCTTCCATTGACTCCATCTACATTTCACTCTGCCTCGGCAAGGCCAGCAGCATCATCCAGGACCAGTCTCACCCTGTCTCACAGCTGTCATCAAGCAACTGAACCGTCTCGTCAGCAGCTAAAGTGCAGTCCTGATCTTCCATCTACCTCATTGAACTATCTTTAAGCGGACTTTATTGGACTTTATCCACTATATGGACACTGTGGACGGCCTGATTGTAATCATGTATAGTCTTTCATTGACTGGATAACAGACAACAAAAAGATTTTCATTGGACCTCAGCACACGTGACAATAATATACTAACTAACCTGATCTAAGCTGACCAGAGAAAGAATCAATGTGGCAAATCAGCTTAATATGATCAGCAGACTGGACTTCCAAATAGGTTATTCTCAGATGGTAAGTTTGAATATTGATCCATGGAATATAATGTTGATGATTTATTCTATTCATCTTTATGTTCAGTTCCTGCACATTATTGACTGCAAGGAATGCTCTTATCAATACGCATCCTGTTGGTATAATTTCTTACCTGCTTCTTCCATTGTTCCTTTTCACATTTGAGATTGAGGTCATCTTTCTCTGTTAGCTTTCCCTTCCCTAGTCTGAGCAGGAAATTAGAGTTTAAAGGAGAAACTTCAACTTCAATGAGGTGAGAGAGGAAGTTAAAACAATTCAATAATTGAATCACAGGTAATGTTGGGGAGCTTAGTTTTGTCACGTGTACTGAGGTACAGTGAAAAGCTTTTGTTGGTCAGCGGAAAGATTATACCTGATTGCAACCACGCCATCCACAGTATGTGATAAAGGGAATAATGTTTAGTGCAAGATAAAATACAGTAAAATCCAATTAAAGGTAGTCAGAACCTGCAAGAGATAGGGTTAAGTGACCATGGCACGGGTGACTTTCCCCCGTAATGGGGTTAGTGAGTAAAGTGGGGTGTTTAGCAATTTGAACCCACGGACGTATTATTATTTGGAGAACCACCGGGATTGGCCTACACCATGTCTGTGTAGGCCAATCGGGTATGATCAATATGCCTGAAGCAGAATCCAGTTGTATTTTCTGCAATACCCGACTGAGGAGGCAGAATGGGGGAAGTGAATAGCAGAACCATTTCCCCCAATGGAGTGAAAAAGCATCCATAGCTACTGCCCCAGGGTCTGGTTCCCAAGACACATACATTGGTATCTGATAGTTCAATCTGGACGCAAAGAGGTGCTTATTTGGTGTACCAGAGTTAGCTATAATTTGAGCAAATATTTGGGGGTCCAACAAACACTCGATGTTATCATTGAACACACAGGACCTGGTGTCTGCCACTGTGTTGAGCTTCCCTGGTAGATAGGACGCTGTAAGCCAAATATTGCTTTCAATACACCAGTGCCAAAGTGTGTTTGCCAATTCGTCACAAGATAACGACCTGATACCACCCATATGATTTATGTAAGCCACCACCGTGGTATTATCTATTTGAAGGCGGACATGTAAATGCTGTAAATTGGGGCAGTATGCCCTCAGACCATGGAAAGCCCCAAGCATCTCCAAATAATTTATCCCGTGTGTCTGAAGGAGGTAGACTCGTGAGGATCCCATCTGTCCCCACAACTGGACGTGGTGTCAGTTGCACCCCAGCCTTGAGCGCTTGCATCAGTTTGTAACACGACTGACGGCTTGCTAGTAATGATGGGTTTGTAACACGCACTAAGATTGTCAACCCACCACTGTAGCTCAGATTTAGCCTTAATTGGTAGCCGTATCGGCCTGTCAAAGTGCCCAGCATTGGCTTGTAATGCAGAAATCTTTGCTCGTGGTAAGTTTTGATAGTGCAGTGGGCCGAATTGCGCAGCTGGAAATGTTGCAACCAGTTTCCCAATCACCCCGGCAGTATGTCGAATGGTCGGCACCCTGGCGCAAGCAAGGCTGGTACACGCATCTGTTATAGCAGATGCTTTGCTGGGTGGGATAGTGACTATCATTCGGGTCGTGTCAATAGTGAAGCCCAGATAGTCCATGATTTGAGATGGGGTGAATTAGGATTTGTCTGGATGGGTAACCCTAACGTCTCAAATAAAGATTTGGTCGCTGTGACTGCCAGCTCTGCCAATTGGAGGGTTGATCCCACTATAAGGATATCGTCTAGGTAAGCCATGACGATATAATGCTGTTGCCGTAGGATAGCCAGTATCGTTTTGACTATTTTGGTAAACAGTCTAGGGCTGTGGTGAAGCCATTGGGTAAAGCTTAAGATTGCCATAACTGCCCCTTCCAGACAAATTTTAAGAATTTCCTATGGGATTCTATGATGAGGACTGTATAGTATGCATCTTTGAGATCGATGCAAGCCATAAAGTACCCCTGATACAGTAGCTGCTTAGCGGTTTCAAAGGTTTCCATTTTGAAATGGGTATATTGTACGAATGTGTTCAGCTGAGTTAGGTCAATGATCCGACAACCTCCATCTTTTTTGGTTTTAGTAAAGATGTTGGACACGAACTCAATGGGTTCATATGTCATCTTCCCTATCACCCCTTTGGCTGCTAGCCGTAATATATCTGCATGTCCTTGCTCGATCTCTTAGTGAGAGAGCGCAAATGTGCGATGAGGTACATGCTGAATAGGGGGAAGTTGACCGTAATAAACTCTATGACATAGCCCCAAACACTTTATAAAATAAAAGTCAGTAGTTATTTTATCCCATGCACCACTGAAGGCCCGCAACCGTCCCCCTACTTGTGAGGGTACCATTGCTACGTGCTTAGTAGAACCAAACCCCCTTACCACCATGGTCAACAGCGGGTCCTGGTGAATGGTGGTTTGGGGGGACGTTGTGTGGCGTGACGAGGTGTCCTGTCCGGTGGGCGAGGTTTCCAAGTGGTATACGCCGGTTGCCGATAGGCGTATGCCCTCGATGAAGGTGGCTTCATGAGGCCGACTGCTTTGGCCTCCTTGTCCATCTCTTGTACCTTTTTCGGCAGGTCTTCCCCGAACAGCTGATGTGGAGGTGGAGTGGTGGAGGTACGGCACAACCCTGCAAATTTAGGGTTGAGCGTGGGCCGGATGGAGCTTTTTCGGAGACAATTAATCTCGAACTGGGCATTGCAGAGCAAGGCCAGGGCACCCTGCTGCTCACTGGACACGTTCCCCCACCGAGGGTCCTGGCGTATGCTGTGAGACCCGTGGAGAGGAGTTTCAGGACTTTCTGGAGGCATGCGTCCTGAGCTCTGGCGGTATGACTCAAATTCCCCCAAATTTGAGCATTGACCATGGGGACATTCAGATTAACGCAATTCTCCGGTGGCTTGAATTGGTCCATGGTGTCGTTGAGGAACCCGTTCCTGTAGCTGGTGTGAGGTGAGATAGTTAATCGTCCCCGCCAGTGTTGGAGGTAGTGGCCCCCCTGAAGGAGGCGCAGTAGCAAATTTGCCCACGACCTCCAGTAGGTCCTCATCTGTCCTGCTCTTGTTGAACCAGGTGCTCCACCATTTGCTCCAACCGGTCCATGCGACCGTCGCTACTGCGCGTAGCCGACAAGCCGACTTCCTCAGGCTCTGCAATGTTGCTGGGGCTTCTACCAGCAGACCTCACCCCCATGAAAGGCGGAAAGTGATCTGGTGGCAGGAGGTCGTCAACACCTGCTCCTGCAGGCCCGTATGACGCCCGCACAGACCCTCCACTAGTCGCCCACGAGCGGACTGTGGCGGTCCCCGTGCCTGCTGGGAAGGCAGTGGATAAGAGTCGGTGCGGCCCCCGGCTCCCCGGAGTCTGTGCAGGCTTACCCCTACTTCTGACATTATGTCTCAGTAGGGTGCATGGTCGGCAGCAGCCCCAGGCAAACTGATCGACCGCATGTGGCTGCCACCGGCTTGCACTCGAGCAGACCCCGGTGTGAAGCTGGCAGCTCCTGCTCCTGCAGGGCTGCTCGACTCCGCAGCAGCGCGACCGGCCCGCTCTAAGTCAGGAGACCCCGGCCGCTTCACGAGACCTGCTTCAGCTGTGGGGCTCGACGCCGGCGCGGTCCTCCCCCCCCTCGGCCCTCGCGGGACCTGTAACAGACGAGGTGTTGCCGTCGCCGGTGTGCGAGGTACGCCTCGTACCTCTTGCTCACCCCCCTCCCGGGGGATGGAGACACAAAATCAGGGAGACGAGTCGGGCGCTGGTGTAACAGGCGCGCCCGACTTCCGCACCTTTTCACCAGGCCGTTTCCCGGAAGCCGCCGGTCTTGTGAACAGCTCCGGAGAAGTGTCCCGTGGACCAGAACTCCTGCAGCGCTTGGAAAGCTTACCTTTCCCTTTTCCGTCTATCGTTACCTGCAGGGAGAAACACAAGGACTCCTACCTGCAAACCAGCGTAAGGTTAGTGAACTTACCTTTTTCTGGTCCTGTTGAAGGAGCTGTGGAGAGAGTGCACTCCCCCCCCCCAGCATGTCGTAGCAAATGCGAGCGACGATATGACGCACATGCGTGCTGGCGGGGTCTTCACGAAGTCACTCACGTGACTCCGAAGTAAAATAGAACTATATCCTTGGAACTTTAATGGGATAAAAGCCAAATGCACTCGTTGAAAGTTACACAAACACTACACAGGCCCATTGGGCAGAAAGGCCTTAACTGTCATAATTTCATAAAATCATGTGATAGGAACAAAATTAGGCCATTTGGCCCATCAAGTCTACTGCACCATTCAATCATGGCTGATCTATCTCACCCTCCTAACCCCATTCCCCTGCCTTCTCCCCTCTGACACTCGTACTAATCAAGAATCTATCTATCTCTGCCTTAAATATATCCACTGACGGCCTCCACAGCCAACTGTGGCAAAGAATTCCACAGATTCACCACCCGCTGACTAAAGAAATTCCTCCTCATATCCTTCCTAACATAACGTCCTTTAATTCTGAGGCTATGACCTCTAGTCCTAGACTCTCCCACCAGTGGAAACATTCTCTCCACATCCACTCTATCCAAGCCTTTCACTATTCTGTACCTTTCAATGAGGTCCCCCCTCATTCTTCTAAACTCCAATGAGTACAGGCCCAGTGCCGACAAACGCCCATCATTAGGTTAACCAACTCATTCCTGGGATCATTCTTGTAAACCTCCTCGGGACTTTCTGCAGAGCACTTCTACCAAGCCCTGTGGACAAAGTGACCTCATAGCACAGTGAAATCAATGCGCAGCCATTATCTGAACCCTTGGGAACCGAAATGAAAGACTACATAATGATATAACAGCCTCAATATTTGTGTTGCAGCAGAAAGATTTGTTTGTATATAAAAACAATCTTATGTGCATAGTATAAGTTAAGCAAGTAGTGACCTGTCCAGTAGAAAGTTGGTGTTGTTAACCACACTCTTGTGTGATCGTTGCTGCAGACAGATGAAAAGAAACATCGGTTCTTCTCATTATAGCAAAGAGGGTTGCAGCAAGATAGGATACAAGCATTTAAATTGGTGAAAGGAATTAATAAAATAGAAATGAATAAAGTCATTGTGAATTGGAACAGGAGCGATTGAACAAGAGGCCAGGGCAGCAAGGTTTGGATGAAAAGGTCAAATAATGGAATTAAGTGTCACTTCCCTCAGAGGGCAGAGATACAGGGAATGTGCTGCTGCCTGAAATGGTTAGTGCAGTAACATACACTTTTAAAAGAGAGTTGGACAGATTTTCATTACAAAAGGTGTTAATGGATCTATAGGTCGAGAGCCTGCTGCGGATGAACTAATAAAAGGACTGGAATCTGAAGGAAAATACAAGAAGGTTGTACGGCAGAGTTGAGCTTCACTCCTGCCTTCACTTCCTCTCTCTGTCGGTGTGGCACGTGTAGGAAATATTAAAAATCAGTGGCTAATATTTAACACTTTTAGAAACATAGAAAAAATGGTGCAGGAATAGGCCATTCGCCCCTTCGAGCCAGCACCGCCATTCAATATGATCACGGCTTATCATCTAAAATTAGTACCCCGTTCGTGCTTTCTCCCCATATCCCTTGATTTCTCTGCCATATGCCCCCACTGTGGCAGAGAATTCCACAGATTCACAACTCTTTGGGTGAAAAAAGTTTTTCCTCATCTCAGAACTTTTGAACTGGACACCAGGAAAATCCATGCAAGCTTTTCACTATACCTCGCTACATGTGACAATAAATTAAACTGATAAAAGGATATAAACAAGTGATATCTTTCATGACAAGTTTGGAACATTGGATTGTTCTTGCAGTTACTTTTGTAATGCAAGCAAATACAGAATGTAGCAAGACTGTATAGAGCTAAATGACATGTTTTTGGTGGTAATGATCAGGAGGCAAATAATTATGTTTAAGAATGTACTGCAGATGCTGGAAAAATCGAAGGTAGACAAAAATGCTGGAGAAACTCAGCGGGTGAGGCAGCATCTATGGAGCTGGTGTAGGTGACGTTTCAGGTCGTGACCCTTCTTCAGATGTCTGAAGGCAAATAATGGTCAGCTTCTGCATTTCAAATGGTAGAAGGTGATTTTATTTATACATCTGCCTTAACATCTCACCTGAAACATTGAACATGCTATTGTACTCACTCAAAGATAGACACAAAATGCTGGAGTAACTCAGCAGCACAGGCAGCATCTCTGGAGAGAAGGAATGGGTAACGTTTCGGGTCAAAACCCTTCTTCAGTACTCACTCACCGCCCCAACAAAGCCCAGGTCACGTGGGCAAAACGATCCCTTTCAAAGGCAGAGGTATCCACATCTAATTCTCAGACAAAAGGTCAAACAGATCCTTGCCAATATTGTTATTGACCTAAAAGTGCGGTTGTTCTATGGATGCTTTCAAGAGAGAGTTAGATAGAGCTCTTATGGATAGCGGAGTTAAGGGATATGGAGAGAAGGCAGGAACGGGGTACTGATTGTGGTTGATCAGCCATGATCACATTGAATGGCGGTGCTAGCTTGAAGGGCCGAATGGCCTACTCCTGCACCTATTGTCTATTGTCTAAAATATTAATTCTGTTTCTCCCTCCACAGATGCTTCTGACCAACTGAATGTTTCCAGCACATTGCGTTTATAGCCCCTTTTTCCAGTTACTTTCAACATAGATTTTGTTAGCCTTCATGTGGCAATCATTAATGGCTTGGAGAGATTGCAATCTATTATGAATTGATTCTCTTTAAATCATCATCAAAAACATTATTCAAATGAAACTTAATTTAAAATTATTTTTAATGCTGTAATTACAACTGGATGATGGGAGCAAAGGGGGAGGGGACGTTAAAAGAAGGTTGTGTGTGAAAGGTCAGCGGGAATGAGATCAGTCATAAAGTCATAAGTGAAAGGAGTAGAATTAGGCCATTCAGCCCACCAAGTCTACTCTGCCATTCAATCATGGCTGATCTATCTCTCTCTCCTAACCTCATTCTCCTGCCTTCTCCCCATAAATCCTGACACCCCACTATTCAAGAATCTATCTATCTTTGATAGCTTCTTTTATTCACTGCATTTATTTTTTTTTGTTTTTAGAGATACAGAGCGGAAACAGGCCCTTCAGCCCAATGAGTCTGTGCTGACCATCGATCCCCTCACACTATCCTATACACACTAGGGACAATTTTACGATTGTTACCGAAGCCAATTTACCTATAAACCTGTTAGTCTTTGGAGTGTGGGAGAAAACCCACATGGTCACGGGGAAAAAGTACAAACTCCATACAGACAGTACCCATAGCCAGGATTGAACCTGGGCCTCTGGCACTGTAAGGCAGCAACTCTACCGCTGTGCTACCGTGCCACTCCTAAAGATTGGGAAAGCAAAATTGCTTCATTATGATTGATTGTGATTTACCGTGATTTTCTTGTGAATCTACATTAAGGTTCCGGTTTGCTTTGGAAATGTATCATTTCTGCAGATACAGCATTGCATTTCAGCGATGTTGCACGTGCTCTCAACTGAAGGGATAGCTTTCTCAAATAGTCTTGCATTCTGTCAAATTTAACTCTGTTAAAGTTCTGTCGTTGTCTCCATGTTTTAAGCATTTTACTATTCCCAGGCGTGCTCTTGCTACTATTTCTTCTATACTTTCAGAATTATTTATAAATACCAGATCAAACTATTTCTCCTGACTTTGGAGGAGGAATCAGCTGAGGTGAAGATTCCTTAAGCGTTGACCCTTGCTGGAATGCGCAATGCCAGCAGGGACAGAAGCACTTCCTTTTACTTCAAACCATCTCAGTTCTGTTAGTGCTCTTCTGAGATGTGAAATGTTAGATCGGTCGACGCTCTGTGAAGTTGAAAGGAAATTTGAACTGAAAGAAAACCTCCTGCCTTTGCCTGGAATCAATGTGCAGATATTGTCTAGAGAGAGTGATTGGTATCTGACATGGAGCTGGAAGCCAACCAATCAGCTGGCGTGGGGTTAATTGCCTGAATACCCCATGGATCTCAACAATAATTGAATCGTGTCTTTATCATTTAAAATAGAAAAAGCATCTGATATACAGCAAGCTGTTGCTTTTCCAGAGCAAATTATTAGAACGCAGGTGAGGCTGTTGAAGGAAAGATTGGTGAGAATAAATGGTTTGGCAATTCATTAATGAAGGGGAGGAGGATTTGACCATTCACCCATCAGTAACCTGAGCAATGATACTGCTGAAGATAGACACAAAAAGCTGGAGTAACTCAGCGGGACAGGCAGCATCTCTGGAGAGGAGGAATGGGAGACCCTTCTTCAGACCTAGTCAGACCAAAACGTCACCCATTCCTTCTCTCCAGAGATACTACCTGTCCTGCTGAGTTACTCCAGTATTTTGTGTCTATCTTCGATTTAAACCACCATCTGCAATTGCTTCCTACACATGAACAAAGACATATTCAGCTCAAAGATGCTAAGAAGCTGAGCCCTGTGTCTTTGAACCACTTTTGATATTGTACAAGTATTTACAGTCCATCAGCAAAATGCTGCCGATGCTGGAAATCTAAAGTAAGAACAGGAAACATTCAGTGAAAAGTCATCGATCTGAAATATTAACTCTCTCCCCACAGATATCGCTGAATATTTCTGAGTTTATTTAAGAATTTGCTTTGACTTTTGCTGTGCTCCATGTTCTTTTGTGTAACAATGATCCAAGTAAATAATATAAGTTTGACACTGAATTGTACAGTGACCTTGAGAAAGGAAAGGAGTGCAGCTGAGCAGCCCGTGCAACCTCTGCAGTGCGTTTATTAAAGAAATAGTGTATTGTTAATCTGTCACTCACTCAGTGCTCTCTTATAGCTCATGAAAAACTTGTACCTTTCTCATCACAAGCGACGAAGAACTGCCCTTGGAGATCACAGTGCTGTCAGAAAGTCAAATTGTTGCATCAATTGCCTTTGGCTTCATTCTTTATTCATTCAGTGAAGTGATGTAGACATAAGGAATAGGAGTAGATTTAGGCCATTCGGCCCACCCAGTCTACTCCGCCATTCAATCATGGCTGATCTCTCTCTTCCTACTAACCCCATTCTCCTGCCTTTTCCCCATAACCTCTGACGCCCGTACCAATCAAGAAGTAGCAATGACATTGTTGGGAATATTATCCATCGCTAATTGCTCTTGGACTCTGGAGCCAGCGGGACTGTGGAGCCATCTTGTTGAGCTCCACCATTCACCAGGATCATGGTTGATCATCCACTTTGGTACCCCGTCCCTGCCTTTTCCCCATTTCTATTCATACCTTTAGCAAATATAATGTCTGCCTCCTTCTTGAATATGTTTAATAGCCTGGCCTTTACTGCCTTCTGTGTTGGAGAATTCCACAGTTTCACCACCCTCTGATCTAAAAGGCATTCCAGTGTCCTGAAGTATAACACTTTAAATCAAGATGGGTTTCATTATTTATCTTTAAACACTACAACTTCCATGGTGGATTTGAACTTGTGCTTCTAGCCCTATCGTCTTATATGTATATGTGTGTGTGTCAGTAAAGGGCCTGTCCCCCTTGGCCGTCATTTACGTGACAGGCCCGTAGTGACTGTCGTGCGACAGTCGCATGTCATCACGCGTCATCATGCGTCTGGAGCGCGTGACGTCATTTGAATACCCAGTTTATGATATTTACCCAGTTTATGATATTTACCCAGTTTATGATATTTACCCAGTTTATGATATTTAGATTAGATTATTTTATTTGTCGTTCAGACCTTTCGGTCTGAACGAAATTTCGTTCCCCTGCAGTCATACATATATATATTTTTTTAAATGACAGACCACACAATAAACACAAATTTAACATCCACCACAGTGAGTTCACCAAACACCTCTTCACTGTGATGGAAGGCAAAGTCTTAAAGTCTCTGTCTCTTCCCTTTTTGTTTCCCACATGGTGATTTATGGTGATTTTCTAAAATGTTCCCTTTTCTTGAGTGGTGCTAGCAATTGGAAAACTGCAGATGTAATGCCCTATTCAAAAAAGGAGGTGAATGAAAAGTAGCAAGCTGCAGACCAAATTAATCTGTGGGAAGAAACTGCAGATCCTGGTTTAATTTGAAGATGTACACAAAATGCAGGAGTAACTCGGTGGGACAGGCAGCGGGACAGAGAAGGAATGGATGATATTTTGGGTTGAGACTCTTCTTCAGTCTGATTCTCCAGAGGCTGCCGGTCCCACTGAGTTACTCCAGCATTTTGTATCACTTATCTATATTGGTATGTATTGGTATGTAATCTTTCAGGAATGTGTGTGCAAGGATTTCCAGTTCGTTCTGAAGACAAACATCTGCCAAACCCTCAATTTCTCATACCTCATGTGAATTGCCTGTTCCCAAAGATTGCCAACATTCCCATTGTCCTGAAAATGCTAAATTATTATCCACAATGTACTCTTAAATTGCGCGCGCTTATATCCATGACGCGTAAAAGGCGGGCCGACTGCGAATGGGCGGTGCTTGGCGACGCATGGTTACGCACAGTGATGTAATCATGTGTCACCACGCACTACACATACGAGGTCAGGATGTCAGCGTGCGACCGCAGTACGTCCGCGTGCGTAAGTGATACGCCACGCCGGTGGCGCGTGAAGATTTTGTGCAACACGAAATACTGGGGCACAGCGCGATACCGAGAGCAACTCCATATTCCTCCACGCCTCTCCATGCGCCCTTCCCACGCTACCCACACGCTACCCATGCATCACAACGCGACAACCACATTTTTGGAGGTTGCGTAAATGGCGTGCAAACGACGGCCAAGTGGGACAGGCTCTTTAGTTTGCATTTTGAGGAGATCGTATTCGGGTTTCTTGTGCATTGCTACCTGTTGCTTTGAGGTGATTTTACGACCAGGCAGTTCAACGAGCACTTAGGACCAGAGGTCATAGCCTCAGAATAAAAGGACATTCCTTTAGGGAGGAGATGATAATTTCTTTACTCAGAGGGTGGTGAATCTGTGGAATTCTTTCCCACAGAAGGCTGTGGAGGCCAAGTCAACGGATATTTTTAAAGCAGGGATAGATAGATTCTTGTTTAGTACGGGTGTCAGGGGTTATGGGGAGAAGGCAGGCGAATGGGGTTAGGAGGGAGAGATAGATCAGCCATGATTGAATGGCAGAGTAGACTTGATGGGCCGATTGGCCTAATTCTGCTGTATCCTCTAACTTATGAACTGAGAAGACAGCAAGACCAGTGAAAGCCCGTCCCTGCCCACACTTGTTGCTGTATCGTATCGAGGAAGGACATGAAACAGAATGTGTGCAATGGTGCAGAATAAGTAAGCACCGTGCGGTATTAATTATCTCTCGCTGTCGGCCCTGGAGGCCACCGCATGTTGTGATACCCATGACTGCCCTCCAGAATATGCAGAGATAAGCCTGCAGTGACAGCAGCCAAAACGAGGATTTGCCTAATTGTAAGCAACCGGAGTGACAGCAGATGAACCATGACTGGAGAATTCAGAAGAAAGAGTTTTAATAACTCAGTTCATCCAAGTTTCTGACACCATGGCAAGGAGCTCCTGTTTAACAGCCCTGGCTGTGTTACTCCATTATTTATTTATTCTCAACCACTTCTTGTGAGATATTATACAAGGCACTGAAGAAGCTAGTATTGTTTCCAAAGAGATTGCCGTGCCACATCTGATTATATCTTACTTGTATGAATGTGGCGACTGGGGATTTAACAATGTGCCACTCTCCGTACACATCCGAAAAAATCAAATCACAGCAACAAATTAGGATTAATTTATTTTTATTTCTTTCCCCTGAATGCCTTTATTTAAACTGTGAGTATTGACATTGTTAATGGGGAAGTGAGTTCACGAGTTACTGATCATAACAGCTCTGCTGATGCATTTACCAGGAAGCTAGATTGGGATGTTCAGATAGCATTTGATGAAGTGGGCGGTCACGGTGGCTCAGCGGTAGAGTTGCCGTTTTACAGTGAATGCAGCGCTGGAGACCCGGGTTCAATCCTGACTACAGGTGCGGTCTGTACGGAGTTTGCACGTTCGCCCCGTGACTGCGTGGGTTTTCTCCCACACTCCAAAGACGTGCAGGTACGTAGGTTAATTGGCTTGGTAAATGTAAAAAATTGTCCCTAGTGGGTGTAGGATAGTGATAACATGCTGGTCGGCGCGGACACGGTGGGCCGAAGGGCCTGTGTCTCTAAAACTAATAAAACTAAAGGTGGCAGGGGAGCAGGCTGATGAGGAATATAACAAAACTCTGAACCACTAGGACCAATTGCCACATGACCCCTTGTGGGAGCAGATTCTCTAGACTAACTATGGATAGAGAAGGTTCGTCTTAATTCTTTATTTGTTTTTGGCAATTATATTTATGGCTTAGATGCCTGTTATATTTCATTGGGTGCTTCATGGCCAATGTTCAGCACTCTGCTTCTCACTGTCCTGTGGACAGCAGAGCACTCTTTAGATAGCTGGCAATGTTTCATTTAATGCACAGAGCGGAAACAGGCACTGACCAGCGATCACCCATACACGAGCTTGATCCTACAAACCGGGAACGATTTACATAAGCCAATTAACCTACAAACCTGCATATGTTTGTGATGTGCGGAAAACTGGAGTGCCTGGAGAAAACCCACGTGGCCACAGGGAGGATGAACAAAGTCTGTACAGACAGCACCTGTAGTCAGATGGAACCCGGGTCTCTGGTGCTGTAGGCAGCAACTCTACCGCTGCACCACCATGCCTCCCCCAAAAGGGTGGTAATTTATTTTTAGTTTGTGGAGCTCACGGGTTTTGGAGGTAGTCTTGAAGTAAATGTTGAAGTAATGTTGAAGTACTGTTCTGGATGTCAGATGTGGGAGGTCAGGGAATCTGATAGCCCTCCAGACGTCCACATGTGCGCCAGGTGTGTCGAGATGGGGCTCCTAAAGGACTGTGTTAGGAACCTGGAGCAGCAGCTCGATGACCTCCGTCTGGTCAGGGAGAGTGAGGAGGTCATAGAGAGGAGCTACAGCGAGGGAGTCACTCGCAGACCACAGGAGGCAGACAAGTGGGTCACAGTTAGGAAGGGCAAGGGGCAGAGGCAGGGGCTAGAGAGTACCCCTGTGACTGTACCCCTTTGAGTACGATTGGAGGGGACAGCCTACCTGGGGGCAGCAACAGCGGCCGGGTCTCCGGCACAGAGACCGGCTCTGATGCTCAGAAGGGTAGCAAAAAGAGGAGGGCAATTGTAATAGGGGACTCTATATTAGGGGGTCGGATGGGCGATTCTGTGGACGCAGTCGGGAGACCCGGATGGTAGTTTGCCTCCCTGGTGCCAGGGTCTCGCATGTGTCAGAACGTGTCCAAAAGATTCTGAAAAGGGAGGGAGAGGAGCCTGATGTTGTGGTACACATAGGTACCAATGACATAGGCAGAAAAAGAGACGAGGCCCTGAAGGGAGAATTTAGGGAGTTGGGGGAAAGTTAAGGAGAAGGACCAAAAGGGTAACGATTTCAGGATTACTGCCTGTGCCGCGTGACAGTGAGAGTAGGAATGGAATGAGGTGGAGGATAAATGCGTGGCTGAGGGACTGGTGCAGTGGGCAGGGATTCAAGTTTCTTGATCACTGGGACCTGTTTTGGGGAAGGCATGATCTGTACACAAAGGACGGGTTGCACTTGAACCCGAGGGGGACCAATATCCTGGCAGGGAGATTTGCAAAGGCTACTGGGGAGACTTTAAACTAGAAAGGCTGGGGGGAGGGACTCGGGTAGAGGGGGCTAGGGGACAGGGTGTGGGGCAAGAGGCTGAGAAGAGAAGCACTCGGACCCAAAATGTAGGCGAGAAAGATGATAAAGATAATAGACAGAGAATAAGGGATGGTGGGTTTCTAAAATGTGTATATTTTAATGCTAAGAGCATTGTAAGAAAAGTGGATGAACTTAGAGCCTGGATTGACACCTGGAAATATGATGTTGTGGCAATCAGTGAAACATGGTTGCAGGAGGGCTGTGATTGGAAACTAAATATTCCAGGATTTTGTTGCTTCATGTGTGATAGAATTGGAGGGACCAGAGGGGGAGGTGTTGCATTGCTTGTCAGAGAGGATATTACAGCAGTGCTTTGGCAGGATAGATTAGAGGGCTCGTCTAGGGAGGCTATTTGGGTGGAACTGAGAAGTGGGAACGGTGTAGCATTAGGGTTAGGGGTGTATTATAGACCGCCAAATGGGGAGCGAGAATTGGAAGAGCAAATATGCAAGGAGATAGCAGATATTAGTAGTGAGCACAAGGTAGTGATTGTGGGAGATTTCAATTTTCCAAAAATAGACTGGGAAACACATTCTGTAAATGGGCTGGATGGTTTGGAGTTTGTAAAAAGTGTGCAGGATAGTTTTTTGCAGCAGTACATAGAGGTATCAACCAGAGAATGGGCAGTGCTGGACCTCCTGTTAGGAAATGAGGTAGGTCAGGTGACGGAGGTATGCGTTGGTGAGCACTTCGGGACCAGTGATCACAATACCATTAGTTTCAATATAATTATGGAGAGAGTCAGAACTGGACCTAGGGTGGAGATTTTTGATTGGAGAAAGGCTAACTTTGAGGGAATGCGTAAGGATTTAAAAGGAGTGAATTGGGACACTTTGTTTTATGGGAAGGATGCAGAAGAGAAATGGAGGACATTTAAAGGGGAAATTGTAAGAGCACAGAATCTGCATGTCCCTGTTAGGTTGAAAGGAAATAGTAAAAATTGGAAAGAGCCATGGTTTTCAAGGGAAATTGGACACTTGTTTCGAAAAAAGAGAGATATCTACAATAATTATAGGAGGCATGGAGTAAATGAGGTGCTAGAGGAGTATAAATTATGTAAAAAGAATCTTAAGAAAGAAATTATTAAGGCTAAAAGAACATATGAGGTTGCTTTGGCAAGAAAGTTGAAAGTAAATCCAAAGGGTTTCTACAGCTATATTAATAGCAAAAGGATAATGAGGGATAAAATTGGACCATTAGAGAGCCAGAATGGACAGCTATCTGCAGAGCCAAAATAGATGGGGGAGATATTGAACAATTTCTTTTCTTCGATATTCACCAAGGAGAAGGATATTGAACTCTGTGAGGTAAGGGAAAAAAGTAGAGTAGCTATGGAAACTATGAGATTCAAAGAGGAGGAAGTACTGACACTTTTGAAAAATATGAAAGTGGATAAGTCTCCAGGTCCTGACAGGATATTCCCTAGGACATTGAGGGAAGTTAGTGTAGAAATAGCAGGAGCTATGACAGAATTATTTCAAATGTCATTAGAAATGGGAATAGTGCCGGAGGATTGGCGTACTGCGCATGTTGTTCCATTGTTTAAAAAGAGTTCAAAGAATAAACCTAGCAATTATAGACCTGTCAGTTTGACGTCAGTGGTGGGCAAATTAATGGAAAGGATACTTAGAGATAATATATATAAGCATCTGGATAAACAGGGTCTGCTCAGGAACAGTCAACATGGATTTGTGCCTGGAAGGTCATGTTTGACAAACCTTCTTGAATTTTTTGAAGCGGTTACTAGGGAAATTGATGAGGGTAAAGCAGTGGATGTTGTCTATATGGGTTTCAGTAAGGCCTTTGACAAGGTTCCCCATGGAAGGTTGGTTAAGAAGGTTCAATCTTTGGGTGTTAATGGCGGAGTAGCAAGATGGATTCAACAGTGGCTGAATGGGAGATGTCAGAGAGTAATGGTGGATGGCTGTTTGTCAGGTTGGAAGCCGGTGACCAGTGGGGTGCCTCAGGGATCTGTGTTGGGTCCACTGTTGTTTGTCATGTACATCAGTGATCTGGATGATGGGGTGGAAAATTGGATAAGTAAGTATGCAGATTATACTAAGATAGGTGGTGTTGTGGATAATGAAGTAGATTTTCAAAGTCTACAGAGCGATTTGGGCCATTTGGAAAAGTGGGTTGAAAGATGGCAGATGGAGTTTAATGCTGATAAGTGTGAAGTGCTACATCTTGGCAGGACAAATCAAAATAGGATGTACATGGTAAATGGTAGGGAATTGAGGAATGCTGTGGAACAGAGAGATTTAGGAATAACTGTGCATAGTTCCCTGAAGGTGGAATCGCATGTAGATAGGGTGGTAAAGAAAGCCTTTGATGTGCTGGCCTTTATAAATCAGAGCATTGAATACAGGAGTAGGGAAGTAATGTTAAAATTGTACAAGGCATTGGTAAGACCAATTCTGGAGTATGGTGTACAATTTTGGTCGCCTAATTATAGGAAGGATGTCAACAAAATAGAGAGAGTACAGAGGAGATTTACTAGAATGTTGCCTGGGTTCCAGCAACTATGTTACAGAGAAAGGTTGAACAAGTTAGGTCTTTATTCTTTGGAGCGCAGAAGGTTAGGGGGGACTTGATTGAGGTCTTTAAAATGATGAAAGGGATAGACAGAGTTGACGTGGATAAGCTTTTCCCATTGAGGGTAGAGAAGATTCAAACAAGAGGGCATGACATGAGAATTAAGGGACAGAAGTTTAGGGGTAACGTGAGGAGGAACTTCTTTACTCAGAGGGTGGTGGCTGTGAGGAATGAGCTTCCAGCAGAAGTGGTGGAGGCAGGATCGATTTTAACATTTAAAAGTAAAGTGGATAGGTATATGGACCGGAAGGGAATGGAGGGGTATGGTCTGAGTGCAGGTAGATGGGACTAGGGGAAAACAAATGGTCGGCACGGACTGGAAGGGCCGAGAGGGCCAGTTTCCGTGCTGTAATTGTTACATGGTTATATGGTAAAGTTGATGAGTAACCGATTGCCACATAAAGGGGGAACACATGGTACCCAGAATATATTGGTGGTGTGGACATTCTGAATGGAGCAGGCTGTTTTATCCTCATCACACTCAGAGTGTGCAGGAAGGAACTGCAGATGCTGGTTTAAACCGAAGATAGACACAAAATGCTGGAGTAACTCAGCGGGTCAGGCAGCATCTCTGGAGAGAAGAAGGAATGGGTGATGTTTCGGGTCGAGACTCTTCTTCTGACTCAGATTGTGCTGAGCTGCCTCTGTATACATGTGAAGAGTATTTAATTGTATTTCTATCTGGCTATCTGCTGATCTGAGCTCGGCGGGAGGAGCAGATCCTGTGTGTCGGGACATGTGGACAGCAGGATGGGCCTAGAATGATGCAGCTGGTGGCCAGACCCTTGGCGATGAGGGCAGCTCACTAGCGAAAGGGGGAAGAACCACAAGAAGGTGTCTCTGTACAGCCCACCCCTGCAGTTACATCGCTGCTGAGGGTCTTCCTGCAACAGCTGGGCCTCATGGTTGGGAGACGTTGCTCAAGTTGGGAAACGGTAATGTCCAGATTCAGGAGCAGCTTCTTCCCGACAACCATCAGGTTAGAGTCATAGAGTGATACAGTGTGGCAACAGGCCCTTCGGCCCAACTTGCCCACACCATGTCCCAACATGTCCCAGCTACACCACCTCCACAAGTCCAACCTGCCTGCGCTTGGTCCATATCCCTCCAAACTTGGTCTATCCTTGTATATACAAGTAATTGAACACTACGATCTCCAACTGAACCGTGAACTACAAACTGCTTTAGTTGCTCTAGGGACTTTGATTTTGTTTTTGAACTATATTGAGTTTTTTTTATTTATTGAGCTTTGTTTGAGCTTTCTTTGTTTATTATATTATCCATTGAGTGCAATGTTTCCAAACTTGTTGAGCTGCTGCAAGTAAGGCTTTCATTGTTCTGTTATTGTCGAGAATTTCAATGACAGTAAAGCACTCTTGATTGTTGACTCTTGAGTATGCAGCAGCCAGTCGGAGCAGAGCCCTCCGTATGACGACTATGATGCACCCGGATAGAGAGGATGTTTCCACTAGTGGGAGAGTCTAAGACCAGAGGGCACAGCCTTAGAATTAAAGGACGTACCTTTAAAAAGGAGATGAGGAGGAATTTCTTTAGCCAGAGGGTGGAATCTGTGGAATTCATTGCCACAGAAGGCTGCGGAGGCCGTCAACGGATATTTTTAAGGCAGAGATAGATAGATTCTTGATTAGTACGGGTGTCAGGGGTTATGGGGAGAAGGCAGGAGACTGGGGTTAGGAGAGAGAGATAGATCAGCCATGATTGAATGGCGGAGTAGACTTGATGGGCCGAATGACCCAATTCTCCTCCTATCACTTATGAACATGATCACGTCATCACAGGACCTGATCGTGAGCAGACCATGGTCCGTGTGGAACTGCACGGTTGAGGCTGATCTCAAACAAAATCAGTGTGTAAATTAGTTCAATAAAGGGTCACATGGCAGTGGCAGGGAGATGGTATGGGAGGGTTGTACGGGCTCACCAGTGTACAGGCCAGGGACACACCAGTGTACAGGCCATGACCACACTGGTGTACAGGCCACGGGCACACC
The DNA here is from genome assembly GCA_035221665.1 of Okamejei kenojei. Lineage (NCBI taxonomy): Eukaryota > Metazoa > Chordata > Chondrichthyes > Rajiformes > Rajidae > Okamejei > Okamejei kenojei. Next base: position 31,504,601 of record CM069162.1, read on the forward strand.
AGTGTACAGGCCAGGGACACACCAGTGTACAGGCCATGACCACACTGGTGTACAGGCCACGGGCACACCAGTGTACAGGCCAGGGATACACTAGTGTACAGGCCATGGGCACACTAGTGTACAGGCCATGGGCACACTAGTGTACAGGCCACGGGCACACTAGTGTACAGGCCACGGACACACCAGTGTGCAGGCCATGGACACACTAGTGTACATGCCACGGAACACACCAGTGTTGCAGGCCAGGGACATAGTGTACAGGCCATGGGCACACTAGTGTACAGGCCACGGACACACTAGTGTACATGCCATGGGCACACTAGTGTACAGGCCACGGACACACTAGTGTACATGCCATGGACACACTAGTGTACAGGCCATGGGCACACCAGTGTACAGGCCAGGGGCACACCAGTGTACAGGCCACGGACACACTAGCGTACATGCCATGGGCACACTAGTGTACAGGCCACGGGCACACTAGTGTACAGGCCACGGACACACCAGTGTACAGGCCACGGACACACTAGTGTACATGCCACGGGCACACTAGTGTACAGGCCACGGACACACCAGTGTACAGGCCACGGACACACTAGTGTACAGGCCACGGACACACTAGTGTACAGGCCACGGACACACCAGTGTACAGGCCACGGACACACCAGTGTGCAGGCCACGGACACACCAGTGTGCAGGCCAGGGACACACCAGTGTACAGGCCACGGACACACTAGTGTACAGGCCACGGACACACTAGTGTACATGCCAAGGACACACCAGTGTACAGGCCACGGACACACCAGTGTACAGGCCACGGACACACTAGTGTACATGCCAAGGACACACTAGTGTACAGGCCACGGACACACTAGTGTACATGCCATGGGCACACTAGTGTACAGGCCACGGACACACTAGTGTACATGCCATGGACACACTAGTGTACAGGCCATGGGCACACCAGTGTACAGGCCAGGGGCACACCAGTGTACAGGCCAGGGGCTCACCAGTGTACAGGCCACGGACACACTAGTGTACAGGCCAGGGACACACCAGTGTACAGGCCATGGCCACACCAGTGTACAGGCCACGGACACACTAGTGTACATGCCATGGACACACTAGTGTACAGGCCATGGGCACACCAGTGTACATGCCATGGGCACACTAGTGTACATGCCATGGGCACACTAGTGTACATGCCATGGGCACACTAGTGTACATGCCATGGGCACACTAGTGTACAGGCCATGGGCACACCAGTGTACAGGCCACGGACACACTAGCGTACAGGCCATGGGCACACTAGTGTACAGGCCATGGGCACACTAGTGTACAGGCCACGGGCACACTAGTGTACATGCCATGCACACCAGTGTACAGGCCATGGACACACTAGTGTACAGGCCACGGACACACTAGTGTACATGCCAAGGACACACTAGTGTACAGGCCACGGACACACTAGTGTACATGCCAAGGACACACTAGTGTACAGGCCACGGACACACCAGTGTACAGGCCACGGACACACTAGTGTACATGCCAAGGACACACTAGTGTACAGGCCACGGACACACTAGTGTACATGCCATGGGCACACTAGTGTACAGGCCACGGACACACTAGTGTACATGCCAAGGACACACTAGTGTACAGGCCACGGGCACACTAGTGTACAGGCCACGGACACACCAGTGTACAGGCCACGGACACACTAGTGTACAGGCCAGGGACACACTAGTGTACAGGCCACGGACACACTAGTGTACATGCCATGGGCACACTAGTGTACAGGCCACGGACACACTAGTGTACATGCCATGGGCACACTAGTGTACAGGCCACGGGCACACTAGTGTACAGGCCATGGCCACACTGGTGTACAGGCCATGGGCACACTAGTGTACAGGCCACGGGCACACTAGTGTACATGCCATGGACACACTAGTGTACAGGCCACGGACACACTAGTGTACAGGCCACGGGCTCACTAGTGTACAGGCCACGGGCACACTAGTGTACATGCCATGGGCACACTAGTGTACAGGCCACGGACACACTAGTGTACATGCCATGGGCACACTAGTGTACAGGCCACGGACACACTAGTGTACATGCCATGGGCACACTAGTGTACAGGCCACGGGCTCACTAGTGTACATGCCAAGGACACACTAGTGTACATGCCATGGACACACTGTACAGGCACACACTAGTGTACATGCCAAGGACACACATGCCAAGTGTACAGGCACACACTAGTGTACATGCCAAGGACACACAGGCCATGGACACACTAGTGTACAGGCCACGGACACACTAGTGTACATGCCAAGGACACAATAGTGTACATGCCATGGACACACTAGTGTACAGGCCACGGACAGTGTACAGGCCATGGACACACCAGTGTACAGTGTGTACAGGCCTAGTGTACATGTGTACAGGCCACACACTGGTGTACAGTAGTGTTCATGCCAAGGACACACTAGTGTACAGGCCACACACTAGTGTACAGGCCATGGGCACACTGGTGTACAGACAACAGGCCACGGACACACCAGTGTACATGCCAAGGACACACTAGTGTACAGGCCATGGACACACTAGTGTACAGGCCATGGGCACACTAGTGTACAGGCCACGGACACACCAGTGTACATGCCAAGGACACACTAGTGTACAGGCCATGGACACACTAGTGTACAGGCCATGGACACACTAGTGTACAGGCCATGGACACACCAGTGTACATGCCAAGGACACACTAGTGTACATGCCAAGGACACACTAGTGTACAGGCCATGGACACACTAGTGTACAGGCCACGGACACACTAGTGTACAGGCCACGGACACACTAGTGTACAGGCCATGGACACACTAGTGTACAGGCCATGGGCACACCAGTGTACATGCCATGGGCACACCAGTGTACATGCCATGGACACACCAGTGTACAGGCCATGGACACACCAGTGTACAGGCCAGGGGCACACCAGTGTACAGGCCAGGGGCACACTAGTGTACAGGCCATGGACACACCAGTGTACATGCCATGGACACACCAGTGTACAGGCCAGGGGTACACTAGTGTACAGGCCACGGGCACATAGTTGAAGAAAGACAAATACATCAATCTCTGCGTCTAAATTCAGATTTGTATGTACCATAAGGCTTGGAAATGTTTCCAAGTTAGTAACCATGACAACCCTACGAGTAACACTGCTCAAGATATTAAAAGAAGACATTGGATTATTAAAATTTGCAATTGATCTTTGTAAAAAAGTTATCCATGGATTAAATTGCAGAGATTAATCATCTGGGAAAAGTTTAGTTTAGAGATACATCGCGGAAACAGGCCCTTTACCCCACCGCGTCAGTGTCGACCAGCGATCCCCGCACTCTAACACTCCTCCACAAACTAAGGACAATTTCAATTTTTTACCAAGCCAATTAACCTACAAACCTGTACATCTTTGGGGTGTGGGAGGAAACCAGAGCTCCCGAAGAAAGTACATGCAGGTCACGGGGAGAACGTACAAACTCCGTACAGACAGCACCTGTAGACAGAATCGGACCCGGATCTCTGGCGCTGTGAGGCAGCAACTCTACCGCTGTGCCACCGTGCCTCCCCCTGGAACTGAGTCTTGTGTGGCAATTATCTATCTACTTCCGCACGCCACTGCTGGCATCAACCAGCTTTGCATCATGTATTTTACCTTGCATTCGCTCCCATTGTTCTAACTAAAGATGGACTGCTTCCAGGGAAACCATTTGTTGGAGCAAGAACCTTCACGCACTTTGCCCAAATGTTCAGTTCCCCAGATGGCAGTCTCCACCCACCCCATGCTGATGCTAAGCTCGTGCTGGATACATCACCACCAATAGCCTCAAAACAAATCACCCCAAGGCTATTAGTTTAGTTTTGTTTAGAGATACAGCATGAAAAAACGCCCCTTGGCCCATCGAGTCCACGCTGACTATCGATCACCCCTTCACACTAGTTTGATGCTTTCCCATTCCCCATACACTAGGAACAATTTACAGAAGTCCAATTAATCTACAAACACGAAGATAAACACAAAACACTGGACTAACTCAGCAGGACAGGCAGCATGTCTGGAGAGAAGGAATGGGTTTCGAGTCGGGACCTTTTTTCAGACAAGTGCAGATTGGGTTTTTGGGAGTGTGTCAATGGCATTGAAACTTTTGTATCATCAAACGACACCTCAGCATGTGGGACTGTGCTGGGCGAGGCCAGTCCTAATGCTTAAAGATTTGTGCCCTCCATGTTAAACATCCCTTTTTGCCTTTAAAGTTTTGAGGCAAGGATTAGATCAAGTTCAGCCGTGAAGCCACTCTCAACAAAATAACCTGCTGGCAGATCTTGTTCACTCGAGATCCGATAATGGAAAAGGTCCATTGACAGTGGAACTGTTGCTAGGAAACAGGCAGCATACTCGAGGCAGGATGGGAGGAAACACTGAGAGAAATTGATGTGCCAGCACTTAATGTTGTTTGCTTTCTAAAGGTAACAACTCACAAGATAAATATTAAAATAATAAAATCCTATAATAACATGAAATATTGCCTTAAAAGTCTGCGTGTATTGTGTAAGTAAGAGGCAGTAGAAGGAGGTGGAACAGAGGGGAAGAAACATTGTACAACAGTGATTTAAAATATAAGCAAACAGATTATTGAAAAATACACAAAGGTGCCAGCAACTCTCCTAAACATATCAGAATTGATTACATTATTATAAAAAGTAACCATCACTGGCATCTGGACTTTGTTAAGATAATCTATTTCTTTGCTTTTTAATAGATTCATAAAGCTAGAGGCATTAGCATGTGTGGCAATTAACTTTATTTATTATTGTTTCAAAACATTCAACCACAACCTGCATTGAGTTTATAGCTTTCAGTGACCAGTAAATCCAAAGGCATCCATGGTTGTTTATGTGGACCTTTGGGACTGAAGATGTTGTGTGTCTCTCCAGTTCTCTGGGTTCTGACATGGCAGAGAAGGCCATTTGTGATCTGTGGACTCTGCCACAGGTGGGGCACAAGTTAGTTGAAGGGGCAGGTGGGTGGATAATGTGCCAGGTGCTGTAGTCCTTCCACTGATTATGCTGGGACTTGAAGCTTTCCCCTCCTTTTTGAGCAGTCGTGGCCCAGGGATTCTCACAAATCAGCGGGTTGTAGCGGCACCATACGTGGTGAATAAAGGTGAGACATCAGGCAGGTTCAAAGTGTTGTTTATTCAGTGGTGACACGTTAAGTTGGTGCGCTAACCATATTACAAAGTTGCTGTAGCAGAGCGAGGTTGTACTCTCGGGCTCAGCTACCTGTTGGCTCTCTTAGGTCTCGAGGTAAGAGACCTTAAGTCCCAGGACACTCCCTCTAGCCCACGACGTCACGTGCCCGCCCTCGTATCTCCTGACGAGGGTTCGACCATAAGTGGCCTGACTTTAGGCTGACGCCACAGGATGGCTGTATTTTTTCCAATGTCTCATTAAACTTTAAAGTTAAAGTCTCTTTAAACACAAAAGGACACAAAGTGCTGGAGTAACTCAGCAGGTCAGGCTCAGACCAGTTGGTTTACTCCAGCACTTTGTGCCCTTTTGTGTATTAACCAACATCTGCAGTCCTTTACTTCCAGACTTTGAGCTCATGCTTTTCTATTGATCACCTGGCAATCACTTCTCATTATAGAACTTGGAGTTCCCATTCTATAACCAGGGGCGGCACGGTGGAGCTGCGGTAGAGTTGCTGCCTCACAATCTAGCTCTCTCTTGAAAGTATCCAGAGAACAGGCCTCCAATGCCCTCTGAGGCAGAGAATTCCACAGACTCACAACTCTCTGTGAGAAAAAGGTTAATTGGCTTTGGTAAAGTTGTAAATTGTTCCTAGTGTGTAGTTTAGTGCTAGTGTATAAGCTGATCATAAGGTCATAAGTGATAGGAGCAGAATTAGCCCATTTGGCCCATCCACTTCACCATTCAATCATGGCTTATCTGTACTCTCCCCTAACCCCATTCTCCTGCCTTCTCCCCATAACCCCTGATACCCGTACTAATCAAGAATCTGCCCATCTCTGCCTTAAAAATATCCACTGATGGCCTTCACAGCTTTTTGTGGCAAAGAATTCCACAGATTCACCACCCTCTGACTAAAGAAATTCCTCCTCATCTACCCAAGCCTAAGATCGTTGGTGGGTGCAGACTCAGTGGGTCAAAGGACCTGTGTCTGCACTGTATCTCTAAACTAAACTGAAACAGAATGTATGTTTTAGAAGTTTGGTGCCTGTATTGCCTGTCCATTGAGCTGATGACGTGTAGTTAGGATTTGGTGCAGAGGAAGCTTTTCACTGCACCTTGGTACATGTGACAATTGTAATAAACTAAACTGGATATTGGCTGATGTTAATTCACTTAGTCTTATAGTGAATTCTGAGGTTTTCATGTCAATGTAGTGTGTCCAGTGCTTTAAATCACTTGCTCAAGGTAATTAATGGCTCAGAAGCAAATGGGAGGACAGGGGTTACTGCAGCATGGTAAACCAAGAGCTTTGTGCAGGTTTTGAAGTCTTGATCTTTTCCTTAGATGGCTAAAGTCTCACAAAGCGATGGGGAATTTCTTCATTGATGTATGTCTTGGCGGACAATGGCTCCTGGGTTACTACTTTTTCTGGAGTCTCATCTCAAACCTCCATTGTCAGAGGGCTGTGTTTACAGCAAGAGCTGATTAGCAGATCTAATCAAGAGCTGATTAGTAGAGATCCCTTGTTTTGCTGATGTAACAATGTGAGGGGCCCATAGTCTCAGATAGAAGCATAGACAATAGGCGCAGAAGAAGGCCATTCGGCTCTTTGAGCCAGCACGGCCATTCAATATGATCATGGCTGATTATCCAAAATCAGTACCCCGTTTCTGCTTTCTCCCCATATCCCGATTCCGTTAGCCCTAAGAGCTAAATCTAACTCTTGAAAACATCCAGTGAATTGGCCCCCACTGCCTTCTGTGGCAGAGAATTCCACAGATTCATAACTCTCCTGGTGAAAAGGTTTTTCATCAGCTCTATCCTAAATGGCTGACCCCTTATTCTTAAACTGTGACCCCTGGTTCAAAACCTAGAGGGCATAGGTTTAGGTTTAAGGTGAGGGGAAAGAGTTTTAAAGTTCCAAGGATAACTTTTATACACAGAGAGTAATTTCCTACCAGAGGAGGTGGTGACATCAGGTACAATTACTACATTTAACAGGCTTTTTCCCAGATGCTGGAGACTTTCAGCAAGTCAGGAAACATATGTGGAAAGAGAAAAACTTATGTTGAGGTCAAAGTTTTTTTTAAATTCATCAGAGTTTTAAAAGTTTCAGTCAGGCCTATTGCAGCAATCATGACTGTTTAGCGGATGCAGAAACGACAACTAAGTTTTCTGAACGGTTTTTATTGAACACTCGCTCCTTAGCAAACAGGTCTCTGCAAACACGTCTGATCACAACGGTGGTCAGCAAGCCGACTGTGGCGCGAAAGCGAAACCGCGCACAAACAGCAGCCCCTCCCGAGTCACGTGACCGCAGCTTCCGAATTGCCGGGTTCGATATCTGCGTGCGCCAGCAGGCGCCGCTACAGCTGGTTCTATGCCTTGTTTATTTGTGCCATGTAATTGTGAAAACGGATGAATGACATCACAGACGGTTCCATTTCCTTTCACGGTCTGATTTTGCCAGGTACATCTGCACCGCGTGCATTGTCAGGGTCTGATTAATTTCTTGTATAATTGTCGGGCTGGTGGGAAGAGAATTGTTATTCTTCACAATACAAATGATAAATCTTGCATACCTATCCCTCCTTTCACAACCTTAGAACTTCCGAGCCATTGAAGTGCCTTTTTGAAAAGCAGTCATTGTCGTGCTTCAGTCTCTGGCGCGACACTTGAATCCAGCGCCTCAGACTCAGAGATGAGCATGTTGCTTGTTGAAGTACCGCTGGCACCAGAGTTCCCTGAGCAGTCTCCTGTACTAAGATTGAACATTATATACAACAGCATCCAGCACCTCCTGTGTGTACTAGATACGATGCAGTGGGTACGTGAAGCCATTGACAATACATTTAAACCCAGCTTTCTTGAACCATATCTTCTGTTGTACAAGTCTTTGAGGTCATGATCTCTTACAATCTTCTTGCGAAAGGAAATCTATTGCATTATTTATACTGTGGTCATTTATACCGCTTACACTCTGATCAAAAGCCGGCTTGCAAAAAGCTTGTCCTTAACATTGTAACCTTTCTTTCAGCTTCACTATCTCTTATTAATAGCATGCGGCTTATTAATTTCATAACATACGCGTCGCTCTAGTGCTGTGTCTTGGCCTTGAAGTTGATCCTTTATCATGTTATCAGTGAATTGTGATCAAAAGACGGGAATTGCAAGGGAGTTTTAAAAGCAAACTGTGTGGACGGTGTGCAAGCAGTAGTTTGAACATCTGTGCCACCAGGTCGCCTCCATGGCTTGTAGCAGCAGCAACCCAGGTTTAATCCTGATATATTTCAAGAGGGCTTGCGTACAAAAACAGGGATGTAATGCTGAGGCTCTATAAGACACATTTGGGATATTGTGAGCAATTTTGGGCCCCATATCTGAGGAAGGGTGTGCTGGCTCTGGGGAGGGTCCACAGGAGGTTTACAAGAATGAGTGTTTGTCGGCACTGGGCCTGTACTCACTGGAGTTTAGAAGAATGAGGGGGGGACCTCATTGAAACACACTGAATAGTGAGAGGCTTGGTTAGAGTGGAGAGGATGATTCCACTAGTGGGAGAGTCTAGGACCAGAGGTCATAGCCTCAGAATTAAAGAACGTTCTTTTAGGAAGAAGATGAGGAGGAATTTATTAGTCAGAGGGCGGTGAATCTGTGGAATTCTTTGCCACAGACGGCTGTGAAGGCCAAGTCAGTGGATATATTTAAGGCAGAGATAGATAGATTCGTGATTAGTACAGGTGTCAGGGGTTATGGGGAGAAGGCAGGAGAATGGGGTTAGGAGGGAGAGATAGATCAGCCATGATTGAATGTCGGAGTAGACCTGATGGGCCGAATGGTCTATTTCTGCTCCTATCACTTATGATGTTATGATCTAATCAGCTTCATTGACGGGGTGGGAGATTGCAACTTTCACCTGGTCCGCCCTGTTTCGATGAATGCAATCAACCCGGCGTGCACAATCAATTAGAACAAGTTGTTCTACAACTTTAGACTGTGCACGCCATATGCAAGAAGAAGAAGAAGGAGCTTCATTGACAATATTGGCTCTCACACCGCAGAATGAGAATTCATGAATCCAAGCTGACTTTAAATCCGTAAGCACAAAAGTCCAGGCTGCTACTAAGGTGGCCAACATTGCTGCAGGAGCTGCCTTTTAGATGAACTGTGAAACTGAATCCATTTATTCTTACAAATGGTTAAAGACCCAACACATTGTTTTGAAGAAGCGCAGGAGTTATTCCTGGTACCTTTGCCATGATTTGTCCCCAATTCAGATCACAAAAGCAAATTGTTTGGTCATTAACATATTGCTGTTTGATAGAGCTTCCTTTTGTGCACAGTTGTGTTTCTTACAACAGTGACTACCCTTAAATGCTATTCTATTGATTGTAATGTATTTACAACAACCTAATAGCCCTGTCCCAGGATACAAGTTCATTCCAAGAGCTCCCCCGAATTTAAAAAAAATCTAACTCGTGGTAAGCACGGAGAATGAACGTAGCGGGTACGTCGGAGCTCGGGGACGTCTCTTAGCGGCGCGTAGCACTAACGGCAGGTACTCGGGAAGACTCGCTAATGGCAGGTAAGCACGGGAAGTCTCGTGAAGATTTTTCAACTTGTTGAAAAATGTCCACGAGAGCCCCGAGTACCGACGAGCGGCCATTACCATAAATCTCCGAGTTCGAATCAGAGCAAACTCGGGAGAGCTCTTGGAAATAACACGTACCGTGGGACAGGGCTTTAAAGCTGCAAATTGTGCTTCAGAAGTGCAATTCTTAAGGGCCTGTCCCACTTGGCGATTTTTTCGGCAACTGCCGGCATCATTGACTGACGTATCAGGTCACCGAAACATTTGCGCCATGACACGGCATGATGACATATGACTTTTTTTTGACATATGTGTTTTTTCACGTATCGCAACATTTTTTTTGTAGCTGCTGGGTTTTGAAATGTTAAAAATCTTTTGCGAACCCTGAGATGACACCGGCAGTGCCGAAAAAATCGCCAAGTGGGACAGGTCCTTTATTTTTCAGAAATAGCCCATTCAGTCAAACAAGTCCATTTAGGTTAATCGAAGATCGACTGCTGGAAAATTAACGCAAAATGCTGGAGTAACTCAGCAGGACAGGCAGCTTTTCTGGAGATTCAGGTTCATGGTCCACATAGGTCTCTTTCCGCTTGCCTTTGTTTAATCCTGTTTGCATATCCATGCATTCCTTTCCTTGTAAATTTATCTCTGCCTCCTATAAATATATCTACGGTATTCACCTTAACTCTTCTGTGTAGCACAGAAGAGAATGCCTGAGATGCACTCTGACTTCTCCTAAATTATGTATTGCATTTGTCGGTGAATGTTTTCGCCCACGGACTCTGATTTGGAATGTGGTGCATAAACACTTGGAGGTCTTTAACGTGTGCTCTTGATTCCACTGCGTGTGATGGTGACAGAATCCTTGCAGCTGATGATGTCAAGACTGCATGAGATGTGACAGAATTCAATTCCACAGCATAAGCTACTCCTAAATTGGCCAGAGAAAGCACAGGGCAGCATATAGTACCCAGAACATAGAGAGGTACAGCGTAGGAACAGCTGGTTGGCCCAGAATGTCCATGCCGAACATGATACCAAGATAATCTTATCTGCCTGTACATGATCCATATCCCTCTATTCCCTGCATATCCATGTGCCTATCCAAAAGCCTCTAAAGGCCACTGTTGAGTCTGCCTCCACCACAACTACTCCTGGCAGTGTGTTCCACACACCCACCATCCTTTGGTAAAAACTACGGACATGGAAACTGTGAATGGAAGTGGCATGACTCTAGACAGGGGCCAAGCTGGCAGGTTGAGAGCTGAGACATGATTTTGTTGCTGTGAGGGGGAGACTCTGGTCTGTAAGTGTCTTCACCAGACCTGATCTCCAACTGTGTAGGAAAGAACTGCAGATGCTGGTATACACCGAAGATGGACACAAAAAGATGGAGTAACAGCGGCACAGGCAGCATCTTTTTTAGTTTAGTTTAGAGATACAGCGCGGAAACAGGCCCTTCGGCCCACCGGGTCCGTGCCGACCAGCGATCCCCGCACATTAACACCATCCTACACCCACTAGGGACAATTTTTACATTTACCAAGCCAATTAACGTACAAACCTGTAGCTTTTTGGAGTGTGGGAGGAAACCAAAGATCTAGGAGAAAACCCAGGCAGAACACGGGGAGAACGTGCAAACTCCGTACAGACAGCACCTGTAGTCGGGATCAAACCCGGGTCTCCGGCGCTGCATTGGCTGTAAGGCAGCAACTCTACCGCTGCGCCACCGTGACCGCCCACCGACATCTCTGGGGAGAAGGAATAGGAAAACATCACCTGGTCCTTTTCTCCAGAGATGCTGCCTGACCCGCTGAGTTACTCCAGCTTTTTGTGTCTATCCTGATTTCCAACTGCTGGTTTCTGACAAGCAGTTGCATGAAGTGTAAAGTGTCCATTTGTCTGAGTGTGAACATCTCTCACATTGACGAGTACAGTGAAAAGGATAAGAAGAAACCTTGAAGAAGGTTGAGCACAATTTAGTCTCCGTTTACAATGGAGATGCACTGGAAGTCATCAATCAGTTTTTATTAAATTGTAGGATTAATAGGTTAAACCAAATTAATACTAGACTTGCAAACTCTGCATAAGATTATTCTTTCATCTTTCCAAAGTATTAACCATACATCCATAAAATTGCACAATGTCTTACGCATTGAATTGCAAACTAATTGTTATGTATGACACTGAATTGTGCAGAATTCAATAAAAAGATCAGCTAAACCTCAGTGATGGACGTGCGTAGCTTTTCTAATAAGACAAATGATTGAATTGCATTATACTCAATAAACAGCTGCAAAATGGGAAGTGATTAATGATTGATTTTATTGTACAGACAAAAAAAGCAATCATTAGAGTATTGTTGATTTAATGGGTAAAGACTTTATAGGGGTAACATTCAGCAGTTTAGCCCATGGGCCAAGTTTTATTCCACAGTCTCTGCATGGTTAGTCAATATTAGTATGAGTTCTTGATTTGGCTTGAATACTCCCGGTATACAAAATTGAAAATCAACTCATTGCGTTCCAGTGTGGAAACACTGAAAAGGATGTGTCAATGGTGCAGAGTATACTAACATAACTGGGCATATGCACACATGGTCGGCACGGTGGTACAGCGGTAGAGCTATAGAGACCCGAGTTCAATCCCGACGATGTGTGCAGACTGTGTGGAGTTTGTACGTTCTCCCCGTGACCATGTGGGTTTTCTCTGAGATCTTGGGTTTCCTCCCACACTCCAAAGACGTACAGGTTTGTAGGTTAATTGGCTTGGGTTTGAATATTTGGTATACTAAGTCCCCACTGTGCGTAAGCTTGTGTTAATGTGCGGGGATCGCTGGTCGGTGCAGACTCGGTGGGCCAAAGGCTCTGTTTCCGCGCTGTATTTCTAAACTAAACTACAAACTAAACCCCATGTGTGAAAGGACATGGGGGTGTGGGCATGGTACCAGCTCTTGCAGAGCGGAACAGGGACTAATGTTGGAAACACTCCCAGCAGCTGGGACACAGGCAGCCATGGGGTGATGCAATACAGAATCAGATGGGTAGTATCGCAGATAGTGAAGATGGTTATCAACAATTACAGCAGACACTAAGTGGGCTGACGGATCGCTAATGGAGCTTAATGTAGATAAGTGCAAGGTGTTCCATTTTGGGAAGTCAAAGCAGGGCAGCGACTGGCAAGGCCCTGTGGTGCGTTGGTGAGCAGACGTATCTGGACCACAGTACATAGTTCCCTGAAAGTGGAGTCACAGGTGTTGGGAACTGCGCCTGCTCTCAGAATATAACTTCACACCAACTCATTAACTTTGCACCAGATGGCAGGATAGAGTGGGAATGGTTCCCCAAGCGTCCCAGAACTAGTCCCATCCTAAAACCCTGCACTTTCAGTAAAACTGATTCTACTTTTTAAAAAATATTATCTCATTCACTTTAACAGAATTTTTCATCAGTGATTCCTAATGGGAAACTCTATGTTCTAGCAACCTTCCAGGTGTAACAGATCATCCACTGCTAATCAAGCCCAACAACTCTGTGTTGGACTGAGATCAGCTCACATAAATTGCCAGACAATGTCCCAATTAATCTCCCGACTCCCAACTCTAACAAGGTTCTCAAAACAATGTTCCCATAGATACCAGTTTAAATGTCATCCTTTAAACTAACCTGTTGAGAGCTAAATCTAGTCATACAGCATGTTTAATTAATAGCGTATTGTGTAAATTCACTACAGTATGAGCTTCATAACCTGCCTCAACACACAACAAAAGATAGATACAATCTCTCTGGCCAGTTTTCTCTTATTCTCAATGCCCCCATCTATGAGAACAAGCATTCCATACACTTTCTTTACCAGTCTCAGTACCTGTGTGGCCATTTTCAGGGAGTTATGGACTTGGATCCCAATATCCTTCTGTACATAATGGAACGTATGCCAATTGAATGAAAAGAATCACAATATTTGAAAACCAATCTTAAGCATTCAGCAAGTTTGCTGTTTGAGAACTTGGTGATGTTATGATAGGAGGAACATGTTGTGAATTTTAAGCTAAATGGGCGGTTATTTATCTCCGTGTGCATACAAATTCCAATAATAGACTTTAATGACTGCTTTACCAGCAATTTTGCCACATGCTTTGCATAGTGAAATTGAGATAGTTAGCAGAAATGTCACAAAGGACATGTAGTCATCGTTCATGTGCAAAATTAGTTTCACAAAATGATGGAATGACGTTCAGAGAGGTGGTCTCTCTCTGTCTCACTAAAGTGGCCACATGCCTGGTAATTTTCTGACACTGGAGTGTTTCTGTAACATTTTTGCATATATTATTTTTATTAGAAATTACATCTGCTGGAAGCAATTTATAGCACTGTAGCTCTGAGATTTCAGACGTTTTATCACCTTCAGTATCTGCTAAATTACTGCACTCTATGCTTCTCCCTACTTTTAAACATTTTCTCTAACTTATCAAACTGTCTATTCCATTTCTTCTCTGCGTCTCTCACATGGTTATTGTCTGTATCTATTTTACTATGAACTGCAGCACGGTGGTGTAGCCGCTGCCTCACAGCGCCTGAGACCCGGGTCCAGACCTCGCGCGCTGTATGTGTGGACTTTGCACGTTCTCTTCTGTGACCGCGTGGGTTGCTTCCACGTGCGCGGACGTGGCGTCGAAGGACGAAAGCCAAAGCAAAGAGGTCGAAGCCAAGTAGCCGAATGGAAACAAAGCCGAAACGCCAACGAACCGAAAGGCTGCCTCACCTGAAAGCAAACTCACCGAATGGCCGCTCTGCCAAAACGCAATCTAACAGAAAGGCTGCGTCACCTACAAACCAACTAAGCGAATGCCACTCTGCCGAAAAGTCAAATAATGGCTTGTTTGGGAAAATGACCTCCACCCTTCCCATCTCCACCGGCCAGTGATGTGATGGACGCGTGGGTCTGGACCAATCGATGACTAGTCCTGCCCCTCGGCGACGTCATGTCCGTTATTTGACTTTTCGACTTCTTTGTTTCGGCTTCTCGTCCTTCTACGCCACGTCCGGGTTCCTGCTTCCAGGTGCTCCAGTTTTCCCCCCCCCATTCCAAAAACTGACCTGTGGAAAATTGCCCCTGGTTTGTAGGAGGTGGATGGGAAAATGGGATAACATGGAACTAGTGTGAGTGGGTGAGCGATGGTCAGCCTGAACTTGGTAGGCTGAAGGACCTGTTTCCATGATGTATCTCTAAACTAACTGCTTTGGAACATGTCCCCCATAGTTTTGAGAAGTTCTCATGGGAAGAGGACCTTTCTGCTCGTAAGGATAAAATCCTCATTAGCCTTCGAGGTTTGGAGAGAAATTTTAGGAGCATTCCTTGAATGGTTTGATTATTATTGGTGGTGACTTGGTCAACAGTAGACTACTTATCTCTGATGCGTGGACGATTCTTTGCTCAGCTCCACTTTGCAAATGCAGATGTTTTTTCCTGTAAATCACAGCAGGCTCAGCGGGTGAGGCAGCATCTATGGAGCGAAGGAAATAGGCAACGTTTCGGGCCGAAACCCGAGGGTTTCAGCCCGAAACGTTGCCTATTTCCTTCATGCTGCCTCACCCACTGAGTTTCTCCAGCATTTTTGTCTACCTCTGAAGAATGGTTTAGTTTAGTTTAGAGATACAGAGAGAACCATGACTTCTTTTAAACAGACAGAGCTTTATTCAGAAATACATGAAGTAATGGCACATCTTTCAAGTGAGAAAACCCTACAGAAAGTGGAACATCGAAAATTTGAAAAACAAACATCAAAATAAAAATATTTTATCATACGCAATTGTTGGATGGATAATTTTCCTCTCAAATCCTCCATGGTCCTTCACGTCAAATCCAATGTCACTGCTAGAATCATCGCTAAAGTTAGTCTGACACTGTTGCTGCATAATGATGCACCTGAAATTAGGATCAAAATTCATCATCTTGCTTTGTTAGATCATTTTTTCCCAAAAAATATTCTTTATTTGTAATATCCACACTAAATGCAATTAGGACATGTCATTATCTACATTCTGTGTACCAGTAATGCAATACATCCCTTACAATACATAACATCATAAGAGATAGGAGTAGAATTAGGTCATACGGTCCATCAAGTGTACTTTGCCATTCAATCATGGCTGAACTATGTCCCCCTCCTAACCCCATTCTCTTGCCTTTTTCCCATAACCTCTGACACCTGTACTAATCAGGAATCCATCTATCTCTGCCCTAAATACCGCTGCACCACCGTGTTGCCAGTTGAGCAATGCTGATCCCCTTCTTGCTTCATCTCATCTCTGCTCTCAACTATGAAGTGTTTGGATAAACCTTACAAATCTGGATCGAAAGCCCAATCATAATCTTCTTAAAGTCAACAGAAAGGAGATATTTAAAACGTAACTCACCACTTTTATCATCAGTGCCTTTAGGAATGTTTGGATTTTCTGAAAGACAATAATATAAAGTCTGCATGAATACGTACGTTTACTCAGCATGTAAAGTTGTTGCCTCATGGGGGGGGGTTTGCAGATAGTGAAGATGGTTGTGAAAAATTGCAGCAGGATCTTGATCGATTGGCCAGGTGAGCTGAGGAATGGTTGATAGAATGTGAGGTGCTGCATTGTGGGAAGTCTAACATGGGCAGGACCGACACAGTGAATGGGAGCTCCAGTTTCCTCCCACACTCCAAAGATGTACATGTTTGTCGGTTAATTGGCTTTGGTAAAGATTGTAAATTGTCCCTAATAGGAAAGTGTTAGTGTGTGGGAGTCGCTGGCCAGCACGGACTTGGTGGGTTGAAGGGCCTGTTTCCTCGCTGTATCTCTAAAGTCTAAAATCTAACCTCCGTTACTTCGATGACTGCTTTGGTGTCAACTCCTGCACCTACACACAACTGACTGACTTCATCCGTTTCACTACCAACTTCCATAGATGTCCAATCACTCTACACCTCCATCCCCCACCAGGACGGTCTCAAAGCCCTCCGGTTCTTCCTCGACTGGAGGAGCAACCCATACCCGTCCACTGATACTCTCCTCCGCCTAGCGGAGTTGGTCCTTACCCTCAATAACTTCTCTTTTGACTCCTCCCATTTCCTCCAAATACAAGGCGTAGCTATGGGCACACGCATGGGCCCCAGCTACGCCTGCCTCTTTGTCGGGTACGTCGAACAATCCCTGTTCGCGGCGTACCAGGGCACCATCCCCGACCTCTACCTCCGTTACATTGACGACTGCTTTGGTGTCACCTCCTGCACCCACACACAACTGACTGACTTCATCCGTTTCATCACCAACTTCCATATACAACACATAGTCCTCCGCCAGTTTCGTCACCTCCAACGTGACCCCACCACTCGCCACATCTTCTCATTTCCCCCCTTGTCTGCCTTCCGCGAAGACCGCTCCTTCCGCAACTCCCTTGTTAATTCTTCCCTTCCCTCCCGCTCCACCTCTTCCCCGGGCACTTTCCCTAGCAACCGCAAGAGATGCTACACTTGTCGCTTTACCTCCCCCCTCCACTCCATTCAAGGACCCAAGCAGTCGTTCCAGGTCTGACAGAGGTTCACCTGCACCTCCTCCAACCTCATCTATTGCATCCGCTGCTCTAGATGTCAACTGATCTATATTGGTGAGACCAAGCGAAGGCTTGGCGATCGTTTCACCGAACACGTCGACCTCCCGGTGGCTCAGCACTTCAACTCCCCCTCCCATTCCGTATCCGACCTCTCTGTCCTGGGCCTCCTCCACACCGCAAATTGTAGGAACAGCACCTCATATTCCGCTTGGGGAGTCTGCATCCTCTTGGCATGAACATCGAATTCTCTCAATTCTGTTAACCCTTGCTGTCTCCTCCACTTCCTACCTCTCCCTCAGCCCTCAGGCTCCTCCTCCTCCTTTTTCCTTTCTTCCCCCCGCCTCCCCCCATCTGAAGAAGGGTTTCCTTCACTCCATAGATGCTGCTGCACCCACTGAGGTTCTCCAGCATTTTGTGTACCCTCTAAAATCTAATCTATCTCAACTGAGTCAGTGGCTAGGAAATTACAAGTACCTTTATTTCATGATGGGGAGGGAAAAGTAAGTTTGTTATTCAAGTCAAGAGTGTTTTATTGTCATGTGTCCCAGATAGGACGATGACATTCTTACTTGCTGCAGCACAACAGAATATGTAAACGTAGTACATAACGACAGAAAAAAAAGTTCTACAATTTGGGAGGAGGTGGGATTTTTTTAAAGTTTAGTTTTGAGATACAGCATGGAAACAGGCCCTTCGGCCCATCGAGTCCGCACTGACCAGTGATCCCTGCACATTAACACTACCCTATATATTTATACCAAGCCAATTAACCTACAAACCTTTACGTCTTTGGAGTGTGGGAGGAAACCGAAGATCTCGGCGTAATCCCACACGGTCACAGGGAGAACGTACAAACTCCGTACATACAAGCACCTGTAGTCAGGATCAAACCCGGGTCTCTGGTGCTGCAATGCGTAAGGCAGCAACTCGACCACTGTGCACCGTGCCGCCCATGTGTGCATATGCCCAGTTATGTTAGCATACACTGCACCATTGACACATCCTTCACTGTGTTTCCATGCTGGGATGCAATTAGTTGATTTTCATTGTTCTCTACCGGGAGTATAAAGCCAAATCAGGCTGTCATACAATGCCTTCCCAGGGGAGGGATTGCGATGGTTGGGTGGGGACATGGAAGAGACAAAGACCTGATTCATGGTCTTACATTAAGAAGCTTGGGTGAGACAGAGAGCAGTGGTTACATCCAGAATGGTGGCTAGGTAAGAGTTACTGATGTGCAATATGGTTCTGTGTTGCAAATAATTAACATGCAAAGTAGTTACAGATATGTTTTAAGTGCTTCTGAAATCCAGTTCCATTGACTTCAACTGAACCCAATTTCAGAAATGAGATTCAATGATCGTGTTTGTTAATTCTCCCACTTAGAGTACGCAACAAAAAAAATGTTTTTGCATCAGTGGCTTCAGGAGAAATGGAAGGGCTACAGACAAAATGAAGAAGGGCCCCGAGCCGAAACATCACCGATCCACATTCTTCATGGATGCTGCCTGACCCGCTGAGTTGCTCCAGCACTTTGTGTCTATTTTTGTGAACCAACATCTGCAGTTAAAATGCAGAAGCAAGGAACTGCAGATGCTGTTTAATACACAAAAGGTCACAAGGTGCTGGAGTAACACTGCACGTCAGGCAGCATCTCTGGGAAACATGGATAAGTGATGTTTTGGGTCGGGTCCCTCCATTACATTGATTGAAGGGGGGAGAATTAATATTATAGTTGAGGGGGGGGGAGAAGGCAGGGAAACGGGGAGAGGCAGGACAAGTGTGGTAGGTGATAGGTTGACACAGATGGGGGGGGGGGGGGGGTTGTTAGGTTGATGGTTGGAACAAAGGCCAGAGATAAGAAAGGAAGATGTGAGACAAGTTTGAAGAATTCTGGATTGTCAAGCGGAGGGAGGAGAGTAGCAGGAGAGGGGGGTGGTTGTTGGGATTGTTTGGGCTGCGGGCTGCATATTCAGAGGGGATGTGGTTGCAGTGCCTGAGGGCAGTAGGACATCTGAGGAGACAGAGAGGTCCCCTGTTGCTACTGAGTAGATAATGATATTGTCACATCCAGGTAGGTGTACACTTACCAAAAATGATGAGTCTAGCATGGGTGTCTGTTGAGCCCAGAGGGTTTTCGCTGGTGCAACGGTACATTGACCCGTTCAGTTCAGCCGGTACCCTCTCCAACACCAGCAATTTGCCATCGTGCTCAACACTTCCGTCCAACAGGCGTCCCCCGACTCTGGTCCATGTGAAGAGGGGCTCCGGGAACACTTCGTTCTGTCAAGGTAGAAAGTATGGCAGGCATCAGGCTGTCTGGGAGATAGAAACAAACTGCTGGAGTAATTCACAGGGACGGGCAGCATCTCTGGAGAGAAGAAGGAATGGGTGACGTTTCGGGTCGAGACCCTTCTTCAGACTGACCCTTCTTCTTCAGTCTCGACCTGAAACGTCACCCATTCCTTCTTCTCTCCAGAGATGCTGTCTGTCCCTCTGAGTTACTCCAGCATCTTGTGTCTATCTTCGATTTAAACCAGCATCTGCAGTTCCTTCCTACACAGGCTGTCTGGGAGACTGCTCAAGGTTGAACACTGAAGGTATCACTACCTCCTTGCATAATGTTACCACTTGATGTAACACCCATGTAGTAACGGACCGATGTAACGCCCAGCTTGGAACTCCGTGTCTCCCCGCCCCACCCCCTGATATTCCTCAACTTCACAGTGGCCCCGTGATGGTTTATTGTTATAGTATGACTTGCTTTCCAGTGGTTGGAGCACCCACTGCCAGCTTCCACTGTGTATCATTTGTGACAAAAATCACACTCATGCTTTTTAAAATTGGGATTTTCACCAATTTCTATATTTCTTGTCTGGGTCACACAATTGGACGCTCCCTCTGCACACTGCTCCCATTTTGTGGAACAAAAGCAGGTGGATTCCAATTTGTAAACACAGCTTCAGCAACAGTTTATTCCCAACTGTTATTAACCATCTAACCAACAACTGGAGAGCAGCTCTGAACTACTATCTATGTATCTCTTTGGAGACTCTGATGGGACTTTACTGGCCTTATTTTGCACTAAATGTTATTCACGTTACTCCCTTTATCCAGTTCCTGTACACTGTGAATGGCTGGATTGTAATCGTGTATTGTCTTTTTGCTGACTGAATATCACGCAACAAAAGCTTTTCACTGTACCTCGGTACACGTGACAATAAACTGACCTAAACTCAAACTGAGCTGTGCTCCCTGTCTCACTAACGTAGTAACACTCACAACCTCTAACCATTGTCCCCCAATCAGAGGTTGTACTCTCTGCCTTTTAACATTCATCCCGTAGGTCACCCTAGTCTTCATCTCCGCATCTTCAGAGCCTGCCATTTCACACAAGCATTTCTAGCTTGTTGCACTGAATCCAGTCCCTACTATTTATTGTCATCCCTAATGCTGTGCATGCTGGCGCTCTGCTCCCCATCCCTGCAACTAGGAGAGTGCTTTTCTCAGCACAGGATGGAAATCCGCGTTGAGCTATCTTGAGAACTTCCACTTTGCTTCCATGGGCAACAAACATTAATATCTCTTCTCCGCACCACACGCCCAATCACAGAGTCACAGAGTGCTGCAGCCATCCAGTGGGAACAGGCCCTTCGGCCCAAACTTGCCCACACCGGCCATCATGCCCCAGCTACACTTGTCCCACCTACTTGCGATTGTTCCATATCCCTCCAAACCTTTCCTTTCCATGTACCTATCCAAATATCTTTTAAATGTTATGATAGTACCTGTCTCATCTACCTCCCCCTGCAGCTCGTTCTATACACCCATCACCCTTTGTGTGAAAAAGCTACTCCTCAGATTTCTATTAACTCTTTTCCCCTTCACCTTAAACCTATGTCCTCTGGTCCTCGATTTCCCTACTCTGGGCAAGAGACTGTGCATCTACCTGATCTATTCCTCTCATGATCTTATACATCTCTATCAGATACCCCTCATCCTCCTGCGCTCCAAGGAATAGAGTCCCAGCCCATTCAACCTCTCCCTATAGCCCCCACCCTCTAGCCCTGGCAACATCTTCGTAAATCTTCTCTGCACGCTTGCCAGGGGAAAGCAACCAAAGGGAATATAAACGAACCAGCACTCACTCACACATCAATCAGACATCATTTTACCCAGATCCCAACCTAACTAGACTGCAGCACCCACAATAATATCTCAGCCTTGAAATCTGGTGATTGCGTTGTACCATGAAATTAAAGATATAATTAAATGCACTCTGCAGATTTCAAGGGTTTCTCATCATTGTGTGAGGAGCTGTCACTATTTCCTCTGAACATGACTTTGTGTGCCATTTAGCTCCTGTCTCCGCTCAACTCAAAGTGATGATTGGGACTCAGTCGATCAATAACCATTGCAATATCTTTGCAGACACAAAAAGCTGAAGGAACTCAGCGGGACAGGCAGCATCCTTGGAGAGAAGGGATGGGTGACGTTTCGGGTCAAGACCCTTCTTCAGACTTGTTGAAGTCATTCTAATTGTGTTGACTTGAGGAGCTGTTGAAATCAGTGCGGGGGTTTTATCATGGATTGTATTGCAGACCACCGGATGGCCCTGGGTGAACAGACGTGCGAGGAGTTGAGCTGGCTGGCAACTTAAACGAGGGAAGTGGAACCGGGCGGCAGCTGTAAGTCTCACGGGTGGGCTGGAAGGGTAGGTCTGCCGAGATTTTCCTGCAGCCATTGTCTTGTTGCAAAGCAAGTTGGTGAACAAATGATGACCATAGAGTGCTCGCCACGCCAACTAGATTATTCTAAATAATAACCAAATGAGAGGGCAGTCAATTATATTAACTGTGTCTGAGAGGGTCTGAAGAAGGGTCTCGACCCAAAGCATCACCTGTTCCTTTTCTTCAGAGATGCTGCCTGACCCGCTGAGTTACTCCAGCTTTTTGTGTCATCTTTAGTTTAAATCAGCATCTGCAGTTCCTTCGCACATAAATATATTGCTGTTCCCCATCAGTCTGCCGTGTAGAACACAGAACATCGAAAAGTACGGCACAAGAACAGGCTCTTCGGCCCACAATGTGTGGGCCCACAAACTATGATGTCCCCACACGTTATGCTCATGCTTCCCTTCCCTGCATATCCTTGTGCCAATCTAAAAATCACTTAAATGCCCCAGGAGCGCAGGAGAACGATTCCTTGGAGCGCAGGAGAACGAGGGGTGATCTGATAGAGGTGTATAAGATCATGAGAGGAATAGATCAGGTAGATGCACAGTCTCTTGCCCAGAGTAGGGAAATGCCCCGTGTACCTGCCTCAACCACTCCTCCCGGCAGCGTGTTACATCCTCTGTGTAAAGGGTTGCCCCGCGTATCTCCTTTAAACTCTGCCCCTCTCACCGTAAAGCTATGCCCTTTAATATTTGATTCTTCCATCATGGCAAAAAGGTTCTGACTGTCTTCTCTATCTACGCCTCTCACAATTTTATATACTCCTATCAGCTCCTACCGCAAAACCTCTGGCGTTCCAAAGAAAACAATCCAAGTCTGTCCAACCTCTCCCCGTAGCTGTGTTGTGATTAGTGGAGCACTGCCTTGGGTTAGAAGATTCTGAGTTTGTATCATAGCAGAGAATTGCACACAGAAATCGAGGCTCAGCTTTCACTGCTGCATGGCTGGAGGGGATATCTCTTGAATCGAATATTAAAACCTATACCAAAGAACGGAAGGTAAGATCTGAAGAAAAGCAAACATTTTTCCCAATGTGTAGGAAGAAAGTACAGATGGTGGTTTGCACCAAAGATAGACTCAAAAAGCTGGAGTAACTCAGCGGGTCAGGCAGCATCTCTGGAGAAAATAAATAGGTGATGTTTCGGGTCGAGACATGTCTTGGTCTGAATTTATCCCTGGACCAATAAAACTAAACCAGTGAATGCTGGAAACATTCAGAAGGTCAGGCAGCATCTGTGGAAAAAGAAAGAATTCACATTTTTGCTTCAGATATCTTCATCTATGGGAAAGAGAGAGCAGAAAATTGTTTTCTATAGCAGGGAAGATGGGGAGATGATCATTAAATGAGATGATCTGCTTGCTGTCTTTTCACATTTTGTGAGAGTTTCCTGTGCCTAATGTTCGTGGACGATTATGTACAATATTGTCAACACACCCAAATGTTGGCAAACCAAGCTCGGTGTCAAATCAGCATTTACTTGGATAATCCTAAGGAAACATATCCTAAAGTCATCCTGTTTATATAGGAAGATGAATGGAAAATTGAAAGTGTTACAGAATCTGCTGGTCTGTTGTAGCGTTCAGCATACGTTGAAGGTTACGTTATGGATCAGTTGATACAATTGGAAAGGTTGAGATATTCATAGCATGCAAATATTAACTACATGATAACACGATCAATATATCTCCTCAGGGAGGAAATCACATAGAATTATAGAGTCATAGTCATACAACGTGGAAACTGGCCCAAACCTGTCCTATCTTTGTACCTGTCTAATCGTTTCTTAAACATTGCAATAGTCCCTGCTTCAACTACCTCCTCTGGCAGCTCGTTCCATACACCCACCACCGTTTGTGTAAAAATGTTACCCCTCAGATTACTATTAAATCTTTCCTCCCTCACCTCAAACCGATGTCCTCTGTTTCTCGATTCCCCTACTCTGGGCAAGAGACTCTGTGCATCTACCTGATCTATTCCTCTCATGATTTTATGCACCTCTATAAGATCTCCCCTCAGAAGTTGAAGATAAGAACAAGGGGAAACATCGATCGCCATGACTGAGACTGAGACTTCTCACATTTTACTTCTTGTGCCACTAATCCTCTGTTAGATAACTATCACATTTAAAATGTTACTGCATTATATTATAATGTGATAATTACGGTAACTGTCACTTCTTTGTGAACCAATAAAGTTGTTCTATTCATTGATGCTTTCAGTAACCTATGATCTTTAGTTGGAATCTTACAGTTACAGTTGCAACATCTGTTCATTCAGTTATCTTTTTAGTTTAGTTTACCACACAGGAACAGCCCCATCGACCCACCAATGCCACGCCAACCAGTGATCCCCATACAGTAACACTATTCTGAGCACTAGGGACAATTTATAATTCTTACCAAAGCCAATTAACCTTCAAGCCTCAAAGTCAAAGTCAAAGTCAAAAGAGTTTATTGTCATGTGTCCCTGACAGGACAATGAAACTCTTTCTTTGATAGCACAACAGAACATAGTAGGCATTGACTACAATTATATATGTAAAAACACACATTAATTAATAAATTAATAAAGTGCAGATAACAGATGGAGGGGTATTAATGTTCAGAATTTTGTCTGAGCCAAGTTTAATAGCCTGATGGCTGTGGGGAAGTAGCTGTTCCTGAACCGGGTTGTTGCAGTTCTCAGGCTCCTGTACCTTCTACCCGAAGGTAGCAGGGAGATGAGTGTGTGGCCAGGGTGGTGTGGGTCCTTGATGATGCTGCCAGCCTTTTTGAGGCACCGACTGTGGTAGATCCCCTCGATGGAAGGGAGGTCAGAGCCGATGATGGACTGGGCAGTGTTTACTGCTTTTTGTAGTCTTTTCCTCTCCAGGGCACTCAAGTTGCCGAACCAAGCCACGATGCAACCAGTCAGCAAGCTCTCTACTGTGCACCTGTGGAAGTTAGAGAGAGTCCTCCTTGACAGACCGAATCTCCGTAATCTTCTCAGGAAGTAGAGGCGCTGATGAGCTTTCTTAATAATTGCATTTGTGTTCTCGGACCAGGAAAGATCTTCACAGATGTGCATGGCCAGGAATTTGAAGCTCTTGACCCTTTCAACCATCGACCCGTTGATATAAACAGGACTGTAGGGTCCCCATCCTACTCCTTCCAAAGTCCACAATCAGTTCCTTGGTTTTGCTGGTGTTGAGGGCCAGGTTATTGTGCTGGCACCATATGGACAGTCACTCGATCTCTCTTCTATACTCTGACTCATCCCCATCAGTGATATGTCCCACAACGGTGGTGTCGTCAGCGAACTTGATGACGGATTCACACTATGACCGGCTACACTGTCATGAGTATAGAGTGAGTACAGCAGGGGGCTGAGCACGCAGCTATGAGGTGCTCCCGTGCTGATTGTTATCGAGTCTGACACATTTCCACCAATACGAACAGACTGTGGTCTGCGAATGAGGAAGTCGAGGATCCAATTGCAGAGGGATGCGCAGAGACCCAGTTCTGCGAGTTTGGTAACCAGCTTGGAGGGGATGATTGTGTTAAATTCCGAGCTGTAGTCAATGAATAACAGCCTGACATATGAGTTTTTGTTGTCCAAGTGGTCCAGAGCGGAATGGATGGCCAGCGAGATCGTGTCCACCGTTGATCTGTTGTGGCGGTAAGCGAACTGCACTGGGTCCAGGTTTTTGTCGAGGTAGGAGTTGATTTGCTCCATGATCAACCTCTCGAAGCGCTTCACCACCACAGGCGTTAGTGCCACAGGTCGATAGTCATTGAAGCACGTCACCTTGCTCTTCTTGGGAGCAAGGTGACGTACATCTTTGTACACCTGTACATCTTTGGAATGTTGGAGGAAACCGGAACACCTGGGGTTAAGGGCTCCTGTACCCGATTGGCCAAGCTGCGTCAGGTGACGTGTGATTCATCGGAAGCTTAAATACCAGAAGCTCCCAGAATTCTCTCTCTCTTCGTCGACCCTGACTCATGAGCAGACTGTGGTTTGAACTGCAGGAGGCCTGGCCACATGGCATAGAACTTTGTGTATTATTACCTACATTTGTAAATTAATATTGAATTGGGACGGATAAGGGCTGACCTGAGGGTTTTCGTGTATTTTGTTTAAGGGTTATTTCCATTTAGGCAGGTTAGAGACTCCAGTTCAACGGCCCATTGCGAGGCTGGCTGGAGCACTGTTATCTTTGTTTATTAGTTTATCCTTGTCCTTGACTGGGTTGTTTGAATCAGGTTTGGGTTTTAACTAAATAAAATACTATTTTCTTGAACTTGAGCATGGTTTTTGACTATGTTACTCGGCTCTGAAGTACCTGCATTCGGGAGTCGTAACACCATATTGCACTTGAGATAAATGTAAATAATGTTCACTTGAAAAATAATCCTTTTCTCTTCCTATGAGCTACCACATATGTACCCAGACCCATCTGATTTCAGGAGCTAGGGTTTTATGGTGGACTTTTCCAGCAGCTACTTTATCATTAAAACATAAAAGTTGCCAGCAAAAATCTTCCACAGGATAAAAATAACAGTCTAACTGGTGATACAGTGCAATGCAGGAATATAATTTATATTCAAAGCTCTTCCATCCCTTCACCTTTGGTTCTCAAATATTTTCTGACCTCATGGAATGCAAATGTTTTCCCACTGTCTGTTTCCTGAAGGAATAATCATCTGCAGCACTCCGATAATTATACTGCTGGGTGTCAGCGTGTTAGCTGAACAAAATACAACAGGAATATTTTCATCTTGACAGAAGCTGGCAGCATTTGAACTCCATCAGTCGACTTTGTTTACTCCTATCACCAAGCCCAGTTCTCGTGTGCAGTGCGTTTCAAAACCTTTTCTTCCTGTACAATTTATCTCCGCTTTGTGAGTGCTCCAGTTCCATTGCCAGCACGCAGCTTGCCTCGAAAGGACAGTCAGGAATACTATTCCACTAAACATTAACCCTTTATCCTGTATCTGTATACTGTGGATGGCTTGAATGTATAGTCTTTTCGCTGACTGAATAGCATGCTACGAAAAAAGAATTCCACAGATTCACCACCCTCTGACTAGAAATTATTCCTCATCTCCTTCCTAAAAGAAAGTCCTTTAATTCTGAGGCTGTGACCTCTAGTCCTAGACTCTCCCATTAGTGTCAACATCCTCTCCACATCCACTCTATCCAGGCCTTACACTATTCTGTACATTTCAATGAGGTCCCCCCTTATTCTACTAAACTCCAGCGAATATAAGCCCAGTGCCGACAAACGCTCATCATAGGTTGACCTACTCATTCCTGGGATCATTCTTGTAATTCTCCTCTGGACCCTCTCCAGAGTCGGCACATCCTTCCGCATATATGGGAATATCTCAGATATTTTCACTGTACCTTGGTACACGTGACAATAATGAACTAAACTAAACTAAACTCAACTAAACTAAACTATTCAACCGTGCCAATTGGGAAAATCATACAAGTGTATACTTTGTTGTGCTTGCAACCGGTTTATATAAGAGACATTATGACTATGTGCTGGTTGTGGTGATTCATCTGTTAAATCCTCATTGGAACCTCAATGGAAAGCCTCATCTAGATGGGGTGGAGACGGAGAAATTGAGAATTGGGGATAGCGTCTCTGCAAGAGACAGGGTGGGAGGAGGTATAGCCGAAATAGCTGTGGGAGTCAATAGCCAAGTCAGGTTTATTTGTCACATACACATACAAGATGTGCAGTGAGATGAAAGTGGCAATGCCTGCAGTGTGCAAAAACAGCTGAACAGAATCAGTATTTACATATTAGAAAATAATTTTTTACAAAAGGCCCACAACACAACAGGAAATGAGTCCCTGATGGCCTGTGGGAAGAAACTCCGTCTCATCCTCTCTGTTTTCACAGCGTGACAGTGGAGGCGTTTGCCTGACCGTAGCAGCTGAAACAGTCCATTGCTGGGGTGGAAGGGGTCCCCCATAATGTTGCTGGCTCTGGATCTACACCTCCTGGTGTATAGGTCCTGCAGGTGGGCGAGTGTAGTTCCCATAGTGCGTTTGGCCAAACGCACTACTCTCTACAGAGCCTTCCTGTCCTGGGCAGAGCAATTCCCAAACCAGTTTGTGATGTTGCCAGACAAAGTGCTTTCTACAGCCCCAGAGTAGAAGCACTGAAGATCCTTAGAGAGACTCTGAATTTCCGCAGCTGCCTGAGGTTGTAAAGGCGCTGCCTTGCCTTACTCACCAGTACGGCAGTGTGTGTTGTCCATGTCAGATTCTCTGTGATGTGGACTTCCAGGTATTTAATGCAGCTCACCCTATCCTCAGATTCCCCATTTATCTCCAGTGGCGTGTACGACCTCAGATGTTGTGCCCTGCTAAAGTCCATAATCAGCTCCTTAGTTTTTGTGACATTCAAGAGGAGGCTGTTGTCCTGACACCAGAGTGCCAGATCAGCCACCTCCTCCCGGTAGGCCTTCTCATCGTTATTGGAGATCAGGCCCACCGCCACAGTGTCATCAGCAAACTTGATGGTGGAGTTGGAGCTGAACCTGGCCACACATTAGGGGGTACATTAGGGGGCTGAGGATGCAACCCTGGGGGGATCCTGTGTTCAGGGTGAGGGGGTTGGAGGTATGTTTATTGTTGACGTCAGTCGATAGTCTGTGATGGAGACAGAGATAGTCCAGGTGAATTTGAGGGCAGGGTGAAAGTTAGTGGTGAAGTGCAAGAGCTGCACAGATGCAGGAGGTAGCTGCGCTGCAGTCATCAATGTGGCGGGGAAGAGTTGTGGGATAGTGAACGCCGAGAAGAAGGACTGTTTGACACAATCCATCAACAAGGCAGGCATAGCTGAGCCGTGCGAGAGCCCTTGGCTACTCCTTTAACTTGGAGGAGGTGAGAGGAGTCAGAAGAGAGATTGTTGAGGGAGACAACAACTGGTTTGGCAACAACAAGTTGGTTTTAATTTTCCAAGAAGTTGGGGAAGGCATGGATGAGACAAAAGGAATATCTCAATGGACAATAGGTGCAGGAGGAAGCCATTCAGCCCTTCGAGCCAGCACCACCATTCAATGTGATCATGGCTGATCATCCACAATCAGTACCCCGTTCCTGCCTTCTCCCCATAATCCCTGACTCCGCTATCTTTAAGAGCCCTATCTAGCTGTCTCGTGCCAGGATGAGGCCAGAGTTGTCCAGAAGACCCTGAGTTTATAGAGTTGTCTGATCACAAGAGTAGTGGCAGCAATTAGAGAATGAAGAATAAAACAAAGGTGCTTGTTAATCTAAGCATAGGCACCAGCACCTCATTTTCCATCTGGGCATATTGCAACATCAACAATGAATTCAACAATTACAAATAACCTACGGGCCTGTCCCACTTAGACCATTTTTCGGCAACTGATGGCGACTGTCATAATCGTAGCAGGCCGCAGAAAAAACGATGACTGGACCCCGCCATGTGACCATGTCTACGACAAGCTATGACAACGTACCACTTATCTGTGGAATTCTTTGCCACAGAAGGCTGTGGAAGCAAATCTATTGATATTTTTAAGGCAGAGTTAGATAGATTCTTGATTAGTACAAGTGTCAGGGGTTATGGGAAGAAGGCAGGAGAATGGGGTTAGGAGGGAGAGATAGATCAGCCATGATTGAATGGCAGAGTAGGCTTAATGGGCTGAATGGCCTAATTCTGCTGTAATCACTTATGGCCTCATCAGGCAGCATCTCTGTAGCAAAAGAATAGGTGATCGATTTCTTTTGATTTTGGATCGGAACCCATCTTTCAGCTACTGGTTTAGTGTAGTGAAAGTATTTTCTCGTTACATCCTTGACTGAAACGTTTGGCTTCCTCTCCTCCCCTTGCTGTTCCATGACTAGCCATCTGTCAATGTCTCCATTTCTCCACATTCCTCTTTGGAGAATAGTTAGGACCAATTATGTATTCCAAGGCAGTACTGAGCTGTGTCGTTCACAGGGCGACAGCAGTGACTTATTACAGGCACGTTTATGAGCAAGAGGAGTCTCCAACCTAACATTAGTTTAATATATTTGTGCCACAATCTCCACTGGCTTCATGAGCTTTCAAAGGCAAAAGGTATTGTTTATTTATCAATCATTCGCACAGCGAGACACTATGTTAAATGTTTATCTGCCCCCAATAGTGATAGGCGTGCCTGCATATTCCAATTAAAACTTGCTTTTCGAGAGGATTTGCTGCCCATTCTGTGCCCTCCAACTCCTGTAACGGATGGTGCTGGATATGGATGTTTTAACGGATACACACAATTGTCCAGCCTGTGCATTGCTAATGTTACAGTGCCGACTTTTCATTCCAGATGAAGTAAAAGCTCCCAATGTCCTTCATGGGAGGTGGTCATATGTGTCCAGGCAGATTGCTGTCATCATCATATCTCACCACGTACGAGAACAGTTCATTTGCCAATCAATTAAACTTAAAAGTTCCTCGGTAGCGAAAGAGAAGCATTTACCTGAAATCCCACAACAGCGATCTTAACCGTGTCACCAACTTGGACCCGTGTCGGACTCACGTTGATCTGGGGACCTCGGGGTGCAGCTGTAAACAATGACCAGTAGTTTAGTTTAGATCAGAGATATACTGTAGCGCGGAAACAGGCCCTTCAGCCCTCCTAGTCCGGACCTACCAGCGATTCCCACGCATTAACACTACCCTTCACACACAAGGGACAATTTTACATTTATAACCAAGCCAATTAGCCTACAATCCTGTACGTCTTTGGAGTGTGAGAGGAAACCGAAGATCTCGGAGAAAACCCACGCGGGTCACGGGGAGAACGTACAAACTCCGTACAGACAGCACCCGTAGACAGGATCGAACCCGGGTCTCTTGCGCTGTGAGGCAGCAACTCTACCGCTGAGCCACCGTGACATCCAGTACCACCGTTAGTTTCCTAATCTTTGCCGTTCCATGTTTCATTTGGTGGGAAGGCATGTCTGGAAGTGAGGAGTTGAAAAGCATTGCAAACTCTATACCTGGGTTATCTAGCCCAGGTCACCTATATACACCTCCATTGAGAAATGTAATGGACAATTGCCATACAAATGAGGCGGCGCTTAAAAACCAGAGTGGTTAAAATAACATTCGTGGCACAAATTGTCCAGCAACTTGAGCATTTGACGGCAGGCCGATGGACAATTTGCACGTTGGCACCCGTGGATATTGCTGGACAGTATTATTAAAGTTGAGCCATTGATACTGAATTTTTTTTGTTAAATATTTTTATTATAGAAACATATTTATGAAAATTACAATGTTTTATATAAATGAAAAAACATCATTATATACTTTCATTATATTAATAATATTGATATTATTATTAATATTAAAATTTAAGACTGTATGCTTCTATACGCTTTTTTAATTATTTTTTATAAAGTAAGAAAAGATAGAGATAAATAATGAAAAAACTATGAAAGCGAATGGAGTGTTAATCATTAATCCGTCATTGGAGATATAGGCATGATTTATTATATATATTTCTTCATCCATTCTAATATTCAGGCCTCAGTCAAGCCCTCGTACCGAGCCGTTATGACTCTGTAAATATTCAATATATGGAGACCATATCCCTCTGAAGAGATCTAACCTGTCCATTAAGACAAGCCTCAATCTCTGCAGATGAAGAGTCTCCGACATTTCTGTAATCCACATTTTGATTGTAGGGGATGTAGGGCCTTTCCAAAATTTTAATATTAATTTTTTCCCAATTATTAACCCATAATCAATAAAAATTATTTGATTTGTTGTTACTAATTGTTCTGTTTCCAGTATTCCTAGTATTATTAGCTTTGAGTCAGGTGTCAAAGTTATGTTAACAACATTCGAAATTATCCTAAATATTTCAGTCCAGAATTTTGGAATTTTTATACAGTTTGTAAATGAGTGTGACAAATTGGCTTCTAACTGTTGACATTTATCACATATAGGAGATACTTTTGGAAACATGTTATGTAATTTGGATTTTGAATAATATAGTCTATGTAGTATTTTAAACTGTATAAGAGAGTGCATTGATGCTGAATTTAAAGGCTATGTGTATTATGAAAGGAGGAAAGATGCTGGCAGATGGAGAGAATGAGTTCTCTTTGTATAATTGCCACCAGTGTGAGGAGTGCTGAGTCTCCGAGTTACCCTCAACTTGGTTCATCTACACCAGACAGCGTGTAAAACTGAACCAATCCAGTTTAGAAGTCCCATCAAATTAAGTCCATCCTTAAGATGTGTCTGTGCGCTTGCTGGCAGCCCAATATTTAATTACAGCTCTTAGTGGAATTATTAGATAAAGCATTACATTGATTACCCATTAGTTGGTGCAGATTGCTACTACCCTGAAATGAACAATTTATGAAGAATATATGCACAGAATGCAAACAAAAGACCAGAGAGAAAACAAAATGTTATTCTTCAATGCTGAAAATTGAATGAATGCACTGTTGGCAAAAAGCAATCTGAAAGAACTAGAAACTCAGTTTTCATTGATATTCATGGACTTCTTATTTTTCTTCTTTCTATGTTTGCCTCCCATATTTCCATTAGGTTCTCAGACCTAACTCAGCCCAATACAATGTCCCCACTTATTTTCCCTTTAATTTAATAGTTTCCACGTGCGGTTAACTCCCCCCATATGTTTCTCACCACCCGTTTATAATTGGGGGGCAATTTATCACAGTTGTGCATAGACGTACACAGAACTACATAGACTATTATTGTTATTATTGCACTGTTATTGTTTTTTTTGTGTGTACGTATGTGTGCGTGCGTGTATATATATATATATATATATATATGATCTATATATGTAGGAAAAAACTGCAGATTTAAATCGAAGATAGACACACAATGCTGGAGTAACTGAGTGGGACAGGCAGCATCTGTGGAGAGAAGCAATGACTGAAACGTCACTCATTCCTTCTCTCCACAGATGCTGCCTATGCCGCTGAGTTACTCCAGCATTGTGTGTCTATCTTCTATATGATTTTTATATACGTGTATTTGTGAGTATGTGAATATATACACACATTGAACTTTATTTTTCTCTCTCTTGTTTATCATATTGTTTCCAGTGTACTATGTTTACATATTGTGTTGTGCTGCTGCAAGTAAGAATGTCATTGTTCTCTCTGGGACGTATGACAATAAAACACTCTTGACTCTTGGATTCTGCTGCCTCAGAGTCCAATCCTGACCGACAGTGAACTTGTGTGGAGTTTGCATGTTCTCCTTGCGACCAGGTGGAAGGAAAGCAGAACTCCCGGGAAAACCCGCATGGTTGCAAGAAGAATGTGCAAACTCCACACACATATTCAGGAGGTCAGGATTGAACCCAGCGTGCTGGAGCTCTGGGGCAGCAGTCCCACGGACACACCACCAGGCTGTTCGGCCCAACTTCCATCAAGGGGATCTATCGCAGTCGCTGCCTCAAAAAGGCTGGCAGTATCATCAAGGACCCACACCACCCTGGCCACACACTCATCTCCCTGCTACCTTCAGGTAGAAGGTACAGGAGCCTGAAGACTGCAACGACCAGGTTCAGGAATAGCGACATCCCCACAGCCATCAGGCTATTAAACTCGGCTTGGACAAAACTCTGAACATTAATAGCCCATTATCTGTTTATTTGCACTTTATCAGTTTCTTTATTCATGTGTGTATATATTTATATAATGGTATATGGACACACTGATCTGTTCTGTATTCATGCCTACAATATTCTGTTGTGCTGAAGCAAAGCAAGAATTTCATTGTCCTATCAGGGACACACGACAATAAACTCTCTTGAATCTTGAATCTTGAATCTCTTGAACTTACCCACATTGGCCAACATGCCCCATCTACACTAGTCCCACCTGCCTGCATTTGGCCCATATCCCTCTAAACCTGTCCTATCCATGTACCCGTCTGAATGTACCCGTCTAAATGTTGCGATAGTCCCAGCCTCAACTACCTCCTCTGGCATCTCGTTCCATACACCCACCACCCTTTGTGTGAAAAAGTTACCCATCAGATTCCTATTAAATCTTTCCCCCCTCACCTTAAACCTATGTCCTCTGCTTCTCGGTCCCCCAATGTGGGATTCCCCACAGGCTTTCTTGAAGACACAAGCTTGTGAAAGTCTTGCCCCTCACTGTCAAATGAATGAAATACATAGTTTTCTTATGCGAAAGGGGTTCCAGACCTCGTGGGTCAGTTGCTCTTCATCATGTTGAGCAGGTTAGCTCACATATTGTAATGGCATCATAAACTACACAACTGGGCTTCCAGTTCTCTGTCAGGGGAGATGATTGTCATGTAATGCCGAGCAGAACGGAGTTAAGGTCGGGTAACATTTGGAGCCCAGTTCCTATAGAATAAATTTAAACAGGACAAGTGGCTAATGGTCACTGCACTTTGTTGTTGTCAATCCATCACCAGACCGAGGTCAACAGAGCAAATAGAAAACTCGTTGGAGAAAGAAGTGGAAATTAGATTTTTATAATGTAAATGTAAAATTCATGGAGCAAATGTGAGTTCAGAGTATAAAGCACAAAACTAACAGGCAAACGTAACATTGAGGATATGGCAAATTTCCCACCGCTCGATAAGAAGCAGTGTTGGAGGTTGTGTCCCATGCATAGCCATAGCTATTCCTTCTTCCCTCAATGGAGTATACACACCTTGAAGCCGGGGGATGGACTCAGAATGCTGGAGTAACTCAGCTGCCTGTCCCGCTGAGTTACTCCAGCATTCTGTGTCTATCTTCAGTGTAAACCAGCATCTGCAATTCTTCCTACATATGTTGCAGCTGGGGGAGTCGGTTTCAATCCTTACCAGGTGCATCGCTACAACGTAAAATCAAATATTTTTCTCCCATTAGTGCAGCGAATATAATGGGCAGACGTGAGGGGAACATTTTGGAGGCAAACAGTTGTGGGAATAAGCAGTTTGTTGTGGAGCCAATTGTGAATGTGATTTGGCTGCGGCCAAGATCGGCCTCCTGCGCCAGAGCATCAGGAAGGATGCTCTCCTCAGTAATGTCAGATGTCAAAGGGACTCGAATACTCCACCGGCAGAAGGTGATCTTTTTGCAGTTGTCTTGGAAATTTCCCCTTGGCAGGATGCCGTTTTAGAGTCAGCTCGGAACTCTGTTGGGCATCCATGCTGGAAGCTCTGGCCAGGACCATCATTTCATGCAGGTTTCACAGTCTGAAGGAAGTGTTGCCAGCACATGAAAGTGGTTAACTGCAGGCCCAGCCAAGCACAGATTGTTCAAATCCCTTAGCCCAGGCACAGTTCCGCAAGGACCCATGAGCTCACTATTATTCAAGATCTTTGCTTAAATCAAAGAAAAAACAGAGTATTTTCAGTGTTATGAGAATGTGAATGCTTCTATTATGGTACTAGTGTTTTCTTGGTCACCATGTTCTTTTTATTCATTTCTATTTCCTCACGTACAAATCTATAAATTAGGTGTATTAGCCAGTCATGTGGCCTCTCAAGCCTGCTCCGTTATTTAATAAAATGATTCCTAACCTGGTCGTTCCTTTAGTTACCTCCTTGTCTCCGTTTCATCTCTTGCCGTCATCCAGCTGTCTGTCGATCTCAAAGCAGCCCCCTCACCAGTATCCACCTATTACTTTCCCTGCTTCGTCCCACCCCCACTTTTTCAGGTTTTCTCTCTTCCTCTCTCCCCCTCGGGTGAGTCGCACCCCGGCCACTCCCTCTTCTCCCCTCTCCGTCAGGCAAAAGGCATAGAAGTATGAAAACGCAGACCACCAGATTTGGGGACAGTTTCTTCCCAGCTGTTATCAGGCAACTGAACCATCCCACCACAACCAGAGAGCGGTGCTGAACTACCGTCTACCTCTGATGACCTCTCCAGAACAAGGGGTCACAGTTTAAGGATAAGGGGGAAGTCTTTTAGGACCGAGATGAGAAGATCTTTTTTCACACAGAGAGTGGTGAGTCTGTGGAATTCTCTGCCACAGAAGGTAGTTGAGGCCAGTTCATTGGCTATATTTAAGAGGGAGTTTGATGTGGCCCTTGTGGCTAAGGGGATCAGAGGGTATGGAGAGAAGGCAGGTACAGGATACTGAGTTGGATGATCAGCCATGATCATATTGAATGGCGGTGCAGGCTCGAAGGGCCGAATGGCCTACTCCTGCACCTATTTTCTATGATTCTATGACCCTCAGACTATCCTTGATCGGTCTTTACTAATCGTTATTCCCTTATCATGTATCATTACACTGTAAATGGATCAACTGTAATCATGTCTTGTCTTTCTGCTGACTGGTTAGCAAGCAACAAAAGCAAATACTGTACCTCGGTACATGTGACAATAAACTACACTGAAAATGAAACTCTACGGCAAGTCTGAAGAAGGGTCCTGGCCTAAAATGGTGCAAATCCATGTCCTCCAGAGATGCTGCCTCACCCGGTGAGTCACTCCAGCCCTTTGGGTTCTATGCAAGATTCCAGAATCTGCAGTTCCTTGTATCTACAGCAATATCTATGGTCAGCTTTGAATATGCTGGCTGCTTCATAATGGAAACATGGCGGTGCTGGCTCGAAGGGCCGAATGGCCTAATCCTGCACCAATTGTCTATTGTCTATCTATTGTCTAATACAAGATTACAATTAAGCCAAGCACAGGATACAGATACATCATAATGTTTGTAGATTAATTGGCTTCTGTAAAGTGTCCCTAGTATGTAGGATGGGACTAGTGTGTGTGAGACCATTGGTCGGCATGGACCCAGTGGGCCAAAGGGTCTGTTTCTACTCTGGATCTCTAAACTAAAAAGTCGTTATCACATTTCCCAGAGCCAACAATGGACCATTGTGGGCTCTACCTTTCCCTGATCATTGTTGCTGACTTTCATTTGTTCATACCTTTCATTCATTTGTTCTTTGTACCTTTTCATATCTCTGGTTTCCCTCTCCCCTAACTCTCGTGCTGGTGAAGGGTCTCGACCCGAAACGTCACCCGTTCCTTTTATCCAGAGATGCTGCCTGTGCCGCTGAGTTAAGAGGCTGTCCCACTGTACGAGCTAATTCAAGAGTTCCCCCGAGTTTCCCCTGATTCGAACTCGAAGAATTACGGTAATGGCCGCTCGTAGGTACTCGGGGCTCTCGTGGACATTTTTCAACATGTTGAAAAATCTTCACGAGTCTTCACCGAGTACCTGCTGTTAGCGTTATGAGGTGCTAAGAGACGTCCCGAGCTCCGATGTACCCGCTATGTACATTCTACGTGCTCGGGAGAGCTCTTGAATTACCTCGTACAGTGGGACAGGCCCGTAACTCCAGCATTTTGCGTCTATCGTCAGTGCAAACCAGCATCCGCAAGTCCTTCCTACACGTAAATAAATGCAGTACATGTTTATAGTGTTTCAGTAGATCTTGAAGCAGGAGATGTGGGGCGTGTTGTGGTAATGTAAGTCTATCTTTCCATGCAGGTCACTCACTTGGTTCTCCCATGCCGGCTACTGCCCGCACAGTCACCATGGAATGATACCCATGTTCATTCATTCAGATAAGGTGAGCAGGTTGAAACAATAATTTATTCATGTCAACGATATCAGTTGTTACAAGCAGATGAAACCTGAGATCAGGACAAAACATTTCTACCAGACCTCAAAGAGCAATGCCATTTTTCTGATGTCTTGAAATACCTTGTAAACAGGTGCTTTTGTGGCAGCTGTACACCCCAGAGATGGAGATCATGTATAATTCACCAGGGTCACTAAGCTCCCTGCTCTATCTCACTGGCAACGTGGAAGAGTTAATGCAAGTTTCTTACTTTACTTATTTGCATTTTGCCCAACTGGCCTGTGCCAGAAGCTTGGGAATTAATAGGATCTTGTTATATTTTCTTACTCTGCCAAGGCCAATGCATTATTTATAAGATACAGAGACCCCATTGTCATGCTACACAGCTGACTCAAACATTTCAAAGCACAAACATGACTGGGTTTAGAAACGGTGGCTGGCTGGATCAAAACTGCCACATACCCCCCCCCCCTCCTCCCTCACCACCTACCCCCTCCCCTCCCTCACCACCTACCCCCTCCCTCACCACCTCCACCCCCTCCACCCTCACCACCTACCCCCACCCTCCCCCACCCCCCCCCCTCACCGCCTCCCCCCCTCCTCCCTCCCCACCTACCCCCCACCCTCCCCCACCCCCCCCTCCCTCACCACCTCCCCCTCCTCCCTCGCCACCTACCCCCACTCTCCCCCACCCTCCCCCACCGCCTCCCCCCCTCCTCCCTCACCACCTACCCCCACCCTCCCCCACCCTCCCCCACCCCCCCTCCCTCACCACCTTCCCCCTCCTCCCTCACTCCCTCCCCCACCTTCCCCCACCCCCCTCCCTCACCATCTCCCCCCTCCCTCCCCACCTACCACCACCCTCCCCCATTCTCCCCCACCCCTCACCACCTCCCCCCTCCTCCCTCACCCCCTCCCCCACCCTCCTCCACCCCCCTCCCTCACCATCTTCCCCCCTCCTCCCTCCCCACCTACCCCCACCCCTCCCCCACCCCTCCCTCCCCCACCGCCTCCCCCCCTCCTCCCTCCCCACCTACCCCCACCCTCCCCCACCCCTCCCTCCCCCACCGCCTCCCCCCCTCCTCCCTCACCACCTACCCCCACCCTGCCTCACCCTCCCCCCCCCCCCCCAACCAACTTGTCCCGCTGGCATGACTCTAAGGAAAGCATTTCCCGCTACTTTGGCTTCATTTACCGACTCCACCGTCAGCACGCTCGGGTCAAGCAGCAAATCTTATAAGTATTGAAATTCGAGGCTGAAGGTGAAGAATAGTCAAAGATAGACACAAAATGCTGGAGTAACTCAGCAGAACAGGCAGCATCTCTGGAGAGAAGGAATGGGTGACATTTCGGGATGAGACTCTTCTTCAGAAGAAGGGTCTGAATAGGCAATAGACAATAGGTTCAGGAGTAGGCCATGGCTGATCATCCCCAATCAGTAACCCGTTCCTGCCTTCTCCCCATATCCCCTGACTCCGCTATTTTTAAGAGCCCTATCTAGCTCTCTCTTCAAAGCATCCAGAGAAACTGCCTCCACCGCCCTCTGAGGCAGAGAATTCCACAGACTCACCATTCTCTGTGAGAAAAAGTGAAGAAGGGTGTCAACCGAAAACATTACCTATTCCTTCTATCCAGAGATGCTGCCTGTCCCACTGAGTAACTCCAGCATTTTGTGTCTATCTTCGGTGTAAATCAGCATCTGCAGTTCGTTCCTACATGTGAAGAACAGTCAGCTGTGTTGTATAAAATCCTAAGCTGTCACATACACAACTGGCTTTATGTTGGCTGGTTGCCTGTGAATCTTCATTTGTTTTTGTATTTCATAATTGATGGTTAAAGCTAACCTGCAAACTGACACTATCTTCTCAAAGAACTTGGAAACGGGATCTGTTGCTCATCACCTGCGACCCATTTCGTGACGTTATTGCTATGAACTGTCAGCAGGGTAATTAGAGCAGCTCAGGGAATTATATCAATGTTAACCAACCCAGACGGAGGCCATGTAAGGAAAGACAACATGCAGGGGACATCGAGTCGAAGAGTCGTTCAACTATCTCCAGGAATAGGGACATTTGCCACTTGGCCCATCAAGCCAGCAGCATGGTGGAGCAGCGCTAGAGTTGCTGCCTCACAGCACCAGTCACCCGGGTTTGATCCTGAGTACGGGTGCTGTCTGTATGGAGTTTGCACGTTCTCTCTGTGATCGCGTGGGTTTTCTCCGGGTGCTCCGGTTTCCTCCAAAGATGTACAGGTTTGTTGGCTTATTGGCTGCTCCAAATTGTAAATTGTCCCTAGTGTGTAGGATAGTGTTGCTGGTCAGAGTGAACTCAGTGGGCCGAAGGGCCTGTTTCCATGCTGTCGCTCAGGTCAAAAGCCTGTTCAATTGACCGCAATCTTCCCAAACCTTCTCTTGAAATTTTCCAATAAGAATTATAAGAATTTAAAATTATAAAGTGACTTTAATTATGAAAAAATGTATCATGACACTTCACAGACGTACATTCAGTGAAATGTTTGATAGACAGGTTCAAGGAAAGGAAAGATTTTGAGGGATTTGGCCTATATGCTGGAAAATGGGACCAGCTTAGAAGGAGCATCTTTCTGGATGAATTGGGTAAGAGCCAATTCCTTCTCTCCAGAGATGCTGCCTGTCCTGCTGAGTTACTCCAGCATTTTGTGTCTACCTTCGATTGAAACCAGCATCTGTAGTTCCTTCCGACACAGAATATGAGGGTGTTGATCTTCTACTCTTGAACATGTTACAATTTGCTTCGATGACCTTCATTATACTGAAGGCTTATCCCACCATCAACCATTTCCAAAGTCATGCCTGGGATCAGAACCAATTGACTGTTTGGAGAGAAGAAACATTTTCAGAAAGCAGGGGGCGAGCGGCGGACCTTATTCTGTGCTCCACTTGCTGGCTGGGAGCTTGAACAAAACAGGGTGAGAGTGTGACGTTGTTGTATTTCTGACTCACTTTGAACAGATGCGCCCTCAAAGAGAATCAATTTCCAGAATTAGCTCTTATCTTCTTCTGATTTTGGAGACAGTCGTCAATACTCATCACTTAATAATAATTAATGTTCTTTTTCTCGTCATAAATCCCTCGGCTGCTAATCTTGATTGCAAACAAAACCCTTCTCTTAACTTGAAATCTTGACAGCGAGGCATCGTGTTGTTGAACTCTAAATAAAAACTTCAATCAGCAATGTCCCTGTTTGTGTGTTTGTGTGTGTGTGTGTGTGTGTGTGTGTGTGTGTGTGTGTGTGTGTGTGTGTGTGTGTGTGTGTGTGTGTGTGTGTGTGTGTGCGTGTGTGTGTGCGTGCGTGCGTGTGTGTGTGTGTGTGTGTGTGTGTGTGTATGCGTGCGTGCGTGTGTGTGTGCGCGTGTGTGTGTGTTTTTGGCTGGAGTATTGCAGGTGGCATGTTGGTTTATGTGGAATGACAAACCTTAAAATACATACATTCATGCCCTTTGATCACTGTATTATTAAAGCAAGATGTTTGCAGGAAGATGGCAATGTTTAGCAATGAACACCCACCCACTACCTCTCCCACCCACACGGCCCTTCACAAAGATATGAGAGCTTACTTAAAAAGGTTTGGCTGCAAAAAGAAAAATTGAAGTGGCTCAATAGAATGTTCACTGGAAAATGGCCCAGCCAGCAATCTGCACCATTAACCAGTGACCATTCACGGTGTGCTGATGACACAGTGGCGCAGCGGTGGAGTTACTGCCTTTCTGCACCAGAGACCTGGGTTCGATCCTGACTACGGGTGCTGTCTGTACAGAGTTTGTACGTTCTCCCTGTGACCGCGTGGGATTTCTCTGGGAGCTCTGGTTTGCAGGTTTGTAGCTTGGCCTGGTGGAGTTATAAATTGTCCCGAGTGTGTGTAGGGTAGTGTTAGTGTGCAGGGATCACAGGTTGGCGCGGACTCAGTGGGCTGAAGGGCCAGTTTCCGCGCTGTATCTCTGAACTAAACTAAAAGGCCTCACTTACATTCATTGCAATCTGACATGAGAACAGGCAAGATAGGCACCTGGGGAATAGCAGAGGGTGATTAGTTGATACCACACCATGTGCTGTGGCTGGCCTGAATTTCGAGGGATGATAGACAAAACATACTGGAGTGACCCAGCAGGTCAGGTAGCATCTGTGGAGAAAAGGAATAGGTGACACTTTGGGTTGGACCCCTTCTTCAGACTGAAAGATGGATGCAGGGGGTGGGGGGTGTAAGAACGCAGTGAGGTCGTCTGGCACATACTCATTGCGCGTCCATTCCTGGGCCAGTACAACACAGACCTTTCAGAGTAGTACCTATTCATCGTGTATGTACAAGCAGTAGTCCTCTGTAGTAAAGTTCAGCCGGAGGTACACATTGCAAGAATTCCTTATGAAGTGCAGTTTGCTCTTATGTGTGGATCAGCAATTACTGCGAGTGGGCTGCTGGAGCCTAATGAGCGAGCGTTTAGAATTTGATTAGTATGATGGAATGTGACATGAGTGAAATGCTGTGCACAAATCCTGGTTGAAATTGGAACAATCTAAGACTCAAATTCTTAGGCTGACGATTCAGACCCTTCGGCCCAACTTGCCTGTGGTTGCCCAGGCTGACCAAGCTGCCCCATCTACTAGACCCACCTGTTCACGTTGGGTCCATATTCATCTAAACCTTTCCTATCCAAG
The DNA here is from genome assembly GCA_035221665.1 of Okamejei kenojei. Lineage (NCBI taxonomy): Eukaryota > Metazoa > Chordata > Chondrichthyes > Rajiformes > Rajidae > Okamejei > Okamejei kenojei. Next base: position 31,547,036 of record CM069162.1, read on the forward strand.
TACGTGTCCAAATGTCTTTTAAATGTTGTAATAGTAACTGCCTCACCCACCTCCTGTGGCAGCTCGTTCCATATATCCATCTGGCAGATCACTGGCATATTTCCCTACCTGCTGCTCACAAGAGAATCAGAGGTGGACATGGTCATCAAAGAGGGCCGAACTCAACCATCTCGACTTCAGTGAGGAGCAAGGGACTTCCTGGCCACTGGTGTTTGCCAACACTGCCGGCCGGCTCTCCATGAATGCAGGCAGCTGATGACCACAGTGAAGCTTCATCCGAGGCTCTGCTTCATAACCTAGCCTTCACCTCAATAGCATGGTCTTCCAATCCCCAATCCCGAGCCAGTCTTCATCACCAGCCGCCTATCCTCACAGAGGATAGACACAGAGTGCTGGAGTAACTCAGCGGGGCAGGCAGCATCTGTGGAGAACATGGATAGGTGACGTTTCACAGAGTGCTGGAGTAACTCAGTGGGTCAGGCAACATCTGTGGAGAACATGTATAGGTGACGTTTCAGGTCGAGACCCTTCTTCATACTGCTCATGGAGGTTGCCTTCTTTCCCGGCAGCACCCATTCTGAGGTAGAGCAAAGCGCCAGATGTTGTCAGTGGCTTCCACCACCCATGGAGAAGGATTCTGAGCCGGTAGCAGTAGTTTGGTTCTGATTTTGGATGATCAGCCATGATCATATTGAATGGCGGTGCTGGCTCGAAGGGTTGAATGGCCTACTCCTGCACCTATTGTCTATGTTTCTACACTTTCCTCTCTTGACTCATTGTCCCCCAACATAGACAAGATACCCAGCATAGCTGTGGGCCGCCAGTGGTGCGGCAGCCATGGAGACGCTTGTGTGATGGTGAACATGATGAAGAGAGGTTGCTGCTTGTCTGGTCCCGGTGCACTGTACGTAATTGTAAGTGTGCATTATTCATCAATATCAGTGATCCAGAGACAGCAGCGGCATTCCACACAAAACAAACAGCCCTGAATCCAGGAGGAGGGAGATGAGCAGAGCAACCGGGAGAAGTTTCCATCCAGGATGGGCTGTCTTATCTTCCAAAACAGTTGGAAGGGGAGGCTAAAGGGCCTGCCCCACTTGCGCGATTTTTTTTTGGCAGCTTGCCGGCACACGTCATAGTCGCAACATTTTCAACGTGTTGAAAATCCAGCGGTGACCAGAAAAAGGTACGGCGCTTTGGGCCCCACTACTCATGACCATGCAGGCGTCACCCCGCAGTCGCAACTATTACGGGTGCCGGCAAGTCGCCAAAAAAAATCACATAAGTGGGAAGTGTTTAAGAAGGAACTGCAGATGCTGGAAAAGCGAAGGTAGACAAAAGTGCTGGAGAAACTCAGCGGGTGCAGCAGCATCTATGGAGCGAAGGAATAGGTAACGTTTCTATGGAGCGAAGGAAATCGGCAACGTTTGGGCGGTGGAAATAGGCAACGTTTCGGGCGGTGAAAATCGGCAACGTTTCGGGCCGAAACCCGGAACGTTGCCTATTTCCTTCGCTCCATAGATGCTTTTGTAGCCGCTCAGTTTCTCCAGCATGTAGGTGGGTAGGCCCTTTAGCCCTAATAGCTAAATCTAAAGGGCCTGACACTCTTGGCAATTTTTTCGGTGACTGTCGGCACCATTGACTGACGTATCAAGTCACCGAAAAAGTTGCGGCGTGATGTGGCGGTGATGACGTAATGACGCCCGGCGTTTTTTCAAGCGTCGCAACAGTTTTTTTGTCGCCAATGGATTTTGAAATGTTCCAAATCTTTGGCGACACAGATATGATATGTTCTGTATTCGTGCCTACTGTATTCCGTTGTATGATGCAAAGCAAGAATTTCATTGTCCGATCTGGGACATATGACAATAAACTCTCTTGACTTGACTTGACTTGACTTGATATGAAGGTGAGACACATCCATGACACTGCTGCCATCCTCTTTCCCCATTATCCAGGCTGCAGAGTCCACGCTGTGTGACCTGTGGCGCAGTCAATCGCATAACTTTACGTGTGAAGAATTTGATACCCAGTGACTTATTTCAAGGGTTTTCAGCAGAAAGTACACTGGGTGGACTTACGAAAAGAAAGCTCATGCTTGCAAGGGGTGGAAGCTGTCAGTGCGACGGTGTCAAGCCAGCTCGCTTCGTAGAACCAATATAGATTGTTAGAAGGGGAAACTTGTATTGGAACTGACAGGGAACCAATAAACAAATAAAACCTGTTAATGCAATTTTATCCTTTGGAGCTACCGGTCGCAGTCGAAGGCTGAGTCGGGCTTCCATATTCAACAGAATCAACCCAAATAACAAGGTTGGCATCAAGGTAAACGCGGCTCTCCACAAACACACAGCCCAGCAGCTCAGGAGTTGGCAGCTTCTGAACACTCTTAACACCTGCAAGATTTTACAAATTCAACAGCTTTTGACAGGACTGGTTTTCAACACTTTACTCCTCTTGCATGGAAATATTTATATTTAATCTAATCGTGAACTGTGCTGCAGCAAACCCTTTCTCCCTACTGACCTCAAACTATTGAGTTTAAATGTTTAATCTTGCGATAAAATTCCTTCTAATCCCCGTCTCTCCCTAAATGTATGTTACTTCTGTCCTGAAATATTGCCTTGGTTCAACGGTTTCTTTATTATTATCACGTCTACCAAGGTACAGTAAAACCCGTTTTGTGTTGCATCCATCTCAGTGAGAGTATCACCATACATAACCACAATCCCCTGGTTAGTACAGAGTATACAGGACAGCCCACTGAGTCTGAATGCAAGAAGATGCCATTTTGGTGCCATTTCCCAGTCCCAGCCACAGCCGGCCACAAAGGCCCATTCCGGTCGTCCTGCCAACCGACGTCCCTCTCCAGCCCCTGTTCCCCTGGGGGAGGGGGGGGGGCTCCCATAGACTGGCCTGCCGTTGGGATGCGGCCATGGATCGCCAGGGTTACCTTCACCCCGCGTAGCTCACCCTGATTCTGGCTCTGCGTCATATCGACAGAGCCCATACCACAATGACTATCCTCCTGGAATCCTTCACTATGGAGGTGGCTCAGTTTGTTCATGTTTAGGTTAGTTTTACTATCGTCACGTGTACTGAGGTACAGTGAAACACTTTGTTTTGCATGCTGTCCTATCAGGTCAGATATACCATACATAAATACATTCAAGTCAAACTCAGGGACAATAGATAGAGTTAAAGCAAAGTTACAGAGTGCAGAATATAGTTCTCAGCTATATTGTAACGCACCAATTCCCGAGACAAAGTCCAATGCCCACAATCAGACAGTAACCGAGCTTACGGAAGGGCCGTTCAAAATCCTGATAACAGAGGGGAAGAAGCTGTTCCTGAATCTGGTGATGCTGGTGTTGTGTGCTTTCAAACTTCCCTATCTTCTGCTGGATCTTTCTTCGTTTGCAATCCGCTTTTTGCAAACCTCAGACTGTTTTCGGGGACCTACCAATGTCTCCTCTGGTTTCTTTTCTTATTCCCATGGTCTAATTCTGCTCCAATGACATGAACTTCTGAACGACCTCCCCTGACGGTGTGCCATTGTTATACATTCATGCCCATCAGATGTTTGGGACACTGCTCCTCAGGTGGACTACGTTTAAGACAGCGGGCAGTTTCTGTGTAGGAAGGAACTGCAGGTGCTGGTTTAAACTGAAGTGGCCTGTCCCGCTGAGTTGCTCCAGCATTTTGTGTCTATCTTTGGGCAGTTTCTCTATCACCTCCACATCACAGTCATTGTGATGGGCAGCTTTTGCAACGAGAATGTTTGCAATTCATTTATCATCTGTAAAACCTTCACATGGGCATTCACTTAGAGAAGTGCAGCCTTGGTTTATTCATTCGGCACCTTGTTGCTGTTTCTCCTTGTTGATGGAAAGGATTATATGAAGAAATTACATCGATGGGGGTTGATTTAAACGAGGGCCCATCACTGGCCTGTGGTGAAAGCACCCATGTCATCTCCCATTACTCGCCTTGGACAGCCCCGCAACATCTCATTTCCTTTGATTAGGACAAACATGGCCAGCAGGTGCAGCAGATGCCTTCAATCAGGCCTTCATTTTATTCTCAACTTGTTTACGGTTCTGGCGGTGAAGGACAGGAGGTGTGAGTGAGCGACGAAAAAAGGAAAATAAGCTTTCTCTTCCCTTTTAGTTTCTCTCTTACATGCCTGTTCAACATTTCTTCATTGGGAAATATCAAATTGATGGTCCAAAACGAGAAAACAGGACACAACAACATCAGCTTCCTCACAAAAGGCTTTGCATGCCTGAATTGATAGTTCTTAACCACTCTTGGTAACTGACTCCATATCGCTTACATTGTGGCAGACGCAACACCTCTCATAAAGCTCTAGCACACTCTTAGACCACACAGATTTTACTGCAACACTCTGATACACATCACACCTCAATGTATCATTACTATACCCAAACATTTCTCTTTAATGCCTTGATATATCGCACAAGCTAGGCGGCAACACTCTCCTGATGAATTCCACATCTGCTTATCTCACAATCACATTTTGATATATAGCGTACACTTATTGTTCTAACATTCTTTGATATACCGTGCATCCTACACTGTAAACTCAATATCCTTTACCGTATCCTTCATTTACTGCATCCTCCTTGATATAGTGGTGATAAACGTCATCACTAATATATACCATAGCCCCTGGAACCATATCTGATATATTGCTCACAATTCACTTGCGTGATCTCTCATATATTCAATGTTAATCGCAATATCATAAGATCATAAGATCATAAGTGATAGGAGCAGAATTAGGCCATTCGGCCCTTCAAGTCTACTCCGCCATTCAATCATGGTTGATCTATCTTTCCCTCCATTCTCCTGCCTTCTCCCCATAACCTCTGACACCCGTACTAATTAACAATTTATCTATCTCTGCCTTAAATATATCAACTTACTTTGCCTCCACAGCCTTCTGTGGCAAAGAATTCCACAGATTCACCATCCTCTGACTGAATAAATTTCTCCTCATCTCCTTCCTGAAAGAACATCCTTTAATTCTGAGGCTATATATACATATATACATTTATACCAAGCCAATTAACCTACAAACCTATACGTCTTTGGAGTGTGGGAGGAAACCAAAGATCCTGGAGAAAACCCACGTGCAAACTTCGTAGAGACCCATAGTCAGGATCGAACCCGGGTCTCTGGCGTTGTAAGGCAGTAGGCCTACCACTATGCCACCGTGCCACCCAATTGCTGATTTTAAAAAATAGGCAGAGGGAAACTGATCCTGTGAGCAGGTGATGTATTGATAAGGTAACACAACTTTGAAAGAATAAGCAAAAGCTCGGTGAAGTTGATGAGAAAAAAACTAGCAAAAACTTGCGTTAAAATCTGGAACTGACTTCAAACTATGAAGCAGTGCTAATCGGGGCCTTCATAGTTGAACTGGGCTTGTGTGAGAGAGAAAAGAATTGTAAAGTTAATGAGGAACAGGAGGGGAATGGGCGGACTGGACTGCTCTGCTCAGGACAACCATGGATGAGATTGGCCAAATAAGGATGACTTCCTTAATAATTACATGATCCTACATTGGTCAGTCTGAAGACACACAATTTAATTCCCTCAAGATTATGGATAAACAATAGTCATGGACACTGCCTTTTTTTAATTCTTTTTTTTTGCTAATTGAATTTAAATTGCCTTTCTATCTTGGTGGAATTTAAACCTGTGTTTTCAGATAATTAGTCCATAGCTTTGCACACTGTCCCATAGCTCTACTCTGCTATAATGCTCCAATGATTTTTCCTTCTTCATCCATTGTCACCTTTTCTGATACATATTACACTCTTTACTGTAACACTAAATTATAGCAGGCTCAAGGCTCCAGTTGGCACACAACAGAAGCTTTTCACTGCACCTCCGTACACATGACAATAAACTAAACTGAACTAAACTGACCTTAGAACGGAGACGAGGAAACACTTTTTCTCACAGAGTGGTGAGTCTGTGGAATTCTCTGCCTCAGAGGGCGGTGGAGGCCGGTTCTCTGGATGCTTTCAAGAGAGAGCTAGATAGGGCTCTTAAAGATAGCGGAGTCAGGGGATATGGGGAGAAGGCAGGAACGGGGTACTGATTGGGGATGATCAGCCATGATCACATTGAATGGCAGTGCTGGCTAGTCCTGCACCTATTGTCTATTGTCTATTCATTATATGTTTCTATGACCTATGCCTCACTATTCAATGTAATACTGATATCTACCCCCCCCCCCTCCCCCCGCACTTTAGCTCCTGATCTATCTCACACCATTCATCATGATGTTCACGGACGTATCCCTCAATATTCATAAGGACACAACAAATAGAATCATGAGTAGGCCATTCAGTCCCTCATACTGGTCTGGGTAAGTTTTGTCATGAGCCCCATGACCAGTACTCTTTTCAGAGGCCTATTCATCATCCATTTGTTTTTAATCTCAGTGAAACTTTCTTCTACAAACCCTATCTAAACTGGTATTGATATCAGTCTTGAATATCCTCAATCACTGTGCCTCCAGAATGATTTTAGGTGGATAATTCCAAATATTCACCACATTTAGTTTAGATTTCAAGCATCGCCCCTACATGATCCTCAAACACAAAATCAGATTTGCCACTCTCTCTCTCAACAGCGCCCTTGAGAGGAAGACCAGACCTGTACTTGTATTCCATGTGGAGTCTTACCAGGGCTTTATATAATAGCAGTGAGATGTCTTTATTCTTGTGTGGTTTAGTTTAGATTTGAGCCCACTGATCCGTGTCGACCACCAATCCCCGCACACTAACACTATCCCGCACATGCTAGGGGCAGTTTACAATTTTACCAAGCCAATTAGCCTACTGACCTGTACGTCTTTGGAGTGTGGGAGGAACCAGAGCACCCGGGAAAGACCCACGCAGGTCACGGGGAGAACGTAAAAACTCCGTACAGACAGCTCCCGTAGTCTGGATCTCTGGCACTGTGAGGCAGCAACTCTACCGCGCAACCATTGTCTTTGAATTGTCTTACAATTAAACACAGTATACTCTTTGCATTTGTAAATGCTTGCTGGATCTGCTCATTGGCTTCACTGATGCGAGTACGCATGAATTTGGAATATTATTCCCCCACCTGGAATTCAGATAAGGATCGCTATTGCATTCCGTATCGTAGACCCAACAGGTAATCCTTCACTCCCTTGTTTATCAAGAATGTATCCACATTTGCCTTTAAAATATTCACTGATTCTGTTTCTACTACCTTTTGAAGAAGTCAGTTCCAAAGATTTACAATCCTCAGAGGGAAAACATTCACCACATCTCTCCCCCCTTATTTTTAAACAAGTTTCAGATTCTCTCACAAGGAAGTGTTCTCTCCACTGCCACCCTGTCAAGATCTCTCAGGACTTTGTGTTTCAATTAAGTTCCCTTTCGCTCTTCTGAAGTCCAGTAAATACCAGCCCAGCTTGCCAGCCTTACCTCATAAGGGAAGCCATTCTTTCCAGGTATCCACCAACTAACTGTCCACTTGATTGCTTCCAAATCTCTAACCTGCTTTAAATAAGGAGTTAACAAAACTCTACACATGACCTAACTAACGGAAGCAGGACTTTCCTAGTTCCTTGCATCTCCTCACAACTTACATTCTTGGTATCTTTGCGTCATCTGCAATTGAAGCAGTCAAACCTTTGGTTCCTCCATGCAAGTCATTTATATGAATTCTAAAAGCTTGAGGCCATAATCCCTGTGGCGCACAATTTCAATCAATAATCACAATAATACTTTATGAGCCAAGTATGTTTTGCAACATACGAGGAATAATGCATTCCACACATTACATCTATGGGATATCTATTTTAACTTTACCTGTCAGCCAGCCAATCTTCAATCTATGCCTAAATGTTATCTCTCATACCGATGATGCCAACGATCTAGTTTCAGGTAGTCCTTGCTTTCTCCCTCCTTCCCCTCCCCTTCCCAGCTCTCCCGCAGCCAACTGTCTCCTCCTCTTCCTTTCTTCTTCCCCCACCACCACATCAGTCTGAAGAAGGGTCTTGACGCGAAATATCACCTATTCCTTCGCTCCATAGATGCTGCCTCACCCACTGAGTTTATCTACCTTCTAATATTTAACAAGACTCTGCTTTTCAAATCTATTTTTATTCTGTTAGTTGGAACCTCAAAATAAAATCCAATGTTCATTTGTCAAAATTGATTTGCTCTTCATAAATTTACGTTGACTGCTCAATTCTATTCTTATTTTCTTAGTGTCCTGATACCACTTCCTTAATAAATCCTTTCCGAACTTTCCCTCCTACTGCCGTTCGGCCAACTGGTTCGTTGTTTTCTCTCTCCCCTTGAATTATTCCTCACCAAATAGTCGCCTGTGTTGGGTGCCATCTTGGAATAATCCTCTATTTTTCCCCGATATGCTGATTTAAATCATTGTATCTCTTACCTTTACTATTCATTACAACTCCAAGATATCCCACACTAAGCACCCTATGTCCAATATAGTGCACTCCAGGCACTAGACCCCCCCCCCCCCCCCCCCCAGATAGATACCTCATTGTTCAATCTGTGATGTATCCTTCCCCATTCACTCTAACACATTTCTTCACTAGATGTGTACGAAGAAACTGCAGATGCTGGTTTAAACCGAAGATGGACACAAAAAGTTGCAGTACTCAGAGGGTCAGGCAGCCTCTCTGGAGAAAAGGTTGGGGTGACGTTTCGGGTGGAGACCCTTCTTCACTTTAGATGTTCTGTCCCAGGGAAATATTGAATGAGAACTGGAGATGGCACACGCATTTTGTCTCACAAGCAGAGTGAGAAACAAAGCTATGTAGGTTGGTCTATCTGGAGATTATACAGAACATGGAAGGCTTGTTCAGAAACGTCTGCAGCTCATTGAATCTTGCAGAGATACAGCATGGAGAAAGGCCCTTAAATCGAGTTCACACCAACCATCAACCACCATTTACATTAATCGTACATTAATATCACTGTCTCTTCTCCCCACATTCTCATCCACCCCCACAAATTACCACTCACCGCCACACCAGGGGCAGATTACAGTGGGCAATGAATCTACTAATCCTCTCATCATTGGTCTGTTGGAGCAAACTGGAGTACTCGAAGTAAGCCCATGCGGTATTAAAGAGAAGTCCAAGAATTGTGGACGCAGCCCAGACCATCACACAAGCCAACCTCCCTTCCATTGACTCTAGTTACACCTCACGCTGCCTCGGCAAGGCCAGCAGCATCATCAAGGACCAGTCGCATCCTGGCCACTCCCTCTTCTCCCCTCTCCCATCAGGCAAGAGGTATAAAAGAGTGAAAATGCTCACCTCCAGATTCAGGGCCAGTTTCTTCCCAGCTGTTATCAGGCAACTGAACCATCCTACCAACGACTAGAGAGCAGTCCTGAACTACAATCTATCTCATTGGAGACCTCAGACTCTCTTTGATTGGACTCTACTGGCTTTATCTTGCACTAAGCGTTATTCATGTTATTCCCTTTATCATGTATCTGTACACTATGGACAACTCGATTGTAATCATGTATTGTCTTTCCGCTGACTGCTCAGCACGCAAAAAAGCTTTTCACTGTACACGTGACAATAAACTAAACTGATAAACTGCAGACAAACAAGATCTGAGGTCAGTTTGTATCAGGTTTGTATCCAGCTCACCGGCACTGTGAAACTAGGTGCAAAACTAGATGAATGAGGTGAGAAATAGACAATAGACAATAGCAAATAGGTGCAGGAGTAGGCCATTCAGCCCCTCGAGCCAGCACTGCCATTCAATGTGATCATGGCTGATCATCCCCAATCAGTACCCCATTCCTGCCTTGTCCCCATATCCCCTGACTCCGCTATCTTTCAGATCCCTATCTAGTTCTCTCTTGAAAGTATTCAGAGATCCAGAAATGCCTCCACCGCCCTCTGAGGCAGAGAATTCCACAGGCTCACAACTGTGTGAAAAAGCGTTTCCTCGTCTCCGTTCTAAATGCCTTACCCCTTATTCTTAAACTGTGGCCCCTGGTCAAAATACTTGAACAAGACCATAGAGTATAATCGGACGTACAATTGACCAGGGTCTATCGCAGCTTTTAAGAAACATTGGTACATGAATAGGACAGGTTTAGAGGGATATGGGCCAAACGCTGGCAGGTGGGACTAGTGTAGATGGGGCATGTTGGTTGGTGTGGGCAAGTTGGGCCGAAGGGCCTGTTTCCACACTGTATCACTCTATGATTCTATGACTCTATGACAAATATCCTGGATGTCTGCAGGTTATTCTCACATTCACACACTGACTGCAACTGTGTCTCCAAGCGCATTCTCTCCACCACAATGTCTCTTTAAGGATGGGAGCTGGGACAATTGCTATCAATCTCTTTCATAATTACATTTTCTCTTGGAAAATATGATTGTGTTTGAGCAGCTGACACCCTGGTGGTGAGATGGACAGGACTGCAAATATATTGGCTCAAAGCGAGAGATCGCAAGGAGCAGCAAACATCAAAATTCAATCATGGATTCAATGCAAAATAATGTAAATATCAAATGGATTAACGCCAGTCATCCTCCCCGCAATAATGTTCCTCACACTGTGCAAAATTAACAATCACAACTTTAATTCTGGAACAAATTTGAAGCAAAGCTTTGTTTTTTTTAATGTGCTTTCTATGCTGAGGGAGTGAATATAAAATATGAATCCACCTTCACCAGTCCCATCACTATCTCCATATGCTTATGCCATGTGGTCACGGTGGCGCAGCGGTAGAGTTGCTGCCTTTCAGCCAATGCAGCGCGGGAAAGCCTGGTTCGATCCGGACTACAGGTGCTGTCTGTACGGAGTTTGCACGTTCTCCCCGTGACCTGTGTGGGTTTTCTCCGATATCTTCGGTTTCCTCCCACATTCCAAAGATGTATTGGCTTGGTAAGTGTAAAACCCGTCCCTAGTGGGTGTAGGATTGTGTTAGTGTGCGGGGATCGCTGGTCGGCGCCGACCCGGTGGGCCGAAGGGCCTGTTTCCTCGCTGCATCTCTAAACTAAACTAAACTAATAAACTCAAATTCATAACATTCATTGTTCCCTGATTCTGGGTTTATTCACGAAGGGTGCAGCAGGACACTCAACATCTGAAGTCTGAAGAAGGGTCTTGACCCGAAACGCCTGATCTCTGGCCCCTCATTGTCACCTTCCCCTCAGCTGACAATGAACTATTGTACATTTCCTAGAGCATCATCTGCTTTGATCTGTCCTTTTCACGCCTTATGTTCTCTTTGTACCCCTCCATATCTCTAGTTTTCCTCTCCCCTGACACTCAGTCTGAAGAAGGGTCTTGACCCAAAACGTCACCCATTCCTTCTCTCCAGAGATGCTGCCTGTCCCACTGAGTTACTCCAGCTTTTTGTGTCTATCTTTCGTGTAAATCAGCATCTGCAGTTCCTTCCTACTCACTCAACCTCTCCTTCCAAAAATACTAAATAAAGTAAGTGAATATAAGATCTAAGTGTATCGCCACTGACCCACAGACTCCACACGGAAACAGAATTAGTTTTGGTTTACTGTTGCCCTGTGTACCGAGGCAGAGTGAGACGCGCGCTTTCCAAACACAACAAATAATACTGGAAGTACAATCAAGCAAGCTGAAGTACAGTTGATAGAGCAAAGGTGAAGACGCAGAGAGTAGACCATAGTTGTCAGCATTGTAGCGCATCAGTTCATAGACATGCAAGTGTGCAGACGGGACATAGCTCTGGAGATCTGACTCTATTCTTTCACTTGCCAAATGCTGCTTCAGATTTGGAAGAGGGCATGGCTAGTTATTACTCTCCAATTAACAGAGCAATGATCAGACTTGGACCACACTGTCTGTGCCAAACATGATGCCTAGTTGAACTGATCTCACCTGCCAGCCCATGATCTACATCCCTCTATTCCTTGCCCTTCCATGTGCCTGTCTAAAAGCCACTTCAATGCCATATCTGGCTCCACCACCAACACCCTCTGACAATGAGTTCCAGGTCCCCCCACCACCACCCTCTGTGTAAAAAACATGCCCCACACATCTCCATTAAACCTTCCCCTCTCACCTCTCCATGACCTCTCGTGTTGGACATTGCCACCAAGGGAAAAAGGTTCTGACTGTCTATCCCATTTATGCCTCTCATTCTTCTCTAATTTGTTCTTCTGTACTGATTACCAATGTCTTCATTGACTTAAGGGCCTGTCCCACCATCATGCAACTCCATGCGGTGAGCGCGACCAAACCGGAAGCGGGGGTCGTGCGGAGGTCGAGTGATCCCTGTACAAGGCCGATCCCACCAGCATGCGCCTGCATGCGGCGAGCCCGACCGAAACCGGCAGTGAGGGCCGCGCGGAGGTCGGGTGAGTGGCGCGACGCAGCGCGAAGTGGCGCGAAGTTGGAGCGAAGTCCGCAAGGTAAGTTCGCAAGGACAGAGAGGGACACACAGAGAGGGGCACGGAGGCACACAGAGAGAGGGCCACGGAGGCACACACAGAGAGGGTCACGGAGGCACACACAGAGAGGGTCACGGAGGCACGACGTTGAGGCGGTGCGTAATGTGTCGAGGCGACTGCGGGCCGACAGGAATTTTTGAACACGGTCAGTTTTTCGGAGCCCCGTGCGATGTCGGGACCAGCTCCGCACAATTCCGCACGGCTCTGGCGATCGAAGTGGAACCGGCCCCGCGAGGCTGGACGGCTCAAGCGACCACGTTAGGTCGCGCTCACCACATGGAGTCGCATGCTGGTAGGACAGGCTCATAATTTAGGCTAACAACTGTGTTAAATTCATGCATAAAAGGAGTATTTAAACATAGAAACATAGAAACATAGAAACATAGACATAGAAACATAGAAACATAGAAACATAGAAACATAGAAACATAGAAATTAGGTGCAGGAGTAGGCCATTCAGCCCTTCGAGCCTGCACCGCCATTCAATATGATCTTGGCTGATCATCCAACTCAGTATCCCGTACCTGCCTTCTCTCCATACCCTCTGATCCCCTTAGCCACAAGGGCCACATCCAACTCACTCTTAAATATAGCCAATGAACTGGCCTCAACTACCCTCTGTGGCAGAGAGTTCCAGAGACTCACCACTCTCTGTGTGAAAAAAGTCTTTCTCATCTCGGTATTAAAGGATTTCCCCCTTATCCTTAAGCTGTGACCCCTTGTCCTGGACTTCCCCAACATCGGGAACAATCTTCCTGCATCTAGCCTGTTCAACCCCTTAAGAATTTTGTAAGTTTCTATAAGATCCCCTCTCAATCTCCTAAATTCCAGAGAGTATAAACCGAGTCTATCCAGTCTTTCTTCATAAGACAGTCCTGACATCCCAGGAATCAGTCTGGTGAACCTTCTCTGCACTCCCTCTATGGCAATAATGTCCTTCCTCAGATTTGGAGACCAAAACTGTACGCAATACTCCAGGTGTGGTCTCACCAAGACCCTGTACAACTGAAGTAGAACCTCCCTGCTCCTGTACTCAAATCCTTTTGCTATGAAAGCTAACATACCATTCGCTTTTTTCACTGCCTGCTGCACCTGCATGCCTACTTTCAATGACTGGTGTACCATGACACCCAGGTCTCGCTGCATCTCCCCTTTTCCTAATCGGCCACCATTCAAATAATAGTCTGCTTTCCTGTTTTTGCCACCAAAGTGGATAACCTCACATTTATCCACATTATACTGCATCTGCCAAACATTTGCCCACTCACCCAGCCTATCCAAGTCACCTTGCAGTCTCCTAGCATCCTCCTCACAGCTAACACTGCCCCCCAGCTTAGTGTCATCCGCAAACTTGGAGATGTTGCCTTCAATTCCCTCATCCAGATCATTAATATATATTGTAAATAGCTGGGGTCCCAGCACTGAGCCCTGCGGTACCCCACTAGTCACTGCCTGCCATTGTGAAAAGGACCCGTTTACTCCTACTCTTTGCTTCCTGTTTGCCAGCCAGTTCTCTATCCACATCAATACTGAACCCCTAATACCGTATGCTTTAAGTTTGTATACTAATCTCTTATGTGGGACCTTGTTGAAAGTTTAAACGAGGCTAAAACGGCTTATTAGTCCTCTGATGTGGACTAGTCTCTAACTAAGATGGTTAAAATCATTAAGAATTTAGCATAGATTAGATTAGAGATACAGCGCGGAAACAGGCCCTTCGGTCCGCCGAGTCTGCGTCAACCAGCGATCCTCGCACACTGTCACTATCCTACACACTAGGGTCAATTTACAATTTTACTGTCAAGTAGCCTATAAACCTGTATGTTTTTGGAGTGTGTGAGGAAACGGGAGCACCCGGAGAAAACCGACAAGGTTGTGGGGAGAACGTACAAATTCCCTCCAGACAAGCACCAATAGTCAGGATCAAACCCGGGCCTCTGGCGCTGTACGGCAGCAACTCTACTGCTGGGCCACCATGCCGTCCCAGTGTTTTGTAATGTTAACCTGGTTTTTATGAAGAATTTTTGCAGATTATTTGTGACTTTTTTCAATAGCAGGTGAAATTGGAACTTTTCAGAGGCATTTAGTCTGGTACATGGATAGGATAGGTTTGGAGGGATATGGGTATGAAGAAGGGTCCCGACCCGAAACGTCACCCGTCTTTTTTCTCAGGAGATGCTGCCTGACCCCTTGAGTTACTCCAGCACTTTGCGTTCACCTACCAGCCAAAGGAAGTCTGCGTTTACAGATAAATGATTGAGTCATGTTGATGTTCCTGCTGATTCTACTTTAGTAGCTGAGTTAATGAGCATTTTAAAACTGCGAGGCAAATACATATGCATGAAGCACACACCTGCTGATATGATGGACAGGAATGGATAAACTGCTCGCACCCAACTCCTGATGGTGGGTGCTGATTAGAATTTGAACACGGTGGCGCAGCGGTAGAGTTGCTACGTTACTGCGCCAGACACCCGGGTTCGATACTGACCACGGGCGCTGTCTGTACGGAGTTTGTACGTTCTCCCAACGACCTGCATGGGTTTTTTCCGGGTGCTCCGATTTCCTCCCACACTCCAAAGACGTGCGGGTTTGTATATTAATTGACTTGGTATAAAATTGTAATACCACCCCAGTGTGTGTAGGATAGTGTTAGTGTGCGGGGATCGCTGGGCGGCGGGATCTGGGTGGGCCGGAGGGCCTATTTCCGCACTGTATCTTTAAACTGAACTAAACTAAACTAAAGACAGGTCTTCTAGTCTTGATGGCTGAGCTACAGTCTCACATCACTGGAGATGTGATGGGCTAGGTGAAGACACTTTTAAATGGGCATTTTAGTAGGTGTAAGTATTATATTTTACCTGTAGTATACTTGTTCATTTCAATCGTAATTAGAAACAAAATGGATATGTGCTAAATGATATGTTACAGAAAAGAATCAGTCAGGAACATGCGGCAAAGGAAACAAAATAGAATTGTTTCACTGAGACCGTGACCCGCCTGACAGATTTGCCTGAATCTCATTTTCATTTCATCAATAAATTTGTCTCCAATTCTGTTTTCTCCAGCTGAGATACCCCCACAACAGATAAATAACATTTCAAATCAGTAAGTAAATACATGTGTTCCAGTTAACATTTTCCAAAATTAAAAGTAGTGAATTACACCATTAACAAGTTCACATACACACCATTGGCACTAAGTATTGGGACAAACTGCTTGTAGATAGAAGTGGAATAACAAAGACAGAAGCACGCCCTGGCACCAGGTAGGTTGCGCGAGGAGAGGCATTTTGAGTGGAAATGTTAAAATGTGAAATTGAGTTTAGTTTAGAGATACAGCGCGGAAACAGGCCCTTCAGCCCACCAAGTCCGCACCAACCAGCGATCCCCGTACACCAACATTATCCCACACACACTAGGGACAATTTATATTTATACCAAGCCAATTAGCCTATAAACCTGTAGGTCTTTGGAATGTGGGAGGAAACGGAAGATCTCGAAGAAAACCCACGTGGGTCACGGGGAGAATGTGCAAGCTCCATACAGACAGCACCCGTACTCAGGATCGAACCCAGGATGTGTGTGTGTGTGTATGTGTATCTGCAATGTCCATGTCAATACCATGGCCTCTTTTAGTTTCTAGGAGTGATTCAGAGGATGCAAGATCGTGTCATCCCAAAGAGAAGGAAACATACGAAGGGGAGAATAAGATGACGGTGGTGGACAAATGAAGTCAAAGGCAGCATATGAGTAAAAGTGAAGCCATTTAAGGCATATAATATGGCAAAGATTAGCAGGCAGCCAGAGGAATGTGAATCTTTTAAACACCAACATCAGGCAACTAAAAGAACAACAATGGGAGAAAAGATGAAATAGAGTCATAGAGTGATACAGTTTGGAAACAGGTCCTTCGGCCCAACTTGCCCACACTGGCCAACATGTCCCAGCTACACTACTCCCACCTGCCAACGCTTGGTCCATATCCCTCCAAACTTGTCCTACCCATGTACCTGTTTAACTGTTTCTTAAGTGTTGGGATGGTCCCTGCCTCAACTACCTCCTCTGGCAGCTTGTTCCATACACCCACCACCCTCTGTGTGAAAAAGCTACTCCTCAGATTCCTAATTAAATCTTTTCCCCTCACCTTAAACCTATGTCTTCTGCTCCTCGATTCCCCTACTCTGGACAAGAGATTCTGTGCATCTAGAAATATGAAGGGAAATTAGCCCATAATATAAAAGAGGATATCCAAAGTTTCTTCAGATAAATAAAGGAGAGTCAATTGTGCACATTGGACTGGTGGAAAAATGACACTAGAGATGTAGTAATGGGGAATAACGAAAGAACGAAAGGGCTGATAAACTGAATAAGCTTTTTGTGTCAGTCTTCATCGTGGAAGACACCAGCAACGTGGCAGAAATTCAAGAGAGTCAGGCGGTGCAGTTGCTATTACTAAGGAGAAGGTGCTTAGGAAGCTGTAAGATGTGAAGGTGGATAAGTCACCTGGACCACATGGACTATATCCCAGGGTTTTGAGAGGGGTAGCTGCAGAGATTGTGTGGCAATAGTAGTCATCTTTCAAAAATCACTAGAGTCAAATGGTTGCAAAATCGCAATTGTAACTCCGCTGTTTGGAAGGGAACCAGGCAAGAGAAAGGAAATTATTGATCTGTTAGACACAAAAAGCTGGAGTAACTCAGTGGGACACCTCATATTCTGTGTAGGAAAGAACTGCAGATGCTGGTTTCAATCGAAGGTTGACACAAAATGCCGGAGAAACTCATCACTGGAGAGAAGGAATGGGTGACGTTTTGGATTGAGACCCTTCTTCAGACTGGAATGGTCTCGACCCACAGGGTGGGAGTATCTTTACTGGAAGGAGTGGAGTGTCATCAGGTTATCGAGGAGTACAACACAGATATGGGCCAGTTCATAACAAAGTTGCCTCACTAAGTCATCCCTCGTGCCTTCAATTGCCTCAAGTCCCTCCAAACCTATCCTACCCATGTACCTGTCACCAATGGTTCAAGAAGGATGCTCACTGTGACCATCTCATTAACCTACTGGTGTTCATAAGACTAGCATTTCTGTTCATCCCCAGTTGCAACCCCCAAGTCCCAAACAATGAACGTAAAGAAAAAAGAAGATAGATACAAAAAGCTGGAGTAACTCAGTGGGACAGGCAGCAGCTCTGGAGAGAAGGAATGGATGACGTTTTGGGTCAAGACCCTTCTTCAGACCCTTCTTCAGAAAAAGATTTCAGGCACACCAAGCTTACAGCGTCAGATGTGTCATGATTATTGCTTTAACTAAGGCTAACTGGCTTACATGAAGGTCTTTCAACCTGGCAGCACCAAGTGTGTCTGAGCCTCCGCTTATCATCTGTCTGCCCGTAGAACTTAATCTCGGATTCAGTGGTGATGCTACCCTGTCCTGTATTTACCAGCAAAAGGTGGTTGTGGAAAGTTATTGAGGGCCAGGGTTGGTTATCCCAGTTCCTGCCCAACACTCATAGAGCCATATGCAGCTCAGAGCTTGTGCTCCTGTCTCTGAATCCTGTAGCTTAAAGCCTCATCTGAAAGTTTAAGACTGTTAACAGGATGCAGTGGAGAGGGACTGCTGCACAATCAGAACCTATCTCTCTTAGATGGGACATTGAGATACAGAGGCGTCTGCATTTTAAACTCGAAAAGATCCTTTGAAGAAGTGTACGAGAGTGCTCCGGGTCTCATTTATTCCACCATGATTTAGTTTAGTCTAGTTTAGTTTAGTTTTGTTTACTTTAGAGATACAACGCAAAAACAGGCCCTTCGGCCCACCGAGTCTACGCCGACCAACGCACATTAACACTATCCTACACATAACGGCCAATTTTTACATTTAGACCAAGCCAAATAACCAACAGACCTGTACATCTTTGGAGTGTGGGTGGAAATCAAAGTTCTTGGAGAAAACCCATGCAAGGGGAGAACGTACAAAATCCGTACAAACAGCACCCGTAGTCAGAGGATTGAACCCTCGTCTCTGGCATGTAAGCGCTATAAGGCAGCAACTCTGTGTCACTGTGCTGCCCCAAATCATGAAAAGAGGTGGGATAGTTGCGAACCAGCATGGACTGGATGGGCCGAATAACCACATTCTACATCAAAGGGAAAACGATTGCAATATCTGAGCTCATTGCCTTTGGTTGGACCTTGCTGCATTCAAACGGACTGCTGCCATCTTCACACATTATAGGCATGACCACGGTTTGAAAGTGCATTACTGGCTTCAAAGTACCGTAGGACATTGTGTGAAAGATGTAATACAAATATGAGTATATTTTCTCTTTTCGAACCATCACAGTTACAAAATAGAAGGAAGCAATCATGTCAGTTCTAGCACTGTATTGGTGCGATTCAAAACTAATCCCACTCACCTCGTGTCTTGTGCAGCCTGAAAACATTTCATCTTCTTCAAATATTTATCCAATTTTCCTGTAAAACGTGAATGTCCTTTACCCAGTAATTCCCTGTGGGAAAGCACTCCGTTCTCTATCAATATTTTTAATATCTTTTCCTTCACTTTCTCTCTTCCTTTCTTGAGACTTTGCCACCACCCAGCTCTTCTGTGGATAATTTAGATATTATTAAATGGTTGCC
Organism: Okamejei kenojei; assembly: GCA_035221665.1. NCBI lineage: Eukaryota > Metazoa > Chordata > Chondrichthyes > Rajiformes > Rajidae > Okamejei > Okamejei kenojei. The sequence goes on from CM069162.1 coordinate 31,566,193, forward strand.
AGCAATGAACTTGCAAAACCACTCGGTTGGTTCATCCTTTTTTCGCAAGTCCTTTCAGAGCCTTGACCTTGTGAGCCCTTTATCTCTGGAACCTCCTCCAGCCCTATGATCTTTCTTCTGTGTTTCTCCGCCTCTAGCCTCTCGCTAATTTTAAACTTCCATCTGTAAACTTGTTTTCTATATTTCTTTATTCCCTTCCATTGCCCCTGGAGAAAAGTGTAACAGGCTTCACGTGGCAACAGTGATGGGACAATGGTCGTGCTGAGCCTGGCCAGAATCCATCAATCACACCCACAGCTTCTGCCCCTCCACCCACACCTGATGTTGTCATGTGGGCAAGGGTACAGGGAAGATTCATGAGGATGTAGCCAGGAATTGAGGGTCTGATCTATAGGGAGAGATTGAGCAGGCTAGCACTCTATTGGAGCGCAGGAGGATGGGGGGTGGTTTTATAGAGTGCGTAAAATCATGAGAGTAATAGATCGTGTAGACAAACAGAGTCTCTTGCCCAGAGTAGACGAATCGAGAACTAGAGGACGTAGTGCAAGCTGAGGGGGGAAAGATTTAATAGGAATCTGAGGGGTATCTTTTCCACACAAAGGGTGGTGGTTGTATGGAATAAGCTGCCTGAGGAGGTACTTGAAACAGCGAGTATTGCAACATTTAAGAAACAATTAGACAGACACATGGATGGGACAGGTTTAGAGGGATATGGGTGAAATGCAGGCAGGTGGGACTAATGTAGATGGGACACTTTGGTTGGTGTGGGCAAGTTGGGCTGAAGGGGTTATTCCTACATTGTGTGACTCTGGATTGGAAAATTGAAATCTCTAATCCCCACTCATTTACCAATCACCATGTGAGGTGTGGTAAGGGCTCAGACAGTGTGAGATCTGAGTCCTGATCATCCCAAATCTTGGGGTTGAGCTTTTCCTTCTGCTAAAGAAGTCTTGAAGCATCTTAGCAGTTTCTGACATTCCCCACATTCCCAACAAGGTCCTCGAGACCGTATCACTCACCTACAGACTAGGGACACATTTACATCTTTGGCTTGTGGAAGGAAGCTGGACCATCTGGGGGAGACCCACACAGTTACAGAGAGAATGTGCTAACTCCCCTCAGATAGTACTGGAGGTCAGCATTGAACCTGGGTCGCACGAGCTATGAGATGGCAGCTCTATCAGCTTTGTCTCTAGCACTAGATAGAGCGTTATCCTCCATCCTAGGCAAGCCTATTGTGGGCCGTTGTGGCCCCAGCGTGATTGAAGGGTCCGTGAATGGCAACTACCGTGAAATGTAAACATTTAGTGACTGCTTTACACTTCGTTAATGAGTTGAAGTTCATCTAATCAAAGCAGTAAATTGATGCAACTTCCCCAGCACCACGGACGATCGTTCAGTTGCCTTGTTAGCATTCACACGGACTAGTCACAAACAAGTCACTGCGTTTCAGTGCTTTAGCCCAGCTCTGTCGTTCAAATACAGCCACTGCCAACACTCAAGGGGATGATTAGGATATGACAATGATTTCTCCAACATCTCTTTCAATTGAAACCATACATCAGTTGTGAAAATATTAATGGACACATGTTAGCAGTTTTGATGGTATTGCTCAGACAGTCGTCTCATCATATACAAATCATTCATGTTAATAGGTTACTATGAGGTGGTGTGCAGTGATGTATTGTGTGATGACAGCTTCACAGCTCCCGATTTATCTCAGGCTCCCTTTAAACACCGGCCTTTTCACTCTGGCTGTTCAACAGCGATGTACGTGCAGATATTCCTCGTCAGGTCGGGTCAAAGTTGTGTGGTCATGCCCCAACTGGAGAAGAAGGATGAATGATGAGTCCAAGAACGTCCTCTCCTCAACATTAGCAGGGGTAAAACACAAGGCTGAAGCACATGGAGACATTTTCCGCCACGTGGATGCTTCGCAGCTCATGAATAACGCAAATTGATCATCAGTGAGTAGTTTACTGGTGAGTTAATGCCACCTGGTAGTGCTGTCAATGACAGCTTCTATCAGTAGGGTTTAAAGGAGGATCCCGAACTAAAACATCGACTGTCTCTATCCTCCAGTGATGCTGCCTGACCCACTGTTACTCCAGCACCTTATGTTCTACGCAAGATTCCAGCATCAACACTTCCTTGTGTCTGCACTTTCTATCACTTTGTCAATGATTGGGATTGAACTCATTGGATCGTATTTCCCAATTATCTTCCAATCCATACCCTGACAGGCATCTTCTGTTCTCACCCCATTGGAAGGCCCATCTTGGTACATTACATCTACAACTGGTATCACCTTCTCCACAGCCAACAATGGACCATTGTGGGCTCCACCTTTCCTTGATCATCGTTGCTGACTTTGATTTTGCATATCTTTCATTCATTTGTTTCTTTGTACTTTTTCATATCTCTCGTTTCCCTCTCCCCTGACTCTCAATCTGAAGAAGGGTCTCGACCCGAAAAGTCACCTATCCCTTTTCTCCAGAGTTGCTGCCTGACCCGCTGAGTTACTTCAGCTTTTTGTGTCTATCTGCTTCTACATAATAATAGTCACCTTTATCATGTGTCACAACTCACTGTTACTCACTGTTCTCTGGTTTGAAATAATGTTTGGTGAAAGGTTCCAGAGACATTCTGTGAAGAGTCATTGAAGAAACACACACCTTTGTTTAAGTTCCTCATGTCTGGTGTATGAGTTGTTATCTGCGGCAATGTATTCTGTGAATGTTAAGAATTTGCTGAGTGCACAGACTTTACATAGAGTGTTTCTGACCTTCAGCTTTGAATGCTTGGTGTATTGTGTGTGGTTCTGGTATCAGCATGATAGAAAGGATTTGATAGTACTGGAGAGAGTGCAGAGGAGATACACCAGGATCTTGCCTGGATTAAAGGACTACTGTTACAAGGAGACCTGATAGAAGTATATAAAAAGATGAGGCATAGGTATGGTCAACTATTGGAACCTTGTCAGACTGGAGAAGGGTCTCGACCCGAAACGTCACCCATTCCTTCTCTCCAGAAATGCTGCCCATCCCGCTGAGTTACCCCAGCATTTTGTGTCTATCTTCACATATATATAGACCATATATATATATATTTACACGTGTGCACATAAGTACACACAATAAACAACCAAACAAACAAAAATCAAACGTAACGTAGAGTTGCTGCCTTACAGCGCTTACAGCACTGGAGACCCGGGTTCGATCCTGACTACGGGTTCTGTCTGTTCGGAGTTTGTACGTTCTCCCCGTGACCTGCGTGGATCTTCGGTTTCCTCCCACACTCCCACAAATATGTTCAGGTTTGTAGGCTAATTGGCTTGGGATAAATGTAAAAATTGTCACCAGTGGGTGTAGGATGGTATTAGTGTGCGGGGATCGCTAGTCGGCGCGGACCCGGTGGGCCGATGGGCCTGTTTCCACGCTGTATCTCTGAACTAAACTAAACTAAACATTTGCCCAGAGAGTGGTAGATATTAGGAACATGGTGCCAGGAGAATTGGTTGAATCAGATACCGTTACTTCATTTAAGAGGCGTTTGGAAAGGGTAAACCTTCTTTGCTATATGAATCTATGACTGCCTAATCCCGGTCACCACCATTGCCATGAACACCACAGGACCTCTAGTTTGTGGTGACCTACAACTTTCTTTCATTTTTATTGTGAAAAGATGAACGGTGAGTTATTTTCACATGAGAAAAAAAGTTGATCACGAGGTTGAAAAGGCAGAAAACAGGAGAGAAAATAATGGGAAGTAGTGAAGGGGAGGAAGTTCACACAGACATCTTCAGGCTTAGTGCGAAGGAAGGAACTGCAGATGCTGGTTTAAACCGAAGATAGACACAAAAAGCTGGAGTAACTCAGCGGGTCAGGCAGCATCTCTTGAGAAAAGGAATAGGTGACTTTTTGGGTCGAGACCCTTCTTCAGTCAGTTCCTTCTTTCCAGAGATCCTGCCTGTCCCTTCTTCAGACTGAGAGTCAGGGGGAGAGGACCTGCTGGGTTACTCCAGCCTTTTGTGTCCATCTTCAGGCTTAGTCATTGTAATCATTTCCCCAGCAGAGCGAACAGTTTAGTTACACAACACTGTCATTTATTCAGCAAAGCAAGGGTTACGTTAGATAAAGAGAGTGTGTGTCTGAGGTGGAGCAGTGTGTAACTACTATATTAAATTAATCTCCTCCTGTGCTTTCAATCTTTATCTCGAGCTGCTTGGGAGCCTGTCTTTGATTAAAGCTGTCCTGTCAGGAGCACTGGGAATTGTGGACAAGAAGGTCGGTGCTGCAGTGAATTACAGCAGTGGATTTGACACTTCCTGTCATCCCTATTAAAACACAACTGTGGCTTCTCAGGAGTTTACTTATAACGGCAGCCTCTCCTCATCTGCCCCCAGTACAGATGTATTTTATAATACAGATAGTGAGAGCCATTTGTCTGTCATCTGTTAACAAAGTCTTCATTAGTTCTTTCCATGTACATGTCTAAATGTTTCATCAATTTTGCAATAGTCCCAGCCTCAACTACCTACTCCGGAAGCTTGTTCCATACACCCAACACTTTTTTGTGAAAATGTTACCCTTCATGTTCCTTTCCTCCTCCACCTTAAATCCATGTGCTCTGGTTCTCGATTCCCATACTCTGGCCAAGACTCTATCACTCGATCTATTCCTCTCATGATCTGATACACATGGATTTACGAAGGTGAAATCATATTTGCCTAATTTATTGGAGTCCTTTGATGATGGATCTAGTAGATTTGGGGAACCAGAGTGTAGGAGGGAAATGCAGATGCTGGTTTAATTCGAAATGCTGGAGTAACTCAGTGGGACAGGCAGCATCTCTGGAGAGAAGGAAGGGGTGACGTTTCGGGTCGAGACCCTTCTTCACACTGATGTCAGGGGAGTGGGCGGTACAGGGATAAAATGTAGTCGGAGACAGTAAGACTGATCGGAGAACTGGAAAGGGGAAGGGATGGAGAGAGAGGGAAAGCAAGGGCTATTTGAAGTTAGAGAAGTCAATGTTCATACCGCTGGGGTGTAAGTTACCCAACCAAAATATGAGGTGCTGTTCCTCCAACTTACACTGTGCCTCACTCTGACAATGGAGGAGGCCCAGGACAGAAAGATCAGTGTGGGAATGGGAGGGGGAGTTAAAGTGCTGAGCAACCAGAATCAGGTAGGTTAAGACGGACTGAGCGGAGGTGTTCAGCGAAACGATCGTCGAGCCTGCACTTAGTCTCACCGATGTAAAGAAGTTGACACCTGGAACAGAGGATACAGTAGATGAGGTTGGAGGAGGTGCAAGTCAACCTCTGCCTCACCTGGAAAGACTTTGGGTCCTTGGATGGAGTCGAGGGGGGTGGTAAAGGGACAGGTGTTGCATCTCCTGTGGTTGCAAGGGAACCTAGGGAGGGGGTGGTTTGGGTGGGGAGTTGCAGAAGAAACAGTCTCTGTGGAAAGCAGAAAGGGGTGAAGATGGGAGGATGTGGCCAGTAGTGGGATCCCGTTGGAGGTGGCGAAAATGTTGGAAGATTGTATGCTGTATGCGACGGCTGATGGGTGGAAGGTGAGGACAAGGGGGACTCTGTCCTTGTTACGAATGGGAAGCGAGGGAGCAAGAGTAGAGCTGCGGGATATCGAGGAAACCCTTGCGAGAGCCTCATCTATAATGGAAGAGATGAACCCCCGTTTCCTAAAGAATGAGGACATCTCCAATGCCCTGGTACGGATCACCTCATCCTGGGTGCAGATGCAGCGTAGATGGAAGATTTGGGAGCAGGAAACAGGGTGGGAAGAAGTGTAGTCTAGATAGCCATGGGAACCAGTGGATGTGTGTAGCTCTCATACCCATTCACTTTTCTTCTCTGTAGTTCCAAGACCAAACAATTACTGTGGTTGAGAATGTGAACATTTGGAAATAAAAATCTTTGAATAAACCTAATTGAATCAAAGTCTTTCTTTGTACACAGTGGGCTTTCAAACCTCGATCAAGTGTTACCTGCCTTCTCAAGAAACCACCCTGGGATATTCACAAAAGATCGTGAATCATCTGGGACTCTGAGTTGGGCGAGGAATGTTCTGCTAAATTCCCTGGGAAGGTAAACAGTTTTGTTTTAATTCCTTAAAGTCGATATTTCCCTCCCTCCACTGTGCCACTGACAAACACCAAAGAGATCCGTGGGAGATTGGGAAGGTATCTCTGATTGCTTTAAACTGGGTCACATTAACTCCATTCATCATGTTCTCATTTTGGTTCAGAAGTGTCTATTCGGTTAGCAGAGAAAAATGGGGAAGGCAGAACGCTGCCTGGCCACGTGGTGTGTGGATTTGCGTCAACAGATTTTTGTCATTCTGATGGATGGAGAATTACTGATGCACCTAACCAGGTTACGAGGAGAGAATTATTTTCTCCTTTTTCTATTTTCACTTTGCTCATCAAGACGAAGGATGTTCGCATGAAAGACTGAGACGTTATCCAGTGTTGGCACAAAGGACTATTGGTTGAAGAGATTGAATCAGGAAGGCACGATGGAAGTATTCCAGGACATTTGTCTTTGAGTTCAGTTTATTGCCACATATACCGAGGTACAGTGAAAGGCTTTGTTGCGTGCTAACCAGCCAGCAGAAAGACAAATGAGGTAGATGGTAGTTCAGGCCCGCTCCCTAGTTGTGATAGGATGATTCAGTTGCCTGATAACTCGCCTGTATTACAGAAAATCCTGTGACTTTCAGTCTGAAGAAGGGTCTCGACCCGAACGTCGTCCATTCCTTCTCTCCAGAGATGCTGCCTGTCCCGCTGAGTTACTCCAGCATTTTGTGTCTATCTTCAGTTTAAACCAGCATCTGCAGTTACTTCCTACACATTTATACTGTAATATTTGATTACATTTCATAATTTTGGAAATAAGACTGATTTTATTTTATGCAAGTGAAAAAAAACTTGCCACCCAAAGGCAAATTATTTTCCCCTTTAGTATCAAAGTACTCCCTGTATTGTCATCTTTACCGGCTGTTTCGTCCAAACCCAAATATTTTAATGGTCAATGTCCTTAACATCTTCTAATTAGTGAGCCTTGCTATCCTAGCTGACCATCATTCCAGCTCACTATTGACCTCATCTTCCATTCCACCTTATTCTTTCCCATCACTACTGCTTGACAGCTTCCCCTTGTAACAACCTTAGTAATAAAAGTTTGGCTTCACACAGTGAAGGATTGTAGTGTGAAGAGTGGGGAAGCAGATGCACCATTCCCTATTGCTTCTCTGTGGAGCCACACCTGATTTGGAAGCATTCTATGGTCTGTGTTTTCACTGGTGAAAAGACCAAACTTCCTTTAACTGTGACATTCCTCTCATATCTCCAAAGGCTTTCTCCAAAACATACAAAACCAAACACTTATATATAACTGTAGGAACAGGAACTGCAGATGTTGGTTTACAAAACAAAGGCATAGAGTGCTGGAGGAACTCAGCAGGTCAGGCACCATCCCTGGAGAACTTGGACAGGTGACATTTCAGGTCGGGATTCTTCTGAAGAATACCTCGCTGCCTTCTGCTTTATGAGTTGCTGCCATAGTTGCGTACTGATGCCCTCTAACCTGAAGAAGCATAAAATAGAGGCAATGTATTTCTTCAGAGTCAGAAAGAATGAGAGGGCAGTTGATTCCATTGATAAAGAAGATGATTAAGATGTAAAGGAGAGTGTACAGGAAGGAACCGCAGATGCTGGTTTACACCAAAGAAACACAAAATGCTGGAGTAACAGCAGTGTGTGTCTATCTTCGATGTACTGTAAACCAGCACCTGAACTTCCTTCCAATGCACTCTCCTTTACATCGTATTTGTCAATGGAGAGTATTTAGTGACTAAGTTAGCGGCAAGTAGAGTAGAATTGGTTGGGCAATCCCCCAGTCAATCAGCAGCTGGAATTGTGATAGCTTGATGCACGGTTTGTATGCAACTGGCCTCCACGTCTGTATTGTTTCTGGAGAAGATGTTCTACCTTCTCTTTCTGCTGCTCTTTAAACAGATTCTTTATGAGTAAATTAACTTTGTTTCACAATACAAATGTTTGTTATAAATTTGATGTCGTGTTCATTCGGCTGAAACAATGTGAGATTTTCTGGTTAAATTAATAACCATGTTTCTCGCTGCCGTGAGTCCCCACTTATATAACATTAAACAATTGACCAGAGGGGAAGCCACGTACTGTAAACAATAACCTTCTTCCAGGAGTGGAGAGCGCACCCTCTAGTGTTTCACTGGTTGTGGTAATGACTCATAAAGTGGATGTACTCAGCGAGTCCTTTATCAAAGTCAATTGCAGAGTGCACCAAACGTCACATGCAAAACGCAATGAACTCCAACAGAATGTGTGCGTTCAAGAGCTCTGCATGGGCTGCCTCGGGAACTTTCTGCAACACATTATTGTACTCCAATATGAAGGTAAACACGCGACATAATCATCAAAGGGATGATAAATATACAGTCTGAAGAAGGGTCTCGACCCGAAACGTCGCCTATCTCCTTCGCTCCTTAGATGCTGCTGCACCCGCTGAGTTTCTCCAGCCTTTTGATTACCCATATTAGACAACTTGTCCTATTTCCATACAGTGAGGCAAAATATAAACTGATTTCATATATTCGCAAATTGTACAAATTTAACCAAGTCAGTCTTTCACAGTCTGACCCTTGCAGGGAGACTGGGGTTATTTTTATTAAACTTGCAAATGCAGCAGTTGTGCAGTATCACACGTCTGTGGATTCAAGGCTGACTCGCCCATTCAACAATATTACTCGATCCTTCTTCAGCTACAGTTGCAGTTTTGTTTATTCTCATGTGTACTGAGGTACAGCTAAAAGCTTTTGTTGTGTGCTATCAAGTCAGCCGAAAGACAATACATGGTTACAATCGAGCCAAACAATGCCATATGATACAATAGAACTTTATTTATCCCAGGAGGGAGGGAAAGTGGTCTGCCAACAGTCATAAAACACAAGATACATGAAACATGAAATTAAAGTTGACTAGTGGAAAGTCCAGGATTGGGGATTTGCAAAGATTGGGGTGGAGGAGGTGGTGGGGGGGAAGGGAGTCAGTCTACCCCACGACAGAAGGGGGAGAGGTTGTATAGTTTGATAGCCACAGGGAAAAAAGGATCTCCTGTGGCGTTCTGTGCTGCATCTTGGTGGAACCAGTCTGTTGCTGAAGATGCTCCTCAGGTTGACCAGTGTGTCATGGAGGGGTGAGCTGTATTGTCCAGGATGCTCAACAGTTTGAGGAGCATCCTCCCCTCCAAGACCACCTCCCATGAACCCAACTCTGCCCCCAGGACCGAGCCGGCCTTCCTGATATACAATGTATAGATACATGATAAAGGAATAACGTTTAGCGCAAGGTAATGCCAGCAAAGTCCGATCAAGGATAGTCCGAGAGTCACCAACGAGGCAGATTGTAGTTGGGGACTGCATCTGGTGGGATGGTACTGGTAGGACTATTGTCACATTCACTTTGGAACGACCTCCATTCTCATAATTCTCCTTGTGCTTCTCTTGAATATTGTTGTGCTGGGATCAAGGGTCTTCATGGATGTTCCTGGGTTCCTCACCAATCATCCGCTAGATGATTCTTGGTAACGTATGTCTGCATTGATTTCCCTTCTCCTCGTCTCTGATCTGCTGGGAGATCCCAACACACAAACTCAATCACACAGACGCATCTCCTCTTGGCTTGTATCGTGAAGATTACTCAGTTTGAACTGCCTTTCTCTTGCCATTTGTTTCAAATTGGGCTGAGTGAGACTCAATTGCATCTAGTGTCTGCTGTCAATTAGCATTTCTGCAGGAGTTTATCCTCTTGTGGAGTACAGTGTCGCTCTGTAGCTTAGGGCTATAGTGTGTGGAACACTGACGTAATACTAGATCCTACTTTAAACTAACTGTGGTTCAGTGCCTATTGGGCTTTTCTGGTTCTGATGATGGCCTTATATTTCTCTCTAGTTGTCCACCAGTGTTCATCCATGCACAGAGCTAAATAAATCATTCGCTTCTCTATGAAGGCACATTTACGTTCTATAATAGATTACAAGCCTGATATTACATTGTGAGAGCCTTCTGGAAGAATAGATAAGGGAAAATCAATAGATATGGTGTACTTGGACGTTCAGCTGCCCTTTAAACTCCTATATATGAGGTTAGTGTGTAAATGTAAAGTGCCAGGTACTGGAGGCAGTACATTGACATGGGTCGACGTTGTTGGCAAACCAGAAGTAGAGAGCAGGAATAAATGGATGTTGTTCAGGGCAGCAGACGGTGACTACTGTAGGCATTAGTGCCTCAGCTACAGCTGCTCGTAACCAGCCATTCCAGTGATTGGGCGGGATAGTGGCGCAGCGGTAGAGTTGCTGCCTTACAGCGCCAGAGACCCGGGTTCCACCCTGACTACGGGCGCTGTCTGTATGGAGTTTGTGCATTCTCCCCGTGACCTGCGTGGGTTTTCTCCAGGTGCTCCGGTTTTCTCCCACATTCCAAAGACGTACAGTTTTTGTAAGCTAATTAGCTTCAGTAAAATTGTAAATTATCCCTGGTGTGTGTAGGATCGTGTTAGTTTGTGGGGATTACTGTTCGGTGTGGACTCGGTGGGCCGAAGGGCCTATTTCCTGTATTGAAAGGTGGTGTTTGCACAAATCTTTCCTTTCCTCTTTTACTCTCTCTAAGTAGCATCAGAATATGTTCTCAACTTGAATGTACTGATTACCAATCACCTTTCTAAACCTCTACTGCAATGTATCCATTCCCATTTTCAAGCAGTCTGTTGCAGTGCAGATATTCATATTAATGTCTTTGTTATACATCACTGATTTTGAAACTGTTGGTTTTTATCACCATTGGTGGCGTGCATGTCATTCACAATGTGCTTCTCGCCATGCTGGTCCTCACCCTGGAATTGCTCCCTTTTCATTGAGACACCGTTTGATTCGTAACACCGTAATACTCGCTGGAATTTAGGAGATTGAGGGAGGATATTATAGAGGCTTACAAAAGTCTTAAGGGTTGGACAGGCTAGATGCAGGAAGATTGTTCCCGATGTTGGGGAACTCCAGAACAAGGGGTCACAGTTTAAGGATAAGGGGGAAGTCTTTTAGGACCGAGATGAGAAGATCTTTTTTTCACACAGAGAGTGGTGAGTCTGTGGAATTCTCTGCCACAGAAGGTAGTTGAGGCCAGTTCATTGGCTATATTTAAGAGGGAGTTAGATGTGGCTCTTGTGGCTAAAGGGATCAGGGGGTATGGAGAGAAGGCAGGTACAGGATACTGAGTTGGATGATCAGCCATGATCATATTGAATGGCGGTGCAGGCTCGAAGGGCCGAATGGCCTACTCCTGCACCTATTGTCTATGATTTCTATGATTTCTATGATTGCTACTACTTCCCTACAGCCATCAGGCTATTTTATTTCGGAGTCACGTGAAGATCCCACCAGCACGCATGCGCGACATATCGTCGCGCGCATTTGCCTCGACAAGCTGGGGGGGAGTGCGCTCTCTCCACCAGATCCTTCAAAGGCCGTCAGGTAAGTCCTCTACCCTTTACTTCATACAGGATGGATGCCAAAGGCAAACGGAAGGCGACACTCTCCAGGAGCCGCGGGGCATCGACAAGCCAGCGGCCTCTTTCACCGGAGCTGCGAGCACCAACGGCAGCATCCGGACGGTCGGGGGGAAGAGCGCGGAAGTCAGGCGCTTCCGTTACACCAGCGCCCGACTTATCACCTGAATGGCTGACCGCACAGGAGCTGGATCCTGCCGACCCAGACTTCGTGCCCCCATCCCCCAGGAAGCGGGGGAGCGGACAGGTACGTGGACAGGTGCCTCGCTCGTCGCCAGCGACCTCACCCCGAGTTGCAGTGGATCCACGGGGACCGGGCCGGGGAACGGCTGCGCTACAGGGGAGCCCCGCAGCCGCAGCACGCCACGTACAGCTGCCTGGGATATCTGCCGTAGGGCAGTCTGGCAGGACTACTGCTGCGTCGAGCAGCCCTGCAGGAGCGGGAGCTGCCGGCATAACACCTCGTCAGGCTGCGGTCAAGGGCGTTGGTGGCAGCAGTAGACGGTCGGTTAGCCTAGCTCTGGCAGCTGCCGACCATGCACTTCCACACAGAACATTGGGCGACAGTGGAGGTAAGCCTGCACGGACTCCGGGGAGCCAGGTTCCGGGGGCCGGCGCCGATTCATCTCCACTGCCTTCCTACCAGGCAGGTGGACCGAAGGCCGACTAGCGGAGAGTCCGTGCGGGAGTCGTATGAGCCTACAGGGGCGGTAGGCCACGACAACCTGCCTTCGGACCCTAGTCTGCATCTTACGGCGGTGTGGTCCGTTGGTGGAAGCCCCAGAGAATTTGCAGAGCCTGGGGAAGTCGGCTTGCCCGCCGCGAGTAGCGAGGACGGTCGTATTGAGCGGTTGGAGCTCTTGGTGGAGCAACTCCTCCAGCGGGACAGGGACCGGGATGAACGGGAGTCTCGGGCCTCTACTAGACATGCCAGGAGCCCGCTCAGCCTCTCGTCTTCTCCAGCCAGGAGTGCCAGCAGTTGTCCGGCCGCTGCCTTCGAAGACGACCCGGGACTGCCGGAGACCGCAGAGCCAGAGCACGATGAGGACATGCTGGACGTGGTGGGCAAGTTTGCCACGGCCACACACACTGGGGAACCCCTGCACCACAAACTGGCGGGCACCATTAATTACCTGACCACTCACCAGCTTCAGGGTCAGGGAGTTAATGAGACGATGGATAAATTCAAACCACCTGAGAACTGCATCAATCTCAGTGTTCCTACGGTTAATGCCCAGATCTGGGGACACTTGAGCACGACCACCAAGATGCAGGACGTCCGTCTCCAGCGCATCCTGAAGCTCCTCTCCACGGGCATTACGGCGTATGCCAGGACCCTCGATGGGGATAATGTGTCCAGCGAGCAGCAGGATGCCCTGGCACTTCTCTGCAACGCCCGGTTTGAAATCAACTGCCTGCGCAAGAGCTCCATCCGGCCCACTCTCAACCCGAAATTTGCAGGGTTGTGCCGTCCCTCCACCGCTCCACCACCTCATCAACTGTTTGGGAAAGATCTCTCCAAGCAAGTCAAAGAACTCGACGTGGAGGCCAAAACTGTGGGCCTTATGAAACCTCCTCCGGCCAAACCCCACCCATATCACCGTCAATAACCACATACTACTTGGAAGCAGCGCCAGCCGGATAGGATGCCAAGGACCTATCCCCCTCCACTTCCCCAATCGCAGCGGCCTTTTTTAGGGCAAGGCCTGCAGCGGCCCGCATGGAAGATGCGGCCGCCGTCACGACAACCACCGTAACGTCCCCCCAAAACGCCATACGCCAGGACCCGTCACTAACTATGGAGGTAAGGGGGTCTGGTTCCTCTCAGGCAGTAGCATTTCTTCCTGCACAAGTTGGGGGACGGTTGCGGGCATTTAGGGGAGCTGGGGATGCAATCACCACTGACGCGTTTATTCTACAAAGTGTTCACGGTTATGTCATAGAATTTATTGATGGTCAACTTCCCCCTACCCAGCATGCACCTCAGCGAAATTTTACACTCTCTCAAAGTGAGATAGAGGCAGGACATGCTGAAATCTTATGGCTCGCAGCCAAAGGGGTGATTGGCAAAACGACGCACGAACCCCTTGAGTTTGTGTCCAACATCTTCACAAAAAACAAAAAAGATGGGGAGGTGTCGGATTATCATAGACCTGATCGAGTTGAACACTTTGGTACAATATACCCATTTTAAAATGGATACCTTCGAAACAGCTAAGCAGATGCTTTACCCGGGGTACTTTATGGCCTGTATTGATTTAAAAGATGCATACTATACAGTGCCCATCACAGAATCGCACAGAAAGTTCCTGAAATTTGTTTGGAAGGGACAGTTGTGGCAATACAAAGCATTACTTAATGGGCTCACCACAGCCCCCAGACTATTTACCAAATTAGTGAAACCTATATTGGCCCTCCTCCGACAACAAAATCATATCGTCATGGCGTACTTAGATGATATCCTTAGCGTGGGTCAGACCCCCAATTGGCTACACTGGCAGTTACAGCGACCAAATCTTTATTCGAGAATCTAGGGTTTGTAAACCATCCAGACAAATCCAAACTGCACCCCTCTCAAATTATGGATTACCTGGGTTTCACCCTTGACACAACCTTAATGATGATCACTATCCCGACCAACAAAGCTATCGCCATAAAAGAAGCGTGCCACAGCCTTGCTTGCGGCAGGGTTCCGACTATCCGGCAAACGGCAAAGGTGATTGGGAAGCTGGTAGCTACATTCTCAGCTGCGCAATTCGGACCGTTACATTACCAAAATTTACAAAGTGCAAAGATCGCAGCATTAAAAGCAAATGCTGGGCACTTTGATCGACCAATCCGGTTGCCACATCAGGCTAGAGCTGAGCTACAATGGTGGATTGACAATATTAGTGAGTGTCACAGACCCATCATTGTTAGCAACCCATCCGTCGTGCTACAGACTGACGCAAGCGCACAAGGCTGGGGTGCAACTGACACCATGTCCAGTTGTGGTGGCAGATGGGACTCTCACGAGTCAACCCCCCTCCAGACACAAGGGATAAATTATCTGGAGATGTTAGGGGCTTTCCATGGACTACGGGCTTACTGTACTAACTCACGGGACTTACATGTCCGCCTCCAAATAGATAACACAACGGTGGTGGCTTATATCAATCATATGGGTGGTATCAGGTCGTTATCTTGTGATGAATTGGCAAACACAATCTGGCACTGGTGCATCGAGAGAAATATTTGGATCACAGCGACCTATTTGCCAGGGAAGCTCAATACAGTAGCGGACACCAGGTCATGAGTGTTCAATGACAACATCGAGTGGATGTTGAACCCCCAAATTTTTGCTGAAATTATAGCTCACTATGGGACACCAGATATTGACCTCTTTGCGTCCAGGTTGAACCATCAGATACCAACGTATGTGTCTTGGGAACCAGACCCTGGGGGAGTAGCAATGGATGCTTTTTCTATCCATTGGGTGAAATGGTTTTGCTACGCATTTCCCCCATTCTGCCTCATCAGTCGGGTATTGCAGAAAATTCAAACTGGATTCTGCAACTGGCATTTTGATCATACCCGACTGGCCTACACAGCCATGGTACCCGATGGTCCTCAAAACCTTGAAACATCCATGGCTTCCGATTGGTAAACACCCCAACTTAATTACTAACCCCATTACAGGGGGCAGTCACTCGTGCCATGGTCACCTAAACATGTTGGCCTGCAGGTTCTAAAGGGGCTGCTCGTCAAGGCCGGCATATCACCACGAGCCATGGAACTCATCTCAGCATTATGCCGAGAATCAACCCGGAGGCAGTACCTCACACAGATCAGGAAGTGGGAGGCATTCTGCTCCCGTACCAACACGACCTCCAACTCGGCAACAATCCCTGATGTCCTGGAATTCCTAGCGGGCCTTCATTACGATGCTGGCCTTAGCTACAGTGCCATCAACAGCGCCAGGAGTGCACTGTCCTCGTACCTGGACATAGGTATAGGCTCCAACGACCTGGTGTCTAAATTCATGAGGGGAGTGTTTAACACCAACCCTCCACGGCCCAGATACAACTTCACCTGGGACGTAGGGATCGTTCTGACCCTACTGAGGAGCTGGTCTCCTATGACCGAGTTACCACTCAAACAGCTCACCCTCAAAGTGGTGATGCTGATGGCACTGACTACAGCTCAACGAGTCCAGGCATTACAAAAGCTGCGGCTGGATAGCATGGTCTCCACCCCTACACAGGTGACTTTCTTTGTCCAGGACCTATTGAAGCAGCACAGACCTGGGGCTCATGGGCTGCAGTTGGAGTTTTGGGCGTACCCCACTGATGCCACCCTCTGCATAGTCACCCATCTACGCCTCTACATCCGCACTACACGAACCATCAGGAAGATGGAGCAGGGGCTCCTCATCAGCTACAAACCTCCGCATCACCGGGTGCCTGTGCAGACTATCGCCAGGTGGCTCAGGGCGGTGTTGGGTGCAGCAGGAGTCGCAACTAACATTTTTAAATCACACTCTACTAGGGCTGCATCCACATCAGCGGCGAGGGCCATGGAGGTGCCCATGGACCACATCCTCGCCACCGCGGGCTGGGCTAGTGAAGCAATCTTCCAAAGGTTCTACAACAAACCACTGGTCGCCCCTGCAACGTTCGCAGAAGCCGTGCTGGGAGCCGCTCAGTGAATGTTTGTCCCTGGGTTCGGGGTTATTTGTTTGTTATTATTTGTGCAATAAATATGCATTATTTTTCAGTCTGTTCCGACTGAACTGCATTAACAGCCTTCCTCCATCAGGATTGCGGCAGTGTGATAGCATGGACGTTGTCCAGGGCGTGAAATCAGAGCTTTGCAATCTTCACAAAGTCACTCACGTGACTCCGAAATAAAATAGTAAGATTAAACGAGAACTTACCAAGTTCGATGGTTGATGAAGATTTTATGAAGAGTTGCGGTGAGGGATTTTGTGCACCCCGCTCCCACCCTCTATCATAAGATCAACTGGTATGTTCTACGTTCTTAATCTTACTATTTCCAGTCATGGTGCGTTCTGCGATTCCACACCGCTGCTTTGAAAGATGTCGCGCATGCGTGTTGGCGGGGTCTTCACGAAATCCCTCACCGTAACTCCTCATAAAATAAAGATCAACCTTCGAACTTGCAACAGATTATTATTATTATTGCACTATATTTGTTATTTATTCAGTATGTATGTGTACAGGACACTGAACTTTTTTTCTTCTCCCGTGATGTACTGTGTTTACATATTGTGTTGTGCAGCAGCAGCCAGAATGTCATTGTTCTATCTGAGGCACATGACAATAAACTCTCTTGACCGTAGACTCTTTGGGTCCACACAACAGTCTAGTCCGACACGGAAAGACCATGCCTTTACCTCCTTCAATCAAAACATAGAAACATACAAAATAGGTACAGGTGCAGGCCATTCGGCCTTTCAAGCCAGCACCGCTCTCTCTTGAAAACATCCAGTGAATCAGCTTCCACTGCCTTCTGTGGCAGAGAATTCCACAGATTCACAACTCTGGGTGAATCATCTTCCTGCTCTTGAGATCACAGCTTCCCTCATGAACAATGGACTTACCAGTTGTGGAGGGCCTGGTCTTTTCTCACCTCCTGTTATTCACTTTCCCCCCTTTTTTCTCCATAAAATGCTGCCTGACCCCCTGAGTTACTCCAGAACTTGTGCTTATCTTCCTGCTCTGAAGTGTCACACTGGTGGTGAATAATTCCCACTGAAAGTGTTGATGGAGTTTCCACCAAACTAACATTTCACCCCAGTGGCGAACTGGTGTGACCAGACTTGTTGTTGGAACTCTCACCGTTCTTTATTAGTCCAGGTACCACATTTGCACTCATGATAGATACAAAAAGCTGGAGTAACTCAGTGGGTCAAGCAACATCTCTGGAGAAAAGGAATAGGTGACGTTTCTCCAGAAATGCTGCCTGAGCCGCTGAGTTACTCAAGCATCTTTGGTGCAAACCAGCATCTGCTGCTCCTTCCTACACATTTACACTCCAGCCAAAATAGCTCCTCATTTTTAGAGGACTTTCACATGTCATATCCAACTTGTGAGATGCAAGAGGTTGGAGATGTTAGAATCTGGAGTAAACAAAAAGACCAGTGGATCAAGCAACTTCTGTGGAGGCCAAAAGATGGTTGATGCTTCCGGTCATCACACATAGAAACATAGAAAATAGGTGCAGGAGTAGGCCATTCGGCCCTTCCAGCCTGCACCGCCATTCAATATGATCATGGCTGATCATCCAACTCAGTATCCTGTACCTACCTTCTCTCCATACCCCCTGATCCCTTTAGCCACAAGGGCCACATCTAACTCCCTCTTAAATATAGCCAATGAACTGGCCTCAACTACCTTCTGTGGCAGAGAATTCCAGAGACTCACCACTCTCTGTGTGAAAATCCTACATCAGGACTGAGGACGGAGAGGACAGGTACCAGAGTGTTAGTGTAGTTTATTGTCACGTGTACCGAGGTACAGGGAAAAGCTTTTGTTGCGCGCTATCCAGTCAGGAGAAAGACTATACATCATTACAATCGAGCCATTTACAGTGCATAGATGCTTGATATGGGAATAACGTTTAGTGCAAGGTAAAGCCAGTAAAGTCCGATCTAGAATAGACCGAGGGTCACCAATGTGGTAGCTAGTAGCTCAGTGAGAGCAGTAAGATGAGTAAGATAAGATAAATACGAGGGAGCGATATGACAGACACTGGTAGGTTTGCACGTGTGTCAGACGACGTTCTGCCATCGCTTTGCCACGGCCAGTGCCACATCGGTGCCTCTGTGGAGATCGTCCACAGTCCACGCCTCTCCGCCACGTCAGCAGGTGGGCCATTGTCTGTACCTCTCCCCTGTTGCGCTTGCCAGAGTCCGAGAGGCCCCACTTCTTCAGGCGGAGTCCGCAACGTCCCACTCCAGTGTGGAGGCGGTTTAGGGCTTTCCAGGTAGTATAAGGCAGGTGGTGTCCTGGAGCCATCTGTTGTTTGGTTTTGGTGCCTGGTACGGTTGGCTCTAGTACCATGAAGCTGTTCTGACTCTGATTGGTGGCATATCACTTCAATTCCCTTTCCAATTCCCACACTCTCTTGTATGTCCTTGGCCATCTCCACTATCATGCTGAGGCCAAACTCAAAAGGGAAGAACGTCACCTCATATTCAACACGGGCAGCCCACAGCCCAATGGTATGAACATTGAGTTTTCTAATTTTGTACACCCACTCTGATAAAGGTTCTGACCGTCTAGCATATCTGTGTCATTTGCCCAAAACCATGTCTGTTTGCTCCACATGCAGATGAAAATGTTCCCGTGCTGTGTTGCATCTCCTGAGAAGTCCAATGCATCCGGTCTGTCCTGCCTGGCCTATCCTGGCCTGTCCTGCCCTGCCCTGCCCTGCCCAGCCCTGCCCTGCCCAGCCCAGCCCTGCCCAGCCCAGCCCAGCCCTGCCCAGCCCAGCCCTGCCCTGCCCAGCCCTGCCCTGCCCAGCCCTGCCCAGCCCAGCCCTGCCCAGCCCAGCCCTGCCCTGCCCAGCCCTGCCCTGCCCTGCCCAGCCCAGCCCTGCCCAGCCCTGCCCTGCCCAGCCCAGCCCTGCCCAGTCCTGCCCAGCCCAGCCCTGCTCAGCCCTGCCCTGCCCTGCCCAGCCCTGCCCTGCCCAGCCCAGCCCTGCCCAGTCCTGCCCTGCCCAGCCCTGCCCTGCCCTGCCCAGTCCTGCCCTGCCCAGCCCAGTCCTGCCCAGTCCTGCCCTGCCCAGCCCTGCCCTGCCCAGCCCTGCCCTGCCCTGCCCAGCCCAGCCCTGCCCAGTCCTGCCCTGCCCAGCCCTGCCCTGCCCAGCCCTGCCCTGCCCAGCCCTGCCCAGCCCTGCCCTGCCCTGCCCGGCCTGCCGTGTCCGCTGTTTTGTGCTGTTTTCCACTTCAACAGTTTCTGGGCTTGTCTATTTACTCAAAGCAAAGTTTGCAGGTGTTACCTTTTGTCCTTGTGCTCTGCTCTCACCTCAGAATTAACAAGCGATCAGTCACAAGGTTGACTGTCTCAGTGCAGCCACTTGCATCCTCTACGCTTCACTTTGCTGGCTGTGAATCTCTGTTCCCCCGTCATCAACACCAGTGTAAGGCACGTGAGCTCAGGGAGGTGTCAACTTCTAACAAGTTCCAACATGACATGCCGTGGAGAGGTGGTCGGGCCGAGGACAGGTCGCGGGATGACCCGTGGGGTGGGGGTGCTGAGGACACAGGGGGAACAGGGACCAACATGACTCTAATAAGATAGACTCAAAAACTGGGGTAAATCAGGGGGTCAGGCAGCATCTCTGGAGAGAAGGAACTGACTGAAGGAGGGTCTCGACCCGAAACGTCACCCATTCCTTCTCTCCAGAGATGCTGCCTGTCCCGCTGAGTTACTCCAGCATTTTGTGTCTATCTTTGGTTTAAACCAGCATCTGCAGTTCCACATGACTCTAACAAGCACCTTTGTAATGTAGTCGGCTCCAGAAAGGTGGCGACTGTTTGTGTATTTTGTGTATTGTATGCAAGAACAAATAATTCTGTTGTACCTAGGTACATGTGACTGTGAAGTATCGCTGGATCAAAGACTTCCTGTCTGCATCACAGAGCAAAGGGAAACATATCCCTGCCGCGTACATTTCCATACAATAAACCCCTGCCTTCCATAGTTATACTCTGCACCATTGTCCGGTTACGGTCAGATAGTTGGCACCAGCATTAAACAGTAGCTTCTCTTCTTCTTGCGTTTGAGGCAGCAGAAGTCCGGTTCGACATCCGTAGGTGCCCGCCCTAAAAAGGGCGCATGCTCTGGGTTGGCGCCAAGCTGCGGCGCTGCTGCGGTCTCTGTTTGTTGTCGTTCCCTGACTGGGGTCAGTTGACAGTAGCTGAACAATACTGGAGTTAATTATGCTATTTTAATAGAGGCCACTCACTCACTTGCTTCACAGAAGGTCAACAAGTCCCATATCCTGACTGAACAAGATTGAGTTCTCCTGATCCTCACCTTTCACCCCGCCAGCCTCCACAGCCAATGAATGCAGCATTCTCCTACATTTCTGCCACCGTCAACATGATCCTCCCCACCAGTCACATCTTCCCATCTCTCCTTTCTGTAGAAATTGACTACAACTCCTTGGTTTGCTCAACTCTTCCCACCCAACTCACCACCTCCTCAGGTGAAAATGCAGGAGACATAACACCTGCCCCCACACCTGCTCTCTCCACTTGCATACATGGGCCCAGCAGCCACCCGAGGTGAGAGCGAGGTTCACTGCACTGCTTCCACACTCACCGCCTGCATTTGGTGCTCTTGATTTGGCCTCCTTTACATCAGCGAGACTAAGAGTAGGTTGGGCGATTGTTTCACTGAATCATCATCGGCGGTCACTCATGGAGGCCGTCTGTGCGTGACTTGTTTAACGTGGGGAGACTGGTGCACAGACAGCCACCCCACAGTCCTTGACAGATCTGGGTCAGGATCCAGTGGCATGGAGTCCAAGACGACCAGAGACCCTTTTCTGCTGCAGCCTTCATCCGCCTTCCCAGCCGTTGTGACGCTCCACTAAAGTCAGCCATCGTCCTCCGCCTGTTCCACTGTTGGTTGGATTGTTCTTTGTCAGAGACCTCCCCCTCGACCTTACTGCCATGAGTGGCCTTACCAGGAACATAGCTCCAGATGGCATTGCTCTCAGGATCTCGGGACCACATAAGCTTCGCCACCAAGACAAGGTGACAATCCACGGAGGAAGCACTGAACACATGCTTTGTCTGCCAAGGCCTGCTGAATCTCCTGGTTGCGAACCCTTCACAATCCCATACCAGCCTGGGCCTCCTCCATTGGCCTCCTCCTGGGCCTACCCCATTGTTAGAGTGAGACCACATGAAAACTGGAGGAACAACACCTCAGATTCCACTCGGGTAGTTTATAATCCAATGGTATGGACATTGAATGCTCTAATTTCAATTAATACTCCTCTTCTCTCCTTATCTGACATCCTTTTGTCTCCTTTTCACTTATCGCCTTTGTCAGCTACTCCACCTATCTGCCAATCAACTTCCTCCTCACCTGTATCCACCTATCACTTGGCAGGCTTTACTCTTTTCCAACTTTCTCTCCCCGTCACATATCAGTCCGAAGAAGGGTCCAATTCAAAACATAGCTTGCTCATTCCCTCCACAGACGCTGCCTGACCTGCCGAGTTCCTCCAGCACTTTGTGATTTGTAGAAGGTTGACTACACTTGATTAAACTCTTTATGATTGAAGTGACGACTGAGCCTGATGTGAAGTATTTCAAGTTGCCTCGGCCCTGTGGAGCTGTATGCATTCGCGATTTCAGTGGGGGAAGTGAAAAAACTCAGAGAAGATTTCAAATAGTAAATGTATTCAATAGTGTCACCATTAAACTGTTGGGTACTCCTTGATTTCCAAACCCATTGAAGAATCACACAGTTTACTTCTTAGGATGGCCATTGAGACAGCCTGCAGAAAATTCTGCTGAAACTAACGAAAGATGTACAATACATGACAAATTTCACAAAGAAGTCCTTGCATTTATATGTTGGCTTAACATCTTATCAAAATGTCCCAAGGCACCGCGCATAATGAATTATTTTTTGCGTGCGATGAATGTTGCTTCTCATCCATTTGCTCTTTGGGCATAATAATTTCTAAAACATGAGGAAGAACATCGAGATGTATCTTGTATCCTTGGGACATCCGGGAGTGCTTCACAAATAATTTGAGGCACATTCATTATGAGGCAGACAAGCACAGCAGTTTTCAGGCAGCAGAGTCCCGAAAAAGAGAATTTTGTTGCTGCAATAACTGAGGAAGGAATAATGGCCCAGATACCCGCAGAATCAGAGTGGCACAGCTGGCAGAGCTGCTGCCTCACAGCACTAGAATCCGGTGTTCGATCCTGACCTCAGGTGCTGTTTGCATGGAGTTTGCACGTTCTCCCCGTAAAAACAGGGATTTCCTTCGGGTGCCCTGGCTTCCTCACCCATCCCAAAGAAATGTGGATTTATAGATTAATTGGCCCTCTGTAAATTGCCCCTAGTGTGTAGGGAGTAGTTGAGCGAATGGGATAACACAGAACTAGTGTGAACAATTGATTGATGGTCAGAAGATAGACACAATAGGCTGGCGTAACTCAGCGGGTCAGACGGGAGAAAAGGAATAGGTGATGTTTTGAGTCGAGACTCTTCTTCAGACATGATGGACTCACTCGGTGGGCTGAAGCGCCTGTTTCCATGCTGTATGTTCAGTCGAGCAATCAAACTCTCTGCTTCACTTCAAGATGTTCATGTTCATATGCATCTAAAAAACCAGTTCAAAATCCACCACAATTACAAGTACTTGATGCTCTTTAGCTCATTCATTCCAGATTGTGAGATTAGATCCTCGACCAAGGCCTTAAATTATATACAAAATTAAAAATAATCTGCAGATGCTGGAAATCTGAAATAAAAGCAAAAAATGCTGGAAAAACTGAGCCAATTTATGGAATGAGAAGAAGTTAATGCTTCAGTTCTGGAAATCTTTCTTTAGAACTGAGATGTTGAGAAACAAGAGCACCCCACAGTATTTTACCAAAGACCCTCCTATTGTACTAGCCATGGCCTTCCTCTACTTTCCTTGCTGCTACCTAGACTAACTTAGAACACACAATGCTGGACCCTGCACAAGACGCCAGCATCTGCAGTTCCTTGGGTCTTATGTAGAGAAACTTGTTTATCTCCTTGTGTAGGAAGGAACTGCAGATGCTGGTTTAAACCGAAGATGGACACAAAATGCTGGAGTAACTCAGTGGGACAGAAAGCATCTCTGGAGAGAAGGAACTTTTTGGGTCGAGACCCTTCTTCAGACTGAAGTCACCCGTTCCTTCTCTCCAGAGATGCTTTCTGTCCCGCTGATTTACTCCAGCATTTTGTGCCTATCTTCGTTCTGAACTGGCTCTATCCATGTACTGTCTAAATATTTCTTGAATGTTGCGATAGTACCTGCCCAACTAGCTCCTCCGGCAGCTCGTTCCATTCACCCACCACCCTTTGCATGAAAACGCTATCTCTCAGGTTCCTATTAAATCTTTCACCCCTCATCTTTAACCTATGTCCTCTGGTTCTTGATTCCTCTACTCTGGATAAGAGACTCTGTGCATTTACACTGGTCTATTCCTCTCATGATTTTGTACACCTCTATAAGATCATCCCCCATCCTCCTGCGCTCCAAAGAATAGAGCCCCAGCCTGCTCAAACTCCCTATAGCTCAGGCCCTTGTGTCCTGGCAACATCCCCATAACATCTTAGGACAGTGTGTTTTTTTAAAAGCTGATTTCAGATGGAGTGGTTTTCAGTGGCTGGTGTCGGAGGCTGAACTCACTATCTCAGCTGGTTCCATGGCTCAGGAACGTAGATGAATATGTCGCTACCACCATCTCCAAACTCTTACTCCACTACCATTGATGACTGCATCGGAGCTGCCTCCTGCACCTGTACACAACTAGTTGATTTCATTAACTTCCATCCTGCCCTCAAATTCACCTGGACTATCTCTGACACTTCTCTCTTCTCATTCTTGATCTCTCTGTCCTCATCGCAGGACTGTTGGACTATTGGGACAGACTATTGACTACAAACCTTTGACTACAAACCCACTGGCTCTCACACAGTTATGTGGACGGTACTTCCTCCCACACTATTTCTTGCAAAGATGCTACCCCCTACTCTTAATTGGTTAATAACTGCTGGTCTTGACAAATGGGGGTTTGGAGGGAGAGCGAGATCAGCCATGATTGAATGGCAGAGTAGACTATGGGCTGAATGGCATTCTTCTCCTATCACTTATTATCTTATGGTAAAGACACCAAGCTCTCAAAAAATGAATACATTAAAAAAAAGAGACAGTGAGAGGTGGAGAGAGACGATGGAAATACAGGTAAAAATGAAAAAAAAACAGTTTGAAAGATAGATAACGCAAGATGTGGAGAGCACAACTAAGCAAACTAAGAAACACACGGGTGGAACGATAATGAGTGATAAAAATGAGCACGTTAGTAATAGACAATGATTAAGGCAGAACACCATGCGAGGGAGGGTATGCGTGGCAAAGCTTGAGAGCAATACAATGTTGTGTGTCAAGCTGAGAAATATACTCAGGTACAAAGGACAAAGGAGCACTGAGAGACATGGAGAGAGAATCGTGTGAAAACAGAAATCGAGCGTGTGGGATGGAGAGTTGACAGAAATGAGATTACAAAGCATGCCTGTGACACAGGAATAAGGGTGGAATTGACAGAAAGAGTGTGATTGTGCTGGGCGGAGGGACGTTGGAAAGAATATTATTTTCTTCTGTGTATTTCCTGCCTCACTTGACTGTATTTTCACCATGAATGGTTATTTAATTATAATTCAGCAATATGACTTTGAAAGGGTTTGATGATCCACTGACAAGAAAATATCAACTGAGAGCCAATACGACAACCAGCAGCCTGGACAGACTGACATTGTGCCTCTCTGACAGTGGCTGCATGCCTCTCCTGCAGAATGCTAATTACACCGAGATCATTTGTAGTCTCTTGTTTAGGCAGCTGATAATTACGCAGGTCCAAAACCCTCCATAGTTTAAACGCATTGCCCATTAAATCATAAAATAACGTGATGAAAAAATTAAAGTGGAAGCATTCAGTCAAGAATGATATCAGAAGATGCAAATTTCTGTTGACAAGCAGAGCGCCGGTTCTAAGACAGTGGTGAATATATACAGCACCATGATTGGAATAAATATCAGGGAGTTCTGACAGAACTCTCACCAGAGTCGAGAGCTTGGGTCTCTGGTGTGTTCCAGTCCCAGGCTGCGCTGCACAGTGCTTGTTTCAGTCTCCGCCTTGTCGGAAAATGCAGAATTACTGTAACAATTGTAACGTCCAGGTTCAGGAACAGCTTCTACTATTAAACAGGCTATTAAACACTACCACCTCCAATAAGCTCTCAACGACATAGACTATTATTGTTATTATTGCACAATTATTGTTGTTTGTATTTTATGTGCACATATGCATGTGTGTGTATATATGTGTGTGTGTATACATATGTGGGTGTGTGTGTGTATATGTGTGCGCGTGTATGTGTGTGAGTATATGTATATATATATATATATATATATATATATATATATATATATATATGTGTGTGTGTGTGTATATATATGTGTGTGTGAGTATGTGTGAGTGTATATATGTGTGTGTGAGTATGTGTGAGTGTATATATGTGTGTGTGTGTGTGTGTGTATACACACGCTGAACTGTTTTTCTCGATTATTCTATCGTTCACAGATTCTGTTGTGCTGCTGCAAGTAAGAATTGATCTAACTGGGACACATGACAATAAAACACTTGACTCTTGAGGTCAAGGAAAGAGCGTGTTGACTCAATAAGAAGAAGACTTGACACTTCCAACATCCTGAGGAGTCCACCACTAATTCACATCCCAACACTGAGTTACGTGGAAAGATTCACCAGTTTGGTGTCGATGTTCGATAAAGCGTTGGAATGACAGGTATGAGGGGAGTTTCTAGATTTCCATGGGTATTAATGGTTTGAATCTTAGGGATTCATTTGTTAGGCATTACAATTCAGGACTTGGACACTTTCCGTATTAAAAGGTCAGAAAGAAATAGGAAACTCTGGCCCATGTTAAAATGGTAGTTGGGTCTGATAATGACTGGATTGTGATTTATTTATATAAAGGAAGTCCCCGCTTGCTTTGACTCGATTTTAATCTTAAAACTGTATAAAACCTAGGATCTGATTGTTTGTATTAACTTGGAGCACTTTAAATTGTTAAACTTCCTGCCTGTGACCCCAAAACAAAAGCTTTTCACTGTACCTCGGTACACGTGACAATAAACTGTAAGGCTTCTGATTCACTTTTGCTTTTCTTGCTTCTTCTCCTTAATTTTTTATCTCTTCCTTTCTCGCTCTATTTCCTGTTCTCTAATCAGACCAAAACAGCCCAAAGGATTCATGGATGGTTTCATTGAGGAGTTGTAGAGATTCTAATGGAGGATGAGATATTCTAGCATTCATGGCTAAGGGCTACTTTCCCCATCAAAAAAGTAGTTTCCTTGGAATTAATAGAAGGCTTTCATTATCGTTATGACAGCCGAGATAGTCCCTCGTTTATAATATTTTGGTAATTACCGCGCAGTGTATATACACAGGCAACGGGAACCCGAGGCAGAAATGGAATAGATTACTTTGATTAAATGTTCAAACCACTTTCGGGGTCAACCCTTGAAGTAGTGTATCCTTGCTCGGAGATGCACTCTAATTTTGCCGAGACATTTTTGTCAGCATCTCCCAAAGTACGACTTCTTCCACCAACTAAAGCAGAGGGTCATGGCCCAATCTGACTTCCACATCATACACCACTTCAACAGAGATGTGTACGGGGTCATCATCAGGGAGCTCACTACCCACCCACAATGTGGAAGCATCTTCATCGCATGCACTGCAGAGATTGAAGGTTCTAAACAAGTACTTTGTGTCTGCTTTCACCAAGGGGAAGGACATGGGAGACAGTGAGTTCAGTGTGGAGAATATTAACATGCAAGGGCGGTTTGAAATTAAGCAGGAGGAGATGTTGGGGATTTTGAAGGACATTAAACTGGAGAAATCCCCAGGACCTGATGGGATCAATCCCAGGTTATTGAGGGAGAGGCAAGTGTGTGGCAGCCTTGACAAAGATCGTTGCATCTTCTCTAGACACGGGCAATGACCCTGAGGACTGGAAAGTTGCAAATGTAGTTCCTTTATTTCAGAAGGGAAGTAAAGAGAATCCAGCGAGGTGCAGGCATGTGAACCTCACATCAGTGGTACAACAGCTATAGGAGAGGATTCTTCAGGATAGGATTTACTCCCATTTGGAAGAGAACGGATTACTTAGAGCCAGTCAGCATGGCTTTGTACAAGGCAGGTCGTGTCTTACTAACTTGATCGAGTTCTCTTAGGTGGTGGCAAAGATGATCGATGAGGGTAGGGTGGTAGATGTTATCTACATGGATGTTATTAAGGCATTTGTCAATGTCCCCCATGGTAGGCTGATCCAGATGCATGGGATTACCAGTAACTTGCTCGGAAAGATTCAGAACTGATAGAAGACAGAGGGTTGTGGTGGAGGGACAATATTCAGGCTGGAGGTCTGTGACCGGTGGAGTTGCGCAGGTACTGGGACCGCCGCTGCTCATGATGTAGATAAATGGCCTGGACATAGAAGTAGACTGATTGGTTAGTAAGTTTGCAGATGACACTAAGGTAACTCGGGTCATGGACTGTGAGGAAGGCTGTGAAAGTTTACAGCGGGAGAGATATCAGCTACAGAAATGTGCAGAGAAATGGTAGATAGACTTTAATCCGAGCAAGTGTTGCATTTTGGGTGTCAAAGTACCAGATACACAGAGTCTTTTGCCCAAAGTGGGGGAATCGAGAACCAGAGGAAATAACTTCAAGGTGAAGGGGAAAAGATTTAATAGAAATATGAGGGGTAACCATTTCACACAGAGGGTGGTGGGTGTGTGGAACGAGCTGCCAGAGGAGGTAGTTGAGGCTGGGACTATCCCATTGTTTAAGAAACGGTTAGACAGGTACATGGATAGGACAGGTTTGGAGGGTTATGGACCAAGCGCAGGCAAGTGGGACAAGGGTAGCTGGGACATTGATGGCCGGTGTGGGCGAGTTGGGCCAAAGGGCCTGTTTCCACACTGTATCTCTCTATGACTCTACATGTAAGTGGAAAACATACAATTAATGGCAAGACCTTTAACAGTATTGATGTACGGAGGGATCTTGAGGATGGAGGGATATGGACTATGTACAGGCAGATAGAGTTGGTCTTGGCATCATGTTTGGCACAGGTATTGTGGGCCGAAGAGCCTGTTCCTGTGCTATACTGTTCTGTGTATCATAGTCTATGTTCTAAGGCCCACATTGACTTCTCAAGGGATCCGTAATAAATGTTAGCTTTGCCCGAATCCCAAATACAGCTTTCAAAAGAAGATGATGATTATCTGCTTGGCTTGTGGAGGGCAATTTGGCTTTTCAGAAGAGTGTGAATTAAAGCCAGGCGATGGATTTAAAGCCTGTAATCCAGGCAGGCATTTAACTGGACTGCTGCATCAGTAGATGTGCTGGATGAGTTCTTCATCTGTGTATTTGTTTGGACGTATAAGATGCAACAGCACACTTCAAAGATGTGCAGGAAGCTCTCCAGATATCCAAGCCAACGTTTCCTCCACATCTATCAAAGGGAGACTATTGGGTTGTCCATCTGCTGCTTCTGTGGAGTTGACGTCACCGAGGCTGGTTCCTGAACAACTGTGACCACTTTCAAATGTTTTTATTTGGAGCAAAACCCTTCAGGATAACCTAGGCCCCAACTTTCTCCTTCACAAGATTTCAGCAAAATGCAAAAGAAATGCAAAAGTGCGGCACGGTGGCGCAGCGGTAGAGTTGCTGCCTCACAGCGCCGGAGACCCGGGTTCGATCCTGACTACGGGTGCTGTCTGTACGGAGTTTGTACGTTTTCATCTGTGACTGCGTGGGTTTTCTACGGGTGCTCCGGTTTCCTCACACACTCCAAAGACAAGCGGGTTTGTTTCTTTTTGTAAACCAGGATTTGTAGTTCCTTGGTAGACAAGAATGCTGGAGAAACTCAGCGGGTGCAGCAGCATCTATGGAGCGAAGGAAATAGGCAACGTTTCGGGCCGAAACCCTTCTTCAGAAACTTACATTTCTAGCATTAGTCTGCCTGGGGCAAGGAGTGAAATTCCCAGCACAACATTTAACCATTTAGCTCGTTGAGTGCATTCCCTGCCCTACATTATTCTAGCTTCTCAACAAATTAAAGTTTCAGATGCTCGGGTTAGGAAAATTTTTCAAACGTCGGATTTGTAAACAATGCTCAAATAATACAGGCACGTCCTGAATGATGCGCCCTTCAGCAGATTGCAAACTATTCCATCATTCCTGTTTTACTTTGTACATAAAACCCACAGTCTTATTTGTGGTCAAATACATACAAATGATTCTGTTGTAAGTGTGTTCAGACTGGATGAATGGGCTGTCAGAGAGACTGTTATTGCGGCCTTAGGAGCCAAGGTTCCTGCGACTGTTCTTCCACTGATTAAATCATGCTGCTTCAACAAGAATAACACACAGATGTGTAGTACCTTTAATGTGGGGAAATGCCCTGCCATCTTTGACAGAAGAGAAACCGGCTGCGCCCAACTCTGGGAGGATTAGGCAAAGTGATTGCAAACCTGATCAGGTACAAGTTCTGAGAAAGTTTCTAATGAGGTGGCACGCCGTGGCAGCTTAACGCTCTGTGTAGAAAGGAACTGCAGATGCTGGTTTAAAGCGAAGACAAGGGCCTGTCCCACTAACGCAGCTTTTCAGCGACTGTCTTCGGCCTTCAAGCTCGAGGGCACTCGCCTGAAAAACCTCGATCTGGATCGACCGTCAGCGATGAAACCGCGAGCCAGATCGACCATCTGCACACACAAACACACACACAAACACATCGCAAAGGTGGGGGCCAGGGAAAGTGGGGGAGCGCGGTTTGAAATTCACACCCGCGATGAAGAGGAAGGTAAAAGACGGCTGGCACAGTTACGGTAAGTCCTTTAGAGAACGCGGAGAGGGGGGGAGAGAGGGGGAGCGCGGGGGAGAGAAGGGGGGGAGAAGGGGGGGAGAATGGGGGGGGTGGGAGAAGGAATGGAGACACTTTTAAGAAGCCAGACAACTTTTAATAAAGTTTAGTGGGCATTTAACATTACCGGCCGGTTTACTTACCTTTTTTTTCTCAACGAGCTTTACCTTCGACTATCTTCGATTACCTTTGATTGCCTTTGACTACCTACGATAGTATTACGACCTACTACGACCTACCTCAACTAAACCAACGAGTAAAAACGATTTCCATGGCGACCTTATTTTACTCGCTGGCATGTTTAAGCATGTTGAAAAATACGCCGCGACCTAGCTGAGGCCTGGAGTACGCGGGGACCACCCTCGAGCGTGAAGGAGAGTTACAAAGACCTCCTACGACCTCGTGTCAACCATGCTGCGAGTATGAGTCGAGGGCAAACTCTCCAGAACTCGCGGATTAGATTTGTCGCAGTGGGACAGGCCCATAGGCACACAAAGCTGGAGTAACTCAGCGGGTCAGACAGCATCTCTGGAGATGTGGAATTGGTGACGTTTTTTGCATCGAGACCCTTCTTCCTTTTCTCCAGAGATGCTGTCTGACCCGCTGAGTTACTCCAGCTTTTTGTGTCTATCTTCAGCTTAAAGCTCTGCTCCATAGAAGACAGGAAACGTGAACTGCAGTCTGGTGGTAAGGCCATGAAGGGAGAGAGAGAGACAGGCTGGAGAGGATTGCAGGGCCTGGGGAGCTGGAACCATGATGGGATTTGTCAATGAGGATGATGATTTATGAGTCCGTGCGGGTCAGTATGGAAGAGGATGATGCAAGCACGGGATTTCATGTTTGCCTTCCTGTTGGTACTACACAATTCTATGATTTTGCTGACATGATTATTTTGATATTTTCTTCAGCTTGTGTCATTCATTTTCATCCAATTCCCCGAATGCAAAACACAGGCAGGAGTTCACTGTTTGAAGGTCTTTCCAACTCATCCGAATCCAGCACTTTCGCAATGGGAATTTCCTCGGAAGTCCCCAACAACCAACTCCTGTTAGTTTATCGGATTTGAGGCACAAATTGGAGAATCGTAACTAGCATCAGTGCCCCTGGGATGAGAAGCTGTTGTCTCAGCCTGGCTCGTTTTTCTATTTGTCTCCCAATTCATTCTTCTTGCAATGCAGTTAGGAGACCGCTATGATCTCTGACAGGAGATTCAACATCGATCAAACGCATAAATACCTCGACTGGCAGAACAAGTCAGAATTTGATATTCCGCGGGGAGTAGCTGGCTTCCTCAGACTCCAAATATTCCTCATTGTTTACTGTGCACAGACGTGGCATGCTCCCCACTTATCACGGAATCACACAGTGTGGAAACAGGCCCGTCCGCCCAACTTGCCCACGCTGACTGACATGCCCCATCTACACTAATCCCACCTGCCCGCGTCTAAATATCTCTTAAATGTTGCAATATTACCTGCCTCAACTACCTCCTCTGGCAGCTCGTTCTATACACCCACCGCCGTTTGTGTAAAAAAAGTTATCTCTCAAGTTCCTATTAAATCTTTCTCCCATTACCTTAAAACAATGTCCTCTGGTTCTCGATTCCCACACTCCTGTCATCGTCCACTTGAGCCCGTGATGTTTGTCAAAGTCCCTGCCTGACTCCACCCTCCTCAGCCGTGCATTCATGCACGTTCCCTTTTTTATTTACCAGATTTACAAGCGCTTTAGTCAACTCGAGTTCCCTTCCTTTGCCATCCTTATCCCTCCTCATTACTGGAACATGCCGATTCTGAAATTCGATCAACTGGCCTTTAAACAATTCCCACATGTCAGACATGGACTTACCCAATAACAATCGCTCCCAGTATACCCTCCCAAAGCCATGTCGAAGGGAATTGTAGTTTGCCTTCCTCCACTTTAGTACCTTCCCACAAGGTCCAGCCTTTTCCATATTCAAAACAATCTTAAAGCTGATGGAGTTGAGATCACTGTTCTTCCATTGAAACACCAGTCACATGTCCAGGCTCATTTCCCAACACAATGTTGCCTTCTCGCGACTACTCACGACCATACGAGATCGCGGGGTGACGCCTGTATGGTGGTGAGTGGTCGCCCACAGAGTCGTACCAAAGGTCGCCGCTGGATTTTCAACATGTTGAACATTTCCGGCCGCCTGCTGCGACTATGACGGGTGCTGGCAAGTCGCTGAAAAACTAGCGTAAGCGGGACAGGCCCTTAACGCTGGTCCACAAGACAATGGGGTGTAATTCCTCAACATGCCAACATGGTTCTATAACATGACCCTGCCACCTTTATTTTGCTGAAGTAAGAATGTCTGCAACTTACCCAGAATCACCTCGGACTGCATCGGCATGGTCAGCGCTGGGTGCTTCACCTCACAGCTGAACAGAGCGTTATTGTCCAGCTCAGGGTTCAATGTCCAGGTGATCATGGCTCGCACCTCCACCGTGCCATCACTGACGGGTATCTGGGTGTGTCGGAAGAGGTAGGCGGGATCGCTGGGGTAAATCCACCTGGGGAACTCGCGGCTGATGACGGTCTCTGGAATTCTCTCCGCTGCTGTCGTCGCTGGAACCGCGCTGTCAGTGATACTCGGAGACGGCCTCTCTGTCAACATTCTGCCCCTGCCTTCAAAGTCCAGCAAGGACAATGACTTCTGTAGCTTGGTGTCATCCATGTCCCGGCTGATGAGACTCTGAGGGATTCGACCTTTCTTTTCACTCACGTCGGGCGAAGTCTGAGACACGTGGTGAACTTCAACCAGCTCACCATCTCGCTTGAAGTATACCTACCAAGGACACAATCACACGTCAGGGAGAGCTAGCTGACTGTACAGAGAACTGGCTTCATTGAAGGAAGCAGAGGGTGATGGTTATTTTTAGTTTAGTTTAGAGATACAGCTCTTGGCCCACCAGATCTGCACCAACCAGCGATCCCGGTACACAAACAGTATCTTAACACGAGGGACAATTTACATTTATACCAAGCCAATGAACCTACAAACCTGTATGTCTTTGGAGTGTGGGAGGAAACCTGAAATCTGGGAGAAAACCCATGCGGGTCACAGGGATAACGTACAAACTCCGTACAGACAGCACCCATAGTTAGAATCAAACCCGGGTCTCTGGCGCTGTGAGGCAGCAACTCTACCGCTGCGCCACCGTGCCGCTCTGATGGTGATGGTGGAAGGTTGTTTTTCGGACTGGAGATCTATGACTAATGATGTGCCTTAGGAGTCGGTGCTGGGCACATTGCTGTTTGTGGTTTATATCAATGCTTTGGATGGGAACGTTCAAGACATGATTATTAAGTTTGCAGATGACAGTAAAGTGGGTGGTATTGTTATTAAATATTACAGAAGGATCGTGATCGGTTGGGGCAAGTGGGCTGAGCAATGGATAATGCCATTTAATGTGGACTCGACCAACTGGGACCCGGGAGGCCTGGTCCCCCAACACAATATTCCACGGTGGCGTCACCAGTAGATAGGGTGGTCAAGAAGCTGCTCGGCACATTGGCCATCATCAACCAGGGTGTTGAGTATAGATGTTGCGATATTATGTTACAATTGTACAAGATTTCGTAAGGTTACATTTGGAATATTGTGTTCAATTTTGGTCAATCGGCTATGGGAAAGATGTTGATAAGCTGGAGAGCATACAAGGAACATTTACAATGATAGAGACATAGAAAATAGGTGCAGGAGTAGGCCATTCGGCCATTTGAGCCAGCATCGCCATTCAATGTGATCAGAGGACATAGGAACATTGAACATAGGACATAGGATGTTGACAGATCTTGAGGGCCTGAGCTATAGGGAGAGATTGGGGAGACTCGGGTTGATCTTATAGAGGTGTATAAGATCAAGAGGGGAATAGATAGGGCAGATGCACAGAGTTCTTCACCCCGAGTGGGGGAATCAAGAAACATAGGTTTGTGAAAGGGAAAATATTTAAAATAACCTGAGAACAACTTTTTCACGCAGAGGGTGGTGGTTTTATAGAACAAGCTGCCAGAGGAGGTGGTTGAGGCAGATATGATAACAACATTTGGACACGTACATGGATATGGAAGGTTTAGAGGAATATGGTGGGACTAGTGTAGATGGGGCATCTCAAGAGTCAAGAACGCTTTGTCACACGTCATGAAACAGAACAAGGAAATTCTTACTTGCTACAACAGACATGTAAACAAAGTCCTCTGTAAACACCTTAAGAACCAACTAAAAAGTTTAGTATATGTCATTAAAAAAACAAAAATCTTTGTCGACATGGGCAAGTTGAGCGGAAGGGCCTGTTTCCATGCAGTCTGACTCTGTGAGTCTAAGCATTCAGGCAACCAGGACAACACACAATATCTGTTTTGCCCTTCAGCTTTGCAAGCCGTTGCATTTTGTTGACTTGCTTTGTTACTACATTCTCCGATTCTTCATGGCGTAAAATTAAACTGGAGATATTCTGGCACAATTCTCATGGTGGGTGTTAGTGGAGCATTGGAAGGGCCTGTCCCACTTACTCGATTTTTTCGGTGAATTGCCGGCACCCGTCATTGTCGCAGCAGGTGGCCGAAAATGTTCAACAGGTTGTAAATCCAGCGACGACCAGAAAATGTTTTGACTTATCCAACAAGGATATACATTCGAGAGCAGATAGGTCTCAGCGCATACCTGGTTCTATTTTTTTTAATCCTTGTTGTGAATTTTAGTTGAGTTGAGTTTAGTTTAATTTAGTTTAGTTTAGAGATACAGCACAGAAACAGGCCCTTCGGCCCACCAAGTCCGCACCGACCAGCATACACTAGTGCTATCCTACACACTAGGGACAATTTACAATTATAACAAGCTAATTCACCGACAAACCTGTACGTCTTTGGGGTGTGGGGGGAAACCGGAGCGCCCGGAGAAAACCCATGTGGTCAAGGGGAGAACGTGCAAACTCTGTACAGACAGCACCTGTAGTCAGGGTCGAATCTGGCGCTGTGAGGCAGCAACTCTACCGCTGCCTAACTTTGCTCCACTTTCCCATTGCACCAGGCTGGTCAAGATCACGACTGGGTTTAAGATGGGCAGGGTGGAATTGTCCGATTCAGTGTTGTGCCAGATGATGCCCTTTTAGATTATTAGCGCTGTGAGGAATTGGAGAATGTAATGAGAAAACAGGACAACAAATGCACCAGCTTGCAAGGTGGAGAGGTCGTTGTGGTGTTCAATTGGCTTCACATCCAGTCGTAGGGAGCGAGGGAGATAATGGAAAGGAAACAAAATCACCTTGCTGTGAACGTACCGTGGGAGCAGGTTTTCCTCCAGAAACGATGCACACCAAGGTGAAGTTCTGAGCCTCGTAGCGACTGTAAGCGGCTGGAGTTTCTGCAGCGATGACCGAGATTGAGGACGGGGGTGCTACAGAATAAAAACACGTGAGGTTTCAACACATTCTTTGTTGCAGTTCAGCAGAGCCCAGTACATTACAGTGAGGGATAACACCAGCAAACCAGTGCCTTCTGTCACCACTCACGATCAGGCAAAGTCCAGAGAAATGTCATGCCTTAGTTGCGAAGAGTTTCAATGGACGTGAGGTTTGCTGCCTAAGCAGTGCCATTGAAAATATGTTGTTTTTTTCCTTTGCCTTTGTTTGAATAACCTGTGGTTAAATTAAATATTTGGCTGCAGAGAAAGGATGGAGGGGAATGGGACCCAGCTGCATAATCGTTGGAGAGCCAGCACAGAGTTGATGGGCTGAATGACCTCCTGTGTTGTCCTCATTCAACATTTCCATGAATGGTTTACTTGGCAAGTCAAGTTATTGACACAGGGCCGTTATTTTTTCCTTATTAGTGGGCACCAACTTTGAACTCCTATTCATCATCGTCCATGTAAACTCAATTCTGTTTGTTCCTTAATTCTCCTCCTGGTGAGTTGAAAGCTCATGGGACTAACCTCCTTTGCTCTACACAAGCACCTGTTCTGTGTTGGAACTTCAGTATTGAGGGAGTATTGCTAAACTCCAAGAATTGGAGGGATAAGACCCTGCCTTTCAAAAGCATTAAAACTGCAGATGAGAGAAAAACAAAAAACAACTTGCTGGAGCACGCAAGATGTCAGATAGCATCTGTGGAGAGAGAAACAGCGAATATTTCAAGCCAGTGATCTTTCATTAAAACCATCTGTCAATCTGTTGAGTAATTCCAGAATTTCTTGTTTGCATTCTTATCTTTTAAAACGAATGTTGAAGATTTATGTTTAGTTTAGTTTAGAGATACACCGAGGAAACAGGCCATTGGCCCACTGAGTCCGTGCCAACCAGCGATCCCCGCACACTAACACTATCCTACGCACACTAGGGACAATTTACAATTTTATCAAAGCCAATTAATCTATAAACCTGTATGTCTTTGGAGTGTGGGAGGATACCTGAGCACGTGGAGAAAACCCACGCAGGTCACGGGGAGAACGTACAAACTCCGTACAGACAGCGCCCGTAGTCAGGATCAAACCCGGGTCTCATGCGCTGAAAGACAGCAGCTCTACCGCTGCGCCACCGTGCCGTCCATAAGGTCTGAAGAATGATTCCAAGGAAACCTTGACTTTTCCCAGCAAATCTCCAGAGTAACAGACTGACAATTCACCCAGTCATATTTCATCCAGATCACTTATCTAGTTCCCATTAATTGATCCCCATTTTCTCTGAAGACTGTGAATTACTCTCCTTGTCTCAACCAATTAATCACATATTAAACAGTCAACAATGAACCTCACCTTATCCCGAGATGACGCACACACCCTGCATGTGCCAGCAGCAGGATGCTGGGGACTGAGACGTGTATGTTATAGAGGGTCATAGAGTGATACAGCATGGAAACTGGCCCTTCAGCCCAACATGTCCCAGCTACACTAGTCCCACCTGCCTGCGCTTAGTCCAAACCTCCAAACCTGTCCTATCCATGCACCTGTCTGTTTTTTAAATGTTGGGATAGTCGCTGTCTCAGCTACCTCCTCTAACTACGTCCTCTGGCAACTTGTTCCATACAACTACCACTCTTTGTTTGAGAAAGTTACCCCACAGATTCCTATTAAATCTTTTCCCCTTCACCTTGAACCTATGTCCTCTGGTCCTCGATTCCCCCACTCTGGGCAACAGATTCTGTGGATCTACCCGATCTATTCCTCTCATGATTTTATACACATGAGTTGGAATGAACTTGTTTAGACTCAGACTGAACCAGAATTACAGTGGTCAGAGCTACACAAACAATAGTGCCCTAATACCTACTACAGAGAGAAAAAAAAACACACATTTCTGGAGGTTCCTATAACAGTGTTTGACAGCACTGGGCAACCTCATGGAAATATACCAAATAGTGAAAGGCCTGGATAGAGTGGATGTGGAGAGGATGTTTCCACTAGTGGGAGAGTCTAGGACCAGAGGGCACAGCCTCAGAATAAAAGGACTTACCTTTAGGAAGGAGATGAGGAGGAATTTCTTTAGTCAGAGGGTGGTGAATCTGTGGAATTCATTGCCACAGATGGCGGTGGAGGCCAAGTCAGTGGGTATTTTTAAGGCAAGTTGATTCCTGATTAGTGCGGGTGTCAGGGGTTATGGGGAGAAGGTGGGAGAATGGGGTTGAGAGAGAAAGATAGATCAGCCATGATTGAATGGAGGAGTAGACTTAATGGGCCAAATGACCTAATTCTGCTCCACAGCTGCATGAACATATGAACTGGAAATTGTGGGAAAGATTCAACCCATCTCCACTTAAGTACCCTGAAAAGATGCCACAGTTCCAGTCCCTAACCTTTTACCCCATGCGTGTACAATTCATACATCAAGTTTATAAATCATCAGTTCTTACTCTGGCTAATGGTGATTTGGATCATCAGCTTGAATACATTTACGATGCATCTCAGATGGATAGGATGCAGAAACAAGGTACTGCTGATGCTGGTTGATACACAAAAGGTCACAGAATGCTGGATTAACTCAGCAGGTCAGGCAGCATGGCTGGAGAACATGGATCAGTGACGTTTCAGATTGAAATCCTCCTTCACAGTATGTATGCAGATCCCATCCCGCTAATTAAATGACCAAAATGTAAACTAATTGTCCGTATATTAATCTCTGAGAGTGACAGTGATACGTGCCAAGGCTATTAAAATGCACACAAGATCCTTGATATAAACAGAGCTGCCACATGCCAAAGCCAGAAAGTAACTGAGTTAACTCTGAGTTCCGTGGTCTGTTGTGAGCAGGGAGACGCAGGGAGACACAGAGGTGATGTACAGGAAAGATGCCAGGGATAAGTGTCTTGTGAGAGGCTGTAGAAACCAACGTGTAGGAAGGAACTGCAGATGCTGGTTTACACCGAAGATAGACACAAATTGCTGGAGTAACTCAGTGGGTCAGACACCATCTCTGGAGAAAAGGAATGGGTGACGTTTCGGGTCGAGTCTGAAGAAGAGTGTCGACCCGAAACATCAGCCATACCTTTTCTCCAGAGATGCTGCCAGACCCGCTGAGTTACTCCAACATTTTGTGTCTGTCCTCTGCAGAAACCAATGTCGTTCTCCATGCAGCAGAAAATGTTAAGAAAAATAATTAATTCGTTATTGATAATAATAAGGGAGTTTTGTTGGCACTGACAGTAAATATTTCAAGAGACAATAGACAATAGACAATAGGTGCAGGAGTAGGCCATTCAGCCCTTCAAGCCAGCACCACCATTCAATATGATCATGGCTGATCATCCCCAATCAGTACCCCGTTCCTGCCTTCTCCCCATATCCCCTGACTCCGCTATCTTTAAGAGCCCCATCTAGCTCGCTCTTGAAATTTCCAGTGGGTGTGGGATGGTGGAACCAGTGGATTCAATGCAAGTTGACTGAAGAAAGCACCCACTGTGAGAAGAGGAAAAATGATATAACACAGCAAGTTATTATTAAGAATATGTTCTGTGTAAAGATGCTAAAAGTATATTCAATTTTAACTCTCAACAGGAGATTAACTCAATTTACCAACACTACAGAGAGAGGAAAAGAAACAAATGGATTAGCTTTATCAAGGAGACCGATTACACCATCTTGCACAGAATATTTCTTTGGAACAAAACAGTTTGACACCACTTCCTCATCTGGTTTCCATGATTTGCATTTAGCTAAAGGCATGCTTCCCACGCATATTCACAATTAGAGTTTTCAAGCACAACCTCTTTGATTAATGCTCCAAACTCTGTAGAAATTCACTGCATGTCACCTGCACAAGAAACCGATTAAAAAAACAATTTAAGCTAAACCCTCTGTGACGTGTACGTGCATCAAACTACACAAAATGATGGATCCCTGGAGGAGGAATCTCCGAGACAAGGATGGGCCATTGGGACTATGATAGGCTGTGTCTCGGTACATGTGAGATCTAGGGTGGTGGGTGTATGGAACAAGCTGCCGGAGGAGGTAGTTGAGGCAGGGACTACTGCAACAGTTAAGAAGCAATTAGACAGGTACGTGGATAGGACAGGTTTGGAGGGATATGAGCCAAACGCAGGCAGATGGGACTAGTGTAGATGGGGCATGTTGGTTGGTGTGAGCGAGTTGGGCTGAAGGGCCCTTTAGACTCAATGACTCAAGGTGGAGAGATGCTGAAGGGCAGCATAGTTGTGTAACTGTGTGTGGGGTTTGCATGTTGACTCTATGACTCTATAAAGCATCATTGAATCATTGAATATCATCTGCCCTCCACCGTAATCTTCTTGTATGCAGTTGTATAGGGCTCTGGTGAGGCCACATCTGGAGTATTGTGTACAGTTTTGGTCTCCTAATTTGAGGAAGGACATCCTTGTGATTGAGGCAGTGCAGCGTAGGTTCACGAGGTTGATCCCTGGGATGGCGGGACTGTCATATGCGGAAAGATTGAAAAGACTAGGCTTGTATTCACTGGAGTTTAGAAGGATGAGGGGGGATCTTATAGAAACATATAAAATTATAAAAGGACTGGACAAGCTAGATGCAGGAAAAATGTTCCCAATGTTGGGCGAGTCCAGAACCAGGGGCCACAGTTTTAAAATAAAGGGGAGGTCATTTAAGACTGAGGTGAGAAAAAACTTTTTCACCCATTGAGTTGTGAATTTGTGGAATTCCCTGCCACAGAGGCCAGTGGAGGCCAAGTCACTGGATGGATTTAAGAGAGAGTTAGATAGAGCTCTAGGGGCTAGTGGAGTCAAGGGATATGGGGAGAAGGCAGGCACGGGTTATTGATAGGGGACGATCAGCCATGATCGCAATGAATGGCGGTGCTGGCTCGAAGGGCCGAATGGCCACCTCCTGCACCTATTGTCTATGTTTCTATGTTGAACATTTTCGGCCACCTGCTGCAATTATGACGGGTGCCGGCAGTAGCCCAAAACAATTGCGTAAGTGGGACAGGCCCTTCAGTCTTTATCAACAAACTCCTTCAGTGAAATAATAGGAAAAGCTGAACAAATCAATTTTTAATATTTGTCGGGGATAAATAAAAATGTGAAGAGAGGGCAGGATACATCTTCTCTAATCACACCTTGCAACGATGACCTCCATTAATATTCCCTGTCTGGATTCGACTCCTTCCACTGATGCGTGCCCCACACAGTGCAGTAATCACTTGTAGAGCGCTGGTACAAACACTGTCCCTTTGTGATCTTGTCATCAGCCACATTTTATGCTGTCTTACTAATTTGTTGTCACTCATGACATTAATCGGCTGCTTCAGTTGCCATTGAAATAACTTTATGCAGCATTGGGGTGAGGTTGATGCTGGAACGAAAACAGAACATGCTGGAAACTCTCAGCAGATCAGGAAGCAAACAGAATAGTGAAACATAGAAACATATAAAAATAGAAAATAGGTGCAGGAGCAGGCCATTTGGCCCTTCAAGCCTGCACCGCCATTCAATATGATCATGGCTGATCATCCAACTCAGTATCCTGTACCTGCCTTTTCTCCATACCCCCTGATCCCTTTAGCCACAAGGGCCACATCTACCTCCATCCTAAATATAGCCAGTGAACTGGCCTCAACTACCTTCTGTGGCAGAGAATTCCACAGATTCACCACTCTCTGTGTGAAAAATGTTTTCCTCATCTCGGTCCTAAAGGAATTCCCCCTTATCCTTAAACTGTGACCCCTTGTTCTGGACTTCCCCAATATCGGGAACAATCTTACTGCATCTAGCCTGTCCAACTCCTTAAGAAGTTTGTTAGTCTCTATAAGCCTCTCAACCTTCTAAATTCTAGTGAATGGCCTATGACTGGAGGTCATAGCCTCAGAATTAAAGGACGTTCTTTTAGGAAGGAGATGAGGAGAAATTCATTTAGTCAGAGGGTGGTGAATCTGTGGAATTATTTGCCACAGAAGGCTGTTGATGCAAAGTCAGTGGATATTTTTAAGGCAGAGATAGATAGATTCTTGATTAGTACGGGTGTCAGATGTTATAGGGAGAGGGCAGGAGAATGGGGTTAGGAGGGAGAGATAGATCAGCCATGATTGAATGGCGGAATAGACTTGATGAGCCGAATGGCCTAATTCTACTCCTATCACATGACCTTATGATCTGTGGAAAGAGCAAGAGAGTATTGTTGAGTTGAGTTGAGTTGAGTTTCTTATTGTCATGTGTACCAAAGCTTTGTGCTAACAAAGAAAAGATTACATGATTCCAGTTACTGTTTCAGCTTGGTGACACATTATCAGAACTGAGAGGGAGAGAGAACAACACAGTCTTAAATTGTATTAGAAGCTGATGAGAGGATGGATAGGACAACGGAAATATCTCTGTGACCAAGATTATAGAGTGTTACAGTGTGGAAGCAGGCCCTTCAGCCCAACTTGCCTACACCGGCCAACATGTCCCATCTACACTAGCTCCACCTGCCTGCGATTGGTCCATATCCCTCTAAACCTGTCCTATCCATGTATCTGTCTAACTGTTTTTGAAATGTTAGGGTAGTACCAGCCTCAAGTACCTCCTCTGGCAGCTCGTTCCATGCACCCACCTCCCTTTGTGTGACCACTCAGATTCCTATGAAAGATTAAGATTGTTGTGAAGATGGATTGTTAATGGGGCTAGAAGCTACAGAGAAGTCTGCTTAGTTGCAAATGTCAGGTGTGCTGACGTATATGGTGGGAAATAACAAAATTAATACCTGAGCTAATTTCAGATTAATGATATTTACCAAAAATGGCCT
Organism: Okamejei kenojei; assembly: GCA_035221665.1. Classification (NCBI taxonomy): domain Eukaryota; kingdom Metazoa; phylum Chordata; class Chondrichthyes; order Rajiformes; family Rajidae; genus Okamejei; species Okamejei kenojei. The sequence continues at coordinate 31,608,787 of CM069162.1, forward strand.
GAACTGATATCAATTACTGCCATGACAACCCCAAACAAGGCTGCCATCCACCTTCCCAAGAGGAGGTCAACTATTGCTCTTAAACTAGAAACACATGGTCTACAGTTACAGTGCAAAATTCCATTCCACTTTCCAGAATGTGCTGACAAGCTGAAATACCAGGCTGCAAACTTCCCGACTTCACAGGGGAGCCAATTAGTTTTATTTTGTTGATTTTCAATCAACTGGCACAATAAGATAACCAAAAGTCCAACTCACAATCAGTGTAAAATGAGCAGCCGTGCCTGTCTTCTGTATTATTGATCCCGTTGGCTAAAAAAGCAATACTGTACTAGTCAGAACAGAAATGGCAGAGGTTTTGTGAAATGAGACCACACTGATCTAATGGACTGTAAAGCTACCCTTAGAGATGGGGTCTCACTGGAAGCATTTACTACCCCTGGCAGCAGTCTCTCCCCTCTCCCTATACCATGGCTATTAGTCATAGGTATTTGCCCTAGAAAGCCGAGACCCTTCTTCAGACTGAGCGGAGTTTGTACTTTCTCCCCGTGACCACGTGGGTTTTCACTGGGTGCTCCGGTTACCTAGTGTGTAGTACAATGTGTGTACGTAGTGTGTAGTACAATGTGTGTACGTAGTGTGTAGTACAATGCCAGTTTGGGTGATTGCTGGTTGGCGCAGACTTGATGGGCCGTAGGACCTGTTTCCATACTGTAAATTTCAAGTGTAAAGTGTAGATTCTTAAAGTAAGGCACTGTTGGAAGTCAAATTCTTTGCAATATGTGTTTGATTATCCCACTCAGGAAAGATAATGGTATAATGTTCTTAGGCAGGAGTGAGGGATAGTAAGTGAAAGGAGGCTTGCCAGGCTCACGTTAGTTCCCAGGAGGGACAGACACATTTCCTTCAATTCTGATGATGGTGCATTTCAGAAGTAAAGTTCCTTACAGAGACAAAAGCAAACGACATCAAAATAAAAAATAGAAGATAAAATATAAAATAAAAAAAGCATCCTAATAAAAGTCTTGCATGTGGAAGTTTCTCAAAAGCTTTTTGGCAGTTTTGGCACTTTGGCGCAGTGGTTGAGTTGCTGCCTCACAGCGCCAGAGACCCGGGTTAGATCCTGTGCTGTCTACGGAGTTTGTGCGTTCTCCCCGTGACCTGCGTGGGTTTTCCCCGGTTGCTCCGGTTTCCTCCCACACTCCAAACACGTATAGGTTTGTAAGTTAATTGGCTTCGGTAATGTTTGTTAATTGTCCCAGGAGTGTAGGATAGTGTTGATGAATGGGGATCGTTGGTCAGTGTGGACGTGGTGGGCCGAGGGGCCTGTTTGCACCCTGTATCTCTAAACTAAACTAAAAGCTGAGGTACGTACACTAGGTCTTAGTTTCCTTTAGGGATACAACGTGGAATTGGGCCCTTCGGCCCACCGCGTCCAGGCAGACCAGTGATCACCCATACACTTGTTGTATCCTGCACACTCGGGATAATTTACAGAAGGGATGGATGACGTTTTGTGTCAAGATCCTTCTTCAGTTTGAAGAAGGGTCTTGGCCCAAAATGTCACCCATTCCTTCTCTCCAGAGATGCTGCCTGTCCCGCTGACTTACTCCAGCTTTTTGTGTCTACGTTCGGTTTAAATGAGCATCTGCAGTTCCTTCCTATCAATAAATGTATACAATGCTACCCTGAGATGGCAAAGCATTGGGGTTAATCACCGTCTGTTGTGACATTAGATTTGCTCTGCCTGGCTCAGTAACTTGTTCTTAGCTTGTTTCCTGACAATACCAATGAAGTTGGTACTTAAGATAATGAGGGTGCGTTTTGTATTGGGCTGTGGGGTAAAGCTGCTTTCCAATTAACCTTGCAAATTAAATTTAATTGGCACGCTTCATCAGTCAGTTATATCCTTAAATCTTACCATGAGATTTCTATTTAAAAATGAAAACAATTTATATTACTAGACAGAAAAACTTGGTATAGGCCTGGAAGTGACAATCGGAAGCTATCCCAATGGACAATTGTAAATGACGGGCCACATGATTATCTTTATAATATAATTATTTTTATTGTCTGGCTAATAAATGCGGAACATTTTGTGACCATTTCTCAAAAACGCCTATAATCATTTGGTGTGGTGATACTGAGACCCGTTTAGTTTCCTTTGGGTCAGTTTAGTTTATTGTCATGTGTACTGAGGTACCGTGATAAGTTTTTTTGTTGCTTGTTATCCAATCAGGTTAAAGACGATACAAGATCTAAAATCAATGTGACCACAGTGCGCAGATGCAGGATAACGTGAATGATGAATTCCAAGATGATTGGACACTTCTCCTGGCATTGGAATTAATACACTTCTGTAGTTTAGTTAAGAGATGGAAACAGGCCCCCTCGGCCCACCGAGTCCACGCCGACCAGCGATCACTCGTTCACACTAGTTTAGTTCAGAGACACAGCATGGAAACAGGCCCTTCGGCCCATCGAGTCCTCGTTGACCAGCAATACTAACAGTACCCTACCCACACAAGGGACAATCTTACATTTTTACTCAAGCGAATTAACCTACAAACCTGTACGTCTTTGGAGTGTGTGAGGAAACCAGAGCAACCGGAGAAAACCCAAGTGGTCACGGGGAGAACGTTCAAACTCCATACAGACAGTGCCCGTAGTCAGGATCGAACCTGGGTCTCTGATGCTATAGGGCACCAACTCTACCGCTGTGCCACCGGGTCACCCTTTGTCAGCACTACTGCACTAGTCAGATGTTAACCAGTACAGTATTCACGCGGAGTAGTCCAATACATTAATGTCCTTAAGGAACAGGTTGGGACTGCACAGATGCACATGAACTTCAACCCGAGCCCCTCAAAGAGATGAGTCTTTCAACTCGGATTCAACTCGGGCCATGGAGGCACAAGTAGATAAAGGAGAACTAAGACTTGTCAACTTACTCTTCTGTAGAAACTATTCTCATGTATTATTCTTTACAAAGTATTCATTATTTATTACTTATTAATTAAGTATGGAAATGCATCATTTCTACTTCAATAAATCGAAGAATGCCTGAAAACATGATTTTACTTTTTAATGGTCACGCCATTTTCTTAGCACGCAATCGTTAATATTTTCATTTAGTCTGCCATTTATTATTTATTAATGGAGTGGTAGGGGGTCTCTGAAAGAACTACTTGTTTTTAGCAAGACCTAAATAAAAACTTAGGAGCATGGCTGGACCTTCAAGCCTGCTCAGACATGGCCGATCTTTCCATTAGGATTATTTCCCGACTTTGTCCCCTGCTGTGACCTCCAGGGTCAGGAACAGCTTGATCCAAAGGACATCAGGCTCTTGAACGCAACAAACACACAGGTAAAAGGTAAGAGGACAGGAAGGGATCGGGTGGCCAATAGCCAGCAAAGTAGTAGGCAGGTAGTGCAGGGTCATCTCCCTCCTAAACAGGTATACCATTTTGGATATTGTTGCACAAAATGCTGGAGAAACTCAGCGGTGCAGCAGCATCTAAGGAGCGAAGGAGATAGGCGACGTTTCGGGTCGAGACCCTTCTTCAGACTGGTCAGGGATCAGGGAAACGAGAGATATAGACGGTGATGTGGAGAGATAAGGAACAATGAATGAAAGATATGCAAAAAAGTATCGATGATAAAGGGATCAAGCCATTGTAAGCTGTTTGTGGTGTGAAAATGAGAAGCTGGTGCGACTGGGGTGGGGGAGGGAGATAGAGATAGAGGGAATGCCAGGGCCCGAGGGCTGAGGGAGAGGTGGGAAGGGGAGGAGACAGCAAGGGTTAACAGAATTGAGAAAATTCAATGTTCAAGCCCAAAGGATGCAGACTCCCCAAGCGGAATATGAGGTGCTGTTCCTCCAGCTTGCGGTGTTTGCTCACTCTGGCCGTGGAGGAGGCCCAGGACCGAGAGGTCGGATACGGAATGGGAGGGGGAGTTGAAGTGCTGTGCCACTGGGAGGTCGGGTTGGTTACTGCGGACCGAGCGGTGCTGTTCGGCGAAACGATCGCCAAGCCTCCGCTTGGTCTCACCGATATAGATTATCTGGCATCTGGAGCAGCGGATGCAGTAGATGAGGTTGGAGGAGGTGCAGGTGAACCTCTGTCGGACCTGGAAGGACTGCTTGGGTCCCTGAAAGGAGTGGAGGGGGGAGGTGAAGGGACAAGTGTTGCATTTCTTGCGGTTGCAAGGGAAAGTGCCCGGGGAAGGGGTAGAGTGGGAGGGGAGGGAAGAATTGACAAGGGAGTTGTGGAGGGAGCGGTCTTTGCGGAAGGCAGACAGGGGGGGGAAATGGGAAGATGTGGCGGATGGAGGGGTCACGTTGGAGGTGGGGAAACTGGCGGAGGACTATATGTTGTATTTGCCGGTTGGTGGGGTGAAAGGTGAGGACCAGGGGGACTCTGCCCTGTTTGCGAGTGGGGGAATGGGGAGCGAGGGCAGTGTTGCGGGGTATGGAGGAGACCCTGGTGCGAGCCTCATCAATAGTGGGGGAGGGGAATCCCTGTTCTCTGAAGAATGAGGCCATTTGTGATGACCTGGTGTGGAACACCTCATCCTGGGAGCAGATGCGGTGTAGACGGAGGAATTGGGAATAGGGGATGGAGTCCTTACAGGAAGCAGGGTGGGAGGAAGAGTAGTCCAGGTAGCTGTGGGAGTCAGTTGGTCTGTAGTGGATGTTGGTCAGGAGCGTATCACCTGCAATAGAGATGGTGAGGTCAAGGAATGGTAGGGAAATGTCGGAAATGGTCCAAGTGTATTTGAGTGCCGGATGGAAGTTGGTGGTGAAATGAATGAAGTCAGTCAGTTGTGTGTGGGTGCAGGAGGTGACACCAAAGCAGTCGTCGATGTAACGGAGGTAGAGGTCGGGGATGGGGCCCTGGTACGCCGAGAACAAGGATTGTTCGACGTACCCAACAAAGAGGCAAGCGTAGCTGGGGCCCATGCGTGTGCCCATAGCTACGCCTTGTGTTTGGAGGAAATGGGAGGAATCAAAAGAGAAGTTATTGAGGGTGAGGACCAACTCTGCTAGGCGGAGGAGGGTGTCAGTGGACGGGTATGGGTTTGCTCCTCTGGTCGAGGAAGAACCGGAGGGCTTTGAGACCGTCCTGGTGGGGGATGGAGGTGTAGAGTGACTGGACGTCCATGGTAAAGATGAGAGGATGGGGGCCTGGAGAATGGAATGCACGGAGCCGACGGAGAGTGTCTGAGGTGTCTTGAACATAGGTGGGGAGGGATTTAACAAAGGGGGATAGGATGGCGTCAAGGTATGTGGAAATGTGTTCGGTGGGGCACGAACAGGCAGAGACAATGGGTCTGCCAGGGCAGTCAGGTTTGTGGATTTTGGGGAGAAGGTAAAAATCGGGCCATGCGGGGCTGGGAAACGATGAGGTCGGAGGCTCGGGGGGGTAGGGAGCCGGAGCTGATGAAGTCGGTTATGGTGCTCGAGATGGTGGCCTGGTGTTCGTCAGTGGGGTCATGGTCCAGGGGTAAGTAGGAGGAGGTGTCCGAGAGTTGGCGCGCGGCCTCCGCTTTTTAGAGATCGACGCGCCAGACTACCACGGCACCTCCCTTGTCGGCGGGTTTGATAACCCAGTCTGGGTTGTTACGGAGTGAGTCGATGGCAGTACGTTCAGGGCTGGAGAGATTGGAGTGAGACGGGGGGTGGAGAAGTCGAGGCGGTTGATGTCCCGACGGCAGAATGTATGTTGCTTCGCTGGTGCAAGGGTCAGGGATGTCACTGACCGGTTGCAGAACATTCTGGAGAGGGAGGGTGAACAGCCAGTTGTCATGGTGCATATTGGCACCAACGATATAGGTAAAAAAAGGGATGAGGTCCTACAAGGTGAATTTAGGGAGCTAGGAGATAAACTTAAAAGTAGGACCTCAGAGGTAATAATCTCTGGATTACTACCAGTATCTCGGGCCAGAGTAGAAATAAGAGGATATTGCAAATGAATACGTGGCTTGAAAAATGGTGTAAGGGGGAGGGATTCAAATTTTTAGCGCACTGGAACCATTCTGGGGGAGGTGGGACCAGTACAAACAGGACGGTCTGCACCTGGGCTGGAATGGAACCAATGTCCTTGGGGGAGTGTTTGCTAGTGCTGTCGGGGAGGATTTAAACTAATGTGGCAGGGGGATGGGTACAAGAGCAGAGAGGCAGGTGGGTGTAAAATGAGGGTAGAAGCAATAGGGAGCAAGGTGAAAAATAAAAGTGGCAGGCAGACAAAACCAGGGCAAAAATCAAAAAGGGCCACTTTTCAACATAATTGTATAAGGGGTAAGAGCGTTGTAAAAACAAGTCTGAAGGCTTTGTGTCTCAATGCAAGGAGTATTCGTAATAAGGTGGATGAGTTGAACGTGCAGATAGCTATTAATGATTATGATATAGTTGGGATCACGGAGACATGGCTCCAGGGTGACGTAGGCTGGGAGCTGAACATCCAAGGATATTCAATATTCAGGAGGGATAGAGAGAAAGGAAAAGGAGGTGGAGTGGCGTTGCTGGTTAGAGAGGAGATTAACGCAATGGAAAGGAAGGACATTAGCTTGGAGGATGTGGAATCGGTATAGGTAGAGCTGCGAAACACTAAGGGGCAAAAAACTCTGGTGGGTGTTGTGTAGAGGCCACCTAACAGTTGTAGTGGAGTTGGGGATGGTATCAAACAGGAAATTAGAAATGCGTGCGACAAAGGCAAAACAGTTATAATGGGTGATATAGATTGGGTGAATCAAATTGGCAGGGGTGCTGAGGAAGAGGATTTTTTGGAATGTATGCGGGATAGTTATCGAAATCAACATGTAGAGGAACCAACGAGAGAGCAGGCTATTTTAGACTGGGTATTGAGTAATGAGGAAGGGTTAGTTAGCAGTCTTGTTGTACGTGCCCCCTTGGGCAAGAGTGACCATAATATGGTCGAGTTCTTCATTAGGATGGAGAGTGACATTGTTAATTCAGAAACAATGGTTCTGAACTTAAAGAAAGGTAACTTTGAGGGTATGAGACGTGAATTGGCCAAGATTGACTGGCAATTAATTCTAAAAGGGTTGACGGTGGATATACAATGGAAGACATTTAAAGACTGCATGGATGAACTACAAAAATTGTTCATCCCAGTTTGGCAAAAGAATAAATCAGGGAAGGTAGTGCATCCGTAGATAACAAGGGAAATCAGGGATAGTATCAAAGCAAAGGATGATGCGTACAAAGTAGCCAGAAAAAGCAGCATACCAGAGGACTGGGAGAAATTCAGAGACCAGCAGAGGTGGACAAAAGGGTTAATTAGGAAAGGAAAAATGGATTATGAAAGAAAACTGTCAGGGAACATAAAAACTGACTGCAAACGTTTTTATAGATATGTGGAGAGAAAGAGATTAGTTAAAACAAATGTAGGTCCCTTGCAGTCAGAAACAGGTGAGTTGATCATGGGGAACAAGGATATGGCGGACCAATTGAATAACTACTTTGGTTCCCTCTTCACTAAGGAAGACATAAATAATCTGCCGGAAATAGCAGGGGACCGTGGGTCAAAGGAGGAATTGAGTGAAATCCGGCATTTGGGTTCAGTATTGATGTGGATAAAGAGAACTGGCTGGCAAACAGGAAGCAAAGAGTAGGAGTAAACGGGTCCTTTTCACAATGGCAGGCAGTAACTAGTGGGGTACCGCAGGGCTCAGTGCTGGGACCCCAGCTGTTTACAATATATATTAATGATCTGGATGAGGGAATTGAAGGCAATATCTCCAAGTTTGCGGATGACACTAAGCTGGAGGGCAGCGTTAGCTGTGAGGAGGAAGCTAGGAGACTGCAAGGTGACTTGTATAGGCTGGGTGAGTGGGCAAATGTTTGGCAGATGCAGTATAATGTGGATAAATGTGAGGTTATCCACTTTGGTGGCAAAAACAGGAAGGCAGACTATTATCTAAATGGTGGTCGATTAGGAAAAGGGGAGATGCAGCGAGACCTGGGTGTCATGGTACACCAGTCATTGAAAGTAGACATGCAGGTGCAGCAGGCAGTGAAGAAAGCGAATGGCATGTTGGCATTCATAGCAAAAGGATTTGAGTGTAGGAGCAGGGAGGTTCTACTTCAGTTGTATAGGGTCTTGGTGAGACCACACCTGGAGTATTGCGTACAGTTCTGGTCTCCAAATCTGAGGAAGGACATTATTGCCATAGAGGGAGTGCAGAGAAGGTTCACCAGACTGATCCCTGGGATGTCAGGACTGTCTTATGAAGAAAGACTGGATAGACTTGGTTTATACTCTCCAGAATATGGGAGATTGAGAGGGGATCTTGTAGAAACTTACAAAATTCTTAAGGGGTTGGACAGGCTAGATGCAGGAAGATTTTTTCTGATGTTGGGGAAGTCCAGGACAAGGGGTCACAGCTTAAGGATAAGGGGGGAATCCTTTCAGACCGAGATGAGAAAGACCTTTTTCACACAGAGAGTGGTGAGTCTCTTAAACTCTCTGCCACAGGGGGTAGTTGAGGCCAGTTCATTGTCTATATTTAAGAGTTAGATGTGGCCCTTGTGGCTAAGGGGATCAGGGGGTATGGAGAGAAGGCAGGTACGGGATACTGAGATGGATGATCAGTCATGATCATATTGAATGGCGGTGCAGGCTCGAAGGGCCAAATGGCCTCCTCCTGCACCTAATTTCTATGTTTCTATGTTAAACACCAACTAAACTATAGAGGACAAACTGTCTTGGTTGCACGCGAGACCTTGCTGTTTTTGCACTAATATTGTTTTTCTTTATTTTATTGAATCTATTTTTCGTTCATTATATTAGCTATGAATACTGTGTTTTTGTAGACCTGCTATGCAAAAGCTTTTCAATGTACCTCGGTACACGTGACTTTAAACTAGGCTCAAACTTAAACTGCTGCTGCAAGTAAGAATGTTGTGGTTTCATTTTTTGGTACATGTGACAATTGAACACTCTTGACAAAAAGACACAAAGTGCTGGAGCAACTCAGGTCAGGGAACATCTCTGGAGAACATGGACAGGTGATGTTTCGATTTGAGACCCTTCCAGATTCTTGACTCATCCCCCAAAATCTGTTTTGAATGAACTCAGTAGACTAGTTTTTACAGTCCTCCAGAGTATGGAATAACCCCCCAAAAAAAATCACCATTCTTGGGGGTGAATTTTAAGATTTTAAAAGTACTGTACATTAGATTTCCAACGTCTTATTAGGTGTTAGATACAAAATGCCAGAGTAACTCAGCGGGACAGGCAGCATCTCTGGAGAGGAGGGTCTAGACCCGAAGCGCCACCCGTTCCTTCTGTCCAGAGGTGCTGCCTGTCCCGCTGAGTTGCTCCAGCATTTTGTCTCTATCTTTGGTTTAAACCAGTGTCTGTAGCCTAACCCAGGTGTTCATGCACATCAAGGCCCAATCTATTTTCAATTTCCAAATTATTTCCATCCCTTACATACTGAGCCCACCCTGTCAAAGGCTTGGAATTCTGAATTTGAATAAATTGAGATATAGTAGTGAATTCATTATTATTCCCACACCCCTCCTGGCTTACCTACTCCTTATTCTGAGACTGTGATTGTTGGCTCTGCATTTCTCATTCATACAGCATGTAATGTGATGAGTTTTTAATGAGGTCACCTTTCAAATGTTCTGAATTCTGAAGAACAGAAGCTGAGTCTAGTCAGTCAATCCTCGTACAGCCTTCCACCCTTGTCTGGAATCTGCCTGGTGAATCAATGCTACACCTTCTCTACGGCAACTATGCCTTGTGTTCATTAAGGAGACCAAACCTGTGCACGATACTGCCAAGGTGACGTCTCACCAAGTCCCTGTACCACCGCAGAGAGACCTCTTCCTCCTCCACTATACGCCCTCTTTCAATGGAATCTATCAGTAACAGAGAAGTCAGGAACATCCAATGGAAGGAGGACTTCTAACCAGAATAGACACAAAAAGCTGGAGTAACTCAGCGGGATAAGCAGCACCTCTGGGGAGAAGGAGTGGGTGCCGTTTCGGGTTGAGACCCTTCTTTATAGACTTGGTAGTGAAGGTCTTTGACTCCAACAGGTTATCTGCTCCACTCCACACACTTCCTTTGCTGAAGTCCCCTCCATTCACCCCTGCACTTCTTCATCACCTTCCAGGATTCTCCTGACTTGGCATATCACTGAAATGTCCGCAAAGTAGACACAAAGTGCTGGAGTAACTCAGCGGGTCAGACAGCATCTCTGGAGTACATGGATGGGAGATAGTTCGGGTCAGGACCCTTCTTTCTTCAAAGTATACTTTTCAAGATTCAAGAGTTTATTGTCATGTGTCCCAGATAGGACAATGAAATTCTTGCTTTGCTTCAGCACAACAGAGTATTGTAGGCATAAATAAATACAGAACAGATCAGTGTGTCCATATACCATTGAATATATATATACACACATAAATAAGCATATAAATTGCAATAGGCTATTAATGTTCAGAGTTTTGTTTGAGTTGAGTTTAATAGTCTGATGGCTGTGATTCCTGAACCTGGATGTTGCAGGTTCAAGGCTCCTGTACCTTCTACTTGAAGGCAGTGGAGAGATGAGTGGGTGGCCAGGATGGTGTGGGTCCTTGATGATGCTGCCAGCCTTTTCCAACTTTGCCTTTGGTCACCTTTCTACCTCTATTTCTACCTCTCCTTCCTTTTTAGGGCAGATTAGGACTTTAGAACGTTTAAATATAACTCGAAAAAAATACTTTCTGCTGGCACACACCTCAGTAAATAGGGTGGCAGTCACATCGCCTCAACAACTGAGAGGAAGATAAAAGGTATTGACGTATTGAAGAAGTGTCTCAAACCGAAACACCACCCGTTCCTTCTCTCTAGAGATGCTGCCTGTCTCACTGAGTTACTCCAGCATTTTGTGTCCATCTATGACACATAGCAAGTTGCTTCGGATTTGGAAGCTGATGTGTTAGTAATGATCGAAAGAGAATTAGATAAATAACTTGAGAAAGAAAAATCTTCAGAGCAAGAGGGAAGATTAATTGGATAGATGTCTTAGACCACCAACATAGGCTTAGAGGGCAGACTGGCTTGTCATTGAGTCATAGAGTCTTACAATGTGACCATTCGGCCCAACTTGCCCAAACCGGCCAACATGTCCCACCTGCCTGCGTTTGATCCATACCCCTCCAAACCTGTCCTATCCATGTACCCATCTAACTGTTTCTTAAATGATGGGATAATCTCAGCCTCAACTACCTCCTCTGGCAGCTTGTTCCATACACCAGCAACCCTTTGTGTGAAAAAGTTACCCCTCAGGTTCCTATTAAATCTTCCCCCCTTTGTCCTGCAGCGCTCCATTATCCTGTGCAAAACACAACCTCAACGCAGTTTGTTGTTGGTGGACCTGCTGTTTGTTTCCGCCCTCATTGTACTTTACAGCATTTGCTCCAAATATCCCCCAGCTTCTTATTATCGCTTCTGTGATGGATCGCATGCACAACACCACCAGCCTTTATTTCAATCTGACAATACATTTTATGGTTGAAATCATTTTTATGCAAAAATCTTTTGTCTATGTGTCACTATTATCAGTTATTTAGGACTTGACTGAACCACTGAATGCAATATTAAATAGTTTGTGGAAGAAAAGTTTGCAAATTGATTTATTTTATTTCAGGCTTTACAGGAAATATTGTCTGAGATTATTAATGCCTGGCAATTCCATTATGAATGGTTGGCATTGAGCCACACAGCCTACAAAAGATCCAGCTCCTACAGCTCAGTTACTGAACTGACCTAGGGCAGCATGGTGACACAGCGTTAGAGTTGCCACCTTACAGCGCCAAAGACCCAGGTTAAATCCTGTCTGGATGGAGCTGTCTGGATGGAGTTTGTACGTGCCCCCTGGGACCGCGTGGGTTTTCCCCGGGAGCTCTGGCTACAAACACTACAGGTTTGTAGGATGATTGGATTTGGTAAAACTGTAAAATGATCCCTAGTGTGTGGGATAGTATTTGTTTACCGGGACTGCTGGTTGGGTGGACTCAATGGGCTGAAGGGCCCATTTTGCAGCTTTTCCCTTGCCTAGCTAATATTCTCTTCCTGTGACTGAGCTCGGAATAGAATTGCTATTTGGGGAATTTTTACCTCAAGATAACGGCATTGAAAAAATGATATCAGAATCTTGCTGAATGGGATGGAACATATGGTTTGAGGTATAATGGGTAACCAGTTCAACATCAATCATTTCACCGTTGTCTCATCTTAAAATGGTTCCCCAAATTATCTCCCCAGAAGAGACAATGTCATAGCGTGATACAGTGTGGAAACAGGCCCTTCGGCCCAAATGCTCACACCAACCAACTTGTCCCATTTACACCTGCCTGCATTTGGCCAATATCCCTCCAAACCTGTCCTATCCATGTACCTGTTTCTTAAACGTTGGGATAGTCCCAGCCTCAATTAGCTCCTCTGGCAGCTTGTTCCATTCATCCACCATCGTTTGTGTGAAAAAGTTACCCCTCAGATTCCTATTAAATCTTTTCCCCTTCACCTTGAACCTATGTCCTCTGGTCCTCGATTCCCCTGCTCTGGGCAAGAGACTCTATGCATCTACCTGATTTATTCCTCTCATGATCTTATACACCTCTATAAAATCACCCCTGATCCTCCTGTGCTCCCAGAAATAGAGACCCAGCCTGCTCAACCTCTCCCTGTAGCTCACACCCCTGACTCAGTCTACCTCAGTTTGCAACAGTCGCATTTTCTTTTCCATGCTTCATTTTCCTGTTTTCCTTTTACATAATGGATGCTCTTTTTTCCAATTTGCTGCTGATTGCCTTGTTTCTTAAAATACAATTATGTTTTGAAATGTGGCCTGAAACATCGTCAGTATTATAGTGAGCAGTCCATTTCGCAACGGAACCATTCAGAAGCAATGTTGGTCCCAAACAAAACTGAAACATGGGGTTATATTAGCAGTAAAATTACTCTGTGTGGGAAGGAACTGTAGGTGCTGGTTTAAATCAGACACAAATAGGTGGAGTAACTCAGCGGGGCAGGCAGCATCTGTGGAGAGAAGGAATGGGTGGCGTTTTGGGTCGAGACCTTTCTTCCGACTGTTAAAAATCACTTTGTTATAAAATGATGCCATAATAGGACAGCGTTGCTCAATATTCCACACATGGTCGGTAAGCCTCGAGAATCAAAAGGATGAGTAGGATATGCAAATTTGAGTCTCAGGCAATTAACCTATCACATACAAATGTTTAGTGTAATCATAATCCCTTATTCGAGCAGCCCAGGACATGTTGAAAGATCAGTCAACTTCAAATACATGTTCTTTTTTCCGATTGTCAGACGTCTCACTTCAGTAATCTGTTCAAATACGGCAGCGCGAGGAAAAGGTTGCTGCCATGTGGTAGATGTCTGGAAATTAGAAAGTAAAATGTGCACGGCTTCTGATGGCCAATTTGCAACGGCCCTGGGGCTTTGGGAGAGGGCTGGTTGGGGTCAGGGTTGCGTTTGACAAAGGGATGGGTAATGGAAAATGACAAATGCGCTGGGAGAAAGTGGTGGTTTAAGAGAGATAAGCAGGTGCTGTGATTATGCGTGTGCTGTCAGAACAGCGCACTTAGCACTGGGATGACAACATCACAAGGGGATTCAATGGCAACCAGTCTCTGAACTGAGAGACTCCCCTCTTTAGAATGTAGTCTTGCCTAGACAACCTGACTGTCACTTTCATAATAAAATATCATTCAGTATCCAACAAGCAGGCACATTTCCCTTGTCAGATTAGTTTATGATTATTCAGGGAGTAAATTGATATCCTCTTCATTTAAATGATAATTTTTATTTATAAGTCTTAATAAAATTAAATTGTCTTTTTAGCAAAATTAGAACCATCTCACATATCCTCGTTTTAATTCATTTTTTCTTCTCCTGATTCAACGCATGAATTAGTTTGAACAGAATGCGTTTCACTACGTACATGGGTTAAGCATGGAGACAACTTCATTCTGCTTGACTGTCCAAGTGCAACTCTGAATCCTAGGCTGGGAATCGAACATGTGAAGCGTACGGGTATGGGATGGCCGATTAACATGCCATCGACACCTTTTACCAGGATGTTGCCAGGACTCGCGGGCCTGAGCTACAGGGAGAGTTCTGAGCAGGCTAGGATTTTATTCCTTGGAGTACAGGTGGATGAGGGGTGACCTTATAGAGGTGTATAAAATCATGGGTGGGACAGATTGGGTGATTGCACAGAGTCTTTTACCCAGAGTAGGGAAATCAGGAACCACAGGACAAAGGTTTCAGATAATGGGGGAAAGATTTAATAGAAGCCTGAGGGACAAGGTTTTACACAAAGGGTGGTGGGTGTATGGAACGAGCTGCCAGAGGAGGTAGTTGAGGCTGGGACTATTGCCACGTTTAAGAAACATTTAGACAGGTACATGAATAGGAGAGTTTTGGGCAAGGGTTCCCAACCTTTTCCGTCCCGTTTATCCCCGGCAACTTTAATAGCACATAACAATGATTTTTCACTTATTCATGAACAACTAATGATGAACAGATACCGGTGTACCAGAGCCAAACACAGTCCATCAATGAGAACAAATATATACAAATCCAGAATCAACAAACTTACCCCCTGGGAATTCGTAATTACCCCCTGGGGGGTAAATTTACCCCAGGTTGGGAACCCTTGATTTAGAGTGATATGGGCCAAACACAGGCAGATGGGACTAGTGTAGATAGAAACATAGAAACATAGAAATTAGGTGCAGGAGTAGGCCATTCGGCCCTTCGAGCCTGCACCGCCATTCAATATGATCATGAATGATCATCCAACTCAGTATCCTGTACCTGCCTTCTCTCCATACCCCCTGATCCCTTTAGCCACAAGGGCCACATCTAACTCCCTCTTAAATATAGCCAATGAACTGGCCTCAACTACCTTCTGTGACAGAGAATTCCAGAGACTCGCCACTCACTGTGTGAAAAATGTTTTCCTCATCTCGGTCCTAAAGGAATTCCCCCTTATCCTTAGACTGTGACCCCTTGTTCCGGATCTCCCCAACATCGGGAACAATCTTCCTGCATCTAGCCTTCCAACCCCTTAAGAAGATTCCACCTCAGTCTTCTAAATTATAGCGAGTACAAGCCAAGTCTATCCAATCTTTCCTCATATGAAAGTCCTGACATCCAGGAATCAGTCTGGTGAACCTTCTCTGTACCCCCTCTATGGCAGGAATGTCTATCCTCAGATTTGGAGACCAAAACTGTATGCAATACTCTAGGTGTGGTCTCACCAAAACCCTGTACAACTGCAGTAGAACCTCCCTGCTCCTATACTCAAATCCGTTCACTATGAATGCTAACATACCATTTGCTTTCTTCACTGCCTGCTGCATCTGCAAGCCCACTTTCAATGATTGGTGTACCATGACTCCCAGGTCTTGTTGCATCTCCCCTTTTCCTAATTGGCCACCATTCAGATAATAGTCTACTTTCCTGTTTTTACCACCAATGGGACATGTCGGCCGGTGTGGGCAAGCTACTTGTTACACCTGCATATTAGCTTTTCTTTTAATCATGCATCTCAGAGTTCTGTAACCTCTCGTTATTTAGAAAACATACAGCTGCTGCAATGGAAATTGTACATTTGTATCGGTCCGAAATACAATCGGCAGAGATTTAATGGCACCACATAGAAAAGTCCCACATTGATTGGGCTCGTTTATTTGGAGAATAATTTAGTATCTGCATCATGTTTGCTGTGCTAGGGGTAATGTATCTTCTACACATGAAGGAATTGGTGCAATAAGCTCACTGTTTAAAAACCAACTCCACACAACACTACCCTATCTACTTATTTAATTTCGACCATAAAATGGAGATAGATGTGTGCACAGCTCCAGAGACAATCATTAGACATCGAACGCTGACAGGATAGTCTCCACTGAAACATTAAAGAGCTGATTCAATTAGAACACTCGCGTTTTACTCTGGGGACACCGCTTAAATTTGTCTTAAGATGAAGGATACAAAATCTCCTCATTTTGCTGGTTGTAAGATTGTTCTGTGAATCGATCCGGGGCAAAAGCTGCAATCACCGACCTTGAGGGCCATTCATTCTGCAGCGTGTCGCTGTGTCGAACATGTGTAGGAAGGAACTGTAGATGCCGGTTTAAACCGAAGATAGACGCAACATTCGAGAGTAACTCAATGGATCAGGCAGCATCTCTGGAGAAAAGGTGACGCTTCGGGTCGAGACCAGTATTTGATATGGGGACAGGTATGGAGAACAAGGTGGTACAATGGCTAAGGATGCGCTTACACCATGCTGGTATATTTGGTTGCAGTTATATACAACAAATACAGCACAAACTTAGTGTTAAGGCCTAATTTGACATGGCAACCAGGTGGACTCCCTGAGGCAAGGATGTCTCACTGCCTTTTGTTTGGAGACAGACCAGGCTGCAGACCCTATTAATGTTACAATCAGTATTGGTATGAAGCAAGCTGACATTGTACTGACATCAAACCAATGGAGTGTGAAGCCATTGTCTTATTCTGGATCCTGGATTGTCACCATGCCAATCTAATGGGGTGACATCCGAGGTTTGGATCAGCCCAAAAACAAATGGTCAGAAATGTGTCTTCCATGTTCCTGAAGGCACGACTTCCATATGAAGAAAGACTGGATAGACTTGGCTTGTACTCGCTGGAATTTAGAAGATTGAGGGGTGATCTCATAGAGACTTACAAAGTTCTTAAGGGGTTGGACAGGCTAGATGCAGGAAGATTGTTTCCGATGTTGGGGAGGTCCAGGACAAGGGGTCACAGTTTAAGGATAAGGGGGAAATCTTTTAGGACCAAGATGAGAAAATCGTTTTTCACACAGAGAGTGGTGAATCTGTGGAATTCTCTGCCACAGAAGGTAGTTGAGGCCAGTTTGTTGGCCATATTTAAGAGGGAGTTGGATGTGGCCCTTGTGGCTGAAGGGATCAGGGGGTATGGAGAGAAGGCAGGTACAGGATACTGAGTTGGATGATCAGCCATGATCATATTGAATGGCGGTGCAGGCTCGAAGGGCCGAATGGCCTGCTCCTGCACCTAATTTCTATGTTTCTATGTTTCTATGTTTCCTGAGGGAGCAACTCGATTAGACTAATCATTGTACATGAAATAGAATCACAGTCATGCAGTGTGGAAACAGGCCCTTCGGCCCAACATGTCCCACCTGCCTTAGTTGTAGGCTTTCCACTGTTCCTCAGTACACGTGATAGTAAACTGAACTGAACTATTGTCTATTCTGAAGAAATGTCTCGACCCGAAACGTCACCCACCCTCTCTATATAGAGGTACTGTCTATCGCGCTGAGTTACTCCAGCATTTTGTGTCTGTCTTTGGTTTAAACCAGCATCTGCAGTTCCTTACTACAACTAATAGATACAGTGTTCATTTAGTGCTTTCTGATTTTTAATTATTGGTAGGTCTTCACAGAGGCACCACACGATAATGCCTTAGCCTGTCATTGATGTGAGACATGCTGCAACAAGGCATACTTGGCAGGTTAACTGTGCATATAAACCGCTACATCCATGGGACCCGCAGTTGCTGGTGATGAATCAGTGCATCTTGCAGCACAGAAACCGTCCAGACATCTCAGACGAATAATGTCATGCTCTGTTGGTACTGTCACGGTCACTCGTTTGGATACAAGGCTTGCACGATACTTTGCAGAGTCACGTTGTAAGGCAGAGTGAATGACTGTTTTTGGCAAGCTGCTCCAGGCTACACTTATCTGTACTGAGAGAGTGGCGATAGATGATTTTGATCTGTGCTTATAAATAACAGGACGGTGAGTTCTATTTTAATAGGATCCCACCACTTGCTTTCTTGAAGCTTGTGTAATTCTGCCTCCGAACACCATTGCCTCACAGTAGAAATGGTTGCAGGAATTGGCCATCTGGCCACCGACGTGGGCAAGGTGGGCCGAAGGGCCTGCTTCAACGCTGGAAGACTCTGTAACGCCCTCAAGGCTTCCAGGTACTTAGCATGTTTCACTGAGAACTCCTCTCATCCTCCTACGCTACCATAGGGTGCCACAGGGACCAGTCCCTATACCTCCGCCCTCCACTCAAGATTCAAGAGTGTTTTATTGGTATATGTCCCAGATAGAACGATGAAATTCTTATTTGCTGCAGCACATGTAATATGTAAATACAGTACGCTGGAAACAATATGATAAACAAGGGAGACACACACACAGACACACACATATATTATATATATATATGATGGCTGCAGGGAAGAAGCTGTTCCTGAACCTGGACGTTTCCATTTTCAGGCTCCTGTACCATCTTCCCAATGGGGGCAGTGAGATGAGTGTGTGGCCAGGGTGGTGTGGGTCTCTGATGATGCTGGTGCCTTTTTGAGGCAGCGACTCCGATAGTTCCCTTCGATGGTGGGGGGGTCAGAGCCGGTGATGGACTGGGCAGTGGTCACAACTTTTTTCAGTCTTTCCCGCCCGTGGACATTCAAGTTGCCGAACCAGGCCACGATGCAACCGGTCAATATGCTCTCTACTGTACACTCCGTCCAAGGACCCTGACAGTCTTTTCAGGTGAGGCAGAGGTTCACTTGCACCTCCTCCAACCTCATCTATTGTACCTGCTGTTCCAGGTGTGGACTCCTGTACATCGGCGAGACCAAGCGCAGGCTCGCCGATCGCTTTGCTGAACATCTCTGCTCAGTTCGCCTAAACCTACCTGATCTCCCGGTTGCTAAACACTTTAACTCCCCCTCCCATTCCCACACTGACCTTTCTGTCCTGGGCCTCCTCTGCTGTCAGAGTGAGGCCCAGCGCACATTGGAACAACAGCACCTCACATTTCGCTTGGGCAGGTCACACCCCTTCTCTATCTTTAAGTAACTCTTGCTTTCCCTCTCTCTCCACCCCCCCTCCCCTTCCCGGTTCTCTGACCAGTCTGACTGTCCTCATTTGCATTTTATCTTTGTTGTTACCTTCTCCTAGCTAACAATGATCTATTCTACATTTCCCTTCATCTCCATCCCCTTTGTCTCCTTTTCACACCGTACTCTTCCTTATCTCTGTAACTCCCTCTCCCTGACTCTCAGTCTGAAAGAAGGGTTTTGACCTGAGACATCATCTATTCCTTTTCTCCAGAGATGCTGCCTGTCCCACTGAGTTACTCCAGCATTGGTGTCTACCATCGGATTCAGACCCTGCTTGCTCAAACTCTCCTCAGATAGCAAACCCGCCATCCCTGGAAACCGTCTGGTGAATCTTTGCTGCACTCTCCCCATGGACATTACATCCTTTTTAATACATCCTTTTGCATGTAAGGAGGGCAAAACTGAACACAGATCTGAAACGTCCTCTGTCCATTCCCTCCACAGATGCTGCCTGACCTGCTGTGTTTCTCAAACATTTTTTTTTCCTCAACATTTTGCTCACCAATATCTGAAGAAGGGTCTCGACTCGAAACGTCACGCATTATTTTTCTCTGGAGATGCTACCTGACCCGCTGAGTTACTCAGGCATTTTGTGTCTATCTTTGGCAGTGAATACATTGCAAACCACCCTTTACAAACCCACAAGAGCTATATAAACCTGAACTGTTGGATAAATGCAAAATGAGACATTAATTTTCATCATAGAGGGAAATCATTCTTTGACTTCTCTGATGAGATCAGATCAGAGTATCAGAAGAAGTCAATTTATGCTATTTTGTCAGTTAAATGAGTAGGAAATGCTTGCTTGACTTTTATGAAAACAATCCCTGACTCACGAACTTGATGCTCAGCTGAGTTTAGTAGTTTATATCCAACCACAATTTACTAGAAAATTGTGATTGGAAGCAAACAAAACTCTGCTGAGCGCTCCATTGCAATTCCCACAGCTTCTTTGTAAATGAAATGAAATCATATATTCTGCAAAATAACCATGCTCACTAATATCAAAGAAAACTGTCTCGAAATTAGACTTGACATTGCACAGAAAAGAGCATTGGGAGATACAAGGCAGAAGCAGGCCTTTCGGCCCACTGAGTCCCTGCCAGCCTTAAACCCCTCTTTGTTTACACCAATCCCCCCCCCTCTCCCTGCATTTATTCACCTCACCGTTCTATCAAGTTCCCCCAGATTCCACCAGCCATCTGCACACCCTCACCGCTCCTGAGACCCTGGTTCGATCCTGACTATGGGTGCTGTCTGTATGGAGTTTGCACGTTCTCCCCATGACCTGCGTGGGTTTTCTCCGGGTGCTCTGGTTTTCTCCCACACTGCAAAGACGTTCACGTTTGTATATTAATTGGTTTGGTATAATTGTAAATTGTCCCATGTGCGTGTCGGACAGTATTAATGTGTGGGGTTCGCTGGCCACCACGGACTTGGTGGGCAAGTATGCTCCAAAAGTGTCGTCTTTGGAACGCGGGAGGATATCTTCCACAGAACACCAGGAGGAAATCCATGTTGTACCAAAGAAAATGTGACATCTCCACAGCAACAGCGTAGGAGACCAGGACTGAATTAGGTTGCAACAGTGCAGCATGGTGGTCCAGTGGCAGAGCTGCTGCCACACAATGCCACAGATCCAGGTTCCATCCTGTCTGTGTGGAGTTTGCACCTTCTCCCTGATCGAGCCCGAGTCCCTGGCGCAGTGAGGCAGCAGCTCTACCGCCCACGCTGTTGAGTATTTTGGTGGCTGCACGCTGTCATCAAGTTATCATGCGTACATCAGCTGACATCTTTGACTCTCTCTCGCTCTTCTTTATACGTCCATTGGCTGCTCACCTCCTCTTGATGGACTGTGAAGGAAGGGGTGATCACTGGCAGATCTTAGTAACTTCTACAGAGCCTACAGGCCTTGCACAGAACTCCAGAGACCTATCAGGTGATTACGCGTGTAAATCAGTACGTTAAAGAACAACCAAAGATAGGCACAAAAAGCTGGGGTAACTCAGCAGGTCAGACAGCATCTCTGGAGAAAAGAAAAGGGTGACATTTCGGATCGAGACCCTTCTTCAGACTGGAGTACAACCTCTGATGAACGGACTTGACCCGAAATGCCACCTATTCCTTTTCTCCAGAGATGCTTCCTGACCTACTGAGTTACTCCAGCTTTCTGTCGTGTCTTTGGAGTACAATCTATAGTTTTAGTATATTCATCACAAAAAATGGGAAGGAGAAAAATCTCGCAGCAAACTGGCAAAGAGATGTGAGTTAAAGAGTCCCTGATGCAATATTGATGTCTGAGTCACTGCGACTGCCAGCCTCGTTTTTCATTGCCTGGCATGCAGGCAGAAGCAGGAGTGCGTGGCTCCTTGGAGATTGCTGCACTGCTGCTACGTATCTCACAGGGCAAGTTGCTGTTCTGTCAGCCAGGCTGCGGCCTGAACCTTGCGATGGCACAGACCCACTTGCTACGGGGCGTTCGATTAGAACAGTAGATTTCATTGGCGTTGACTGAACACACTCGAGATTCTTTGATTCCCATTTTCTTGATGCCTGTCTTTACCACTCTGGCTGCCTCTTCTGGCACCAATGGACCCCTAGCTGTCGCAGAGGGAGGTTACAAGGGTCGCAGTTTAAGAATAAGGGGTAGGCCATTTAGGACTGAGATGAGGAAAAACTGTGGAACTTGTGAATCTGTGGAATTCTCTGTCACAGAAGGCAGCGGAGGCCAATTCACTGGATGTTTTCAAGAGAGGGCTAGATTTAACTCTTAGGGCTAAAGGAATCAAGGGATATGGGGAAAAAGCAGGAACGGGGTACTGATTTTAAATGATCATATTGAGTGGCGGTGCTGGCTCGAAGGGCCGAAGGGCCGAATGGCCTGCTCCTGCTCCTATGTTTCTATGTTCACATATTCACATATTCTGTTGTGCTGCAGCCAGTAAGAATTCATCGTCACATCTGGGACATATGACAATAAAACACTCTTGACTCTTGGAAACTGCATATTTTAGCATCACGGTTGGCATGGACATTGCGGGCCGAAAGGCCTGTTCCTGTGTTGTACTGTTTTATGCTGTAGGCACATGATTTATCATCACAGTAAGTGGCACGATGCAGATTGCTCCCCCCCCCCCCCCCCCCCCCCCCCCCCCCCGAGTAGATGAAGGTTGAACCTAAGACTTTATACACTTATCTCAGCCAACAGAGGCTGAATTAAAATTAAATCTCGCGAATAATTTCTGACAACCAACCTCCCCCTCAAAGCAATCTGCGGGCTGTGTCTACCATCTCACGTTGTGGTGCCAAGGAATGTTGCTTCATTAGATGCTCCAGAAACACATACTTGGAGATCTGTCTGGTTGCCCCATATGGCGTTCTGGTGGCGTGTTCTTTATGTTTGGCACAGCTTCTGTCAATCTGTGCCTTGCATAGCAGATGTACTGTCTGCACTGCTTTAGATAATACTGCCGGTTTACAGTGATTCCTGGTGCAAGCTAGCTCTGCACAGAGTGTGATGGCATGCCGTCATCAGTATGAGGATGGAGAGATTACTCCATGGGCTGATGAAGTAGGGGGCACAGCGGCAGAGTTGCTGCCTCACAGCGCCAGAGACCGGGTTCCATCCTGACTACGGGTGCTGTCTGTACAGAGTTTGTACGTTCTCCCTGTGACCTGCGTGGGTTTTTCTCCGGGCGCTCCGGTTTCCTCCCACACTCCAAAGATGTATTCAGGTTTGTAGGTTAATTGGCTTCAGTAAAATCATAAATTGGCCGTAATGCGTGTGGGACAGTGCTAGTGTACAGGGATCGCTGGTCGGCACGGACTCGGTGGGCCGAAGGGCCTGTTTCCGCGCTGAAAACAAAGCCACCTTGAAGAAATGCAAAATGCCCGTTGACTTTTTAAAATCTTTGGTCCCACGACTGCTCAAAGTGCAGAGGCAGCACTTTGCATGGTATTGAGAAGGTTGAAGCCATCAATTAGGAGCAGAGAGAGCCCATTCGTAAGTGGTGGACGGAGCAGACCACCTCACAACAGCCCAAGCGCCTGCCTTCATGCACCTCCTTCCCGATGTGTGCAAGGAGCTCTGGTTCCCACTTCAGCCTCATCAGCAGTACAGACAATGTCCCATCTACTGGAGTGTGACGACGCCCCCCCAGTGCAGCCCCCAGGACCTGGCTGAACCGACCCAACCAGCTGTGACCTGCACCAGATACTGGCAGAACGACATCTGAGATTGCAACGGACTCGAAGAAGAAGCCATCTCAGGATCTACAAAGTGCTGGAGTAACTCAGTGGGTCAGGCAGCATCTCTACAGGTTAAGGATGGATGAAGTTTCACTCTTCCTCAAACTAGACTGGAGACAAGTCACTCTCGATATCCCAGGCACCGCTTCAGTAGCCAGGACAATCAAGGCTGGATGGAAGGCTGCCTGGATCCCAGCTCTTCTGACTATTATAATGTGACAATATGAAGAAAGAGGGAGAAAGTATGTCTCATTCGGTGATTTCCTCCACCCAACCATCTCTGCTTCTGGGAAAAAGAGCTGGACTGGACTTAGGAAAAATCAAGCCCCCTCTCGCTCTCTGAACGTAAGAATATTTCCAGTGCCACCCCTCATTGGAATCCAAGGGAGATTTCTTGTGCAGAAGAGAGAGGGGATCAAGGCCAAGCTTGTTGAAGTGTGTCTTTGTATTGCTTGAAGAAGGCAATGTTAGGGTCACTGAAAAATAGTTAACTTGGTTAAAACCACTAATCCCTTGTGTAGGAAGGAACTGCAGACGCTGGTTTAAACTGAAGATAGACACAAAAAGCTGGAGTAACTCAGCGGGACAGACAGCATGTTTAAGAAGGAACTGCAGATGCTGGAAAATTGAAGGTAGACAAAAGTGCTGGAGAAACTCAGCGGGTGCAGCAGCATCTATGGAGCGAAGGAAATAGGCAACGTTTCAGGCCGAAACGCTTCTTCTGACAGCATCTCTGGAGAGAAGGAATGGGTGACGTTTTGGGTCGAGACCTTATTCTGGTACTGACGGGGAGAAGACAGGAGAATGGCCTAATTCTGCTGCAATGCCTTGTGCTATATTGGTCTTCCCTTTAATTGTGTCCTTTTCTTTATAATTAATATATTGGGAGTATTTTCATTCTCGTCATTAATCTTCTTCAGCATCTGTCCAAATACTGCTTTGGGGCCAGTTATGTCCACAAGAGGCTTTGGTTTAACTCTTTCACGTCATAATTGGTGTCTCCGAAGTGGTGGCATCCCGTGGTGCAGCCATCCGGTGGGTGGTCTTTATGCTGGACATACAACCACTGAGCCATGTCTGAACGCCATCATCAATTTTGTGTTACCATCCAAAATAAATGTCATCATGAATGTAAACTAATTGTCCATATATTCATCTCTGAGAGTGACAGGGCAACATGCCAAGGTTATTAAAATGCACACGAGAACCTTGACATTATAAACAGTGCTGTTTCCAAAATATGGTCTCCTTTCATTCAATTTCTTCATCAGCAGAATGGTTGAACACAACTTCAAAACCGACGCTAGGGTCGGGTGAGCGGGTGTAGGGAAGGGTAGTGGGATATATCTCCGCTTTTGCTTTCACTTCTTCGTTAGTTCAGGGGTTTTCTTCTTTCTTTTTCGTATCTTTCTTCTTCCTTTCCTTTCTTTCCTTTTTTCTTTTTTCCGATTCACTTATTAGTTTATAAAATGTTAAAACTGAAGCCGTACGAAAATTGTATAATTGTTATGTCGATCACTTTCTCCTTGAACAATTGCTTCTAATAAAATAAATATTTAAAAAAATCATAATAATGAAAATAAACAGTGCTGCCACATGCAAAAGCAAGAAAGTAACTGAGTCAACTCTGAGTGCTGTGGTCTGTTGTGAGCGGGGAGACGCAGGGAGACGCAGGGAGACGCAGAGGAGATTTACAGGAAAGATGCCAGTGATAAATGCCTCGAGAGAGGCTGTAGAAACTAACATGTAGGAAGGAACTGCAGATGTTGGTTTAAACCGAAGATAAACACAAAATGCTGGAGTAACTCAGCAGGACAGACATCATCTCTGGAGAAAAGGAATAATTGATGTTTTGGGTCGAGTCCTTCTTCAGAAAACCTCTCTTTCCATTGACTTGGCAGTGTGTCATATAGAGAGTTGTGTGTCTGGAATTCTCTGCCTCAGAGAGCGGTAGAGGCCGGTTCTCTGGATACTTTCAATAGAGAACTAGATAGGGCTCTTAAAGATAGCAGAGTTAGGGGATATGGGGAGAAGGCAGGAACGGGGTACTGATTGGGGATGATCAGCCATGATCACATTGAATAGCGGTGTTGGCTCGAAGGGCCGAATGGCCTACTCCTGCACGTATTGTCCATGTCTATTGCGTCTTTAGTTTCAACACGTTTTCATGGCGCAGTTTGCAAACAGCCACCTGTTGTACAACTCTGGTTATTTTAACAATCACATACTGTAGGTATCAAAGATAATGGCTAATTACATTGATTTTCAAGTAATAACAGCTTGAAAAATCCTGCACTTCAGATAATCTTCTATTTCAAGGAAATGCCAGCAAGTGATCGTATAACAAAAAATTGAAAGTGTCATTAAAGTTTCCTGATAAGTAAACCTTGTGTTTAAGAGGCTGTTCAACAACAAGTTGTATTGATATCACAGAACATGCAAGAGGGCTCCACAGGAGTCCTGTTATGTAAATGTCACACTGGGATATAACCAGGCAAGGGAGCCAGCATTTATTTCAAGACGGCTTGTGTACACAAACAGGGCTGTGATGCTGAAGCTCTGTAAGTCTCTGGTCAGGCATTTGTAGTATTGTTGGCAGTTTTGGGCACCACATCTGAGGAAGGATGTGCTGGCCCTGGTGAGGGTCCAGAGGAGGTTTACAGGAATGACCTGAGGAATGAGTAGGTGAGCATATGATGAGTGTATGAACATATGATAACATATGATGATACCCTGGGAGAAAGATTCTGACTGTCTACCTTATCTATCCCTCTCATAAACTTACATATGTTTATCAGGTCTCCGCCCAGCCTTTGAGACTCAAGGGTTTGTCCAACCTCTCCTTGTAGCTCATACCCACTATACTCTGTAGGTGCCATTCCACTCTAGAAAATAACTGATTTTAGTTTAGTTTAGTTTAGAGATACAGCACTGAAACAGGCCCTTCGGCCCACCGGGTCCGCACCAACCAGCGATCCCCGTACATTAACACTGTCCTACGCACACTCGGGACAATTTACACACACCAACCCAATTAACCTACAAACCTGCACGTCTTTGGAGCGCGGGAGGAAACCGAAGATCTCGGAGAAAACCCACGCAGGTCACGGGGAGAAGGTACAAACTCCGTTCAGACTGCACTCGGGATCGAAGCCAGATCTCTGGCGCTGCAAGCGCTGTAAGGCAGCAACTCGACTGCTGCGCCACCGTGCCACCTTCATTTGCAGATGAAGCCCTCTGAAATAGCTGCACCACGCAGCTGGATCTCCGGGCCAGCATTGTCAAATATAATGGTATGCTGCGACTAAAGATCCAATTATAATCTTTAAAAGACAATCATATTGGTATTAATAAACTTGTTGGCAAATTATGCAAATTGGACCCGACTAACGCTGTGAAATATAGCTGGTCAAAGCTATGTCAAACTTCAGAAGCCTCTGGTTAAATAAGAGATTAAACAGTTTTGCTTACAGCTGCAGATGCGGAAAACTAGCAGGAAGATCAGTTAAAACATTTTCAAATTGAAGCAGATAAATATCTGCTGGAATGTGTGGCAATCATTGGGGATTATTGGCAACTCCCTGAAAATGAACACGTGGATCACTGGACACTACCAACCTGAGCCCGCTCATTGTCATGCAAACATGTTAAACCCACATCACTGCTGTTCACCAGCACTCAACTACTAGTTCCGTTTTTTAGTTTCGATATATAGCGCTGGAAACAGGCCCTTCAGCCCGTCGAGTCGACACCGACCAGCGATCCCTGCACACTAACACTATCCTACACACACATGGGACAATTTACACATGCACCAAGTCAATTAACCAACAGTACAAACCTGTACGTCTTTGGAGTGTGGGAGGAAACCAAAGATCTCAGAGAAAACCCCACACAGGTCACAGGGAGAACGTACAAACTCCGTACAGACAGCACCCATAGTCGGGATTGGGCCCGGGTCTCTGGCGCTGTAAGTGCTGTAAGGCAGCAACTCTACCGCTGCGCCACCGCTACTCGCTATTGCTACGTACATTAACCAGGGCCTGGATATCACAGGTGACATTTAAATGTGCCCTGCCACAATTTATGGGCGAGTGCATTGTGACTGCCAAGACCTGTGAACACTGGGCCACACTGGGCCATTAGTGTTCTAGAGTCATACATAGACCCGTACAGTCATTGACCCATAGAGCCATAAAGTCATAGAATATAGAGCACAGAGTCAGGCCCTGTGGCCCAGATTGCCCATATCAACCAAGGTGCCCTACCTACACTAATCCCACCAGTCCCTATAAACCTTTTCTATCCATGTAGCTGCCCAAACGTTATTTAAATGTTATAGTTTCTGCCTTAATTACCTCCTCCAGCAGCTCATCCCATACACCCACTGCCCTCAATTTGAAAAGGTTGCCCTCAGATTCCTATTAAATCTTTCCCCATCTCACCTTAAACCTATGTCCTCTCTGGTTCTTGATTCCCCCACTCTGGGTAAAAACTGTATGCATCTACCCTATCAATTCCCCTCCCGATCTTATACATCGCTATAAGATCACCTCTCATACACCCGCACTCCAACCTCTCGCTATGGCTCAGGCCCTCATGTCCTGACAACCACCTAATCGCCCAAGTTAGTTTTGGTGAAGAAAGGGTCTCAACCCAAAACATCACCTCCAGAAATGTTCTCCAGAAATGCTGCCTGACCCGCTGAGTTACTCCAGCACTCTGTGAAACGTCACCTATCCATGTTCTCCACAGATGCTGCCTGACCCGCTGAGTTACTCCAGCACTCTGTGAAACGTCACCTATCCATGTTCTCCACAGATGCTGCCTGACCCGCTGAGCTACTCCAGCACTTTGTGTATTTAAGTGTTGGTGGTGGTAGGAATTAGACAATATTTGGGTTGATGCTCTGTGATGAAAGGCATCAGGTTTTGGAGTTCAAACATATGTTCTTGTCTGTTTCCTTCAGTCTTTGAGGATCAGTCTCTCAACAGTCAAAGCTGATAGGTTGAATTTCTTGGCTGTCCTAGTGGGATGTTCCATAGCAACAAACGTGACGTTCAAGTTCATGGCACGGATCCATCCAACAAATGATTTGGGAAGTTGATGTTTACTTTATGTTCGTCCTAAAGAGACGGAGATTTGCCAGAACTAATCAAGAATAATCATTGGAAATAAGCAAATAGTTTAGTTTAGTTTAGTTTAGAGATACAGGCTCTTTGGCACACTGAGTCCGCACCGACCAGCGATCCCAGCACATTTAAGGGCCTGTCCCACCAGCATGCGATTGCATGCGTCTAGCGCGACGAAACGTAGTCGCTTGAGGCGTACGGCGCGCGGGGCCGGTTCCACTTCGAACCGCGGAGGCGTCTGGAGTTAAGGACAGGCCCTTAACACTATCCTACACACACTAGGGACAGTTTACACTTGTTTCAAAGCAATTAACCTGCAAACCTGGACGTCTTTGCAGTTTGAGAGGAAAGTGAAGATCTCGGAGAAAACCCACGCGGTCACGGGGAGAACGTACAAACTCCGTACAGACAGCGCCCGTGGTCAGGATCAAACCCGGGTCTCTGGCGCTGCATTCGCTGTGAGGCAGCAACTCTAGCGCTGCGCCACCGTGCTGCCTGTTGCTGCAGAATGAGTTAGTTTTCAGAAAGAATTCTGGCCCAAGTATGCATCCAGTGTTGCAGTCAGCCAGCAACATCCTGCTGCTCTCTGCTCTACACTTTGATTGATGCTTGGTATAACTCAACAGGAAAGGTAATCTGGAAGACATAGCGTATCTGCTTTGTGAATAATTAATCAATCTGTGGAACACACATCCATTACAGTCATGTCCTGTTGAAACTCAATGGCCATAATCCCTCGGCAAACAATGTCATCTTGATAGCAGTGCAGCATGCCAGAGATACATCGGGACCACAGAGATGTGAGCTGCGCAGTTTTGACACCGTTTTTCTTTTGAAAATATCTTTAAGGGAGAGAGGACTGATGAAGAATAAAGAGAAAGAAAAAGCAGACAAGAATAAAGAGAATAAGTGACCCGCTTAGCCAGTTTTGGGATGCAAGGACCTTGCCAACAATTACACACTGACCTACGTCTGGTTCACTATCAGGGAATGAGTTGAACTTGGCATCATGTATAGCATGGGCATTGTGGGCTGATGGGCCTCTTCCTCGGCTGCACTGTTCTATGTTTTATTGGCAGAACCACATCATTAGCATCACTCCACAATGTCTTGATTCAAGGTGCAAAATGTGATGCTACGTTAACTTCCTGCTTTCCAATCAATGTTTCCGAACTTTACTTCATACGTTCTTTCAAGGTGTTGGGCAGATTTTCAATTCATCATCAAGATCTGTGGGGAGGAACTGCAGATGCTGCTTGAAACCGAAGAAAGACACAGAATGCTGGAGTAACTCAGTGGGACAGGCAGCATCTCTGGAGAGAAGGAATGGGTGACGTTTTGGGTCGAGACCCTTTATCAGAAACAGGAATCGACCCTTCTTCAGAAGGGTCTCGACCCGAAATATCACCCATTCCTTCTCGATCAAGAAGGAACTGCAGATGCTGGAAAATCGAAGGTCGACAAAATTGATGGAGAAACTCAGCGGGTGCAGCTGCATCTAGATGCTCCCATTCCTTCTCTCCAGAGATGCTGCCTGTCCCACTGAGTTACTTAAGCTTGTCCGCCACTTACAGCTTGGGAGCTTCACAAACATGGCACAATACAAAATCACCGGCACGGTAAGGAAACGAACCAGTGCATTGTAGCTCGGTTTAGATGAGTGTGTTGCATTCTTTTATGCTTTGGGTTCATGTATCAATACATTGCTGGCACCTCTGACAATGTAGCGCCCTCCCCCCCCCCACACCTACCCCCCTTCTCCCCCCCCCCCCCCCCCCACACCTACCCCCCTTCTCCCCCCCCCCCCCCACACCTACCCCCCTTCTCCCCCCCCCCCCCCAAACCTACCCCCCTTCTCCCCCCCCCCCCCCCCCCCCACACCTACCCCCCTTCTCCCCCCCCCCCCCACCTACCCCCCTTCTCCCCCCCCCCCGGATGCAGCAGCATT
This sequence comes from Okamejei kenojei, assembly GCA_035221665.1. NCBI lineage: Eukaryota > Metazoa > Chordata > Chondrichthyes > Rajiformes > Rajidae > Okamejei > Okamejei kenojei. The sequence continues at coordinate 31,639,098 of CM069162.1, forward strand.
GTTGATATTATTAGGCGTTGATCAAAGGATAAATGTACACTCTTCCACCGGGGTTCAACACTATCAATGTGGTATTACGGAGGTAGGAGGTTATAAAGGCACAGCATTTTGAACGCATAACAAAGTGTACAACAGGGATTGTAGCATGAACCTGTTGCACCAAGCCACATCCTGCCTGTTAGCAATAAATCACAGGGTGTAACAGATGCAGAGTAGATGAGACATGTTGATCCTGAGTCAATACTTCAAGCTAAATCACATCTGCAGGACAGATTGGAACGTACGTAACGGACAAGGACAGGGTTGGTGTCAAGATGCCATTGTTCAGCAGAGAATCTGTAATAGCCTCACAGCGCCAGAGACCTGGGTTCGATCCTGTCTACGGGTGCTGTCTGTACGGAGTTTGTACCTTCTCCCCGTGACCTGTGTGGGTTTTCTCCGAGATCTTCGGTTTCCTCCAACTCTCCAAAGACATGCAGGTTTGTAGGTTAAGTAGCTTGGTGTAATTGTAAATTGTCGCTAGTGTGTAGGATAGTGTTAGTGTGTGGGGATCGCTGGTCGGCGCGGACTCGGTGGGCCGAAGGGCCTGTTTCCACGCTGTATCTCTAAACTAAACTGATCTGCTGTGGGATTGGCCATGTGCTGCAGTGGAGGGTTGAGGTGTAGGAGTCAAATCACATCAGTTGTATTTATCTTTGTGTTCAGCTTAGCTCCACTCAGCTCGGGCAAACCTGCAATCATCTCAGAGTGTGGTGTTCGACAAATGTCAAAGAACAGAAAGAGAAGCTGCAGTTTGTTGAATGCTCCTTCTGAAGTGTACAAAAGCCGGGGGAAATTGGCAGAGCACGTTGCCCCTGCTGGAGGCACCACGGGGTGATCCACAGCCGTCACCTCCCTCCACAATTACAAGCAATCTCTGCTTTTTTGACTTCCCCCTCGATGAACAAACCTTTTCCCAGAGAGGTTTGTTCTGTTCTTCTAAGCCCCGTGGAGCTGCAGGAATGTTTAGCCTGTAATCCCCCCCCCCCCCCCCCCCCACCCCTTACTCCCACCAGTCCGCCTTCACTCTCATGCTCAGACCCTTTGATAAAGGAACTGGGCTCCAGGGGCCAGAACGCATCGCACGTTGAGAGCAGCAGGGCAGCAAGAAAGGCAACTGTTAGCTTCATCCTTCGCAGCAGGGTAGACTCGAATAACAGGAGGAGTAAGTGAGGTAAGAAGGATGTGGCCGCTGATATACTCTATCCCTCAGACCAAACACTGTGTGTTAATGTGCGGCATGGTGGTGGAGTGTGCACAGTGACCCCGCTCCGTGCTGACCTGTGCTGCTGTACGTGTGGGATTTGCACGGTGCCTTTCGCAGCGTGTGGATTTTCTCCAGTTTCTCCGGTTATCCTGAGCTGGAGGAGGTAGTTGAAGCAGGTACTAGCACAACGGTGAAGAAGCATTGAGACGGGTACATGGTAGGACAGGTTAGAGGGATAAGGGCCAAACGCAGGCAGGTGGGACTAGTGTAGATGGGGTACATAGATCAGCAAGGACAGGTTCGGGCCGAAGGGCCTGTTTCCACGCTCGATGACTCTATATCCTGAAAATGAATCACTTTTCTTTGCCCCTAATATGTAGGCGAGCTGGCAGACGTGGAGGGAATCGATGGGAAGTTAGGGAGAAGAAATGGGATTAATGTTAGACTGTGTAAATGGCGGGCCTGTGATCAATGATGTTTGGCATTGATCACTGTGCTGGGACCTCTGTATGTAAATGTAGATAAGCTGGTTAATACGTTTGTAGGCGACACCTAAACTGGTGGAGTTGTGGACAGTTACAGTACACAACGGGATATAGAGCTACACAAATGGGCAGAGAAATGGCAGATGACATTTAAGTCAAGCAAGTGTGAGGTGTTACACTGGGAGGTCGAATGGAAGGGGAAAGTATACAGTTAATGGCAAGACCCTTAACAGCATTGATGAAACGAGGGATCTTGGGAACCAAGTCCTTCAGTCCCTGAAAGTGGCAACTTAAGTAGATAAGGTGGTAAAGAACCTGTGGTCTGCTTGCTTTCATTGGTTGGGCCTTTACTATAAGAGCCAAGAAGTCAAGATGCATCTTTATAAAACGTTGTTAAGGCTGCATTTGGAATATTGAGTGCAGCTCTGGTTTCTTCGTTACGGGCAGGATATGGAGGCTTTGGGGACGGGGCAGATGAGGATTCCCAGAACACTGCCTGGATTGGAAGCTATCAGCTGTGAAGAGAGATTGGACAATCTTTGGACAATCCACCTCCAGTTTAAATTCCATTTGGAATATTTTGGAGGACCAAGAAACCAAGAACCAAGATTGGTTTCTCTGAACGGTCAGAGGGGACACCTAATATAAGTATATAACACAATGGTAGGCAGCCAGGGCCAAGTTCTCAGCGTGAAATGTCAAAGACAAGAGGGCATAGGTTGTGCAGAGAGTGGTGGGTGTGTGGATGGTGAGGGTGGTAGTCTGAGGCTTTTAGATAGGTGCATGGAGATAGAGACAGATAGATCTTTGATTAGTACAGGCCTCATGGGTGATGGGGAGAAGGCAGGAGTGTGGGGTTAGGAGGGAGAGATAGATCAGCCATGATTGAATGGCGGAGTAGACTTGATGGGCCGAATGGCCTAATTCTGCTCCTGTGACCTTACGGCCGTATGCAGGGAATGAAGGGGTATGGATCAGCCATGATCACATTGAATGGCGGTGCTGGCTCGAAGGGCCGAATGGCCTACTCCTGCACCTATTGTCTATTGGATGACGTGCAGGCAGAGGAGAGTAGTTTCACCTGGCATGGTGCTGGCAGGGACATTGTGGGCCGAAGGGCCTGTTCCTGCACTGTACGGTTCTGCGTTCCACGCTCCGCCGTTTGGTTTTGTTTTTGTTTATCAAAAATAATTGAAATCAACTATTACAAAAGTGATATGTACAGTACAAAAATATAAACAAACCCACCACCAGAATACAAAAGGATGCAAATATTCTTCAATATTGAATATTAAATCACTTTTTCCTCATCCTCATCAAGGATACATTCTACCCCCCGCGGTGCCCAGCTGTCCCGGAAATCCCCCAGGATGCCAGTGGACAGCGCGTAGTCCCTCTCTAACCCCACCCGGGCATGGACGTAACCCCGGAAAAGGGGCAGGCAGCCGGCTCGGGCAGAGCCCTCTTCTGCCTGGCGCCGTGACTCGCGATGGCCAGCCTGGCCAGGCCCAGGGGCAACACAACCAGGACATCTTCAGACCTACCCTCTCCCCTACACACAGGGTGTCCAAAGATGAGGGTGGTGGGTGTGAAGAGCAAGAAGGCAAGGAGCAGCCCCGTTAGATACTGGTACAGTGGCTGCAGCCTCACACACTCCATATACGTGTGGAACAGAGACTCTTCCAGCCCACATAGTGGCACCTACGCTCCGCAAGTGCTGGATATGTCCAGCGGTGGGCCGGCCGCCAGCACTGTGAGGAGGGGAAGTACTAAACGCATCTCGGACACCTGCGGTAATTGTTGCTGGCGGCTGCTGGGCCTTGGAACACTTATCGAGCTAAAACTCAGCTTGTGGGAGCATTTACAGCGCTCTTCCTCTCCTCAGTGGAGCCAGGCTTCAGAAACACCACAGCGCTGCTGAGGCAGAGTGCTGACAAATCCTTCAGATGAAGGCTTTGCAATTATAGATAAACTATTTTCATCAGCAGGAGCTTTGCTGAATAGTGGACGCAGGTTTCAAATAATTGGCTAAAAGAACAACAGGTGGTGCTTCGGGGAGGAGCTGAGGAAATTGAGAATCATTTTTGTTTGTAATGAGTTGTGTTGAAGTGAAATGAGAGCAGGAGCAGGCCATTCAGCCCCTCGAGCCTGGCATTCAACGTGATCACATATTGACTGTATACTCCTCTTGGGGGGCATGGTGGCGCAGTGGTAGAGCTGCCACCTTCTGGCACCAGAGACCCGGGTTCGATCCTGACTACGGGTGCTGTCTGTACGGAGTTTGTACGTTCTCCCCGTGACCTACGTTTTCTCCGGATGCTCCGGTTTCCTCCCACACACCAAAGATGTACAGGTTTGTAGGCTAACTGTCTTGGTATGAATGTAAACTGTCCCTTGTGTGTAGGATAGTGTAAGTGTGCAGGGACTGCTGGTTGGCGCGGACTCGGTGGGCCGAAGGGCCTGTTTCTGAGCTGCATCTCTAAACTAAAACTAAACTCTTTTGTGCCAGTTCCCCATTGTTTTCGATTACCAGATCTTTCAAAAATGTATCTCTTCCTTGAGTAGCAAAAGACTAACAAGAAGGGTGATGGAAGCAGACTCCTGAATGGCCCGTCCCACTTACGCAATTTTTTCGGCAACTTGCCGGCACTCGTCATAGTCGCAGCAGGTTGCCGAAAACTTTCAACATGTTGAAAATCCATCGGCGACCAGCGGCGACAATTCCATGTCGACACGTGACGCCTGTATGGTCGTGAGTGGTCGCCCAAAGAGTCGCACCTTTTTCTCAACACCAAACAGGGGTCACCCCGCACAGGAGAGTCTAGAACCAAGGGCCACAGTTTAAGAATAAAGGGTAGGTCATTTTGAACTGAGATGAGGAAAAACTTTTTCACCCAGAGAGTTGTGAATCTGTGGAATTCTCTGCCTCAGAAGGCAGTGGAGGCTGATTTACTGCATGCATTCAAAAGAGAGTTAGATAGAGCTATTAGGCCTAATGGAATCAAGGGGTATGGGGAGAAGGCAGGAACGGGGTACTGATTGTGGATGATCAGCCATGATCACACGGTCCTGGCTCGAAGGGCCGAATGGCCTACTCCTGCACCCATTGTCTATGTATCTATGAATTGGCCATGTTCAGTGCTATGTACTTTGTGCATCTGCTGAAGTTCTTTAGATTCTTGATCACTGAAACTTTGTTCCCGCGCGTTACAAATCTGAACACCGCCCCTGGCTACCGCAGCTTACCCATCACGTTGAGAAAGACACGGCCATAGGCTTCCAGAAACTTCTTGCGGTTTGTCCTGTCGTAGATGCCAACGTGACACTCGAACGGCCCGTTATCCAAAATACGGACTTCAGGAATACTGTTTCATAAAAAGAAAATAGAATATTAAAATTAGTCAAATTAAAATAAAGTCTAGCCCTCTGTCAATAGATAAGAGTCTCTGACACACAAGAGAAGGGACAGCATGGTGGCACAGCGGTAGAGTTCCTGCCCCACAGCGCCAGCGTCCCAGGTTCAATCCTGGCCACGGGCGCTGTCTGTACAGAGATTGTTCGTTCTCCCTGTGACCGCGTAGGTTTCCTCCGGGTGCTACAGTCCTCCCACACTCCAAAGACGTACAGGTTTGAAGGTTTATTGGCTTGGTATAATTGTAAATTGTCCCTTGTGTGTGTAGGATAGTGTAAGTGTGCAGGGATCGCTGGTCATCGTGGACTCGGTTGGCCGAAGGGCCTGTATCCATGTTGTATCTCTAAACTAAACTAAACTCACAGCGGCAGAGACCCAGGTTCGATCATGACTACAGGTGCGGTCTGTACGGACAGAGTTTGTACGTTCTCACCGTGACCACGTGGGTTTTCTCTGGGAGCTCCAGTTTCTCCCCATATTCCAAAGACTTGCAGGTTTGTAGGTTAATTGGCTTCTGTAAGTTGTCCCAAGTGTGTTGGATAGAACTAGTGTATGGGTGATCGATGGTCAGCGTGGGACAAAGGGCCTGTTTCCATCTATATCTCTAACCTAAACTGAAGGATGGGATTATACAAGAGATAGGGGTGGAGTTGTACAATAGCAGGGACAGAGTTGTATAGGGGGGGGGGGGGGGGGGGGGGGGGGGGTGGGGGGGGGTTATACAGGAACAGATGCAACATCGACTGGGCTTGCATTCACTGGAATTTACAAAGATGAGAGGGGACCTTATAGAAGGATATAAAATTCTTAAGGGATTGGACAGGCTAGATGCAGGAAAAATGTTCCCCATGTTGGGGGAGTCCAGATGCAGGGGGTCAGTTTAAGAATAAGATGTAGGCCATTTAGGACTGAGATGAGGAAAAACGAGACAGTTGTGAATCTGTGGAATTCTCTAAATCACTGGATGTTTTCAAGAGAGAGTTAGATTTAGCTCTTCGGGCTAACAGAAGCAAGGGATATGGGGAGAAAGCAGGAACGGGGTACTGAGTGTGGATGATCAGCCATGATCATATTGAATGGCGGTACTGGCTTGAGGGGCCGAATGGCCTACTTCTGCACCTATGTTTCTATGTTTCCAAGATTCAGGGAAGGAACTGCCACGTACAACTACTTAATGCTGACTGCACTTCATTGAAATCATGCCAGATTAATATATATTTGTATAGTAGATCATTCTAAACAAACAATACAAGTCAGTGTTAATGAAAGATACTCGTCACTCCAAAGATATGTCAGGAATTAATCTAAATACACATTACCAGTCAACCTAAACAAACCATGTGAGTTAATCCAAATACAATGAACAAACACAATTGAGCCTTGGCTCCTTGTCAGTCAGCTGGTAACGGGCCAGCTGAGGGTGAGTGGAAGCTGGTGTTTGATCTGGTTTGCACAATGCAAGCAGCAGCAATGTTCAACTACAGCAAACAGCAACTAGTGGACAGGCAGACATGCAGAGGGTAACTGAAGACATTGGGTAACTGAAGACATTGGAAACCCAAACACTTGATGAGTTCAATGAACGGGAACACACACACAGAGTTGCCTGACTAGTCTGAACTACCACTCTGAAGAAGGGTCTCGACCCGAAACGTCACCCATTCCTTCTCTCCACAGATGCTGCCTGACCTGCTGAGTTACTCCAGCATTTTGTGTCTATCTGCTGAACTACTAGCTACCTCATTGGTGACCCTCGGACTATCTTTGATCGGACTTTCTGACTTTACTTTGCGCACAATTCGAACTACCCCCTTCCCGCAGACACTACAAGGCCTTCTACGCCCGCACCTCCAGACTCATGAACAGCTTCATTCCCAGAGCTATAGCGGCTCTGAACTGGCCCTGCTGAGTGCCCCCACCCCCATGGACTGTCTCCCTCGGATGGTCATGTCGCACAGACACATCTGCACTTTAGTCTGTTTTGACTGTTTTACTGTTCTAATGTTCTTTTTACAAACCTTGTTCTCAGGGTATCTAAACCTAAATTTTATTAGTTGTGTAAGTTATGACATCGGATGGAAGCTGCATTCCAAATCTCGTTGCACTTATGTGTAATGACAATAAAAGATATTATTATTATTATTATTATTATTATTATTATTATTATTATTATTATTATTATTAAAACGTTATTCCCTTATCATGTATCTCTACTGTAAATGGCTCGATTGTAATCATGTATTGTCTTTCTGCTCAGCCTTGCCGAGGCAGCATTTGGGATGAGGACCAAAGATCCTCCAGCGGAGCAAGATAGACCACTCCTTCTAATGCAATGGGCTGACGTGTAGTGCGCAACGGAACGGAACATGGGTCTTTTTTCCATCCATTTCAGTAACCCGACCCGACCCGGCTCGCAGTGTAATCAACGTTGCGGGGGAACAGTTTGTGTTAATAAATTATAATTCTGAAAAAGAGAAGATTTTTACCAAATAACTTTTATTTTTATGAGGATGTTTCCGTAACCGGCTTCCGTCTCCGCACTAGTATCTTTGCTCCGCTATGGGATAGAAACATAGAAAATAGGTGCAGGAGGAGGCCATTTGGCCCTTCGAGCCAGCACTGCCATCCATTGTGATCATGGCTGATCGTCCGTTATCAATAACCCGTGCCTGCCTTCTCCCCATATCCCTTGACTCTACTAGCTCCTAAAGCTCTATCCAACTCTCGCTTAAATCCATCCAGTGATTTGGCCTCCACTGCCGTCTGTGGCAGGGAATTCCATAAATTCACAACTCTCTGGGTGAAAACGTTTTTTTCTCAGCTCAGTCCTAAATGACCTCCCCTTTATTCTAAGACTGTGGCCCCTGGTTCTGGACTCACCCAACATTGGGAACATTTTTCCTGCATCTAGCTTGTCCAGTCCTTTTATAATTTTATATGTTTCTATAAGATCCCCCCTCATCCTTCTAAACTCCAGTGAATACAAGCCTAGTCTTTTCAATCTTTCCTCATATGACAGTCCCGCCATCCCAGGGATCAATCTCGTGAACCTACGCTGCACTGCCTCAATCACAAGGATGTTCTTCCTCAAATTAGGAGACCAAAACTGTACACAACACTCCAGATGTGGTCTCACCAGAGCCCTATACAACTGCAGAAGAACCTCTTTACTCCTGTACTGAATCCTCTTGTTATGAAGGCCAACATTCCATTAGCTTTCTTCACTGCCTGCTGTACCTGCACGCCAACTTTCAGTGACTGGTGTACAAGGACACCCAGGTCTCGCTGCACCTCCCCCTTACCTAACCTTACCCCATTGAGATAATAATCTGCCCCCTTGTTTTTGCCGCCAAAGTAGATAACCTCACATTTATCTATATTATACTGCATCTGCCACGCATCTGCCCACTCACTCAACCTGTCCAGGTCACCCTGCAACCTCCTAACATCCTCTTCACAGTTCACACTGCCACCCAGCTTTGTGTCATCCGCAAACTTGCTAGTGTTGCTCCTAATTCCCTCTTCCAAATCATTTATATATATGGTAAACAGTTGCGGCCCCAACACCGAGCCTTGCGGCACTCCACTCGCCACTGCCTGCCATTCTGAAAAGGACCCGTTCACTCCTACTCTTTGCTTCCGGTCTGTCAACCAATTTTCTATCCATGTCAACACCCTACCCCCAATACCATGTGCTCTAATTTTAGTCACCAGTCACCCGTGCGGGACCTTATCAAAGGCTTTCTGAAAGTCTAGATACACTACATCCACTGGCACCCCTTCATCCATTTTACTTGTCACATCCTCAAAAAATTCCAGAAGATTAGTCAAGCATGATTTCCCTTTCACAAATCCATGTTGACTTGGACTAATCTATTTATTGCTATCCAAATGCTCCATTATTAACCTCTTTAATAATTGACTCCAGCATCTTTCCCACCACCGAAGTCAGGCTAACTGGTCTGTAATTCCCCGTTTTCTCTCTTGCTCCTTTCTTGAAAAGTGGGATAACATTAGCGATCCTCCAATCCACAGGAACTGATCCTGAATCTATTGAACATTGGAAAATGATCACCAATGCGTCCACTATTTCTAGAGCCACCTCCCTGAGGACCCTGGGATGTAGACCATCAGACCCAGGGGATTTATCATCCTTCAGTCCCATTAGCCTACCCAATACTATTTCTCGCCTAATGAAAATTTCTTTGGTGTGGAGACGGAAGCCGGTTACGGAAATGGGGCCGAAAATTACCCATGAATCTACCCATGACCGTACTACGTCTTTTTCGTCGAGTGATCTATCTTGCTCGCTATAGCATCTTTGATGAGGACGGCTGGGAGACTCTCAGGGGTCAGGAGACCACTCTGGCAGGGACACAGAGGAAAGACAATGAGGAGACAGACGTTGCCCAAGAACATATGCCCCGATGATGGGACACGTAGAGAAAATATATTCCTGCTTTAAATGCTCATGCTTCATGAAGATATATTGGCCAGCTTTAATAAATGGCATATGAAACATTTATCAGAAATATCACTCTTCAACTATACGTGTTGCCATCTCCCTCAGTGGTTCCTGTCTCTCTGTCGAAGCTCTACACAGGGATAGATTTCAAAGAGAATAACTCGCAATATTACACTTAAGAATTTCTTCGAGAGTATTAGCGCTAGGAAGTTTTTAAACCTTAAAGAAATAAATTCATAGAGAGATACAGTGTGGAAACAGGTCCTTTGGCCCAACTTGCCCACACTGACCAACATGTCCCATCTACACTAGATCCACCTGCCTATGTTTGGCCAATATCCCTCTAAACCTGTCCTGTCCATGTACCTGTCTGAATGTTTCTATTTATTGTTGAATATTTCAACTAAATATGGAGAGACAAGGAACTGCAGACGCTGGAATCTTGAGTAAAACACAAAGTGCTGGAGTAGCTCAGCGGGTGTGGCAGCATCTCTGGAGGACATGGGTAGGTGACATTATGGGTTGGATGTTCCTTAGATGTTCAACTAAATCCATCCACTTGGTCACACGCTTTACATTAGAAACCAGCGGAGAACAAGGACTGGCGACCCTCCCATTGCTCAGATATGCTGAGGTCTAATTCAATGCCCACACTGCCATCTGCTCTCCAGGTGTGCAAGCAGAAATGTTCAATCCTAGTAAGACCCATGAGTAACAGAAGCGGGAACAGTCCATTCAACCCCTTTGCCTGTGATTTCATTGATATCTAAAAACCCGTTCATCTCTGCCTTGAATATGTTCAGTGACTGAACCTTGACAATCAAAACGTTCACTGCTCTGCGCCGAGTGTGTGCCGACCAGTGATCATCCCGTACAGGAGCACTGTCCTACACTTGAGGGACGACCTACAACTGTTTAAACCAAAGCCAATTAACCTATAAACCTGTACATCTTTGGAATGTGGGAGGAAACCAGTGCACCTTGGGAAAACCCACGTGGTCACAGGGAGAACGTAATGTGCCACTGTGCCATTGTGCCGCCCATTTGATTTTCATTTCCACCAGGTCTTTGCTTATGTTGGCTCTTTTCCCGAGGCAGCGTGAAGTGTAGATGGAGTGGGTGGTGGGGAGTCTGGTCTGTGCGATGTGCTCTTTGTCATTCCTACTGAGCCCCTGCTGCATAATGAATGCAACAGCACGAGATGTGGATGTGATGAATACCACCAGCACCCTCCCCACCCACCCACACACACATGCACTGTCCAAGCATTAAACTAGCCCCATGGATCAACAATCATCTTTGGGGCTTTATCCCAACGCCACCAGGAATGAGAGATGCACTAAATTAATTGTGTTCAAGTGTTGTTGTAGATTAAGTAGAGCTTCATTTATTTCACTGTCCTCATTGCTGTGTTGCAAATATAAAAGCTGACCTGTAAAAAACGCTTATTTAATCTTAACCCCTGCAGCATCTGAGAAATATTAATACAATATTTTCTCCATACTGGTGTCTGCTGTCATCCTTTGACACTTATTACATTTGTGTAACTGAGGGCTGTCTTGGAATTTAGATCTTGTCGTCTCTGTGGGAGGGGGTCGCTCTGTCAACATCCCAGAGCTCAGGTCAGACCCAGGTCGGAAACTGCCTCAACACGCCAGCACGGTGGCGCAGCAGTAGAACTGCCGCCTCAAAGCGCCGGAGACCCGGGTTGGATCCCGACTACGGGCGCTGTCTGTACGGAGTTTCTACGTTCTCCCGGTGCCCTACGTGGGTTTTCTCCGAGATCTCCGGTTTCCGCCCACACTCCAAAGACGTGCAGGTTTGTAGGTTAATTGGCCTGGTATAAATGTAAAGGTTTGTCCCTAGTGTGTGTAGGATAGTGTTACTGTGCAGGGATCGCTGGTCAGCGAGCACTCGGTGGGCTGAAGTGCCTGTTTCCACTCTGTATCTCGAAACTACAACTAATAACTAAACTCGTCTTCTTCAACCTTACAAGAACACCAAGCAGGAATCATAGAAACAGAAACGTAGAAACATAGAAAATAGGAGCAGGAGTAGGCCATTCGGCCCTTCGAGCCAGCACCGCCATTCAATATGATCGTGGCTTATCATCCAAAATCAGTGCCCCGTTCCAGCTTTCTCCCCATATCCCTTGATTCCCTTAGCCCTAAGAGCTAAATCTAACTCTCTCTTGAAAACATCCAATGAATTGGCCTTCACTGCCTTCTGTGGCAGAGAATTCCACAATTCTATGTGTGAAAAAGTTGTTCCTCATCTCAGTCCTAAATGGCCTACTCCTTATTCTTAAACTGTGACCCCTGGCTGTGGACTCCCCCAACATCGGGAACATTTATCCTACATCTACCCTGTCCAATCCTCTAAGAATTGTATATGTTTCTATAAGATCCCCTCTCACCCTTCTAAATTCCAGTGAATATAAGCCCAGTCGACCCATTCTTTCATCATATGTCAGTTCCACCATCTCTGGAATTAACCTGGTGAATCGAGCTGACACTGTCCAAAATTATTTTCCCCTTGGGTTTTGCTGCGGTTAACAGAGTGCAGGTTGCCCCTTCATTAGTCCAAGGGACGGGGTTCACATTTCAATGTTCAGTTTAGTTTAGAGAAACAGCGCGAAGCAGGCCCTTCGGCCCACCTAGTCCACGCTGACCGGCAATCCCCGCACACTAGCGCTAGCCTACAAACTAGGGACAATTTACAAAGCCTCCTCTGGACCCTCTCCAACGCAGCTCAACCTTCCTCAGATATAGGGCCCAAAACTGCTCACAATACTCCAAAAGTCTCAGCATTACATCCCTATTTTTATATTCTAGTCCTCTCAAAATAAGTGCTCGCATTGCATTTGCCTTCCTTACCACTGATTCGACTTGCAAATTAACCTTTAGTGAATCCTGTACCAGCACATGCACCTCCCTTTACACCTCTGGTATCTAAATACTCTCCCCATTCAGAAAATGGTTGACACCATTTATCCATCTTCAGACCTCTCAGCTTCCCAGGCAGCTGCTCCTTAAGAACAACCACCTAGTTTACCTACTGTTGCAGTTTAGTAATTCATTGTATTTTTCATTGTTCAATTTTCAGTGCGTTATTGCATTTGTGGGCAGCATGAAAGCATGTCATTGCCCCATTGTCGCTTCATATGACAATTAAGCCCCTTAACTTGACACTGGACTCCACAAGTAAATGACATTCACAATACAGTTATAAATAAGCTCCAAGTGTTCAGTTTGGTACTCAAAGCTTTGGGGAATGCTAATAGTCAGAAGCTTTTCAGTTAGAAACCATTATGAGAGCACATTACTTATCCAAACAAGCATCGAGCTAGTACAAGCAAAACCCTTTGCTGTGTGTCGAGGAGCAGATTGTTCACAAAGAGTCATAGAATGATACAGTGTGGAAACAGGCCCTTCAGCCCAACTTGCCCACACCGGCCAACAATGTCCCAGCTACACTAGTCCCACTTGTCTGCACTTCGTCCATATCCCTACAAACCTGTCCTATCCATGTACCTGTTTAACTGTTTCTTAAACGTTGGGATAGTCCCAGCCTCAACTACCTCCTCCGGCAGATTGTTCCATACACCCACCACACCCTTTGTGTGAAAAAGTTACCCCTCAGATTCCTATTAAATCTTTTTCCATTCACCTTGAACCTATGTCCTCTGGTCCTTGATTCGCCAACTCTGGGCAAGAGATTCTGTGCATCTACCCGATCTATTCCTCTCATGATTTTGTACACCTCTATAAGATCAACTCTCATCATCCTGCGCTCCATGGAATAGGGACCCAGCCCACTCAACCTCTCCCTGAAGCTCACACCCTCTAGTCCTGGCAACATCCTCGTAAATCTTTTCTGAACCCTTTCAAGCTTGACAATATCTTTCCTATAACATGGTGCCCAGAACTGAATACAATATTCTAAATGCAGTCTCACCAATGTCTTATACAGTTGCAACACGACCTCCCAACTTCTATACTCAATACTCTGACTGTCAAAGGCCAAAAGCCTTTCTGACCACCTTATCTACCTGCGACTCAACCTTCAAGGAACCAAGCACCTGTACTTGTAGATCCCTCTGCTCTACAACACTCCCCAGAGGCCGACCATTCTTTGTGTAGGTCCTGCCCTTGTTCGACTTTCCAAATTGCAACACCTCACACTTTTCTGTATTAAATTCCATCAACCATTCCTCCGCCCACCTGGCCAATCGATCCAGATCCTGCTGCAATCTTTCTCAACCATCTTCACGATCTGCAAAACCACTCACTTTTGTATCATCAGCAAACTTGCTAATCTTGTCCTGTATATTCTCATCCAAATCATTGATGTAGATGACAAACAGTAACGGGTGGTGTTCTGTGTCAATATGCAGAGAAATCTTGGAGTTTGTATTTCCAGATCTAAATGTAAAATCCTTCGCAAATTTGCAATTTTAACACAAAGTACTTACAGTATTATATAGTACTTGTATTATAACACCAGGATAAACGCTCAATCAAGAAAACCAAGCCCAAAGCCAAACACTAAACTGATTATACAAACTTATGCTAAGGACAATAACTAACTCCACATGCAAGAATCGGATAGCTACATGTCAACAAGCACATAAACTAAACCTGATTGTGTAGATTGCCAGTATGTCATCGTGGTGCTCAGGTCCCCACCTCCTTTCACTGGTGTTTCGTTGAGTTAGGCCCACAACACCTCAGGAAGGCTCAACAGTCGACCCAGAACAGCCCTCAATACCTGCTCTAACCACCTGTGCTGCCAGCATCTACTAAATAAAGAAAACTACAGAACATTAATTCACTCAAACAAATGCTAAACACTCGCATCCTGTCTTCCACTTATCCCAACCCATCATTAAACTTGTAAGGACACAAATATCAACCTTGCATAAAACCGAGATACACTTACACAGAATACATTTACAAAGACACACACATACTGCATGTTAATCTATTGAAATCCCATTGTAAGCATTGGCCACCCATTGTCATTAGTGATGTTTTAATTGGCCACCTGAGTGCAGATCAAAATTGCTATTTTGTAACATATTAAAATTGGCACAAAGAGCTGACAATTATGTCATTGGAGAAGGGCAGTGAGCTCGAGTCCTGTTTGCTGAGGTCAGGGGAGAGTAGAGTGCAAAACGTAGCGTTAAATCAAAGAGAAGCCTGCAATTACAGCTAATAATAGCCGTCAGAGTGTTGTCTCAGAAGGAAGATCTCCCAGCTGCAAGGGCATCGCAGTCATGGAAGGATGACCTGATGAGTCACCGGCAGATACTGGCAGAGAGACCACTATAGACAGGGACTGCACACATGGAAGAATGCCTTGGTGATGTTGGTCTGAAGAAGGGATCTTTTCCCCTTCACCATGAACCTATGTCCTCTGGTCCTCGATTCCCCTAGTCTGGGTAAAAGATTCTGTGCATCTACCCAATCTATTCCTCTCATGATTTGATGCCATGACTGGCGTGCGGGTGGGGGAGGGGGAGAATGAACAACGGAGGGCCTGGTGTGGGGGGACCTCCATGAGGGGGAGGGGGGATCTGGAGGGGGGGAAGAGGGAGGGAGAACAAATGGAGACCTGGTGCAGGAAGGAGATAGATCAGCCATGATTGAATGGCGGAGTAGGCTTGATGGGCCGAATGGCCTAATTCTGCTCCTATCACTTATGAATGAACTTATGTATGATTCTATGATTCTGGAAATTTCCACCATTAATCTAATTCACTGTAAATCAAAAGACAAAAGAGCTCTTCCGAGTTTAAAAAAAAATCAAACTCATGGCAAGCACGGAGAATGAACGTAGCGGGTACTTCGGAGCTCGGGGACGTCTCTTATCGGCTCGTAACACTAACAGCAAGTACTCGGGAAGACTTGCTAACGGCAGGTAAGCATGGGAAGACTCGTGAAGATTTTTAAACATGTTGAAAAATGTCCACGAGAGCCCCGAGTACCGACGAGCTGGCCATTACCATAAATCTCCGAGTTCGAATCAGGGCAAACTCGGGAGAAGTCTTGGAATAAACAGGGCTTTTAAGATTCAAGGAAAGGAGAAACAGCTGGAGCAACTCAGCGGGTCAGGCAGCATCTGTGGATTGAAATGGACAGCTGATATTTCTGGCCAAGGGCATTCATCGCCACTGAAACACAGGGGAAGTAACAAGTATAGAGGTTGGGGGAGGGTGGAGCAAGAGCCAGCAAGTGATAAGTGGATAAACAAGAAGCTGGAGTAACTCGGGGCTACACAAAAGGCTGGAGAAACTCAGCGGGTGCAGCAGCATCTAAGGAGCGAAGGAGATAGGCGACGTTTCGGGTCGAGACCCTTCTTCAGACTGGTGAGGGATCAGGGAAATGAGAGATATAGACGGTGATGTGGAGAGATAAAGAACAATGAATGAAAGCTATGCAAAAAAGTATCGAAGATAAAGGGAACAAGCCATTGTAAGCTGTTTGTAGTGTGAAGATGAGAAGCTAGTGCAATTAGGTGGAGGAGAGATAGAGAGAGAGGGAATGCCAGGGCCCGAGGGCTGAGGGAGAGGTGGGAAGGGGAGGAGACAGCAAGGGTTAACAGAATTGAGAAAATTCAATGTTCAAACCAGAGGATGCAGACTCCCCAAGCGGAATATGAGGTGCTGTTCCTCCAACTTGCGGTGTTGCTCACTCTGGCCGTGGAGGAGGCCCAGGACCGAGAGGTCGGATACAGAATGGGAGGGTAAGTGCTGAGCCACCGGGAGGCCGGGTTGGTTAATGCGGACCGAGCGGAGGTGTTCGGCGAAACGATCGCCAAGCCTCCGCTTGGTCTCACCGATATAGATCATCTGGCATCTGGAGCAGCGGATGCAGTAGATGAGGTTGGAGGAGGTGCAGGTGAACCTCTGTCGGACCTGGAAGGACTGCTTGTGTCCCTGAAAGGAGTGGAGGGGGGAGGTGAAGGGACAAGTGTAGCATTTCTTGCGGTTGCAAAGGAAAGTGCCCGGGGTAACATAGAAACATAGAAACATAGAAATTAGGTGCAGGAGTAGGCCATTCAGCCCTTCGAGCCTAAACCGCCATTCAATATGATCATGGCTGATCATCCAACTCAGTATCCCGTACCTGCCTTCTCTCCATACCCTCTGATCCCCTTAGCCACAAGGGCCACATCCAACTCACTCTTAAATATAGCCAAGGGAAAGGGTAGAGCGGGAGGGAAGGGAAGAATGGACAAGGGAGTTGCGGAGGGAGCGGTCTTTGCGGAAGGCAGACAGGGGGGGAGATGGGAAGATGTGGCGAGTGGAGGGGTCACGTTGGAGGTGGCGAAACTGGCGGAGGACTATGTGTTGTATTTGCCAGCTGGTGGGGTGAAAGGTGAGGACCAGGGGGACTCTGCCCTTGTTGCGAGTGGGGGAATGGGGAGAGAGGGCAGTGTTGCGGGGTATGGAGGAGACCCTGGTGCGAGCCTCATCTATAGTGGGGGAGGGGAATCCCCGTTCTCTGAAGAATGAGGCCATTTGTGATGACCTGGTGTGGAACACCTCATCCTGGGAGCAGATGCGGCGTAGACAGAGGAATAGGGGATGGAGTCCTTAAAGGAAGCAGGGTGGGAGGAAGAGTAGTCCAGGTAGCTGTGGGAGTCAGTGGGTTTGTAGTGGATGTCGGTCAGGAGTGTATCACCTGCAATAGAGATGGTGAGGTCAAGGAATGGTAGGGAAATGTCGGAAATGGTCCAAGTGTATTTGAGTGCCGGATGGAAGTTGGTGGTGAAATGGATGAAGTCAGTCAGTTGTGTGTGGGTGCAGGAGGTGACACCAAAGCAGTCGTCGATGTAACGGAGGTAGAGGTCGGGGATGCGGCCCTGGTACGCCGAGAACAAGGATTGTTCGACGTACCCGACAAAGTGGCAGGCGTAGCTGGGGCCCATGCGTGTGCCCATAGCTACGCCTTGTGTTTGGAATAACTCAGTTGGACCGGTCTCGGTGGCGCAGCAGTAGAGTTGCTGCCTTACAGCGAATGCAGCGCCGGGGACCCGGGTTCGATCCCGACTACGGGTGCTGTCTGCAGTGAGTTTGTACGTTCTCCCCGTGACCTGCGTGGGTTTTCTCCGAAATCTTCGGTTTCCTCCCACTCTCCAAAGACGTACAGGTTTGTAGGTTAATAGGCTTGGTAAATGTAAAACTTGTCCTGGTGGGTGTAGGATAGTGTGAATGTGTGGGGATTGCAGGTTGGGGTGCGGACCCGGTGGGCCGAAGGTTCTGCATCCGCGCTGTATTTCTAAACTAAACTAAACGACCAGGCAGCATCTCTGGAGAGAAGGAATGGGTGACATTTTGGGTCTCAATCCTATTCATTCTCTCCAGAGAAGCTGCCCATCATGCTGAGTTACTCCAACTTTTTGTGTCTAACTTTGGTTTAAACCAGCATCTGCAGTTCTTTCCTACACAAGTGTTAAGAGGCTACACGTGAGTTGATGAGAAGATAAGGGTCAGGAGTGGGGGAGAAAGGAAGGGTGGAGACAAAAGGCTGCAGATTCTGGAACCTGATGGGAAAGGAAGGTGAGGGAAGTTATTTGCGTAATATTAGTGTGTTTCACTGTTGGTGACAGGCTAAATCTGTTGAGAAGGGAGGCAGTAAGGGAGACAACTTGATGAACCAAATATAACAAAGTTGTCCCTGTTTGGTTTGTTGCTTATCTCAGCACTGTTCATATCATGCTGGGAATGAGACTGTGTAAGTCTGAACGCAAGATCCAAACAAATAGTGAGATGGTGCCCAACACAGGTCTCTGTGTGCGGGTCCCACAAGTGGATCTACAATCACTCAATATCATTGCTCCACTCTTTTCTGTTCACAATTCTTATCGTGTTTAATCTTTCTGTTGACTGAGGAACAGATCGGGTCAATGCACAGAATCTCTTGCCCAGAGTGGAGGGGAGGGGGAGTGGGGGTATCGAAAACCATAGATTTAAGGTGAGGGGGGAATGATTTAATGAGATCCTGAGGGGTAGCTTTTTCACACAAAGGGTGGTTGGTGTTTGGAACTAGCTGCTGAAGGAGGTAATTGAGGCATGGACTAACACAATGTTTAAGAAACATTTAGAAAGATACGTGGACAGGTTAGGGTTAGAGGGATATGGGCCAAACTCTGGCAGGTGTGACTAGGAACTTCACCTATCCACATTCTCCAGGGGTGCTGCTTCAGCACTCTGTGTCTTCTCTTGATAAACCAGCACCTGCAGTTCCTTGTTTCCACTCAGTAATCTGATAACCAGGTTGCTGCTTGCATCAGTTTGCTTTGCACAAATTGGAATATTTCAGAAGTCTCGGCAGGGTGCATGCAGTGAAAATTGATTCCTCTTGAGGGAGGATCCCAGGTATAAGATGGGTGGTTGCTCCTTTTGACAGAGGAGGGAATTTTTAATCTTTCAGAGGATTGTCTGTCTGTGGAGTTGAAGCAGAATCTTTGAATATTTTTAATACAGCTCCAAACTTGTTAATACACAAGTGGGTAAAAGATTACTGGGGTGAGTGGGAAGGTGGAGTTGACATTAACATCAGATTAGCTACTAAACGGCTGAGCAGATGAATGGCTGAGCGACCAACTCATAATTATATATTCATGAATTGCCACCTGGTTTCTTCCACTGCAATAGTACCTGAACGTCAAGCATTAGTTCTTCCTCAGGTGCATTGGGACATCCTGAGATGTTGGGTGCTATGTAAATGCAAGTCTTGTTGCCAGGAATAAGCCAATGTTGCCACACCAATTTTAAATCTTTCTTGCATCTGTCTTAAGTGGGTTACCCTTCTTGAGTTATCATCCACCTGCTCCATTGTTCCTATGCTCACCTGGATAAACAGGGAAGCATTGTGAGAGTTGTATTATTACTCTTCCTCCCACCCCTGCTTCCTGTAAGGACTCCATCCCCTATTCCCAATTCCTCCGTCTACGCCGCATCTGCTCCCAGGATGAGGTGTTCCACACCAGGTCATCACAAATGGCCTCATTCTTCAGAGAACGGGGATTCCTATCCCCCACTATAGATGAGGCTCGCACCAGGGTCTCCTCCATACCCCGCAACACTGCCCTCTCTCCCCATTCCCCCACTCGCAACAAGGGCAGAGTCCCCCTGGTCCTCACCTTTCACCCCACCAGCTGGCAAATACAACATATAGTCCTCCGCCAGTTTCGCCACCTCCAACGTGACCCCTCCACTCGTCACATCTTCCCATCTCCCCCCTGTCTGCCTTCCGCAAAGACCGCTCCCTCTGCAACTCCCTTGCCAATTCTTCCCTTCCCTCCCACTCTACCCCTTCCCCGGGCACTTTCCCTTGCAACCGCAAGAAATGCAACACTTGTCCCTTCACCTCCCCCCTCCACTCCTTTCAGGGACACAAGCAGTCCTTCCAGGTCTGACAGAGGTTCACCTGCACCTCCTCCAACCTCATCTACTGCATCCGCTGCTCCAGATGCCAGCTGATCTATATCGGTGAGACCAAGCGGAGGCTTGGCGATCGTTTCGCCGAACACCTCCGCTCGGTCCGCAATAACCAACCCGACCTCACGGTGGCTCAGCACTTCAACTCCCCCTCGCATTCCGTGTCCGACCTCTCGGTCCTGGGCCTCCTCCACGGCCAGAGTGAGCAACACCGCATGTTGGAGGAACAGCACCTCATATTCCGCTTGGGGAGTCTGCATCCTCTGGCTTGAACATTGAATTTTCTCAATTCTGTTAACCCTTGCTGTCTCCTCCCCTTCCCACCTCTCCCTCAGCCCTCGGGCCCTGGCATTCCCTCTCTATCTCTCTCCCCCACCCTAGTCGCACTAGCTTCTCATTTTCACACCACTAACCGCTTACAATGGCTTGTTCCCTTTATCATCAATACTTTTTTGCATATCTTTCATTCATTGTTCTTTATCTCTCCACATCACCGTCTATATCTCTCGTTTCCCTGATACCTGACCAGTCTGAAGAAGGGTCTCGTCCCGAAAAGTCGCCTATCTCCTTCGCTCCTTAGATGCTGCTACACCCGCTGAGTTTCTCCAGCCTTTTGTGTACTGACGAAGATGAGTTTGCCCTATTAAATAAGCATGAGATTTCCCTTATTCCCCTTGTGCACAGTTTTGGATGTAAGTGGAGTGCTCCCCGATACCTCGTGCATAGCACAATGACAAGAGTTACATAGAAACATAGACAATAGATGCAGAAGTAGGCCATTCGGCCCTTTGAGCCAACACTGTCATTCAATATGATCATGGCTGATCATCCAAAATCAGTACCCCGTTCCTGCTTTCTCTCCTTATCCCTAGATTTTGTTCGCCCTAAGAGCTAGATCTAACTCTCTGTTGAAAACATCCAGTGAATTCACTGTGGAGGCAGAGGCAGAGAATTCCACAGATTCACAACTCTCTGGGTGAAAAATATTTTCCTCATTTCAGTCCCAAGTGGCCTAACCCTTATTCTTAAACTGTGTGACCCCTGGTTCTGGACTCCCCCAACATGGGGGACCAGTTTTCCTGCATCTGGCCTGCCCAATCCCTTAAGAATTGTATATGTTGGCACGGAGACACAATCAAGCTGTGCGAGAATTGATCATTTCCCTTTATCTCCACAGTGCGCTGTCCAAATGCACAGAATAATTCTGGTGCATGTATCTGAGGATAAGATGAAAGTGAATGTCCCCCCTTTACTTGATGTGTGATACAGAAGCCATCTGCACCAGATGTGAGTGGATTGCTAGCTTTAACTCTCCGCAGTATTAATGTATAATAGTTAACACCAAGAAATACATAAGCTGTACAATATGAGAGAGCTGGAAATGATTAGCTTTTTCCGAGCTGCAATGAGGGCTAATTTTAGCAAGGTTTAAAAGCCATTTTCAACACTAACTGCCGGCTGTAAACAGTATTTCAAACGGCAGTCCACATGTGATTGATAACACTACTCTGTAAAGGCATCATAATTGTGTATAAAATAATGGATAGCTATGAGTTATTGCACAATAGGAATCTAATCAAGGGTTCAACTGAGGTCCCGGGCCCTCAGAATGATCCATAACTGTTGTAAGAGCAGTAAGAATAGATTACTGCCGTGAACTCATTCCCAGTAATCTCTTACGATTTGATGCATTTTCACAGTGGTCATTTTTCTTGGCATTTAGTTGTCATTTGGTGAGACGGGAATAACTATCGCTGTGAGGGGATTCCCCTACTCTTGGATTGGAACTTTCTGCAATGAAACTGTTTGTACAAGAGGGTTAGGGTTGCCAACAGCACCGCATGAGCCGGGACATCCATGAGCCGGGACAACCATGAGTTGGCAACCCTAAAGATGCGATACCTCACTCTAAGGACAGACAGTGTGTGGCAGATGCTTTTCCATTCTGGAATGAGGAGGAATTTCTTTAGTCAGAGGAGGCCAAGGCAATGGATATTTTTAAGGCGGACATTGACAGATTATTGATTAGAAATGGGTGTAAGGGGTTATGGGGAGGAGGCAGGAGAATGGGGTTAGGAAGGAGAGATAGATCAGCCGTGATTGAACAGTACAGTTGACCTGATGGGCTGAATGGTCTAATTCTGCTCCTAGATCCCATGGAATTGGAAGATCCTTTTTATACATGTACCATGTGACACACTTGGTATTGTCAGAGATTTGTGGATTCAAGTCTTGCTTTAGTGCCTTGAATTGCAACCTTTATTGTAATATCGAAAACAAACTTCATTCATAATATATACAGGAAATACAATGAGCACAATTTTTTTCACGATTGATTGACGGGAAGATACATCATGGGAACAGGCCCTTCGGCCCATCGAGGCCACGCCGACCATCGATCACTGGTTCCATGATATCTCACGGTTGCATCCACACCCGGCATATTAGGGGCACTTTACTGAGGACCAATGAACCTACAAACCTGCACATCTTTGTGATGTGGGTGGAAACCGGAGCTCCCGGAGGGAACCCATGCGGTCACAGGGAGAACGTGCAAACTCCACGCAGACAGCACCTGAGGTCAGGATCGAACCCAGAATTATGACAATGTTCATTGTACCATCAAAACACTGCGTTGAATGCCTCACAGTTCACCATACTGAGTCTCCACCAGACAGGGCTGTGGCTGAGCCTAGAGCGAGTAAAACCTTGACTCAAATGAACAAACATGAAAGGGGTCGGGCGAATGTGCTGCTAACGCTATTTTGCTGCTTTCGTGACCTGGCTTCACATCGCAGCAGCTCACGAGGAGCCAACAGGCTGTAAAATGAAGAAGATGCTGCGGATCAGTTTCCATCTAATGTTGGTAATGTTGGCTGCTCTGCATCATAGATGCATCTATGATTATGATGTGTGTGTGTGTATATGTGTGTATGTGTGTGTATATATGTAGGTATGTGTGTGTGTGTATGTGACGAACCCGATCGAATATCTCTGGAGGGACCTGAAAATAGCTATGCATCGACGCTCCCCATCCAACCTGACAGAGCTTGAGAGGATCCGCAGAGAAGAATGGGAGAAATTATCCAAATACAGGAGCACCAAGCTTGTAGCGTCATAGCCAAGGAGACCTGAGGCTGTAATCGCTGCCAAAGGTGCCTCCACAAATTACTGAGTAAAGGGTCTGAATACTGATGTAAATGTGATATTTCAGTCATTTATTTTTAATTACTTTGCAAACATTTCTAAACACCTGTTTTCATTGTTTTGTTTTGGGGCATTGTGTATAGATTGATGATTAAAAAACATGAATTTAATCCATTTTAGAATATGGCTGTAACATAACAAAATGTGGAAAAAGTGAAGGGGTCTGAATACTTTCTGAATGCACTGTATATAGTGTGTGTACACACACTGAACCTTATTCTCTCGTTTATTATATTGTTTACAGTGTACTATGTACACATATTCTGTTGTGCTGCAGCAAGTAAAAATGTAATTGCTCTATCTGATACATCTGGCAATGAAACACTCTTGACTTGACTCCTTCAAAACACTGACCAGCCCAGAAATCATTGCATCAAAACACTTGTGCCCGACCACAGTCTAACAACAAGGTATTTCCTTAATGCCAACAGACTGCTTCACACCTTTGACTTGCTCCAAACAAACAGGATAAAGATGATACAATCAAACTGTGGGGGGGATGTGGAAGGAAGTAGTGAAATTGTCTATGTGTAAAACATCGCCCAATGTGTTTATCATTTGAAGTGTCGCTTAGTTGTAGACCTGTGATCGATTTGAATTTTGTTAAAACAAATGTGTGTCTGGCACCTAGATAAGATAGTGAATGCCTGTATACTTACGGGGTAGGCCAGAAACGCAGGAAGCAAGGTTATGTAGGTGAGAGTGGAGGACAGAGAAGCTGCCGGCATGGCAACTGTCTCAGATCTCTGATTGCATTTTGAAAAAGAGCATGGTTAGACACAAATGCTGGAGGAACTCAGCGGGTGAGGCAGCGTCTATGGAGAGGAGGAATTGGTGATGTTTCGGTCGAGACCCAACATTGAGTGACGTTTGTTTGTGAAAGTATGAGAACTATATCCAAATGCAAATTGATGTAAGGGACTGGAGTGTCCACATCGGTAAGACTTTCCCTGTTCTGGTCTGCCAGGGTGAGATGGGGCCTGTACAATACCATCATATTGCCTGTAGCATAAAGGCCATGACTGTAGGATCAGTAATGACCTACATTATGTGGTCGGCCTGTTTACCTGATCAGTCGACAAGCTCTCGCTGCAGTGTTCACACCATCTCCACGACAAGGATCCTCAACATGGTCTGAGCCTTCACTGTGGGAGTTGGGACAGTCAGTGTGGGCGAGGGCTTATCAGATCATGCTAAGATCTGACTCTCGGTTTGAAATCCAGCTGCCACAGAGAACAGGAGACTCCGAATGACGGGCTCTGACAGGTGGGTCTGACTACCTGTGGGTTAAGAGAGTCACCGCCAAAGCAGAAACTGTCCTCCAGGTAATAACTAGCAACTGTGGATACAGGTGTCACCAAAGAAAGACACAAAGTGCCAGAGTAACTCAGCGCGTCGGGCAGGACCCATGGAGATCATGGATCGGTGACGTTTCAGGTTGGGATCCTATTTCAGACTGATCTTGTTCATTTCAGTTCAGAGATACAGCGGAAACAGGCCCTTCGGCCCTCCGAGTCTGCGCTGACCACCAATCACCTGTAGACTAGGTCTATCCTACACACTTTGGACAATTTATAGAAACCAACTAACCTACAAACCTGCACGTCTTTGGAGTGTGGGAGAAAACCCACGCAGGTCACGGGGAGAATGTACAACGTCCGTCCAGAAAGCACCCGTAGTCGGGATCGAACCCGGGTCACTGGCGCTGTGAGGCAGCAACTCTACCATGCTGCCCTGTGTGTGTGAGGTGGGGGGGGGGGGGGGGGGGGGGGATAAGGAGTTCTTCATGGCCTTCGTGAGCATAGTTTACAGCCCCAGTCCTTCATCTGGCATTGACATGTACCCATGGACCAATGCCATTGGAATAGTGGATTGGCTGCTAGGTGGTGGGCAAGGGGCAACGGCTGGAGCTGGGTCATGTGCACCTTGTGTGTGCAGCGGCTTCTGTGACTCAGGCTAACCGACGCAATAATTAATGCAGCAAAGATTGTCAATTTCACAATGATGATTTCTGTCATAAAAGCTGTCCAAACACTCCATTGGGAAGAAGATTACAGGACCCTGAGAATCGTGACCCGCGGGTTCAAGGCCTGTTTCCTCCCATCAACCAGCAAGCTTTTTAGCTCTAGTTTAGAGACACAGCATGGAAACAGTCCCTTTGGCCCACTGAGTCAGTGCCAGTTCTATCCCACACTAGGGACAATTTACAGAATCCAATTAACCTACAAACCTGCTTGTCTTTGGAATGTGGGAGGTAACCGGAGCACCCGGAGAAAACCCACCCGGTCACGGGGAGAACGTACAAACTCCGTACAGACAGTGCGCAGAGTCCGGATCGAACCCGGGCCTCTGGCGCAGTGAAGCAGCAACTCTCCCGCTGTGCCACTGAGCTGCCGTACAAGTGCCTGAACAACCCTGTACAGTCCCAACCGCAAACCTGCCATGGCACTGACCACCATGGACTCTGCATGTCCAGGTACTCTATATACTCTGGTGTTTACACTATCATGATCTAGTTTATTTCAAATAATGGATAATTATTATTGTTTATTTAATTCTGTTGTTGTTCATTTTTTTAATAAGAAGGATCTGTCACTCTGGAATCAGCGTCTGTATAGATTGAACCACCAGAGTGGTATTGGATAGTGGAATAGATGGATTAATACTCTATTGCCACCTGCACTTGGCACGGTGAAATAGCTGGTCTTGTGTACAATACACAGGTATGCAAAGAGTCGTCACATAAAGAGCTCCATCAACATCACAAGAAGCATACAATGCAGTCCATGCCCCTCTTCCTTCCAGCATCCACCCCCCTCCCCGTCTGATCCCTCTTTGTTCTCAGCGCCCCCACCACCCCCCAGCCGGGTCCCTCTTAGTGCTATTCCGAGGGGGTCCTCGAAATGCAATTGGACTTCATGTCTGGATGAGAGAGATCCTGATTGTGGGATTGTAACATGTTTATACAAAGTTCGTTCAAAGGGAATCAGACGGTCTATTTGACGGATGCCTCCCACCGAGGGAATGAAGTGTGGATTGTCTGAGGTGGATGCCTGCAAGTAGGGGGGGGATGTCGGCACGGGAATGGGACTGCTAAAACATGCTGTTCATTATTCTATTGGGACCTGAGGAAATCCAACTGAGAACTGTTGGCGGCTGCACTGGAGCTGCAGAGTGAAACCACATGTCGCAGTGAATGTGGCTTAATGCAATAAACCGTTCAGTTGCTTTTTGTGATAATGGCATCTAATTATACTGATGCATTTTTAATGAGTGGATTTGCTAAAGCCAGGGTGAGTGTGTGCGTGTCACACAGAGACGCAGCAATCAGCTCGGAACAAGGGAGCACGCAGTGGTCATGTTGCCTTCAATGGTTGTCCTTCATTCGTTCCCCACAATGAATGAATGAATGGATGGATGAATGGATGAATGGATGACTACTCTATTGTCACAGTGAAAGTGTTCGCTGGCGTACCCAAGGTATATAAATAGCCGCCACATAAAGGGCGATGGCAAAGTTACAAAGTGTACCCAGTATCCGCGTCGGGTCTGCCTTTGTTCTTCCCCGTCCGTCGTGGTGGTCCCCCATGGACAGACACGTGGATGCGAGGACGCCGCTGCCGGCTCCCCCTTCGTTCCTTGCCCCGGCAGCGGCGTCCTCGCATCCACGTGTCTGTCCTCGACCGTCAGTCGGCGCCATCATCGACCGCCACACCAACCTCTCCACTATCGCCGCCAGGTCCTCTCCGGACGCCTCTGAGGCAACGTCCCAGGCCCCAGCCGCGGACTCCGTCGACTTGGAGCGCGCGGGCTCTGACCTCGGCTGCGGACTCCGCAGCTCGCCGGCAGGCGCTGCCGTTACACCTGCCAGATAGACACCAGGCAACTCCAGGTAGACACAAAATGCTGGCTGACTCCAATGCCGCAGTCTCCTTCGGAGTTACGGGTGGGGCATCACGGTGGCGCAGTGGTAGAGATGCTGCCTCACAGCGCTTCAAGCAGCCAACGTTTAAAAAAAACATACAAATGAGAACAAATGCCCCTTTGTCTCCCTTCGTCCATCTTATTGCCTCCACAATAGTTAATACAATTGCCCGACCACATTGTGTCTGAAAGATTAAATTGTCGCAATAATTATTTACGGATTGTAGAAAATTGCTATTTTCCTATCGAGGAAATAACAAATATGCTAAATATAGACGCGCATTGTATCATTGTCAAGTCTTGCTTGTTCAAGTATTATTCAAGAGCTATTAAGTTAAAATGAGGTCAGAAATGATTCATTTTGATGGCAGGAAAATTGGTGTCGAGCTGCAGGAGTGGCTGATGTAATTAATGGGCACGTTTGCTGTTTTTGTTGTGCTGATCCCGTTATTAGTGGCAGAGGCGATTTTTGTAATCGCGGAGAGCTAGGTTTCGGGAACGAGATCGTACCTCAGCTTCGTGAAGTATCTATATTACGGAGTGATAGAGACAGCCAACGAGGTGTTCTCAGTCTGAAGAAGGGTCTCGACCCAAAACGTCACCCATTCCTTCTCTCCAGAGATGCTGCCTGTCCCGCTGAGTTACTCCAGCTTTTCGTAAACCAGCATCTGAGTTCCTCCCTGCACACCATGAGCTTGAAGTTGCCTGAATAATCCTTTATTCTCCCAGTTGCGAGGGAGAAATCCCAGAAGCAATTTGTTTCAGTTTGAGTTTAGTTTATTGTCACGTGTACTGAGGTACAGTGAAAAGCTTTTGTTGAATACTATTCAGTCAGTGGAAAGACAATACATGCTTACACTGAGCCATTTACAGTGTATAAATACATAGAGGAGTAACATATAGAGCATTTAGTCCGATCAAAGATATTCCGAGGGTCACCAATGAGGTAGATAGTAGCTCAGGATGGCTTGCCAGTTGCTGTAGGATGGTTCAGTTGCCTGATCACAGCTGGGAAGTAACAGTCTCTGAATTAGGTTGTTGCCTAGCAATTACCAGACCCAGTGAAGAGAGCCGAGGCCAGACGCTTCCACCGGCAGTTTTGGCTTCACAATCACTCACGTAGTTGATCCATTTGTATTTTCCCTCTGGCATTGAGGATGTCCCGGTGGTGATTACACATGTGACAGGTGCTGGCAGTTTGATGGATGTCTCAATCCTAGCAAGAGTTGCCTGTTGACGACACCTGTTCAAAGCCGACCGAGTTTGTTACAGCTCAGAGTCAAAGGCTAGCTCGGGTGTGGAGCTTGCTTCAATTAACGTCAGGTCCATAACCCAGTGATATGGGCAGCCACAGGTTATGGTTTCAGACTGGCACTCCCGATGAGTTTTTATCTTGTCCACCCCTTGCATTTTGTGACAGCAGCTATTAATCCAAACTCAATTAATCTCACAGAAGGATTGAGTTCAGTTTATTGTCTCGTGTACCGAGGTACAGTGAAACGCTTTTGTTGCGCGCTAACCTGTCAGCGGAAAGGCCATACTTGTTTACAATCGAGCCATCCACCGTGTCCAGATACATGATAAAGGAATAACGTGAATAATGTTTAGTGCAAGATAAAGCCAGTAAAATACAATCAAAGGTAGTCCGTGAGATAGTAGCAGCACAGTACTGTGCTCGAGTTGTTAGTAGGATGGTTCAGTTGCCGATGGATTGAACCTGGTTGCAACAAGCCTTTCAGAAAATGCTGCTCATATCCCAAGTCGAAAGAGGAGGCAGCATTTTTCTGAGAAGGTGGGAGCGACGACATCGAGGGGCCATCAAAGCCTCAACCATTGGATTAGTTGATCTGAAATGCAGCAAGATTGAACTCTCGGTCCGGGGTCTCCTCCATTGGCAGAGTGAGGCCCAACGTCAATTGGAGGAACAGCATCTCATATTTCGCGAGGGCAGCTTACACCCCAGCGGGATGAATCTTGATTTCTCCAACTTCTCTCTCTCTCCGCGTCTCCCCCACCCTAGTCTCCACGTCCCACTAGTTTCACTGTTGTCCTGTTGAGTTTCACTGTATGTACCTTCTCCACAGCCAACAATGGACCATTGTGGGCTCCACCTTTCCTTGATCATCGTTGCTGGCTTTGATTTGTCCTTTTGGATGTCTCTCATTTATTTGTTTCGATGTACCTTTTTGTATCTCTCTTCACCCCCCCCCCCCAACCCGTCCCCTGAGTTACGGGTCTCAACTCGAAATGTCACCTATCCCTTCTCTCCAGTGATGCTGCCCGACCCGCTGAGTTACTCCAGCTTTTTGTGTCTATCTTTTTTTATTTTATTAAATATTACAGAGCTACAATAGAAGTTCTAAACAGATCTAGTGGACAGTTATTCTGAAAGAACAATAATGAATATATCAATTTATTGCAGCAGAGGCTCTGGCAGTTTCAGAAATTGCTACCGTTTTGTCTCTGCCATTTCGTCCACTTTGGAAATTTTAAACAGAAGATAAAGTAGGTTGCAATTTGGATGAATTTCATTATGTAAATATCCTTGGAGAATACGATGACTGATTCTGCGGGAGGAATATTGTCCGGCCAATCTCGCATAACTTTATTAAGATGACAACAACTTCATACGGTACGCTTGCTTTCACGGGTCGGGGGCACTGGGCAGAGAGTCAGGAAGTCATGATGCAACTCGACAGGACTTTGGCCAGGTCGCATTAGGAGATTTATGCAGTTCCGGTTGCCCCCAGTACAGGCAGAACATGAGGGCCTTGAAAAGGGCGAAGAGGAGATTTACCAGAATGATGTATGTGTAGAAAGGAACTCATCTTAGGCCCCCTTCAGTCGTGGCTGACCATGGGTGTCTCCAGGATGCTATTCCCTATCTGGAGGACGCCTGTGCGTGACTTTGTTTAATGTGGGGAGACTGTTGCACAGACAGCCACCCCACGGTCCTTGACAGATCTGGGTCAGGATCCAGTGGCATGGAGGCCAAGGCGACCGGAGACCGTTTCCTGCTGCAGCCTTCATCCGCCTTCCCAGCCGTTGTGATGCTCCACTAAAGTCAGCCATCGTCCTCCGCCTGTTCCACCGTTGAGGTCTTGGTTGGATTGCTCTTTGTCAGAGACCTCCCCCTCGACCTTACCGCCATGGGTGGCCCTACCAGATGGCATCGCTCTCAGGATCTCAGGTCCACACAAGCTTCTCCACCTCGACAAGGTAACAATCCACTTTGCAGGAAGGAACTGAAGATGATGGTTTCAACCAAATATAGACTCAAATAGCTGGAGTAACTCAGTGGGCCAGACAGGAAGAGGTGATGTTTCGGGTCGAGACCCTTCTTCAGTTTGAGAGTCAGGGGAGAGGGAAACGAGAGATATAGACGGTGATGGAGAGAGATATAGAGCAAATGAATGAAAGATATGCAAAAAAGTAACAATGATAAAGGAAACAGGCCATTGTTAGCTGTGGGTTAGGTGAAAACGAGTTACAGACAATGAGACTCAACACGATGCCTGACCGTCTGAAGAAGGGTCTCGAGCCGAAACATCACTCATTCTTCTCTCCAGAGATGCTGCCCGACCCGCTGAGTTACTCCAGCATTTAATGTCTATCTACAGGTATTCTAATTGATATCATTGACTGGATAGGGGATTTATTCTATAATCTTGAATTTTGGTCTTGAGATTCTCATACGTGTTAGCTGTGTGGTGTTGCAGGTTGTGTGAGGGAATGTGCCCACAAACACAGAGTTACCCCAGCATTTTGTATCTCTCTCACGACGGCTATGAACCTGGTACAATGACGGGTGGGGGAGGGACAGGGAGAGAGAGAGAGAGAGAGGGGGGATGAATGATGCTGGGATTGGAGGGTTTAGCCACAGGCAGAGGCTGGAGAGACTTTGATTATTTTCTCTGGAATGGCGGAGGTTGGCGTGAGACTGGACAGAGGTATATTAAATTATCAGAGGCATGGGAATTTATTCCCCAGGATAGAAAAATATCAAATGTTAGAGGGTATAACTTTAAGGTGAGAGGGGCAAAGTTTAAAGGAGATGTAAGCAGGGCAAGTTCTTTTACACAGTGGGTGGTGTGCCTGGAACATGCTGTGGGGTGCAGGTTGAGGTTGATATACTGGCGGCATTTAAAATACTTTTGTTTGGATATGCAGGGAATGAAGGAGTAAGTGTTATGTGCAGGCGGATAAGTGATGTTTGGCACCGACATTGTGGGCCAAGGGCTGTCATAGAGTCTTACAGCATGGAAACAGACCCTTCAGCCCAACATGCCCACACCAGCCAACATGTCCCATCTACACTAGTTCCACCTGCCAGCGTTTGGCCCATATTCCTCCAAACCTGTCCCATCCATGTACCTGTCTAACTGTTTCTTAAACATTTCGATAGTCCCTGCCTCAACTATCTGCTCCGGCAGCTTGTTCCATACACCCACCACCATTGGTGTGAAAAATATTGCTGTCCACACACTGTACTGTTTTATGTTGTGCAAACTGTGACTTTAGTTTAGATCGGAGATGCGGCGCGGAAACAGACCCTTCGGCCCACCGAGTCTGTACTGGCCAGCAATCCCCGCACACTAACACTATCCTACACACACGAGGGACGGTTTACATTTACACCGGGTCAATTTTACTTCGGAGTCACGTGAGTGACTACGTGAAGACCCCGTCCAGCACGCATGCGCGACATTAGCGTTCATGCAGTGCACCCGCGACGAACGGGAGTTCAAGGCGCTCCCGCTACAAATTGAAAAGTCGGGCCGACAGGTAAGTTTTACCGTGGCCGTGTGTCTTTTTCTCTGTGGTCTGCTTGTTTTCCAGAAAGAATGAGCAAGACCAGAGGAAAGAAGTCTGCAGCTCGCCCCCGTTCGTCCTCCGTTGAGGAATGCTCTTTGGAGGGGGGGCAAGAGGCGGCGGTTATAACTACCGAGCCGAGCCCAGCACCGCTCGTGCTGCCTGAGCAGCGGGCTGGAGGTACCTGCAGCCAGAACCGGGCAGGTAGTGTCCGACGATTCGGATGAAGATGCCTCACCGCTCGAGAGCGGCACTGGCAGCCGCCTAAGCCGCATGGAACGGCTTATGGAGCAATTGCTCCAGCGAGATCTGCTGAGAGAGCAGCAGCAGACTCGCCAAGGGAGCTCAGGCACTCCCGCAGTGCCCTTTACGGCACTGGCCATTGCTTCACCTTCTTTTGAAGGCAGCATTGGCGACCAGGTCTGGGCTGGTCAAGAAGAGGGGGTCACTGGCTGAAGATATCTGGAGTACGCAGGGTGTACAGGAACAGGAAGAGCTGCTGGGTGTGGTCAACCGCTACGTGGCCATTCCACAAGCGGGTCGGCCATTAGAGCCGAAACTTGCAGCCAGCATTAACCACCTGTCCTCAAAACCCCTACAAGAACAGGTGGTCAATGAGGCTCTTGAACTATATACAGCCCCAGTAAATTGTACATCTTTGAATGTACCCGCTGTAAACAGCCAAATTTGGGGACATTTGGGGCAGAACATCAGGAACCTGGAGTTGAAGCTCCAGAAAATCCTTAAACTCCTGACTGCAGGAATAACATCTTATGCTCGGTCCATTGATGGTGCGGACATCTCCACAAATCAGCAAGACACATTAGCTCTGCTGTGCACCACTCAATATGAAATAAACAATTTACGGAAGGAAATTATCAAGCCTGCCCTCAACCCTAAATTTGCGGGACTCTGCAAAACACCGGGTTCAGAACCTCCAATTCTGCTCTTTGGGAAAGACCTTCCAAAAAAGGTGAAAGACCTAGAGGAAGAATCCAAGACCTTTGGTCTCATGAGGGCAGGTTTGGGACCGAGCAGACCTAACAAACCCAGGCGGCAGTACCCCATGGCGTCCACCAGTCGTCGACCACACTATGGGACTGGTGAAAGCTCGGGGTCCACAACCATTCCCCGTAAGCCTTTTTTAGGCCAGGGCCCAGAGCGGACCCCATGGAAAATGCGCCACCCCCAACAACATCAACATTAACATCAACTCTCTACACCCCAGCAGACGCCTCATCGCCCAGCGAAGAGGCAGAAGAAGCACCAATAACCATGGAGGTAGGTGGGTCTGGTTCCTCTCAGCATATGAGCAGTAGGGGCTCTATACTAACAGGGGGGAGATTGCACTTGTTTTTGGGTGCATGGGAATCCATCACTAATGACAAGTATATACTCAGCAGCGTTCATGGCTACAAAATTGACTTTGTTCATGAAAACATTCCGCCAGTTCAGCATATACCCAAAAGGGTATTCACCCTCTCAGTCAAAGAGAAACAAGAGGGTCAAGCTGAACTGATGAGGTTACAAGCAAAAGGTGTCATTGAAAGAACAAAACATGAACCTTTGGAATTTGTGTCTAATATTTTCACTAAAATCAAAAAAGATTGGTGAACGTCGCATCATCATTGACTTAACTACTTTAAAACAAGTCTGTCAGGTATATACATTTCAAGATGGATTCTTTTGAAACAGCCAGACTATTGGTTTCTAGAGGGTACTTTCTAGCAAGCATTGATTTAAAAGATGCCTACTACTCAGTACCCATACACAAGGAGCATCGTAAATACTTAAAATTTATATGGATGAAACAGCTATGGCAATTTAAAGCCTTACCAAAATGGGCTAACCTCCGCTCCAAGGCTGTTCACTAAAATCTTAAAACCTGCCTTGGCGTTATTGAGGAAACAAAAGCATATAGTCATGGCGTATTTAGACGACATTTTAATAGTAGGGAAAACCTTGGAGACAGCCATTTTGGCAGTAGCAGCCACCAAACGTTTGTTTGAAACTTTGGGGTTTGTCATACATCCAGATAAATCCAACTTTACACCGTCCACTGCCATGGACTATCTTGGATTTACGATTGATACTGTTCGCATGATTGTAACTCTGCCGAAGGGGAAAGCATCAGAATTGGCACTATCATGCAACGAACTCATGAACAAACATCAGCCAACCATACGGGAGGTAGCTAGAGTTATTGGCAAAATGGTAGCAGCTTTTCCAGCTGTACAATTTGGACCTTTGCACTATCAAAATTTGCAAAGAGCAAAAGTGCATGCACTAAAGCAAAACTCAGGTCACTTTGACCGAGCTATGAGTTTAAACTGCTGAATCCATTCCAGAGTTACAATGGTGGGCAAGGAACGTAAGGCTCAGCTCCAGTCCCATAATAATCACCAACCCAGTATTAACCATTCAAACGGATGCCAGTGCTTTGGGGCTGGGGAGTAACTAACATGCAATCCAGCACAGGGGGCAGATGGACTAAATTTGAATCATCTTGCCTACAGACACGGGGTATCAAACTACTTAGAAATGTTGGGTGCGTTTTATGGGTTAAAAGCATATTCATCTAATACGCATCATGCACATGTCCGGTTGCAATTAGATAATACCACGGTGGTGGCTTATATCAACCACATGGGTGGTGTAAAGTCGATATCGTGTGACAATTTGGCCAACCTAATCTGGCAATGGTGTGTTGAAAGACATATTTGGTTATCAGCAACTTACCTACCAGGTAAGCAAAATACAGTGGCAGACACCAGGTCACGCAGATTCAATGATAACATCGAATGGATGTTAAATCCCAAAATATTTGCTGAAATTACAATGCAATATGGCACACCAGATATCGATCTATTTGCATCCAGGCTGAATCACCAGGTACCAACGTATGTCGCTTGGGAACCAGACCCTGAGGCAGCAGCAGTTGATGCATTCTCGCTGCATTGGGGGAAAATGTTCTTTTATGCTTTTCCTCCATTCTGCCTCATCAGTCAGGTATTACGCAAGATTCAATTGGATTCCGCTTCAGGAATCTTGATAATACCCGACTGGCCTACACAGCCATGGTTCCCAGTGGCCTTCGACATGGCTGTTGAAACACCGTTGGAATTCCCCAGCAGTCGAGAGTTATTAATCCACCCAGTGTCAGGCATTAGTCACCCGTGCCATGACAGAGTCAATCTCCTGGCTTGCAGATTCTAAAACGACCTCTACTGGGCCTGGGACTGTCTGAGGATGCCATCAACATGATGACCGCATCCCACCGGGAGTCCACCAGGAGACAATACCTGACCAACATAAGAAAATGGGAACGGTATTGCTCCAAAACAGGAAACTACCTACACTACAGCTACAGCCACCAGTGTTGTGGAGTTTCTGGTTGGATTACATCGGGAAGGACTCAGCTACACCGCCATTAATACAGCCAGGAGTGCGTTGTCAGCTTATTTGGTTCCAGCAGCAGGACAACCGACTTTGGGGTCCCATCCACTAGTGGTCAAAATCATGAGGGGCGTTTTTAACACCAATTCCCCTAGGCCTAGGTACACTCAGATCTGGGATGTCAGCATTGTACTGACGTACCTTAGGGGATGGCCACCACCCAGGTCACTCACGCTGGAACAACTTACACTGAAATCAGTCATGCTCATGGCACTAGTGTCAGCTCAAAGGGTACAGTCCCTCCACCTTCTGAGGCTGGGACAGCATGACAGAGTCATTGGACTGTATCACATTTCACATTCAGGGACTGGTCAAACAAACTAGACCAGGTACCACGCCTCCAGTAATGGAGTTCCGGGCATATTCACCTGACCCACGGTTGTGTGCCAAGACCCATCTCGCCAATTACATAGACACAAACATATAACTTAAGAGGGAGAGAAAAAGCCTTATGGATAAGCCACAAGAAGCCTCATGGTCAGGTGACGAGCCAAACCATTTCAAGATGGCTCAAGCAGGTGCTTAAGTCCGCGGGAGTCGATACTAATGTTTACAAATCTCATTCCACCAGGGCTGCATCTACGTCGGCGGCTAGGCGAATGGATGTGCCTATGGACCATATTCTGGCCAGAGCAGGATGGTCCTCGGAGAGAACTTTCCAAAGGTTTTATAATAAGCCGCTGGCGGAACCTGCTACATTTGCAGACAGAATTTTACAGTCTGCAGCTAATATTTAATTTAAGCCGGGGGAGCTCTCTGTTTTTTGTTATCATTAATAAACCTTTATTGTTCACAAACAGGTTATTGTTGATTGTATAACATGCTTCCTCCCTCTAAGGTCTTCAGGCAGTGAGTGAAGCATGAGCTGGTTCACAGTTCGGATTCACAGAGCTTTGAAGTCTTCACGTAGTCACTCACGTGACTCCGAAGTTAAAATAGTAAGATTAAATGAGGAACTTACCAGTTCGAAGTTTGATCTGTATTTTATGAGGAGTTACGATGAGGGATTACGTGCCCTCCGCTCCCACCCTCTATTATACAGATCAACTGGTAATTAAGTTCTTATTTTTTCTTTACTATATTTATTTCAATTGTTATGTTTTTCTGTGAATCCACACCGCTGCTTTGAAGAAATGTCGCGCATGCGTGCTGGACGGGGTCTTCACGTAATCCCTCATCGTAACTCCTCATAAAAATACAGATCAAACTTCGAACTGGTAAGTTCTCATTTAATCTTACTATTAATGCTACAAACCTGTACGTCTTTGGAGTGTGGAAGGAAACCGAAGATCTCAGAGAAAACCCACGCAGGTCACGGGGAGAACGTACAAACTCCGTACAGACAGCGCCCGTAGTCGAGATCGAACCCAGTTCTTGGGCACTGCAAGTGCTGTAAGGCAGCAACTCTCCCGCTGCGCCGGGCTGCACATGTGCAGCAACTGCAGTTTACGTTGCCTGGCCACTCCTCCGGCTTTGCCTCCGCTGTTCCTTGCCAGTCTTGCCTTGCACTAAACCACAAGCAGGCGCAAGGTCCTGAGGATGCTGTCCCATAATACAATAGTCCATTTCAATCTCTCCTGCTTGGCCGGGGAAAATAAAACTCTTATTTCTCGTGCTTTATTTTATGTTGCTCCTATATGCAAAATAACAGACCAGACAAAAAGCTCCTAATACCATAAAGACGTTTGTTCTCATGTTCACAAGCTACAGTTAGATCTTTTGATACCAAAAGTGTCGTCCCATCAAATCACTGGGGAGCACTCTCATCATTCAGAGCCGTTCTCACTGCGGGCTTTGCTGTCTGCGGTGTACATAACTGCTCTGATTGTCTACATGACAAAAGCTGGTACACTTCAGGATCAATTATTTGTTTGTGAAGTTTCCTTGGAATGTCCTGGGA
The DNA here is from genome assembly GCA_035221665.1 of Okamejei kenojei. NCBI lineage: Eukaryota > Metazoa > Chordata > Chondrichthyes > Rajiformes > Rajidae > Okamejei > Okamejei kenojei. The sequence continues at coordinate 31,676,455 of CM069162.1, forward strand.
AATCCAATATTAAAGCAAGCCTTCATCTTCACTTCGTAGATATGAAAGGATTTGATTTCCTCCATTGCTTAACTGTTATTTAACTGCTTGTATTCTCATGGTGCGACTGGATGGCAGACTCCAGGCTCATTACGTCTGAAGAAGGGCCCCGGCGAAACGTCACGCATCCTCTTACTCCAGAGATGCTGCCTGACCCGCTGAGTTACCCCAGCACTTTGTGTCTATCCTTGTTTACCCAGTTTATTTACCCAGATCAGGCACAGCTTCTTCCCCTCTGTTATCAGACTTCTGTACAGCCCTTCCATAAACTATGGGCCCGCTCTTCCTACCTACTTTATTGCAGACATTGAAATTTTCCCTCTGGAACTGTTACGCTACAATTCTGAGAAACTATTCTGCACTCTGAGATTTTTCTCTTTGCTACATCTGTTGTACTTGTGTGTCACTTGATTTTATTCATGTATAGTATTATCTGATTTGTTTGGATAATATAATATTTTCACTGTATCTCGGTACACGTGACAATAAACACCGATAGCAAGTGACTGGGCAGCCTTGCTCTATAAACTCCCATTCCCCGTTCAACCATCCCTTTCACATCCTGACATCCCTTTCACTTCCTTACAACAGAATGCAGCGCCAGAGACAAGGGTTCGATCCCGACTATGGGTGCTGAGTGTACGGAGTTTGTACGTTCTCCCCGTGACCTGCCTGGGTTTTCTCCGAGATCTTCGGTTTCCTCCCACACTCCAAAGACGTAAAGGTTTGTGGGTTAATTGGCTTGGTAAATGTAAAAAAACATGGCCTGTTTCTGTGATGTATCTTTAAATACTTAAAAAAAAAAGCCAGGAGTGTAGGTGGGAGGCAAGCATGAAGCTGATAGAATTCTGTGATAGAACATAAAGCAGCAAAGCACAGGTGGGGCCCTTCGGCCCACAATGTCTGTGCTGAATTGATCTAATCTGACTGTGCATGATCCATATCATAGGATGGTTCCACTAGGAGAGTCTAGTACCAGAGGTCATAGCCTTAGAATGAATGGACGTTCTTTTAGGAAGGAGATGAGGAGAATTGTCTTTAGTCAGAGGATGGTGAATCTGTGGAATTATTTGCCACAGAAGGCTGTGGAGGCCAAGTCAGTGGATATTTTCAAGGCAGAGATAAATAGATTCTTGATTAGTACAGGTGGTTATGGGGAGAAGGTAGGAGAATGATCAGCCATGATTGAATGGCGGAGTAGACTTGATGGGCCGAATGGCCTAATTCTACTCCTATCACTTATGACCGTATGACCATATCCCTGCATATCCATCTAAAAGCCTTTCAAATATACTCTCATTTGGGCCCTCTCTGATCTCTGACATCTTTACCAAAATCTCAAATTATGAAAATACCTTGTGCTTTCAAAAGCAAACGTCAGCATTCCATGCAGAAAATAGAATGAAACAGCACAGTGGCAGGGCTAGTAGACCCTCCCTCAGTGTTAGTGACCCAGGTTCAATCCTAACTTTGGGTGCTGTCTGTGTGGAGTTTGCACATTTATCCTGTGACCGTGTGGGTTTTCGCAAGTTCACAACTTATAGGAGTAGAATTAGACCATTCGGCCCATCAAGTCTACTCCGCCATTCAATCATGGCTGATCTATCTCTCCCTCCTAACTCCCTTTTTCCTGCATTTTCCCCATACCCCCTGACACCCGTACTAATCAAGAACCTATCTATCTCTGCCTTATAAATATCCATTGATTTGTCTCTTGTACAAAACTGTATAAATTTTGGAATTAAATCTTTGGAATTCTTACAAAACTATTTAACACAAAATTGAACCCCAATACAGAATTGATTATCTTTGGATCAATGGAAGAGGGAAGTAAACTAACTATATTCCAAGAAGCTTTTCTTAATTATGGTCTAATAACAGCAAAAAAACTTATACTTAAATTTTGGAAAAAACGCACCTACGCCAACATTCAAAATGTGGATCTCAAGCATGTCTGAAACGTACATCTTGAAGAAATGAGATCCCTCCTACTAGGCAAAGTAGACCAATTCTTAAAGATTTGGTCTCCTTTTATCAACTTTTTACAAGCAGATGGTGCAACATAACATAACCTTAGAAATTAAATGGTTCAGAACTAGGTGACGGATGGGCAAAAATACGATAGGTAGATCTCTCCTAATCTCTCTTTTCTTTACTTTTTCCTTTTCTTTCAATCTTTTAACTTCTCATCTCTGTCCTTTATTTCTTTTGCTTTCTGTTTCTACTCGCTTGTCTATCTATTCCGACACTCTTTATTTCTTTTTTCTCTCACTGTTCTTTTATTATTGAACCAAAAGTATGAAGTTGTACAAGAATGAGAATATGTATTTATGTATTAGGTACTTAAGTACCAGACTATTGTACTTATTTCTAACAAAAATAAACAAACAAAAAAAAAAAATCCATTGACCCAGCCTCCAACGTATTCCACAGATTTACCACCCTCTGCAAATTCCTTCTCCTCTCCTTCTTAAAGGAACGTTCTTTTAATTCTGAGGCTGTGATCTCTGTTCCTGGACTCTCCCACTGGTGGAAACATCCTCTCCACATCCAGTCTATCCAGGACTTTCACTACATGAAAAGTTTAAATGAGGAGTCCCCTCCCTCATCCTTCAAAGCTCTTTTTTTTTTTGTTTTACCGTGAGCATATTGAATTCTAAGCTAAGGGTATATTCACTTCCATCCTATTTGATATCCAGAGTAACAATTCACCTTTATGCACTGCCATTAATCTCAAAATATGTCTCAAGGCATTTTATAGAAAAGTAATCAGACAAAATGGACATTGAAAGAATTGCAAAGTTAGGCTGTAAAGATTAAGTACACCCTCCTCAGTCAGCCATTTACTGGTTTAATGCACTGGAAAAGTCCATTAGGAAAGGCCAAGGGAACTGCAGAAGCTGAAATCTGAAATTGAATTAGAAAATGGTGCAAATTTTCAACGTGTCAGGCAGTGTCTGTGGAGGGTGAATCAAAATTAATGTTTCAGATCTGATGACAGGGCATCGAACTTGAAATGTTAATTCTGTTTCTCTCTTCACAGTTTTCTTGGTGGAATGCCCCAATTACTTTCTGTGAGACCAGCGCATAAGTAATTTCTGTTGAATTGTGTAACTTGGACCAACATTTTTGAAACTCTGGATAGAATTGTAGATTGAGACAATTTGTGAACTCAATTATGTGATACAATCAACACTAAATCACCATAACGTTTTCAAATAAAGACTCCTTTATTCAGCAGTGATTACAATGATATAGTGCTCTGTGGACATTAGAATTGCATTTCACACTGGACTATCTGTATTTGGCCTGTTGAGCTGGCGATGTGGGCTGCAATTGAGTTACACTCGTGCGTGCCGCAGAATCTGGCATTGCACCATTTTCTTGCAAAATGAAATGAATTGGAATGGGTTTGGTTGGGATTCTGCCCATGGATGTGGCACAGCCCACAGTCCGCCTGGGCCAACGTGATCTCCTGGTTGCTCAACGCATTCACTCTCCCTCCCATCTCACACGGACCTTTATGTCCTGGGCCTCTTAGAACATTTGTGAGGACCAATGCAAATTGGAGGAAGAGCACCTCGTATTTCGCTTGGGCGGTGTCCAGCCCAGAGTGAATATCGACCTCTAACTTCATGTGACCCATGCTTTCCATCCTCCCCCACCCGAGCTCTTGGACTAGTTTCACTCTTCTCACTGTTTGTACTGTATGCCTACTAGTCACCTTCCCCTCAGCTAACTATGAGCCATTGTATATTTCCTTGATCATCGTCTGCTTTGATCTGCTCTTTTCACACCGTACATCCTTTTGTACCCTTCCAAATCTCTAGTTTCCCTCTCCCCCGACTCTCAGTCTGAAGAAGAGTCTCGACCCGAAATGTCGTCCACTCCTTCTCTCCAGAGATGCTGCCTGTCCCGCTGAGTTACTCCAGCATTTAATGTCTGTCTACAGGCATTCTATTTGATAGGATTGACGGGATAGGGGATTTCTTCTATAATCTTCAATGTGTCTCATTTTGACCTCGAGCTTCTCCAACCTCTTGTTATTTGTGTTGCGTTCCAGGATATGTGAGGTATTGTGTTCACAAACACAATAGAAGATATCTAACCCAGGAGAAAAATGTAATTTAGAGATGATAGAACTGTAATTAATATTTCCTCCTTGGTATTCTCATAATGAATAGATAATAAGTGGCTCTCTGGACGAGTTCTGAGCTCAATTACATAAGCCAATGTAAAACCACTTAGCCTGAGATCATGAACTCAGTGGTTGCAATACCCAGTGTCATCTGCAGAGGGCACAGGCCAGAGGAACTGATGGGACACATCAGGATGGCATGTTGGCGAAGAATCCCTCAGCAGAAACAGGCCGATAGAGTCATGAAATATCAGTGGAAAGAAAATTGGACCCCAAAATAGAAAGGCGCAGCCTCCAACTACGAATACGTCGCAGTGGCATGGCGGTAGAGTTGCTGCCTCACAGCGCCTGAGACCCGGGTTTGATCCTGACTTTGGGTGCTGCCTGTATGGAGTTTGTACGTTCTCCCCGTAACCGCGTGGGTTTCCTCCGGGAGCTCCGGTTTCCTCCAATATCTCAAAGACATGTAGGTTTGCAAGTGAATTGGCCTCTGTAAATTGCCGCTAGTGTGTAGGATGTGACCGTGGGATCACATGGAATGAGTGTGCGCGTGACCAATGGGCAGTGTGGACTCGGTGGGACAAAGGGTCTGATTCCATGCTGCACAAATAAAACAAAAGCTAAGCTCCCAACTACACGGACTGGGGCATTGTCTTTGTCTCTACACGGTTATAGTGTTTTTTATGTACAAAACTTCCTTTTTGTTGTTTATTCTGGGGTGTGCGTATCTGGCGTGCTGCTGCTGCAAGTCAGAATATCATTGTTCCCTTTCAGCACACTTGACAATAAACGCTCTTACGCCTTGGGATGACGCAATTGAAACCCAGCTCTTCCTTGAACCAACCCAGGATACATGAGAAAAGAGCTCCCTCAGATATGGGAGCAATACTCTTTATACACTTTAAGAGTGGCATGGTGGCCCAGCAGAAGAGTTATAACCATATAACAATTACAGCACGGAAACAGGCCCTCTCGGCCCTTCCAGTCCGTGCCGACCATTTGTTTTCCCCTAGTCCCATCTACCTGCACTCAGACCATACCCCTCCATTCCCTTCCCGTCCATATACCTATCCACTTTACTCTTAATAGTTGCTGCCCCTACTGCCCTTGCAGCGCCGGAAACACAGGTTCGATCCCAACTACTGGTGCTGCCTCTACGGAGTTTGTACGTTATCCCCGTAACTGCGTGGATTTTCTCTGAGATCTTCAGTTTCCATCCACACTCCAAAGATGTACAGGTATGGAGGTTAACTGGCTTGGTGTATGTGTAAATTGTCCCTTGTGTGTGTAGGATATGTCAATCTGCGGAGATCGCTGGTTGGTGCGGACTCAGTGGGCGGAAGGGCCTGTCTCCGGCTGTATCTCTAAACTAAATAATTCACTTTTGGAAAATCTTGAGTTCCCAAAGAGTTAAAATTATTATCCAGGAACAAGCTGCTAACTGGGACTTCTGCCCATGTATATCTGGATGTGGGCATCTTGCATTCGCTGACAGATTCATGCCAGCAAATCTCCAAGTCCAAAAGCGCAGGATGAACGCACATTTACGGAGAGGAATCTGCTAATGGATTTGACTAGAGCTCCGATCTCGTGCAGCATCTGTACCTCTTACATGAATGAGGATTTATAGCTGCGGTTGACGAGTCAAATACGTTAGCTTTTTAAAAATGATTTGTGCTCACTAATGTTTTTAATTTTAACATGCTTTAAAGCATTATTCGATCATTTAATTTGTTTTCATTTTAAAAATTGATAACTGTTAAATTTCACTTAATTTTAATTGCAGCTGAATGCTTTAGAGACAAAAATGGCTGGATTGACAGATGGCAAAGCGAGTGGTGTGACGGTGCTAATATTCTTGGCCATCGTGTGGGTTGGCCTTGATCAGCTCCATGCAACATGCCAGCTCTGCAGCCACAGTACAGGACCCTGCCCTCACCTTCCCGGCAGCTTCATCCACCCAGGTATCAACTAAAAGAGTGCGTGAGCAATATTCACAGCGGCTAGTGTGAGTGGGCGGCATGGCCGTGCAGCGGTAGAGCCCTTTGGGAAGGTGGTAGGAATCTGGACCTTGCTGCAAGAAAGGGGCATAAAACACAAAATGCTCATCACCTTTAGAAAGTACTTGGACGTGTCACTGAAGAACCATTGGCCTATTGGACTACGTACCTAGTGCTAATCCATAAATACATAGTGCGATGGAGAGATACAACATGGGAACAGGCCTCATGGTCCTTGCCAACCATCAACTACCCATTTACATTCATCTAATTTAATTGTATTCTCCCTATCAAAAAACTGAAGACTATAGAACGGTCTTGACCCGAAACGTCACTTACCCATGTTCTCCAGAGATGCTGCCTGACCCGCTGAGTTACTCCAGCACTTTGTTTCTTGTTCAAGATTCCAGTATCTGCAGTTCCTTGTACCCTACTGCATTCTTTCCATAATATTATTAATTCCCCCCCATATTCTAGCACAACCTACACACCAGGAGTTATTTACAATGCCCAATTATCCTGCAAACCCACACGCCTTTGGGATGTGGATGGAAACCGGAGCAGCCGGAGGAAACCCACACGGGCATAGGAAGAGCGTGCAAACTCTGCACAGTCAGCAGCCAAGGTCAGGGTTGAGCCCGGGTGACTAGCGCTGTGAGGCAGCGACTCTACAACCTGTACCGCCTGTTCGATATTGATGGAACACAGACGCAGTGAGCTGAAAGGCTGCACTTCTCTGCCAGAAATTCTCTTCCATTCTATGATTGTTCTTGAAGCAGGAACATCTTCAGTGAGGATCGGTGGACCGTGGAGGTCTCAGCCAGTCTGTCTCCAGTTGATAAATGGTGATTGTAGAATAACAGGACAATATTTTTTAAAGAAACTGAAAAAAAATTAAGTCTTTGGCAGATGAATTGAACAAAAACAGCAGCTAAGCAAATCATAAGGACTTTCAGTAATCGTAATTGATTACATGAAAATGCAATGCAGAAAACATTCAGTCCCACTGAAACTCCTCACTTCACAATGCTTCCTTGAGTCATTCACTCACTGGTCGGCACACAGCCAAGCAGAGGTTGTGTTCCTCCCATCAATAAAACAAGGTTAAGAATCCTTCTTTGAGTTACAGTGTATGCAAGAAGGTACTGCACATGCCAGTTTAAACTGAAGATAGACACTATACCTCCTCCCTCGACGCTGTCCAGGGACCCCTTGATAGTCCTTTCAGGAGAGGCAGAGGTTCACTTGCACCTCCTCCAACCTCATCTACTGTATCCATTGTTCAAGATGTGGACTCTTATACATCAGCAAGACCAAACACAAACTGAGCGATCGTTTTGCCGAACACCTTAGATCAGCCGCGTGAACCAAGCTGATCTCCTGATTACTGGACACTTTAATTCTCCTTCCCATTCCCACACAGACCTTTCTGTCCTCGGTCTCCTCCATTGTCAGAGTGAGGCTAAACACAAATTGGAGGAACAGCATCTTATATTTTGTTTGGGCAGCTTACAGCCCAGTGGTATGAATATTGATTTCTCTCACTTCAGGTAGCCCCAGCATTCCCTCTCTCTCTATCCCTCCCCCACCCAAGTCGCACCAGCTTCTCGTTTTCACCCAACAAACAGCTAACGATGGCCTGTTTCCTTTATCATCGTTACTTTTTTGCATATCTTTCATTCATGGAGCGAAGGAATAGGTGACGTTTCGGGTCGAGACCCTTCGCTCCATAGATGCTGCCTCACCCGCTGAGTTTCTCCAGCATTTTTGTCTACCTTCTGAACCTGGAGGTGTGCGTTTTCACACTTCTGTACCTCTTGCCTGATGGGAGAGGGGAGAAGACCGGGGTGCAACTGATTCTTGATGATGTTGCTGGCCTTGCCGAGGCAGCGTGAGGAGCAAATGGAGTCAATGGGAGGGAGGTTAGTTTGTGTGATGGTGTGGGCTGCGTCCATATCTCTCCGCAACTTCTTGGGTATCCTCCGGGTGCTCTAGGTCCCACCCACATATGAAAGACGAGTGAGTTGGTAGGTTAATTGGCCGTTGTGAAGTGCTCTTCGTGTTGTGGTGAGAGGTAGAATCTGGAGGTGGAGTTGATGGGAGTGCCAGGAGAATGGGTTACAAGGGAAACTAGTGATGGTCTATGAATTGGCGTAGACTTGTTGATCTGAAAAGATATTCTTCTATGTTGTAAGAAAATATGGTAATGTGGCATAGAATGTTTCTATATTTTAGAGTCATGGAGTGTGGAAACAGGCCCCTCGGCCAAACCTGCCAACGCCGACCAACATGCTCCATCTAAACTAGTCCCACCAGCCTGCTTTTTGGTCCATATCCCTCTAAACTCGCCCTAGCCCGCTACCTGTCTAAATGTTTCTTAAACGTTGTGATAGTATGAATATACTATTTTATGAGTAAATTCATAGAAGGGGTGAGAAGCTGGAGGCTGCTACACTTGACGTTGCAAGACTGGAAATGCAAAGAAACCACAGAAGATGGTTGATAAAATAACAATCGTTAATAAGAAAGATAATGGAAAGGAATTAACAATTGCTAAAAATGAACGTGCAATTCCTCTCCAAACTGAAACTCCATTTTGTTAGAAACGTCAAGAGTTAATTAGTTGTTGGAATCTGCTTGTTGAGGTAACATTGTAATGAGGTTGCTAGAGTAGCCTCACAAAGAGATTCTGATGAACTGATTATTTCTCTGTTGACCATTCTTGACCCATAACCTAATCCGGCTGTTATGGTGCATATTTTTGTCTTGACTGCCTGAAATTACCATTGAAAGATATCATAATCAAGCAAGGTTGAAACTCAAGATCGCACTTTGGCAAATTATCAAAATCCATCACACTGGGGAGATCAAGAGCCGGCAAATCTATTTCAGACATCCTTCTGCAAAAGTAAAGATTGGATTTTGCTGAAAATGTAATCAGTTCATCACCACTCCAATATCAAATAATTTCCACAATCAAATTTGTCAAGCTGTGAGGCACGAGGGCGTTAATCAATAATGATGGCAACTGCATTGGATTCTCCATCTTTCACTGCCTTGTGGGGCAGAGAGAGGTGAAGGGGAGGGGGGTCAGAGGGTGCAGTGAGCAGGAGTTTGTCCAACAGCTTGCAGAACGGTGATTAATGTCTGATCTCTGCAGCTCAGATTGATTCTTCAAGTGACAGCTGGTGCTGAAATGCCATCAGGTCATATGGGCAGTCACGGTGGCGCAGCGGTAGAGTTGCTGCTTACTGCAAAATGCAGCGCCGGGGACCCGGGTTCGATCCCGACTACGGGCGCTGTCTGTACAGAGTTTGTACGTTCTCCCCGTGACCTGCGTGGGTTTTCTCCGGGATCTTCGGTTTCCTCCCACACTCCAGAGACGTACAGGTTTGTAGGTTAATTGGCTTGATTAATTGGCTCGGTAAATGTAAAAATTGTCCAGTATAAATTGTCCAACTTCCAGTATAGTTCCTGGTGGACTCTTCGGAAGCTACAGGTACAAGGCTGGTATTGTGTTGGATCCAATGGCTAAAATGTGGCAGCACGGCATCTGTAAGACTTGTTCACAACGTCCAAGAGCATGGTGAGAGCCAAGCCACATTCATTAATACCCTATGAGTAGGAATGCACTGCAGATGCTGGTTTACACTGAAGATACACAGCAAATGCTGAAGTAACTCAGCGGGACAGGCAGCATCTCTGGAGAGAAGGAATGGGTGACGCTTCGGGTCGAGATCTTTTTTAGAGTCATAGGGTGATACAGTGTGGAAACTGGCCCTTCAGCCCAACCTGCCCACACCGGACATCAGACACCAGAACCTTCAGAAGGGTCTTGACCCGAAATGACACATATTCCTTCTCTCCAACATTTTGAGTTGCTCCAACATTTTGTGCCTAATCCAGGTTTTAATTGTCCTTTATCTCAAAGTGGTTTAGGAACAGCTCCGTCCAAGACCGCAAGAAATTGCAGGCATTTAGTGTCTGTCTACATTAATATCCTACGTGGTGGTAGCAATGCTTCTCTGCCATCCATCATGGGTATGAATGAAAGGGAGTACCACTGGCAGTGGGGATGGGAAACTGGCTGACCTCTGTATTGAATTGCTGACCTGTGCTTCCTTTCTGTGCCAGGAGACCTAGTTCGCATAACCCACCCTGCAGTCACATCTAAGGAAACCCCACAGAGAATCGGAAGCACAGAATAACACAGCGTTACTGACTGGCGGGACTGAAAGCCTCAAGTCCCTAGTCGACATCTACCAGGAGGGGGTGAAGGCTGGAACAAGCTGACCACAGGGCAGAGGGTATGGATGTGTGCAGTACTTTCCCGCTCAATGTGAGCTCCTGATTACAAATAATGTGCCCAGGAGCAGCCCAGGCATTAACTCAAAGGAAATAAAATTAAATTAAGTCACGGTGAGAAGCAAAGGCCATTTGGCTCATTGAGCTTGTTCTGCCATTCAATTAATTTTATTTCACTAAAGCATTATGGATGACATTGAAAATGACCTTGTTCTATTTCAAAATTTATGCCCCCTTGTTCTGGATTTCCCTCCCAGATATATCCCTGTATCTCCTTCAGCAAATCCTTTTATCATTTTAAATAGCGTAATTAGATTTCCTCAACTTTGAAACTCAAAGAAATTCAGACCTGCTCTCATTGTGTGATCATTGGTCTAATTCTGGTGATTGTGTGCTCCGTGGTTAATATAGCTCTCCTGAGTCCTCATGACCAAGATTGGAAGTAGTCCTCAAGCCAACTCGAGCGTCACTTCCTCAATCCCATCTCCCATCACCCTCAGTTATAGTTGAGTTTATTGTCACGTGTACCGAGGTACAGTGAAAAGCTTTTGTTGCGTGCTAACCAGTCAGCAGAAAGACAATACATGTTTACAATCGAGCCATTTACAGTGTACAGATACATGATAGGAGAATAACGTTTAATGCAAGGTAAAGCCAGCAAGGTGCGATCAAAGATAGTCCGAGGGTCAGTGAGGTAGATAGTATTTCTGCACTACTCCCTAGTTGTGAGAGGATGATTCAGTTGCCTGTTAACAGCTGGGAAGAAACTGTCCCTGAATCTGGGGGTGTGCGTTGTCACACTTCTGTACCTCTTGCCTGATGGGAGAGGGGAGAAGAGGGAGTGACCGGGGTGAGACGGGTCCTTGATGATGCTGCTGGCCTTGCTGAGGCAGCGTGAGGTGTAGATGGATGCAATGGAAGGGAGGTAGGTTTGTGTATTGGTCTTGGCTGCGTCCACAATTAGTTGTAATTTCTTGCGGTCTTGGATGGAGCTGTTCTTAAACTTCTTTGAGATGAAGGAGAATTAAAAACTGGATTATGCACAAACTGCTGGAGTAACTCAGCGGGACAGGCAACATTTCTGGAGAGAAGGAATGGGCGACGTTTCGGGTCGAGACCCTTCTTCAAGCTGGATTATCCATACCCACCAAATATTTGGTCCTAAGACAGATCCTTGATGTGGCAAGAGTTCTAATGGAGCCATAGTTCTAATCTTGACATAGTGTTGTTTTACAATAGTATTTGCTGCTTTATTTATCTTATGAAAAAACACTCGGAAAAGGAGAAAGCACTTTCATCCAAATGTAGCAGTATCCAATTAGATTTAGTGGTAGAAAGAGGAGCCAGTAAAATGTACAAGATAGACACAAAGTGCTGGAGTAACTCAGCGGGTCAGTCAGCATCTCTGGTGAGAAAGGATGGGTGACTTTTCAGGTCGGGTCCCATCTTCAGACGATAAATTATAGAGTTAGGAAAGTCATTCAGTTGACTGAAGGCAAGGGGTGAAAGGCAGATGGCTTATCGACCCCCCGATTACACTATGTGTAGGAAGGAACTGCAGATGCTGCTTTAAACCAAAGATAGGCACAAAACGCTTGAGTAACTCAGCGTGACAGGCAGCATCTCTGGAGAGAAGGAATGGCGACGTTGGTTCTCGACCTGAAACATCACCCAATCCTCCTCTCCAGAGATGCTGCCTGTCACGCTGAGTTAAGGGGTTGTCCCACTGCGGCGACCTAACCTGCAAGTTCAGAAGAGTTTGCCATCGACTCAAACTCGCAGCATGGTCGACACGTGGTCCTAGGAGGACCTATGAGGTCACTGAAACCCTCTTTCGTGCTTGAGGGAAGTTCCCACATTCTCGCGGTCTCAGCTCGGTCGCGGAAAATGTTTCAACATGCCGAAACCTTTGAACTCGTAGTGCAGTCGCGGGCAGCCGTAGGCAATCTCCTTCGCTGACCAGGCATTTTAATTGGCTCATTGGAGTTTTCAGCACCAAGGAAAACCGACCGGTAGGTTGAATGCCCGCTAAACTTTATTATACTTCTTAAAAATGTCTCCGCTCCTTCTCACCCCCCCTTCTCTCCCCATCTCTCCCCTTCTCTCCCCTTCTCTCCCCCTCTTTCCCCTCTCCTCCCCCCCACCCCCCCGCGCTCTCTAAAGGACTTACCGTTACTGTGCAGCCGTCTTTTACCTTCCTCTTCATCGCGGGTGTGAATTTCAGACAGCGCTCCCCCGCTTTCCCTGACCCCCGTCTTTGCGATGTGTTTGTGTGTGTGTCAGTCGATCCAGCTTGAGGTTTTTCAGGAGAGTGCACTCGAAGACAATCTTCTGAACTTGCGGATTAGGTCGCCGCACTGGGACAGCCCCTTTACTCCAGCTTTCTGTATCTATCTCCAGATCCCACTATAACGGCCACTTTTACATAAATATTACATGAAGTTTTCTCATCTACTCGAACACTAATGATTTATCCTGTGTACATTAGACTGCATCCTCACTACTGCTAACAAGAGAAGTAACTGGACTTACCGCACAGTAGACTGATAGACCAAGTCTTCGCTCTTCTGATATTCATCAATGTGAGTGTAATTTGTGGAGAACAGGGCATCATATGTGAATATTTTCTGTTTGATAGTCCCCCCATCCGTCACCTGGTATCAAGGAATAATACATCATAGTCAACGATGAGTGAAAGAAAATTAAAAGTCCTTTTTATCACCATCACAGGCCACCAGAGGCATTTTTACATTCCCCAGTGAAACATGGCAAAGTAATGGAATAGTCAGAATATTGTACCTGACACATGAGAGAATCTCTGCACCAAGCCACTCTCTCATTACGCCTCACATGTGAAAGCAGGAATGTTCTACTACGCATCAGGAAAGGGAAATAACCTAAAGGGCCTGTCCCACTTTGGCGATTTTTTTAGGTGACTACAGGAGACTAGGCTGTCACCACACGGTCTCCGGGGTGTCGCCTGTATGGTCGTGAGCCGTCTCCTCGGTAGTTCATCTCGGAGGATGCTAGGAGACTGCAAGGTGACTTGGATAGGCTGGGTGAGTGGGCAAATGTTTGGCAGATGCAGTATAATGTGGATAAATGTGAGGTTATCCACTTTAGTGGCAAAAACAGGAAAGCAGACTATTATTTAAATGGTGGCCGATTAGGAAAAGGGGAGATGCAGCGAGACCTGGGTGTCATGGTACACCAGTCATTGAAAGTAGGCATGCAGGTGCAGCAGGCAGTGAAAAAAGCGAATGGTATGTTAGCTTTCATAGCAAAAGGATTTGAGTACAGGAGCAGGGAGGTTCTACTTCAGTTGTACAGGGTCTTGGTGAGACCACACCTGGAGTATTGCGTGCAGTTTTGGTCTCCAAATCTGAGGAAGGACATTATTGCCATAGAGGGAGTGCAGAGAAGGTTCACCAGACTGATTCCTGGGATGTCAGGACTGTCTTATGAAGAAAGACTGGATAGACTCGGTTTATACTCTCTGGAATTTAGGAGATTAAGAGGGGATCTTATAGAAACTTACAAAATTCTTAAGGGGTTGGACAGGCTAGATGCAGGAAGATTGTTCCCGATGTTGGGGAAGTCCAGGACAAGGGGTCACAGCTTAAGGATAAGGGGGAAATCCTTTAAGACCGAGATGAGAAAGACTTTCTTCACACAGAGAGTGGTGAGTCTCTGGAACTCTCTGCCACAGAGGGTAGTTGAGGCCAGTTCATTGGCTATATTTAAGAGTGAGTTGGATGTGGCCCTTGTGGCTAAGGGGATCAGAGGGTATGGAGAGAAGGCAGGTACGGGATACTGAGTTGGATGATCAGCCATGATCATATTGAATGGCGGTGCAGGCTCGAAGGGCTGAATGGCCTACTCCTGCACCTAATTTCTATGTTTCTATGTTTCTATGTTTCAAAGAGTCGCAGCGTTTTTCTGGTCGCCGCTGGATTTTGAAATGTTCAAAATTTTTCGCCAACAGTCGGCGACAGTTGGCGACCGTGGGCTTGTCGTAGCTTGTCTTCTCCTGACATAGGTGCTGCCGTAGGTTGTCTTCTCCTGACATAGGTGCTGCCGTAGGTTGTCGCCGGTGCTGACTTTGGTGAATTCCATTGTCGTAGTCGCCAGCAGTCGCCCAAAAAATCGCCCAGTGGGACAGGCCCTTAATTCTATTCATCTGCTTCAGTGCAAAATAATTTCTAATCATTAATTAGTCTTCAAGATTATAAGAGGAATAGATCGGATTATTACACAGAGTCTTTAGCCCCGAGTAGGGGAATGGAAAACCATACAAACATATGTTTAATGTGAAGGGGGAAAGATTTTATAACCTGAATTGAGTTATTACCTGAATGTAGTTACCTGGGTGGTGGGTGTATGGAACGAGCTGCCAGAGGATGTAGTTGAGGCAGGGACTGTCATAACATTTAAGAGACAATTGGACAGGTACATGGATAGAAAGAGTTTAGAGAGTTAGTAGGCTAGCATGGGCAGGTGAGACTAGTGTAGGTGTGACGTTGGGCTGAAGGGCCTGTATCCACTCTACATGACACTTTGACCATGACTCTTTTACAGAAACATTTCCAGTAGTTACAGAGGTAGATCTACAGAGAATGGGGTTCGGAGGGAGAGATAGATCAGGCATGATTGAATGGTGGAGTAGACTTGATGGGCCTAATTCTGATCCTATCACTTATGATCGGATGACTCTACTGAGAGCACTATGTCACAGATATCCCGATCATATCATTCATGATATCATACCAACATTTCCGGATCGTTCTCTACTGCAGCACGTACCACCACCTCTACACCGACTGCCATCACAACCTAATGTTTCCTGTAACAGTTTCTCCGATGAACTGCAGCCCCCATTCAGGGAATAATAACGGAATGCTTACATTTTCTAACCGGACAGATCTTTAGTTCTTCGGCCTCGTACTCTCTCTACCCGCTGAGTTCAGGCTATAATTATGTCGAATGTCTCCATGCCCTGACTTAGAAACATAGAAACATAGAAATTAGGTGCAGGAGTAGGCCATTCAGCCCTTCGAGCCTGCACCGCCATTCAATATGATCATGGCTGATCATCCAACTCAGTATCCCGTACCTGCCTTCTCTCCATACCCTCTGACTTCTAATATTTCCTGTTGAAACTCCGTTTTAATCTCTTTCAATAAATTTCCTGCTCTCGGGATCTGGCACCTCATTTGAAATGTTATAGGCAACTATAAAAAGTCACATTGCTGCTATTTAAGGTGATGGTTAAGCCACATTTGAGAATCTTCACCTCATAAAGGCAAAGAGATTACAGCCCTTATTGAGGGAAAATAACAGCACAAGTAAAATTTTTGAAAAATATAAAAGTGGATAAGTCTCCAGGTTCTGACAGGATATTCCCTAGGACATTGAGGGAAGTTAGTGTAGAAATAGCAGGAGCTATGACAGAAATATTTCAAATGTCATTAAAAAGGGAATGCCGGAGGATTGGCGTACTGCGCGTTGTTCCATTGTTTAAAAAGGGTTCAAAGAATAAACCTAGCAATTATAGACCTGTTAGTTTGACGTCAGTGGTGGGTAAATTAATGGAAAGGATACTTAGAGATAATATATATAAGCATCTGGATAAACAGGGTCTGATCAGGAACAGCCAACATGGATTTGTGCCTGGAAGGTCATGTTTGACAAACCTTCTTGAATTTTTTGAAGCGGTTACTAGGGAAATTGATGAGGGTAAAGCAGTGGATGTTGTCTATATGGATTTCAGTAAGGCCTTTGACAAGGTTCCCCATGGAAGGTTAGTTAAGAAGGTTCAATCTTTGGGTGTTAATGGCGGAGTAGCAAGATGGATTCAACAGTGGCTGAATGGGAGATGTCAGAGAGTAATGGTGGATGGCTGTTTGTCAGGTTGGAAGCCGTTGACCAGTGGGGTGCCTCAGGGATCTGTGTTGGGTCCATTGGTGTTTGTCATGTACATCAATGATCTGGATGATGGGGTGGAAAATTGGATAAGTAAGTATGCAGATGATACTAAGATAGGTGGTGCTGTGGATAATGAAGTAGATTTTCAAAGTCTACAGAGAGATTTGGGCCATTTGGAAAAGTGGGCTGAAAGATGGCGGATGGAGTTTAATGCTGATAAGTGTGAAGTGCTACATCTTGGCAGGACAAATCAAAATAGGAAGTACATGGTAAATGGTAGGGAATTGAGGAATGCTGTGGAACAGAGGGATCTAGGAATAACTGTGCATAGTTCCCTGAAGGTGGAATCACATGTAGATAGGGTGGTAAAGAAAGCCTTTGGTGTGCTGGTCTTTATAAATCAGAGCATTGAATATAGGAGTAGGGAAGTAATGTTAAAATTGTACAAGGCATTGGTAAGACCAATTCTGGAGTATGGTGTACAATTTTGGTCGTCTAATTATAGGAAGGATGTCAACAAAATAGAGAGAGTACAGAGGAGATTTACTAGAATGTTGCCTGGGTTCCAGCAACTATGTTACAGAGAAAGGTTGAACAAGTTAGGTCTTTATTCTTTGGAGCGCAGAAGGTTAAGGGGGGACTTGATTGAGGTCTTTAAAATGATGAATGGGATAGACGGAGTTGACGTGGATAAGCTTTTCCCATTGAGGGTAGGGAAGATTCAAACAAGAGGGCATGACATGAGAATTAAGGGACGGAAGTTTAGGGGTAACGTGAGGGGGAACATCTTTACTCAGAGGGTGGTGGCTGTGTGGAATGAGCTTCCAGCAGAAGTGGTGGAGGCAGGATCGATTTTAACATTTAAAAGTAAAGTGGATAGGTACATGGACGGGAAGGGAATGGAGATGTATGGTCTGAGTGCAGGTAGATGAGACTAGGGGAAAACAAATGGTCGGCACGGACTGGAAGGGCCGAGAGGGCCTGTTTCCGTGCTGTAATTGTTATATGGTTATATGGTTATATGGTAAACAGTATGTGTTTATACAACTTCACACTGGCCTGGAAATGCTCGAAGGAGCAATGTGAGAGAGGTAGAAAGAAAAATAGAAATGAGCAGAGAGAAAAAAACCCACAGAGTGCTGGAGTAACTCAGCGGGTCAGGCAGCATCTGTGAAGAAAATGGATAGGTGACGTTTCACAGAGTGCTGGAGTAACATAGAAACTCTGGAAACATGTCCAATCCTTTAAGTATTTTATATGATTCTATAAGATCTCCTAAATTCCAGTGAATACAAACCCACTCGACCCATTGTATGTCAATCCCGCTATCCCGGGAATTAACCTGATTAACCTACGCTGAATAGCAATAATGTCCTTCCAATAGCAATAATGTCCTTCCTCAAATTAGGAGACCAAAACTGCACACAATACTCCAGCTGCGGTCTCCCCGGGGCCCTGTACAACTGCATTAGGACCTCCTTGCTCCTAAACTCAAATCCTTTCGTAATAAAGGCCAACATGCCATTAGCTTTCTTCACTGCCTGCTGTACCTTCATGCTTACTTTCAGTGACTGATGCACAAGCACACCCAGGTCTCGTTGTACTTCCCCTTTTCCTAATCTGATACCGTTCAGATAATAATCTGCCTTCCTCTATTTGCCACCAAAGTGGATAACCTCACATTTATCCACATTATACTGCATCTGCCATGCATCTTCCCACTCACCCAACCTATCCAAGTCACCCTGCAGCCTCATAGCATCCTTCTCGCAGTTCACACTGCCACCCAAATGTGTGTCATCTGCAAACTTGGTGATGTCACATTTAATTCCCTCGTCTAAATCATTAATATGTATTGTAAATAACTGGGATCCGAGCACCGAACCTTGCGGCACCCCAAGTTGTGGGAATCCAGTGATCACTCAAATTCCCGTCAGTTTATTGTCACAGGTGCCAGGGTGCAGTGAAATAGTCAGTTAGCATGAAGCTCGAGTAAACAATAAATACAGTCAGTGTGGCAATAAATATAACGACTCATGTTAAGCCGCAGAATGGTGTGAAGACTGCAAACAATCTGGAGTTGGTGCAAAACAATTACTGAAGCCCAATATTGCAATAACAGAAAGAGGCAGAATTAAGAGTAAAATGATGTGGCAGCACAGAAAATTGCATTCTCCAATTTCATAACAGCTCGAACAACATCCCCTCATCCCCTCCCCTTCCCCGTGCTCCACCTGGTCTCCCCCCCCCCAAATTCACTGTTATTTTCAGTGAGGAAAAGGTGGCTCGGTTGTGATGAGGACCACGTGAGGAGTGATATGAAGAGATGTGGGCGGAGAAACTGGAGGATGATTTTCACTGGAATAAATTGCTTCGGGTTGAGGGAGGGGGGAGGTGGAGATTGAAGCTGCAGGATAAATAGGTTCAGGATGCAATTAGATATTTTTTCTGGAGGGCGAAAGGATTAAAGGGTATGATTAAAGTGGGATTAATCTATTAAAAAGGGACCGGCTGCTTGGCCAGACAAATGTTTCTAAAAATGCTTGGGCCGTAATTGCTCTGCTGTGCAGACTGGTTACAATGTTGATTCTACATTTGTGTGCATTAGCTTAATCCCCCTGCGGCTTCTGTGTGTAATCCCACTGCCCGTCACACACAGCTGTCTGTCCCTGTGTGGCATCCCTCAGCAGCGGGCAATCCTGCTCACAGGTGATCAGTTGTGGTGACCAGGGGACCAAGGCCCCACTCTGAGAGCTATAGGGGCGCTTCATAATGGAGAGTAAAATGGATCGAGGATTGGAACCCAGGCGGGAGCATGAATGAAACAAGGGGCATAGTGGGGGGGCAAGTGATAGACACTGGCCAACAGCAGGAGAGAGGGAGAGGGAGAGAGCAACAGAGAGAGAGGGAGAGAGAGAGAATGTGAGTGAGAGAGCGAGAGAGCATGAGTGGGTGAAGAAAGAGGTTGTACAGTGGTGAGTGGGCAGGAGAGAGAGCAAGAGCTATCAACGATGGGGAGAGAGAGAGAGGGGGGGGGTTGTAAGAGCAACAGAGAGGGTGTGGGCAACAGAGAGAGAGATGACATGGATTATAGAGGGAGAGAGAGGGAATGAGTAATAGAGGGCGTGAACATTAGAGAGGGAGGTGAGGGACTTGAGGAGTTGACAGAGCGAGACGGCATGAAACATTGAGCGAGAGTGGAGCAAGAACAGTGAATAGACAGCATGAGCCATGCACCCTCTCATCCGCTCAACTTTACGAGAGAGGGGGAGAAAGAGAGAGTCTAGATCAATGCCCCTTTGTCCTGTTCTGTGGACCAAACCTATTCTACTCACCCGAATGGCCTTTTGTGGAGGTGTACAGTTATGGATTGACCATTGGGATTAAGACTGGGCAAAGTTCACAATGAAGGAAAACGCACAAGTAACTAATGCACGTGATTGGGAGGCACAGTCGTCAATGAGTGATGTAGGTATTGGCTGCTGCCCATAGGCGAACACGATTAACAGGGACGTTGCCATGACTAGAGGATCTGAGGCATAGACAGAGGTTGAGCAGGCTGGGACTCTATTCCTTGGAGCACAGGAGGATGAGGGGTGATCTTATAGATGTGTATAAGAACATGAGAGGATAGATGCACAGATCGGGTAGACGCATAGAGTCTCTTGCCCAGAGTGGGGGAATTGAGGACCAGAGGACATAGGTTTAAGATGAAGGGGAAAAGATTTAATAGGAATCTGAGGGGTAACGTTTTCACACACAGGTGGTGGGTTTGTGGAACATGCTGCTAGAGGAGGTAGTTGAGGCTGGGACTATCCCGACATTAAAGAAGCAGTTAGACAGGTACATGTGTAGGACAGGTTTGGAGGGATATGGACCAAATGCTGGCAAGTGGGACTACTGTAAGTGGGACATGTTGGCCAGTGTGGGCAAGTTGGGTCGAAGAGCCTGTTTCCACGCTGTATCTCTCTATGACTCTATGACTCTCCACCTCCACACCAAGGGAAGGACCTGCTGGAAGTGGGAGTGCACTTGTTTAAACAGTTTCTACTCCATGCTTCTAACTAAATTAAAGATAAGATAAAATCCCCCAAGTGAAATTCATTGCCACAGATGGCTGTGGAGGTCAAGTCAATGGATATTTTTAAGGCAGATATAGATAGATTCTTGATTAGTACGGGTGTCAGGGGTTATGGGGAGAAGGCAGGAGAATGGGGTTAGGAGGGAGAGATAGATCAGCCATGATTGAATGGCGGAGTAGACTTGATGGGCCGAATGGCCTAATTCTTCTCCTATCACTTATGGACATCTTGGATGTGTCATTTTAGAGGGCATGGCTTTAAGGTCAGAGGGACAAAGTTATGCAAAAGAAAATGATTTAACTTGGCTCTGAATCCTCCATGATGGAAATGACTGCCAATAACTCAAGATTCAAGTGGAGGAAGGAACAGAAGAAGGGTCTCAACCCAAAATGTCACCCATTCCTTCTCTCCAGAGATGCTGCCTGTCCCGCTGAGTTACTCCAGCATTTTGTGTCTGTCTTCGGTGTAAACCTGCATCTGCAGTTAGAGTCATAGAGTGATATAGTGTGGAAACAGGCCCCTCCGCCCAACTTGCTCACACCGGCCAACATGTCCCAGCTGCACTCGTCCCGTCTGCCTGCGTTTGGCCCAAGGTTGCAAATGAAAAATGAGCACAACTTTCCAACAACCCCGTGTGCAAGATTGTAGCTTTGCAGACAACAAGAACAAGCGGAACAAAAATAATACAGCAGATTAATGGCCTGAGCTGTCACATAAACAAATATAAAAATATTAATTGTTCAACTAACAGAGTCCGTCAGTTTAATGTCTCATTAATCTCCACTGTCCAAATAATTTAAATGTAATACTTTGCTGCTTAATATGGAGTTGCTTCAAACTGTTCAATTATTGCAAATGTAAAGGACCGTTTGTCCAAATAAATTACTCTATGCATCCAATTAAATATCGATGTGCGTTCCCCTCTCTGCCTCTTGTTGTAAATCAATATTCCCGGCATCAACACTGAGGCAGACGTGCCAGAGTGTGTACGCGGCCGTCCTGCGATCATCTCTACCTTGTCAGACTGAATGTCCACCATCAATCCATCCACAAGTCCCCCCACTCCCTCCACCATCAATCCATCCACGAGTCCCGGGTACACAAAAAGCTGGAGAAACTCAGCGGGTGCAGCAGCATCTAAGGAGCGAAGGAGATAGGCGACGTTTCGGGTCGAGGCCTTCTTCAGACTGCACAAAAGAAACGCAAATCGCTGGAGGAAGTCGACGGGTCAGGTTGAGTCTCAAGAGAACAAGGGCAGGTGACGTTTCGGATCGAGTCTGAAGAAGGGGGCCAACCCAAATCCAGGTTCTCCAGAGGTAGACAAAAGTGCTGGAGAAACTCAGCGGGTGAGGCAGCATTTATGGAATGAAGGAAGATGGTGCCTGGCCCGCTCAGTTACCCCAGCACTTTGTGTCTTCTCTCCAGATGAAACCTTGTTCAAAGTGTCCAATGTCCGCAATGTGGTTGGTCGGAGAATTGGACGTGTACTCTAGCTTATGGAAGGACCATTCAGAAGCCTGTTAACAAAGGGGAAGACGCAGCTCCTCAGTTTGGTGGTGGTGCGCTTTCAAACCTCTGAACCCTCTGACTGATGGGAGCAGGGAGAAGAAGGAATGGCCAGGATCTGTACTCATATCGGCTGCTTTCCTGAGGCAGCGTGAAGTGCAGGTGGAGTCAATGCTGCAGAGTCTGGTCTGTGGATGGACTGGGCTACGTCCACAACTATGCAATATCCTGCTGTCTTTGGCAGAGCTGTTTGAAAACCAAACTGTGATGCAACCCCGATGCTTTCTATGAAGCATCTGTAGAAGTTAGTAAGATTCACTTTAGTTTAGTTTATTACTGTCATGTGCACCGAGGCTTGTGTTTGCTTTTTTCTAGTTAAAGAAAAGCCCAAAATCAAGGCATCTACAGTGTAAAGGATGAAGGGAACAATATTTAGTGCAAGATAAAGTGTGATTAAAGACAGTTCAAAGATGGTCAAAAGTCCCCAGTCTCCTGGGGAAGTAGAGGCGTTGATGTTCCGTCTTTGCTTCCAGCTGTTGGTCCATTACAGATTGTGGGTAATATCTATGCCAAGGAGCTTGAAGCTCTCACTCCTTTCCACGTTGCCACCATTGGTTCTGATTGGGAAACGTCCTCCACCGCGCCTCCTCAAGTCAATAACTGTCTTGCTCAATTGCTGAAATTATTTATGGTAGTTTGGCTCAAAGTTAATTTTTCCAATTAAAAATTCAAATTGCTGTCTTAAGATTCTTCTTTGGCTTCACAACTCCAACCAGGGAACCTCTCAAGGGCTCTGCATCTCTCCAAACAAAGACACAGAGTGCTGGAGTAACTCAGCGGGTCAGGCTGCACCTCTTTACCCCCACATAAGGATCATCCATATTTGGGCTGCTGCCAAAGATTGACACAGGCCATTTAGGACTGAGATGAGGAGAAACTTTTTCACCCAGAGAGTTAAGAATCTGTGAAATTCTCTGCCACATTCACTGGATGTTTTCAAGAGAGAGTTCTTAGATTTAGCTCTTAGGGCTAACGGAATCAAGGGATATGGGGAGAAAGCAGGAACAGGGTACTGATTTTGGATGATCAGCCATGATCATATTGAATGGCGGTGCTAGCTCAAAGGGCCGAATGGCCTACTCCTGCACCTATTTTCTATGTTTCTATGTTTCTAAAAAGCTGGAGTAACTCAGCGGGTCAGGCAGTATCACTGGAGAAAAAGGATGGGTGGTCGAGAAGGGCTCCGACCCAAAATGTCACCTATTCCTTTTCTCCGAAGATGCTGCCTGACTCGCTGAGTTACTCTGGCCTTTTGTGTCTATCTTCGGTGTAAATCTGCATCCGCAGTTCCTCCGACACATTTGGACTGCAGCCACTTAGATTGGAATACCCTCCCAGCACCTCACCACCTCTCCAGCTTACCACTGGAGTCTTCAAACCCATCGCTAACCAGTTTCATCTCCCTTTTAAAATCTCCATTGACTTGAAATCCATTATTTTCTGATTATGTTCCTGCAAAGTGACTTACCTTGAGTAAAAGGAGTAATTTTAACGTCAATTTAATAGCACAGTAATAGCCCATTTGACATAACATGCCCATTCCAATGTTTATGATCTACTTGAGCAGCTCCTACCCGTCCATCAGCCTAACCTTCTATTGAATGCCTCCCTTCTTGCAGCTTGCTTCAACCGCTTCTGCTTGCAGTTCACATTCGACCATATGCTGGCAAAGTGAATTCCACGGTGAAATCTATCGTGCTGGATGGGATTTATGCTCCCTGGTATTGAAACTCCCTTACAATAGGAAATATATTGTTTAGTTCAGAGATACAGTGCGGAAACAGGCCCTTCGGCCCATCGAGTCCATGTCAACCAGCGATCCCCGCACACTAACACTATTCTACTTACACTTTGGACAACTTACAATTTGTCCAAGCCAATTAACCAACAAACCCGCACGGAAGGGAACCCGGAGCACCCTGGTGAAAACCCACGCAGGTCACGGAAAGAACGTATAAACTCCGTACAAACAGCATCCGTAGTCAGGATCGAACCTAGGTCTCTGACACTGTAAGGCAGTAACACGACGGGGGAAGGAGGCATGGGACAGGGAGAGGGGGAAAGGGTTGGAGAAATAGATGTGCACTAGGGTGGGTGCGGCTCACAGGAAAGAGTGGTGATACCCAAAAGTGGAGAATGCAATGATTATATCATAGGGTTGTAAACTGTCCAAGCAGAATGTGAGGCGCCATTCCTCCAGTCTGCGTGTGACCACACTGGCTATGGAAGCGGCTGAGGACAGTGAGGTCGGAGGGGGAAGGGGAGTTAAAATGGTTAGCGTCTGGGAGATCTAGCACCTTGGTTGTCTGAGCGCAAGTGCTTGGCAAAATGGTCGCTTTGTCTCACTACCTTGATGTCATTATCTCCTGCCCATCAGATGACGGTGCTCCTTTGAATAGCAGTCAGGAACTTCCTGATGCTTGCATGTATAGTACTTTACTGTAGCCCTTAGAGATACAGCGCAGATACAGGCCCTTCACCCACCTAATCACCGTACACTCGCACTATCCTACACACTTGGAACAATTTACAATTATCCACGTCTTTGGAGTGTGGGAGGAAACCGGAGCGCCCGGTGAAAACCCACGCGATCACAGTGAGATCATACAAACTCTGTACAGACAGGACGCATAGTCACGATCGAACCCGGGTCTCTAGCACTGGAGTCTGAAGAAGGGTCTCGACCCGAAAAACGTCACCCATTCCTTCTCTCCAGAGATGCTGCCTGCCCCACTGAGTTACTGCAGCTTTTTGTGTCTATCTTCGGTTTAAACCAGCATTGCAGTTGCTTCCTACACACTGTAAAATACGTAGTCTTTTGTCTGATTTCTGTTTAGCTGGGCTGGCAAACACAATGATTAGTGCGGCTATGGAGGCCGCTGACAGTCTGTGACGGCTCAGTGCCTCTAGCTGGTAACACATGCACCTTTGCAGCTGGTATTGACAAGCCTCATGTACAAATGTCTCAACACTGGCTCAGCTTGTAACACACCTGTAAACTAGTAATTGACAACTCCGGGAAATATATGTTTATGATTGCCTCCACACTAATGGCCGTGGTTAATTTATGCAATAATAACATGGCTAAACAAATAACGGTAATTGGCAGAACATTGCTTAAGATGATAATTAGCTAAGTTGTTGAACAAAGGAGTAGCATGCAGGTTAAACTATGGAGGAGCTGATATTTGCAGCAAGTGGATGCAATCCATCATTAAGATTATTTCAGTTTCAACTGAGCTGGACTTTATTCTGCTTTAACCGAAATCTTCCAGCGAACAACAATGGCAAACAACGGGAAGACTGCATCCCCTCGCAACCATCACAGGCTCCTGGTACTGAGGTCAACTATAGGATCTCTCCTGCAAGACATTCTGGTGTCATTCAACTCAGCATTGTCCAATGATCTCACTTGACCCAGTGAATCTCCCAGTTCAATCCATTTGTTGGAGACACCATCTCATCCATCATCCTCCTCCAATGGCCTGGACAGGTCCATCTTCTATGTGAAGAATATGAGAGATTCCTGGCCCTCTATATACTCGGTGACTGCTCCTCAAGTACACCTCATAAGTTCATACGTTACAGGAGCAGAATTCAGGGCCAGTCCCACTTTTAATGACAATTCACGACCTCTGCCGAGTTTGCCCTTGACTCATACTCGCAGCATGGTCGTCACAAGGTCGTAGGAGGTTGTAGGTAGGTCGTAGCAGGCGGTGATGCTAGTCGTAGGTACTCGAGGCATCATGTAGGCCAGGGCGATTTTTCTAGCCTGATGAAAAATGTCCACGAGTGAAAAAGGTCGTGAATTAGGTCGTGAAAGTGGGACAGGCCCTTTAGGCTTTGACCCAACTTGCCCATGCTGACTACATGCCCCATCTGCCCGCGTGCGGCCCATCTACCTCTAAACATTCCCTATCTATGTACCTGTCCAAATGTCTTTTAAATGTTGTTATTGTACCTACCTCAACTTCCTCCTCTGGCATCTCATTCCATATACACGCCATCCTCTGTGTGAAAAGGTTGTCCCTTGGTTTCCTATTAAAGCTTTTAGGGCCTGTCCCACTTAAGTGATTTTTTTTCAGGACTTGCCGGCACCTGTCATAGTCGCAGCAGGCGGCCAAAAATTTTTTAACGTTCGACTCTTTGGGCGATTAGTCACGACCATACAGGCGTCACCCCGCAGTCGCGGGTATGGTCGTAAGTAGTCGCCCTCAGTCGTACCTTTTTCTGGTCGCCGCTGGATTTTCAACATGTTGAACATTTTCGGCAACCTACTGCGACTATGACGGGTGCAGGCAAGTCTCCAAAAAAACTGGGTAAGTGGGACAGGCCCTTTTCCCACTCGCCATAAAAGCTATGTCCTGTGCTTGGTGATTCCCCTACTTTGGGTAAAAGGCTGCATCTACCCGATCTACTTCCCTCATGATCCTGTGCACCTTATTAAGCTGTTGCTGGGAATCGTGGCTCCTCGTTCTTTCTGAAGATAAATCGCCTGCATCTTAACGATGCATTTACCCTTCTGGATAATGCAGGATTTATCCACTGTGGTGGAGCAATTTCACACCAACATGACACCAGCTCCTCAGCTGCTCTAACAAGCTGCACAACATTTACTGCACTTCAGTGAGTCGTTAGCTCGTTGCGAAGTGTTGAAGGATCATTACTGCAGATGCAATGTGGCTTTCATTCCCACTGGGGCCCCGGCATTCACAGGAAGCTCTCACTTCGGAGTCCCAACGCGCGATTCCAGTCGCTGGTCAAATTTAACAAAGAAACATTTAATGTCAGAATGTATGGAGCCACAGCAATAATATATCCATGAAGGTAGGTTTATTCACAAGGAACTGCTCCGCTTACATGGTGAGGCTTTCAGTTGGCAATTAATGTCTGTGCAATTGTTGCACATTTGGCAAGTGGGCGCATTACATGATGTCATAATATAAACACGCACACGCACACATTTGGGGTGGCACAGTGGCGCATCGGTAGAGTTGCTGCCTTAAGGGCCTGGCCCGCTTGGGCGTCATTTGCGTGTCACGCAGATGGCGCGCAAAGATTTTGTACGTTCCAAAATACTGGAGCGCAGGGCGGCGCGACCGCGCACCACTGCCTACGTCACCACGCACCTTGCGCGCATTACGTGCATGGCATGATGCGCGCGTCGTGCGCCGTGACGCGTAAATGATGTTGCGTAAATTATGCGCAAATGACGCCCAAGTGGGACAGGCCCCTTACAGAGCGAGAAATCCAGACTTGATACTGACTATGGCTGCTGTCTGTGCAGAGTTTGCACGCTCTCCTTGCGACCAGTCTGAAGAATGGTCTCGACCAGAAACGTCACCCATTCCTTCTCTCCAGAGATGCTGCCTGTCCAGCTGAGTTACTCCAGCATTTTGTGTCTGCCTTCGATTTAATCCAGCATCTGCAGTTCTTTCTACACACTCCTTGTGACCACGTGGGATTTTTCCTGCTCCGGTATCCTCCATTCCAAGGCCTGCAGGTTTGTAGGTTCATCGGTTTCTGTAAATTGTCTCCCGTGTGTAGGAGAGCACTAGAGTAAGGGTGTTCGATGGTTGGCATGGACCCAGTAGGCCGTAAAGGCCTGCTCCCACGCTGTATCTCTAAATGAAACTAAACATGCACGCGCACACACTCAAACATCACATTCCACGCTTAAGAACACGTATTTTGTCCTTTTGTTTCTTATGAGGCAGAGAATGTGTTTGGTGTGAACATTTCAGGATTAAGGAAGGAAATTAAGATTGAATCTGCGTGAGGTGCAATGCAACTTGACGTGACAGGAAAGTCCATCAAGACAGATGATGTCAATTCAAAACGACTAGCGGCTACATTGTAGAGACTGGATGAATTGGGGATATTTCAGGTGTTTGCCCTAATTTGATCTGGTTAGGCCTTACCAGCCGAAGAAATTATGCTTTTGTAATAAATTAGGAAGGTGTCATCTAAACAATGAAGTAAGTACAGAAACAGGAACAACACAAACAAAC
The DNA here is from genome assembly GCA_035221665.1 of Okamejei kenojei. Lineage (NCBI taxonomy): Eukaryota > Metazoa > Chordata > Chondrichthyes > Rajiformes > Rajidae > Okamejei > Okamejei kenojei. The sequence goes on from CM069162.1 coordinate 31,704,521, forward strand.
CTATGGTTTTAATCAGTGGGACAGGCAGCATCTCTGATGAGAAGGAATGGAGAAATCTGAAGAAGGGTCTCGACCCAAAACGTCACCCATTCCTTCTATCCAGAGATACTGCCTGTCCCGCTGAGTTACTCCAGCATTTTCAACCAGCATCTGCAGTTCCTTCCTACACAACCATATGGTTTTGTCAAGCCAATACACAAATGTCCTTGTGATATAATGCCGAAGCTGGCCATTTACAAAGTCAACACTTTGGGTATAAATGTGATCTTGCTTGTCACAGTGGTGCCACCATAATAACCGCTGTTAGGATCGGCTGATATCGGCAGGAATTTGACGGGTCAAAATGTCTATTTTCTCTTCAGAGCTGTTCCGTTTGTGGAGCACCACATGTCCGTACTTTTAGATCTGAAGAGTTTATGCTCCAGAGGCTTTCATAGTTTATGACATAATTTATGTTACAAAATATCACCATCTTCTTGGGTTTCTGGGAGTACGGGTGTCAGAGGTTACGGGGGAGAAGGCAGGAGAATGGGGTTAGGAGGGAGAGGTTGGGAGAGAATGGCGGAGTAGACTTGATGGGCCCAACTTATGAACTTATGAACTTATTTCGCACAGCAAACATGTTCAATGACACGCTGAGCAAATCCACGGCCTACATATTCCATGCTCTAAGATTCTGCGAGAGTGAAGGACAAGGGTTGAGGAGTTTCTGACCGTCATCTGGTACTGAGTAACAAATCATACAGCTCATTATTCTGCTCAAAGACATGGGTCATGGGTGATTGAGTCAGGAAGAAGAAGTCATTCACGGAGCAGGGGTAATTGAGTTCAAAAATTCAAAAGCATTTTGGTATTTTTGCTACTTGATATTCATGGCCTGGAAGCTCCTTCAATTGAGATGCGGAATGTATTATGGACAGGTGCTCATATGTCCAGACCTGCGGAGTCGATTGCAATCAGCCCTGTCTAATCCTACTGTGTTTCTCATTATTGCTCTTATGCTTGGGAAATGCAACGCCAACAACAGTTGCCAAAGTAATTCATTGTGTACAGTATAGCACTTGAAGTGTGTCGATGGCAATGATATAAATATTATAATATTTACAAAAAACCCTTGACGAAAACCTCTGGTGACCTTCCTTCCTGAGTGCACGTGCACATGGTCAACAGATTGGTGCAATTGATGTGTGGAGGCAACAACCGTGAGTCAATAGCCGCTGTGATTATCTTGGCTCCTGGTCAGGCAGCCGCAATTATTGAAGGAGTGTCTGAATTAACCTGCAATGCTGGCTTGTATCAGCGGCAATGTGATTGTTGAGTGGAAATCTCCTGATGGCTTGTGTGTGGTACGTTCTGTCATGTGAATAATGGCTCGCCTTCTCCTCTTTGTCCTTTCCAACCCAGCAGCCTAGACTACCAACTCTTGCCCAGGACCCTGACAGCAACATATTGTGTCGGTGACAACAGCATAAAACTGCCGGAATACTCAGCAGATAGGCTCCAAATTCTGGAGCAACTCAGCGGGACAGGCAGCAGCATCTCTGGAGAGAAGGAACGGGTGACGTTTCGGGTCAAGACCCTTCTTCAGACCCGAAACGTCACCCATTCCTTCTCTCCAGGGGAAGGTCCATCCAACTTGCCTCCTCGTGGGCAGCTGGTGGAGTGGACCCCCTGGTCGTCCAGCGGTCGTCCTGTGCTCATCCAGGGGGTCTCCATTCTTGTTCTGTGCCAGAGGAGGAGGGCTGAGAGCCGTCTGCATAAGAAATGGACGAGATGTGATCAAGTACTTTGTTAACTTTGGTCACCTATTCCTTTTCCCCAGAGATGCTGCCTGACCCGCTGAGTTCTTCTTCCTCGTATCCGGCCATCTTCTATATCACGACTTCCCAGTTGGTCAGTGACGGTTGTGGTCGGTGGTTGCAGAATTGGCTCCTTCAGTCAGTCACTGTGGTACAGTTCCTGTCGGCAGCATTGCCCGGGATGCGCCACGTGGAGGCTTCCGCGTGCGTCCCACCCGCTGAGTTACTGCACCATATTCTGCTCCGCACACTGGAAATCGCCATGGGAGCGAGTAAGTGGGCAATGCCGACAGTCCCATCTCTTAATTATGGGTTACACTAGCGTTTTCAATGCTTCAGCAACCAGCAATGTGGATCATAATTAGTTTACAGTACTAAATGCAAACAGCATATAAATCTCTCTGGCAATTGACCATTTCCATTCAGCCCTTTGGCTACTGCAGATCAAAGCCGTTCCAGATCTCCACGAACATCCTCCAACGTTCAATTAACAAGGCAGAAAATGTAGAAACATAGAAATTAGTTCCTGTAAATTGCAACACCTCAATGTAAAATTCCCTCTCTACACCAAATTATTCCACCTGTGGAAACTGTACCGGTGGAGCAGCGGCAGAGTTGCTCCCTCACCGCGCCCGAGACCACAGTTCTATCCTGACTACGGGCGCTGTCTGTATCGATCGTGTATGTGCTCGCTGTGACCCCGTGGGTTTTCTCCAGGTGCTCCAGTTTCCTCCCACACTCCAGAGATGTACAGGTTTGTAGGTTGAATGGCTTCGGTAATAAAATTGTAAATAGTCCCGAGTGTGTTGGATGGCGCTAGTGAACGGGGTGATCGCTGCTCGGCGCAGACTCGATGGGACAAAGGGCCAGTTTCCACAATGTATCTAACATCTAAAGTTCCTTCCTGTGATATCTGTACAGTGTGTGGCTGCCCTACAGCCTAATCTTTGGCGAGGGGTCCTGATCACACAGAACAGGGGCTGTCCACACTAGAACATCTCACCTTAATGTCCCATCAATCCAGTGTTGAAAATGGTCACACAAACCAGGAAGGAGGATGATCTTTCACGTGTTATTGATAAAAGATGTGAAGACACGATGGTGGCCTTCATTTCTTCATTTGTGAACCACCAAATGTATTCTGGATTGAAGGGACAAATTTCTTTGGAAATGCAAAGATTGTTCAGCAAATATTGTATACAAGGCTGGGCTGGTACACTCTGGAATTTAGAAGGATGAGAGGACACCTTACTGAAACATACAAGATTATTAAGGGATTGGACACACTAGAGACAGGAAACATGTTCCAGATGTTGGGGGAATCCAGAATCAGGGGCCACAGTTTAAGAATAAGGGGTAGGCCATTTAGAACGGAGATGAGGAAAAACCTTTTCACACAGAGAGTTGTGAATCTGTGGAACTCTCTGCCTCAGAAGGCAGTGGAGGCCGATATGTTGAAGATGGTGGCGCCTTGCGTCTGTCTTTTTTTCATTTTTGCCCTGTTGAGTGTAGTTTGGTTGTAGTTTATATATTGCCTTTAGCTGTGTACGTATGTGGGGGGGTGGAGTGGGGGAAACTTTTAAATCTCTTCCCTGTACGGGGGACGCGACCTTTTTCCTGTCGGGTCTCCGTTGTCGTTGGGGCCTAGCACCGTGGAGCGGCCTCCAACCGGAACGACCTGGGGCTCCAGTCGCGGAGCCTGCGGACTCACCATCGTGGAGCTGGCCGGCTTCGGAGCGTGGAGAGCTGTGGTGGCGCGCGGCTGCGACCTGACTTCAGAGCTTTGGAGGCTCCAGCTGCAGGCCCAGTGGACAGTGACATCGGGAGCTCGCGGGGCCCTGGTGGGAGACCGCCCTTCGGAGCTCCTGCAACGGCAACTTCTCCCGCCCGGATTTCGGGGTTGAAAACAACCCGGAGCGGGGCCTTACATCACCCGGCGCGGCTTTAACGGCCGCGGGACTTGCCATCGCCCACCGGGGGGTTTAACATCGGGAGAAGAATGGAAAACAGGGGAGATGGATCACAGTGAGGAGGAGATTCACTGTGTTGGATGTTTGTGTAAATTGTGTTAATTGTGTGTCTTGGGTTTTTTCTTGTATGATTGCAGAAACCAAATTTCGTTTGAACTTCATTTGAGGTTCAAATGACAATAAACGGTATTGTATTGTATTCTCTGGATGCTTTCAAGAGAGAGATAGATAGAGCTCTTAAAGATAGCGGAGTCAGGGGATATGGGGAGAAGGCAGGAACGGGGTACTGATTGGGGATGATCAGCCATGATCACAGTGAATGGTGGTGCTGGCTCGAAGGGCCGAATGGCCTGCTCCTGCACCTATTGTCTATTGAGTTCATTAATATCTTCAAGAGTCAATAGTGCTTTATTGTCATGTGTCCTGAAATGGAACAATTAAATTCGTATAACAGATATGCAAATGTGCAGGAAGGAACTGCAGATGCTGGTTTACACCGAAAATAGGTGGCATTTCCGGTCCAGACCCTTCATTCATATCTCTAGTTTCCTTCTCCCCCGACTCTCAGTCTGAAGAAGGGTGTCGACCCGAAACGTCACCCATTCCTTCTCTCCAGAGATGCTGCCCGTCCCGCTGAGTTACTCCAGCGTTTTGTGTCTAGGGCGTGTAAATGTAAAAATATCTGTAAACATAGTACTTGCTGCCGGATTGTGTCTGTGTATCCAAGAGAACCTTTCAACTATTGTATTGAAATATTCATCAGTTTGATTGAAGAATGAAGGGCCTCATACCTACAAAGCGTGTACTCCACCGAGCTCATTTTCCGCTGAAGAGCGTTTAACAATTAGAGGCTTGAGGATCCAGCTGGTTATCTGGAAGACAAGCGGCAGGAGGTATTTTTCTTTAATATAGCCTCAGATCAGACTATTGCTCCCTGCAGCCATAGAGCAATAACAGGGAGAAGGGAATGGCTGGGGATCTCTGTTCCCGTTCCTTCAGAGAAGAAAGGAAAAGAGAGCAGAACAAAGTGGAGTGTCCAAAGTGAGTTAGATAAAGAGCTTGCACAAATGTGCCCTGCATGTGAACTAATGAGATCCCTTCTTCTAAGAGTGGAAGGGCTGGCATCTTGGAGCAAAGTCTGCAGGGTATACAACAAAAATGTGTGCAGGCTTTGATAATTAGAATGCAAATAGTAAAAGGCTGAATGCATTTTATTTTCTCCAGAATAATCAAGAAATGCTAGTGGTGGGAAGTCAGGCACACAAGGTGCAATGTATTCACTGAAGGATTCTGACTGCATTAACATCAAAATTGTTACCAGAAGAAAAGTTTCAATTACAAAGAAAAGCAATCCATGTTGACATTGCTGTCTTGTCTCCTGGTGACGCGGGCGGCCTCTCCTCCGTGCCCCACTGGTAATCTGGTAGCTGGTGACTGACCCAAATAGTTTATAATTATAGTCCAGCCCTTGGGACAGGAGCCAAAGCCTCTGTGCATTCAAAGTGGATGAAGAAGACAGCTGAAAAAGTTCCATTGCAAACACGATGGCTGTATCTGCCATTCACGATCTGCTCTCCTCAACATCTGAGATGCTATTTTGCTTCCCAGTTCAAATGTTGCAAATTTTCATATGCAAAAATAAAACTGGTCAATGGATAGCATTGAATGGTTATAAAGAAAATTAAGAAAGATTCAGTCTGAATATCCAAACACGACAGTGGTGAATCTGTGGAATTCTTTGCCACAGACGGCTGTGGAAGCCGTCGGTGGATATATGTAAGGCAGTGATTAATACAGGTGTCAGGGGTTGTGGGGAGAAGGCAGGAAAATGGGGTTAGGAGGGAGAGATAGATCAGCCATGATTGAATGGCGGAGTAGACTTGGTGGGCCGATTGGCCTAGTTCTACTCCTATTCCTTATGACCGTATGACCTTATGACAGTGGCCTGCCGTGAGAAACTGTGGTCTGCACCATCACCAACCTCAATTCACCCGCCGGAGATTGTGAAATCTCCTCGATTTTATCTTTCTACAATCTTCAAAGATTGAAAATATTTGATTCTCCTTGTTGCTGGTGTCAATCTTTTACTGCTCCTCCCCTGAGTGTGTCAAGATAAAAACTTTCCAGAAAAGAATCAGATCTCGAGGAACATCAGGTCTGCGTTTAATCTTCTCATCAATTCATCGCCACACACGGCCGTGGAGGCCAAGTCACTGGATATTTTTAAGGCGGAGATAGATAGATTCTTGCTTAGTACGAGTATCTGGGATTATGGGGAGAAGGCAGGAGAATGGGGTTGAGAGGGAGAGATAATTGAATGGCGGAGTAGACTCAATGGGCCAAGAATCAATGGCCTACTTCTGCTCGTTAGTTTAGTTTAGTTTGGAGATACAGCGTGGAAACAGGCCCGTCCACCCACCGAGTCCTCACCGACCAGCGATCCGCGCACATTAATACTATCCTACACACACTAGGGACAATTTACAATTTTACCAAAGCCAATTGACCTACAAACCTATACGTCTTTGGAGTGTGGGAGGCAGGCACGTGCCGTCAGGGTAGGCAAGTTAGGCACTGCCTACCATGACTAAAATTATGAAATGGCAATTCTTAAATATAAATAGTAAAGGCATGGGAGAATGATGCCTATGTAAGAGATGGATCTCTTAGGTAGGCATAATTCTCCGTGCCTTTCATCCGCAGCGCTTGTAACACGTGAAGCTCTGTGCAGCCCACGGGCCGTCAGCGCTGCCTGAGCCGTCAGTTTCAAGGGGAGCTGAAGGCAGCAGGAATTCTGCCTTTGCAGTACTGTGCAGGTGCAGCAGCCTGATGCGCATGCCCAGCGCGAGTTTCTTGGCGGGATTTTCAAATATGGATTGCCATTATTTTAATAGTATCTCAGGAAACACAGAGTGAAGAATGGACTTAATGTACCAATAACATGGTAAGTGCATTTCTTGGTGCTTTATGTTTTTAAATGCTGTATTTCCCGGGGTGGGGGGAGAGCTCCGTTCACAGTGTTTGGGGAGTCTGGCGTTGTGAAGGAGGGGATTGGGGTCAGTAACCCACTTGCCACGCTCCGGTCTGAGTGTAGGTAGAGTGGACTAGGTGAGTGTAAGTGTTCGGCACGGAGTAAAAGGGCTGAGATAGCCTGTTTCCGTGCTGTAATTGCTAGGGTACACAAAAGGCTGGAGAAACTCAGCGGGTGCAGCAGCATCTAAGGAGCGAAGGAGATAGGCGACGTTTCGGGTCGAGACCCTTCTTCAGACTGCTATATGGTTTTATTGTGGCCGGGGAGTGAATTAGCTTGGGCGGCTGCCGCAGCGCTCTGGGCACGGACAGCAGAACACGGTTGAGATGAGCAAAGCCGGCGAGCGGCAGGTGAGAGATGTTCAGACGAAGAGCACTGCCAGAGGTGAGCGGGCCGGCAGAAGGCGCTTGAAGTGGCAGCCGGTTCTGTTGTCGGGTCCCGGCGGCCGCTCGCACCCGAGCTGCTTCTATCCTCGGAAGTGGCGGCCAGTTCTGCTGTCCGTGCCCGGAGCGCTGCGGCAGCGGTGAGTGAGTCTGACATGATCTCTGACCCTCCTCCTTTTCAACACTCCTGCCCTCCCCACATCTTTAACCCCTGGCACAGACTCTCCACACGCTGTGAAAGGAACTCTCCCTCCAATTGGACCCTTGAATTAGTATTGTCATTCAATAAGATGACAACTGGTTCAACGTCCCGGTGTGCTCCCGTCTTTCCCACCATCTCTCCACCTGCCTCCATCCTCCGTCCCCCACCCATTCAGTGATTAAAAAATGAAGGAGATTGAGAAGCCTTGGGAAAATTGAATTGTTACTTTTTTTTTTTTACGAAGAGAACCATCTGCGCATGCGCGGTTTAAGATTTTGTTTTGAAAGCCGGCTGACTGCCTACCCTGAGTAGTTCTCGGGGAGAACGTAAAACTCCATACAGACTGCACCTGTAGTCGGGATTGAACCCAGATCTCTGGCACTGTAAGGCAGGAACCCCACCACTGCGCCAGCATGCTCCTATGACCTATGAACATATGAATTTCAACTTTTTTTTTCCTAGCTACGTTCCTACATCAGGCACAATACTTTCAGCTCCGTTTCCCCATTCCATGGGGCTCCTGCCTTTTGCTGTCAGCAAATAATTGTAGATGGGATTTTCAAGCTTGAAGCTAATTAGTGCAAATTATTTCAGCACAGTTGATTAACAGCAGAGTTGCACTGTTTTAATGTTCCATTTAATTTTGTAAACTTAAGCTGCCAATCTTCACTCAGAGAATATGGCAAGAAGCAACACTACAGTCAGATACCACCTATCGGATATCTACCATTATCCCCTACCAATGGCCTGTTTTCTTGATCATCGTTACTTTTCTGCATATCTTTCATTCATTTGTTCTATATCTCCACATCACCGTCAATATCTCTTGTTTCCCTTTTCCCTGACTCTCAGTCTGAAGAAGGGTCTTGACCAGAAACGTCACCTATTGCTTTTCTCCAGAGATGCTGCCTGTCCCGCTGAGTTACCCCAGCACTTTGTGCCTAACGTGGGGATGGTCAGCATGGTTTTGCACATGGGAGACCGTGTCTCACGAATTTGACTGAGTTTTTTGAAGAAGTAACTAAGCCAGGATGATGAGGGCAAAGCTGTGGCCGTTGTCTACATGGACTTCAGCTGCCTTCGATACGGCTCAGCGAGGTAGGCTGCTCTTCCACATTCTCTCACTTTACTTTAGACTTCAGAGATACATCGTGGAAACAGGCCCTTCGGCCCACCGAGTCCCGCCCACCGGTGATCACCCCGTACACTAGAACTATCCTACACACTGGGGACAATTTGCCATTTTTTAATTAGGCCAATAAATCTACAAACCAATACATCTTCGGAGTGTGGGAGAAAACCGGAGCACCCGGAGAAAACCCACACGATCACAATGAGTGCAAAACTGAAGATTGGCGGAAGAGCGTAGCTCCCGGCATCCACTTGATTGGCAATACGGCGCAGTCTCTTTATTGAAGAAGACTTATTTTTCTTTGAAGAAGTTCTCCTCCTCTCTTCCACTTGGTCCTCCTCTCTCTCACTATTAGCCAGCATCTGCAGGTCCTTGTTTCTACAAAAAGCAGCAGCAGCAGCCGCAGCAGCAGCTTTGGTTTGTGTTGGAATTCTTTCCTGCCGTCCTAGTGAGGGGTCGGGGTAGAATGGGAAGGGAAGTGGGGTGCTGGTACAAATGTGTGTGCATCCAAGTGGGGCATCGGGGAGAATTAACAGTTGTAGGAGAGGGGGTGTGGATGTTGGTTAGTTACCTAAAATTAGAGAATTCAACGTTGGTCAGGGGTGGCAGCAAGGTTGGTCTGGATAGGCACGCTCACGCACATTCACACTCACCACACACTCACCTCACATGCTCACACACACTCACACTCACCACACACCCACCTCACACACACTCACCTCACACACCCACACAAACTCACCTCACACACCCACACAAACTCACCACACACACTCACACAAACTCACCACACACACTCACCTCACACACCCACACAAACTCACCACACACACCCACACAAACTCACCTCACACACCCACACAAACTCACCACACACACCCACACAAACTCACCTCACACACCCACACAAACTCACCACACACACTCATACAAACTCACCACACACACTCACCTCACACACCCACACAAACTCACCACACACACTCACACAAACTCACCACACACACTCACCTCACACACCCACACAAACTCACCACACACACCCACACAAACTCACCTCACACACCCACACAAACTCACCACACACACTCATACAAACTCACCACACACACTCACCTCACACACCCACACAAACTCACCACACACACTCACACAAACTCACCACACACACTCACCTCACACACCCACACAAACTCACCACACACACTCACTGCCCCGTGGCTGCACAACCTGCTGCCGCAGTTCCTGGTTTCAGACCAGACATCTGCATCTGCCATATTGGTGATGATCATCCCGGGAGCAAATGGTAACTTGCGACACACAGCACCTGACGTGGGTGCCTTCCAATCTTCATGTCCCCTAGAACCGCTAACAGCAATCTGTATAAGGAACTGCAGATGCTGGTTTAAACCAAAGAAAGACACAAAATGCTGGAGTAACTCAGCGGGACAGGCAGAGTCTCTGGAGAAAAGGAATGGGTGACGTTTCGGGTCGAGACCCCACTTCAGATCCTTGTGTCAGAACCACCCACACACAGTTCAGAAACATTGTGCTGCAAGCTTGTGGCCCTGAGTTCTTGAATTAAATCCTCCTTTGAAAATAAGTTTGATTTATACATTGGGCTTGAGACAAAATTAAGTGAAAAATGCCCAGTGCCCAAAACCTACATTCCAGAAGGTCCTTGTAGTGGTTGGAAAATCACCCCTGTAGGACACAGAATGCCAGACATTTCCAGATATGTCAGCCTCCACCAGATGGATGGTCCAAGCCAAGAATGAACATATCCTCAGGTGCCTCTACATCACCGTAATTGCATTGTTAGAGCCATAAAAGTTAATTAGTTGTGTAACAGCAGGCAAGCATGTCTGAAATAAAGGCACCCTGGCATGCATCTCTTTGTTCAGTCCCTGCTGCTGGGTTTATTTTACAGGGAAGAACGAGGCAAGAATTGTATCTGAAATCTGAACACAAAATCCTCAAGGAACCGTGTTAGTCATTCACAACAATGTCTTAAAGGAGATCACCGCTATCAGAGGTGAAGCAGACAATACAGCCTTGCGCCAGTGTACCAGTCTGCCAGTGAATAGTGAGATCTTTTCTTGTAGTAGAGTTAAAACAATTACATACTGAATTTAAAACAGAAAATTGCAGATTTTGATAAATGGTTTGTACAAGGAGTAACAACTTCCGATATGCACCTTGACCCCTGCTACCTTCATGGGTTATAAGTAAACCTCATGGAGTTGAAGAGACATGGCAAGAACAAAATGTAGACCAGCACGAACTAGGTGGGCTGAAGGGCCTGTTTCTGTGCTGTATGAGTCAGAGAGTCGTGGGGCTATTCAGCACGGCAGCAGGTCGCTTGGTCCAACCCGTTCATGCTGAACAAAATGCTTAAACGACTTAGTCCCAGAATGCATTTTATCAGGATGCATCGCAGCACGGTTTGGGAACGGCTCCATCCACGAATTGTGGGTGCAACCCAGACCATCACACAAACCAACCTCCCTTCCATCGACTCCATCTACACCTCACGCTGCCTCGGCAAGGCCAGCAGCATCATCAAGGACCAGCTCACCCCGGTCACCCCATCTTCTCCCCTCTCCCATCGGGCAAAATATATAGAAGTGTGAAAAGGCACACCTCCAGATTCAGGGACAGTTTCTTCCCAGCTGTTATCAGGCAACTGAATCATCCTCTCACAGAGAGCATGGCTGAGCCACTATCTACCTCACTGGTGACCCTCGGACTATCCTTGTTCGGACTTTGCTGGCTTTACCTTGCGCTAAACGTTATTCCCTTATCGTGTATCTGTACCCTGTAAATGGATCGATTGTAATCATGTATTCTCTGCTGACTGGTTAGCACGCAACAAAAGCTTTTCACTGTACCTCGGTTGTAGCTGAAACTGAAAAGTCACCTGGCCCATATCCTTCCAAACTTTCCCTATTCATGTACCTGTCTAAGTGTCTTTTAAATGGCCTAATTTGCACCCACCTCTATAAATCACTCTGGCTGTGCGTTCCATGTACACGCTACCCTCTGTGTCCAAATGTTGTCCCCCAGCTGTGACTCTATGAGCAAGTGACCAGTGTGGGACTGGTCCTTGATTCTGCTGCCGGTTATGCAGCGGGTCAGGCAGCATCTCTGGAGACTGGTTTCAGCTCGGGTAGGTTTGGACTCATCTTTGTTACCCTTGCCTTACCCTGGTGCCATTAATATTTCACCTCTAACCGCAAAAAGCTTGCTTAATCGTTCACGTTTATTATCCCTGTAAATCTTGCAACCTGACTAACGCCTCAATGCACTTGTTGTCACATTAATCTCAGTGTTATACATATCTTTTGTATAGTAGGTTCTATATGGATTTAACGTGCTTTTCAATTCCATTCTCCTGGTAAAGAACCCTTCAGTTTTGCTTGCATTTTATGACTTAATAAATTTGCTTTGCTACCTCTGATGATTTGATTTGTGAATGTACACCTCTAGATCTCTCTCCACCATTCAGAATCTCATTATCCAAGCAGTATGAGGCTTCTTTATATTGCCAACCTAAATGCACCACCGCACGCCTATCGACACTAGAACTCATCTGCTTCCCTTTTCAGAGTGGTTACTAATGACTGCATTTATTTATCTTCTCTATCGTTCCTTCGTATTAAGTATACCACTCAATTTGTTACTTTCCATAAATTTTCTAATTGTCTTTCCAATTCCCAGTTTGTATAAATAGTGAGCACTGGTGGTTCCGCACCATTTGCTGCAGAACACTGTGCCTTACCTGCTGGCAGTCTGAGCAAACTATTACAACCATCCACACTCTGCTCTCAGCTTTGGTGCCAGCTTTCAATCCATTTGGTGAATTACTTCCCCACCCCAACCCCACAAGCCTTGACCTTGATACAGAATAGACTATTTGATAACTTATCTAAAGGTCTTTTGAAAATCCAAGAACGACATCATTCTTGTCAAATCTCTGTTAAAGAAGATTTGTTGAAGTATGACTGTGCTAACTATCGTAGTAACACTAGTTTACACGCGACTCCATTGCTGCTTTGAGAATTTGTTCTTTGTACCATCAGCACTTATAATATCATCAACATTAGGAAAGATGTTGTCAAGCTGGAAAGGATGCAGAGAAGATTTACAAGGATGTTGCCAGGACTCGAGGGCCTGAGCTGTAGGGAGAGGTTGAGCAAGCTGGAGCGCAGGAGGATGAAGGGCATAGATTGGGTGAATACTTTTATCCAGAATAGGGGAATCAAGAACCAGAGGCTATAGGTTTAAGGCGAGGTGGGAAAGATTTAATAGGAATCTGAGGGGCAACAGTTTTACACAAAGGGTGGAACAAGCTGCCAGAGGAGGTATTTGGCAATCACATTGTAGAAAATACAGGTACAAGGATACGAAGATAGACACAAAAAACTGGAGTAACTCAGCGGGACAGGCAGCATCTCTGGAGAGAAGGAATGGGTGACGTTTGGGGTCGAGACCCTTCTTCAGACTGGTTAGTTGGGGTAAGGGAAACGAGAGATATAGACGATGATGTGGAGAGATGAAACTTCGAGGGATATTGGGCCAAACGCCGGCAGATGGGACTAGTGTAGGTGGGGCATGTTGGCCGGTGTGGGCAAGCTGGCCTGTTTCCACACTCTATGACTCTATGAATCAGAGGTGGTGAATGTTTGGAATTCTCTTCCCTGGACACCTCTCATGCCTCAGTCATTGCATTAATTTCAAATGGGGATCGATGTATTTAGGGGTGTTAAAGGCATCAGAAGGATATGGGGGTACTGAGGGAGAAGAGCAGCCATGACCTTGATGAAAGGCAGGGCGGGCTTGAAGTACCTGGCGGCTCATGTTCTTGCTGCTTGCAACTGTAGCTGAAATTGCCTCATCAGCCACCACAGCTCACAACATCTTGTTGAACAGGACGCACTTAGATGAAACATTGATGAAAGCACGGGGTGAATGAGCCAGGCCACAAGGTGCAGCACCCAGTGTAACGTTGGCCCACCTTGGCCCAGTACTGACACACATGAGCAAGGTGTAATACTCATAATTAATCAGCCTTAAGTAACCAAGCTCACAAAGTAAGAGGAACAATTATTCCTCCAGCAGGCATTTTTTTAAATTGATGGTTTCTCGGGTTTAGTGTCGTCTTCTTTTCGTGTTCAACTCGTTACAAGTGTTCACCTCGCTGTCATTATCGCCGCAAGCTCCCGGTGACAACAGTGGGAGCCGTCACTTGTCGCAGTAGATGATGGCGGTAGCAGAATTAGCTCAGGATACGTCCAGTTTCCAGCCCCGTGACGTGGACGCTTCTGCTACGGGGCCGGTTTAGTGTTATGGCTGTATATTCCCCCCCACCCCCCCCCCCTCCCCAATGCATCCTGCTTGTACATTTGTCTCAATTGTACATTTGGAAGATTGCAACCTTCACGTGGTCCGCCCTGTTCCGACTAATGCAATCAACTCGACGTGCACAAACGGAAGATCAAATAGAACAAGTTGTCCAACAACTTTAGGCTGTGCACGCCACACGGAGAAGAAGAACTAGTACAGCGTGTGCAGGTTTAGTTTAGTTTAGTCTAGTCTGGTTTAATTTGTTGTCATGTGTACTGAGGTGCAGTGGATAGATCCTGTTGCGTGCTATCCAGTCAGCGAAAAAACTACACAAGGGTTTCGACCCGAAACGTCACCCATTCCTTTTCTCCAGAGACGCTGCCTGTCCGACTGAGTTACTCCAGCACTTTGTGTCTCTCTTCTGATACATGATTACAATTGGGCTGTCCACAGTGTACGGATGCAGGATTAAGGGCATCACATTTAGTTCAAGATAAAGTCTGATTAAAGAGGGTCTCCAATGAGGTAGATGGGCGGTCAGGACCGCTCTCTAGTTGTGGTAGGATGGTTCAGTTGCCTGATAACAGCTGGGGAGAAACTGTCCCTGAATCTGGAGGTGAGCGTTTTCACACTTCTGTACCTCTTGCCCGATGGGAGAGGGGAGAAGAGGGAGTGACCGGGGTGAGACTGGTCCTTGATGATGCTGCTGGCCTTGCCGAGGCTGAGTGAAGTGTAGATGGAGTCGATGGAAGGGAGGTTGGTTTGTGTGACGGTCTGGGTTTCAGGAACACTTGATGAAATACGGCCGCTGACAGCACTGCCATGTGGAGATGGAATAATCATGGTCTGGGCCACTGATGGACCTTGAGTGAGTGGAACTTTGGTCTTGAAATACAAGTAACCCTCTCACTGAGATGTGGGGACTCCAGCGAGATGTTCTGCTCAGGGACTCGCTATTGAGGACCTGCCTGCTTGTCATCCTTCAGAGACTGTATCCCAATTGTACAAAAGCATGTTGAAGATCAGCATTATTTAGAACGGCAATCCAGCAGCAGTGACTCAGGGGTCTGTCTTCACATAAAAGGTCAGCATAATCAGATGAAAACCTCTCCGGTCAATCCCCAGCTACTCACCAGTAGCGATTGGGAATTCATTTACATTGAGCATTAGAAACATAGAAAAAAGGTGCAGGAGTAGGCCATTCGGCCCTTCGAGCCTGCACCGCCATTCAATATGATCATGGCTGATCATCCAACTCAGTATCCCGTACCTGCCTTCTCTCCATACCCTCTGATCCCTTTAGCCACAAGGGCCACATCTAACTCCCTCTTAAATATAGCCAATGAACTGACCTCAACTACCTTCTGTGGCAGGTAATTCCAGAGACTCACCACTCTCTGTGTGAAAAATGTTTTCCTCATCTCGGTCCTAAAGGAATTCCCCCTTATCCTTAGACTGTGACCCCTTGTTCTGGACCTCCCCAACATCGGGAATAATCTTCCTGCATCTTGCCTATCCAACCCCTTAAGAATTTTGTAACTTTCTATAAGATCCCCCCTCAGTCTTCTAAATTCTAGCGAGTACAAGCCAAGTCTATCCAGTCTTTCCTCATATGAAAGTCCTGACATCCCAGGAATCAGTCTGGTGAACCTTCTCTGTACCCCCTCTATGGCAAAAATATCTTTCCTCAGATTTGGAGACCAAAACTGTACGCAATACTCCAGGTGTAGTCTCACCAAAACCCTGTACAACTGCAGTAGAACCTCCCTGCTCCTATACTCAAATCCTTTCGCTATGAGTGTTGTACGCTCCAGGGCTGCTGGCGGTAATTGCCGTTTGGAACATCTCTTCAGGATTTACTAAACCATAACGTTTTACGGTTGATACCACCAAGATGTAAAAGGATTGGTGGTTGTCGCAGAAACCAATAAAAGTTGGTGTGGGCAAGTATTGGTGGAAGACAATGTTTAGTGGACCACAGAATTCTGTGTGTGATGGCCCCATTGTCAACAAGGTCTCAGAGGCTGCAAAACACTCGCCTCACAGGACCAAGCATCAGGGGCGCACGGTGGCGCAGCGGTAGAGTTGCTGCCTTGCAGCACCTGCAGCACCGGAGACCCGGGTTCCATCGACTACGGGCGCTGTCTGTACGGAGTTTGTACGTTCTCCCCGTGACCTGCGTGGGTTTTCTCCCAGATCTTCGGTTTCCTCCCACACTCCAAAGACGTACAGGTTTGTAGGTGAATTGGCTCAGTATTAATGTAAACATTGTCCCTAGTGTGTGGAGGGTGTTAATGTGCAGGGATCGCTGGTCGGTGCGGACCCGGTGGGCTGAAGAGCCTGTTTCCGCGCTGTATCTCTAAACTAAACTAAACTAACCCTGCTCCCAACATTGACTCGACTCCAGCCACAGTTTAGAGATACAGGCAGAAACAGGCCCTTTGGCCCACTGGTCCGCGTGGACCAGTGATCCCTGCACATTAACACTATCCTACCCACGCTAGGGATAATTTGCAATTTTACCAAAACCAACTAGCCTACAAACCTGTACATCCTGGGAGTGTGGGAGGAAAGCAGAGCACTCGGAGAAAACCCGCGCAGGTTATGGGGAGAACGTGCAAACTCCGTACAGACAGCACCCGGGTCTCTGGTGCTGTGAGGCAGCAACTCCACCGCTTCACCGTGCCCGCCTGTGTGCCACAGGGCTCCACTGCATGGATAAAGGTCCTCAGGCCCACTGAGGGCGTGCCGATTACCATGTGCCTCTTTACGAATCCTCCTTCACCATAACTGCACAAATACTATTTTTGTTATTCTCTCCACATTCCCCACATCAGTGGTGACTGCTTCATCTTGTCATTTGTACAAAGTGAATTTACAGAAAACACTGCTCTAAGTGTTGAAAAAGAGGGTCACTGTACTTGCGGGGCACAGTACTGGCTCACAGTCCTGGTTACGTGTTGAGTTGGGGACGAGGGCTGCCCCTGACAGCCTTGTGCTTTAGGTGTGGGTACTTCTAACGCAGCTGAACCTGCCTGCGAGCTTCACAAAATGCCAGGCAAACCATTTGGATCAATCACACAGAGATGCAGTTAGAATCGGCTTCATTGTCAAACTGGTTCAGTTTTCTTACAGGCTGTCAACATGGTGATACAGCTGCATTATGGTGTTTTTACAAGGATACTGGAGCTAAATCCACTTCTACAAAGAGTGCCCTGAGGGACTGTAGTACCCAGGGCAAGACACACTCCTCTTGTTTGAACACATTGATTTTGTTTTGTTCCCACTAGAGAGCTGAGGATCTGAAGGAGCTTAGCCTTTCCTATTTAATTCCACACACTCACCCGGCAAATCACAGGCAACACGCCACAGGCGCTGATGAGATGTCAGAACGCAGGGCCGATCAATCTTCCAACACTCGCATGACTTCAAACTTCTCGTTCTGACGGTTTAGAGTGATTATTAATTGGTTTAATTAATCCAGTTCCTGTAGTGAATTCCCGTCCACACAGCAGGCCTTTCTGTAACTATCTAATTCGGTTAAAACCATAATGGAGAATAAAGTGAACCACTCCCTCAAAGAGAATCAAAGCAGCACAAAGATCAAAGAGGCACAAACTAGGAAAAGTTGTGTTCTGGTCTGACTCGGTGAAGTTCTTCACACAAATGGTGGTCAATGGTAGAGCTGCAGTCTGACAGATCCAGCGACTCTGGTCCTATCCTGACTTTTTAGTTCAGCTTAGATACACGGCGTGGAAACAGGCCCAACAGCCTTTAGTGTAGTTTAGAGACGCAGTGCAGAACCGGGCCCTTTGGCCCACCGTGTCGCGCCCACCAGCGACCACCCAGCACATTAACACTATCCGACACAGGCTGGGGACAATTTACACATTCACCAAGCCAATGAACCTACATACTTGTACGTCTTTGGAGTGTGGGAGGAAACCGAACGCGGTGACGGGGAGAATGTAAACCTGCGTACGGGCAACACCCGTGGTCGGCATCAAACCAGGGTGACCGGTGCTGCAAGCGCAGCAGTTCTACCGCTGCCCTGGCTACAACTTGCTCACCACCGACCTTCCTGCCATCTGCAAATATTGCTGCTTGTACGAGCTCGCCTCATCAACGCAACACTCAAGCTGATCACAGTCCAGCGCCCATCCTGAGGGACCCCAATGGTCACTCCATGAAAACCTGACCCATGTACTTCATCCCTCTGGTTTCCTTCAGTCGCCCATTCCTCGATCTGTGCGTTCAATGCTTCAGCGGCTCTTTATTGTCACCTGTGCACAACACAGCGACATTTTCCCACAACCCAAAGATGCACAGTCTCCATATTGTGCCACCCTTGTCAGCGTAAACCCTGCATGCCCCCCCTAACCGTGAGCTCTTACGCTACCATACGATAGAACTTTATTTATCCCAGGTGGGGAATTGATCTGCCAACAGCCATAAAAACACAAAATACATGAAACATAAAATTAAAGTGGAAAAGGATTTGGGATGTGCACAGATGGGGGAGGGGTGTGGAGGAAGGGGGGGGGGGGGTCAGTCTACCCCTCGCCAGAGGGGGAGGAGTTGTACAGTTTGATAGCCACAGGGAAGCAGGATCTCCTGTGGCGTTCTGTGCTGCATCTTGGTGGAACCAGTCTGTGGCTGAAGATGCTCCTCAGGTTGACCAGTGTGTCACGGAGGGGTACCTTTCACAGTAATCTATCATGCGGCAGCTGACAGAGTGGTCTCTGGAATTCTAAACAACTGCGGCATCCCTTTTATTCACTCAGCTTGATACATCCTTAAAGAACTGTAATAAAATTGTCAAATACAATTTCCCTTTCATAATATAATGTTGACCCTGCTTGATTGTATTATGATTTTATAAATGTCTTTCCTAATGGATTCCAGCATCTCTCAATGACAGATGTCAGGCTAACTGTTCTAACGTAACTGTTCTGCACTTCTCAATCGCCCCCAATCTGAATGGGATTGTTACCTTGGTTGTTTTCCAGTCTGCCAAGAACTGAACCTCCCTTGTATCATCAGCCAATTTGCTTTGAACACAACTGTCCATAAGACCATAAGACATAGGGGCAGAATTAGGTCCATTCAACCCATTACGTCCACTCTGTCATTCAATCATGGCTGATCTATTTTTCCCTCTCAACCCCATGCGCCTGCCTTCTCCCCATAAACCTTTGATGCCCATTTTAATCAAGAACCTATCAATCTCTGCTTTAAGGGCCTGTCCCACTTTCACGACCTAATTCACAACCTTTTTACTCGTGGACATTTTCCTCAGGCAAGAAAAAACGGCGCGACCCACTTGATGCCACGAGTACCTACGACTGGCATCACGGCCCGCTACGACCCACCTACGACCTCGTGACGACCATGCTGCGAGTATGAGTCAAGGGCAAACTCAGCAGAGGTCGTGAATTAGGTCTTGAAAGTGGGACAGGCCCTTTAAAAATACGAATGACGACCTCCAAGGTAGTTTATGGCAATGAATTCCACAGATTCACTGTCCTCCAGCCAAGGAAAGTCCTCCTCATCACCATTCTAAATGTACGTCCTTTTATTCTGAAGCTGTGCCCTCTAGTCTGAAACTCTCCCACTGGTGGAAACATCCTCTACACATGGCCTTTCATTATTCGGTAGGTTTCAATGAGATCCCCCCTCATCTAAACTCGAGCAAGTACAGGCCCAGAGCTGTCAAACGTGTAACACAAATATCCACAGGGTTATTCTCACAAACCTCCTCTGGACCCTCTCCAATGCCAACTCATCCTCCCTCACATATTGGGGCCAAAACTGCTCACAATATTCCAAAGGTGACCAGACCAGCACCTTGTAAAGCCTCAGCACGCCTTTCAATGCCAAGTTGAATAGGCCTATCCTTCCACATCAGGGTTAACAGGGAGGTGCAAAGCATGTCCCCTGACCATCATAGACAGACACAATGACAAGGGCATCTTATATTCAACATGCTGTGACACGAGGGGCATTCATTCCAGCGTACATCTGCTGGTACCTGCCAGACCTTACTAGATGTTGGTTGGAGTCAGCCTATTTGAAATAGACACAAAATGCAGTTGCTCTGGCACCTTTTTCCATGTACACGCCACCCTCGGTGTCAAAAGGTTGTCCCTCAGTTACGACGCTATGACTTAGTCTGGCTAAATTAGAGAGAGTGACCAGTATGGGATTGCTCCTAGATTCTGCTGGCTGTAACTCAGCGGGTCAGGCAGCATCCCTGGAGAAAAAGGATGGGTGACGTTTCAGGTTGGGACCCTTCTTCTAAAGAAGTGTCTTGTCCCGAAATGTCAGCCATCCTTTTTTCTCCAGAGATGTTGCCTGACCCGCTGAATTACTCCAGCACTTTGTGTTTATCATTAGTATAAACCAGTATCTGCAGTTCCTTGTTTCTACATTCAACCTATTTGAGTTGTGTTTAGTAGAGAGCTGTGCAGAACTCCTAATATGGTCATCACCTCTTCAACAATGTTGAGTTTGACCTTTAAACATTATCAAAAGTTGGTTTTCTGGGGATGGGCAGACTGATGATGGTGCGAGATTTCAGCAGGAACGAACTTTGACTGTGACACTATTAACAGATCATTTCAGCATGTTAGGCAGCAGAGCAATCTGTGCTGAGATGCATATAAATCGTGCAGCAAGTAGACTATTAATAGTAATTAATGCATGGTTGTGCAGCGGTAGAGTTGCTGCCTTACAGTGCTATTTGTACGGAGTTTGCACGCTCTCCCCGTGACCTGCGTGGGTTTTCTCCAGGTGCTTCGGTTTCCTCCTACGCTCCAAAGACATACAGGTTTGCAGGCTAATTAGCTTGGTATAAATGTAAAAATTGTCCCTCGTGTAGGATGGTGTTAATGTGGTCGGTGCGGACTAGATGGGCCGAAGGGCCTGTTTCGGCGCTGAATCTCTAAAAATAAAATCTAAAAGACGTACCAACACTTCCCAAAATGTCTGCAGAATTTGTCAATGTAATTTTCAAATACACAATGTCAATTTTCTTTCCTGGTAATAACAACATTTAAAAGACATTTGAGTAAACTAGTTCCATTTACATGCATCTGGTTCATCAAAGTCAAATTGATTCATCACATGCACCGACTAAGGTGCAGTGAAGTGAAGTGGCCAGCAGCGACATAGTTGAAAAAAAGAACACACAATACACAATAGAATTTAGACAAACATCCACCACAGCATTCTTCACTGTGGTGGAAGGCAACAACGTTCAGTCAGTCCTCCGTGGTCGGGGCCATGAACCTTCTGTAGATGCCGCAATGTTTAGAGGGACATCTCGTCGGGACGTCGCTCTAAACCTTTCCTGCCCAGTTATCTGTCGAAATGTATTTTAAATGTGGTTATTATTCCTGCCACAACTACTTCCTCTGGCAACTCATTCCATATAGCCACCACCCATTGTGTGCAAAGGTTGCCCCTTAGCTTCCCATTCAATCTTTCCCCTCTCACGTTAAACCTATGGCCTCTCGTTCTTGATTTCCTAACCCTGGGGAATAGACTGTGCAGTCAAGATATTTGTCTGCAAAATAGGTACTATGTGGGTAAGTTTCTATTCCAGACATGCCTGCCACTTACACAGTGGTGCAGCAGGTAGAGCTGCTGACTCACAGCGCCAGAGACCCAGGTTTAATACTGACCTTGGGTGCTTCTGTGTGGAGTTTGCACGTTCTCCCTGTGGCCACATGGGTTTCCTTCCGGGTGCTCTGGTTTCCTCCCACATTCCGAAGTCATGTGGTTTGGAGGCTTAATTGGCCTCTTTATAATTGCCCCTAATGTGTGGGAAGTGGATGTGAAAGCAAGATAACATGGACCTACTGTGAACGGGTGATCGATGATCGACATGGACTCAGTGGGCCGAAGGGCCTGTTTCCATGCTGTGTTTCTAAACTAAAAACATTAAACTGATGTCTTTCCCTCCTGGTTTTAAATATAAGGCTGGGTGGTCAGGGAGCAAAGTAGTGAAATGAAGCATAAAAATCAAATAGCAACTAATGAGTTATTTGTGCTCATTACAAGCATAAAAGGATTTAACAGCAATGCCCATGAGTGGAGATTCATCTTTAATGAAGAGTCATTTTCAAAGGTTATGTGATTTCACATAATTAAATATTATGAAAAATCATCAGATCAGATGGCCATCAGGAAACTGACAGCCCAGACACTGGCAAAAATGTCATTACCTGCAAATGGCCAGAGACAGTGAGACCTATCCTGGATGGTTCAGTTGCTGACAACAGCTGGGAAGAAACTGCCCCTGAATCTGGAGGTGTGCGTTGTCACACTTCTGTACCTTTTTCCCGATGGGAGAGGGGAGAAGAGGGAGTGGCCAGGGTGCGACTGGTCCTTGATGATGCTGCTGGCCTTGCCGAGGCAGCGTGAGGTGTAGATGGGGTAAATGGAAGGAAAGGTAGATAAAAATGCTGGAGAAACTCAGCGGGTGAGGCAGCATCTATGGAGAGAAGGAATAGGTGACCTTTTGGAGCGAGACCCTTCTTCAGACTGAATGGAAGGGAGGTTGGTTTGTGTGACGGTCTGGGGGTGCATCCACAATTCTCTGCAATTTCTCGCTGTCTTAGATGGAGCTGTTCCCAAACTGTGCTGTGATGGATCCCGGTGAAAATGCTTTCTGCTCATTAGTGATACTCCATTGCATCCAATTCCTTCAGTGGGATTCTCAGAAACGACCCACATCGTCACTGTAGCAATCCATCGTGCTGGAGAACAGGTCAAGACCCGAAACGTCAACCATTTCTTCTGTCCAAAGATGCCGACCTGTCCCGCTGAGTTACTCCAGCATTTTGTGTCTCTCTTCAGCGTAAGCCAGCATCAGCAGTTCCTCCCTACACGATCGACTATACTGAATACCCTTTACTGTAACTTTGCTAGCTAGCCGTTCCCATAAATGGTAATAGGATATACATTAGGGCAGAGCAGAATATGCAACGCACAAAATACGAATAAGTGTTGGAGGATGGGGAATGGAGAAGGAAACAAACTGTGACTTAAATCCGAGTGGATGTTGACGGATGCAACCTCTCTCTCCGGGAAGGATTTGTGCGTGGTATCATAAAATCATGTGATAGGAGTAGAATTAGGCCATTCGGCCCGTCAAGTCTACTCTGCCATTCAATCACGGCTGATCCATCTCTCCCTCCTAACCCCATTCTCCTGCCTTCTTCAGTAATGCGGGAGTTTGGAGGCTGGAGTTTGGCTCAGACAGTAACAGCGTCCGCTTCTAATTGAGAATTACCAAACAACACATAAAAACATCCTCACAGTCCAATGACTACATGATGTTGTAATACCCTCCCCATTGAGCAACCCCAGGTTTGGTTGCTAGGCTCTGCTATGAAGATAAATGTTGTGGTTTGTCTGATCACAGATCACCGGTTCTCCTCACTGCCCCTCCCTTGTCAGGAACAATAATATAAAATTGATTAGATTTAGCCAATTTGCACTTAAAAAAGGTCTCTGTGAAATGTGAATCGAGCAATAATGTGTGAGAGCAGGATATGAGTTTGAATTCTATGGCACTCACAGTTAAAGTGCGGAGCTCGACAGGCCTGTAATATCAACAATCATGTAGGAAGCAGATGGGTTTTGATTTATCAGTCTCTGACAGACGAGACACTTCATGAAGGAAGCAGGTTGGCTCCTGTACATGTCTTTCCTGCCAAGTTTTCCTGTCTGCCCCCTTAAAGGGCAATTCCTCACTCAGTTCATCTCCTGAGGCGTCACCCTGCAATATGTCGAACGTGATGCCTGTGTGGTCGTGAGTAGTCGCCCAAAGAGTCGTATCATCTTCTGGTCGCCGCTGGATTTTCAACATGTTGAAAATATTCGGCCACCTGCTGCGACTATGATGGGTGCCGGACAGTTGCCAAAAAAATTGCATCGTTGGGACAGGCCCCTGAGTCTTTGCCCTCATCCTCAAACCCAACAGAGTCAGAGGAGTTGGTGGCCACGTGAGCTGCTGGGTGCAAGGGGGAAGGATGAGGAGGTTGCTTTGGCAGGATTTGTTGTTCTTCAAATGTGCAGTCAGATACTTATTTGCAATCGGTTGCTGATTTAAGCAGAAAATGCCGATACAATTCATAGCTTTACACATGCTTGTCAGAATTTGAATTTAGCAATAATCTATTTCCAAGGAATTTGCCATGAAATACCTCATGCACATTTCTGAATGCATCTACCCATTGGATCAACCAATGGTAAAACTGTACAACAAATACGGATCCTTCTGAAGAAGGTTCTCGACCTGAAACATCACCCATTCCTTCTCTCCAGAGATGCTGCCTGTCCCGCTGAGTTACTCCAGCATTTTATGTCTATCTCCCGTTAAGAAGTGTGAGCTGTCAGTTTGTGCAGTATTTGATACACAGGGAGAGGTCAGTGCACTGGATAATATCCTCCTAATCAACGCCCGCCGCTGATACTGTGTAATGAGGCACAATAATTCAATTAAAAGCACAGCACATTGCGAGCCTCCACCATATGTACTTTGCTTTGAATCATAAAATGTTTATGGAAGATGGCAACAACATTAACTTGGGCTCATGAGAGCCACTATCACACAGAACATTGACTCCAGCCTCAGCATCCTTTGGCAATTAGTGAACTGATCAAAGAGATTGGCCCCAACGTGTGATGTTAATTACGGAGATGAAAACTACTGCAACCATCTCATCAACCCCCTGTATTGCATTCTCCAACTGGGATGTATTCTAGCAAGAGAGACAATGAAAATACAAATGCTTGCAAAGGATTGAAAGAAAGCTGGTTTCATCAAATATATTCTGTCAAATTAAAGAGAACATGGCATTTATTGAAGGAAATCTCAGCAGAACAGAATGATTACGTCAGTCAAAGGATAAGAATAACCTGATAACATTCAGTCGACAACTTTAAAAATAAATATTGTTGAAGAGGAGTAATTTTGGTTCAAAAATAAAATGTAATTATGTTATGATCATGTACGTTTCATTGGTGCATGCACGTGTTCTGAAATTTGAATGATGGAAAGATACAGCAGGGAAAGAGGCCCTTCGGCCCATTGAGTCCATGCTGACCATCGATCACCCGTTCACACTAGTTCTACGTTATCCCACTTTTGCATCCACTCCCTACAATTTACAGAGGCCAAGTGACCTTCAGACCCACACGAGCAAACCCGAGCAACCGGAGGAAACCCTCGCGGTCACGGGGAGAACGTGCAAACTCCTCACAGACAGCACCCGAGGCGGGGATCGAACCCGGGCCTCTGGCACTGTGAGGCAACGGTTCTACCAGCTTCGCCACTGCGTTGCTCGTAACAAAATGGTGCTGCAGATGTCCTAAATGTTAGTGGCACCCTCTGCGTGTTACATCACCAGGCACTAGGGGCCCACAGTGGTACCAACCTCCTCCCTTAATGGTGACAAGGATGAAAGGGGAAAGAACCGTGCGTGTGGGAGAGTTGCTGCCTGACAGCGTTTATCGTTGTGGCTATCCCTCGAGGTCAAGGGTGATGGTCTATGTCCTGTTGTTTTTATAGACTCTCAGGTGGCTTATGAGTCCAATCCTGGCTTTGAAGGTTCTTCGACATTCGGGACAGGTAATTCCAGACGGCAGATCGAGCTTTGGTTGTTGCTGCCTCTCTTTCTGTTTTCTTCTCTTTTCTTCTAATTCTGCGCATCTCTTGGCTTCGAAGGTCACTGTTCCTTCTGGGACGATGGTTCGCCAGAGTTTCCTGTCCTTGGCATTGGTTGCAGCGCCAGAGGCCCGGGTTCGATGCCGACTACAGGCGCTGTCTGTACGGAGTTTGTATGTTCTCTCCGTGATATAAATACTTGGTAAAAGTGTAAATTGTCCCTCGTGTGTGTGTTGGCTCGTGTTAGAGCGCGGGGATCGCTGGTCGGCACGGACTCGGTGGGCCGAAGGGCCTGTTTCCACGCTGTATCGCTGTATCTCTAAACTAAGCTGCAGCTACGTGCAGTCAGGGGGCAGAGAGAGCAGCTTGTGATTGCTTCATGAGTCTCTGTCATTGCAGCAGGCAGACTGGAAGCAATGATGCTGCAGCTCACAGGAGCACGAGAGGAATAATTCCTGGTGAATGCTGACACCAGGCTTGTAACTATTAAAGTAGGAACACGATGCAGTCCCGACCCACTCCAGCTCCTTAACAAGCCTTGGCATGCGTGATAAACAGTACGTGTCCTTCGGCTCTCAAACACATTGAAACCAAACAAGGGGCTTGAAATTGATGGTGAGTGGAAGTGTGTCCAGTCAGTCCCCAGCCCCACCAGAATACTAATCATCCACAATAACAAGCACCGCTCAACAATCAACACCGATTTGGGGAGTTTATAGACTCGTATAAACGCGTATGTCACAGTTCTATCTGAGACATATGACAATAAAACACTCTTGACTCCAGATAACTCACCAACTTACAGTGTCAATTTATCATTAAAATATTTCAGGCCGCCGTGAAGAGAAGGTCATGGTGGCCATTTATAGACAGTAGACAGTAGGTGCAGGGGTTGGCCATTTAGGACTGAGATGAGGAAAAACATTTTCACCCAGAGAGTTGTGAATCTGTGGAATTCTCTGCCACTGAAGGCAGTGGAGGCCAATTCACTGGATGTCTTCAAGAGCTCTTAAAACATAGAAACATAGAAATTAGGTGCAGGAGCAGGCCATTTGGCCCTTCGAGCCTGCACCACCATTCAATATGATAATGGCTGATCATCCAACTCAGTATCCTGTACCTGCCTTCTCTCCATACCCCCTGATCCCTTCAGCCACAAGGGCCACATCTAACTCCCTCTTAAATATGGCCAACGAACTGGCCTCAACTACCTTCTGTGGCAGAGAATTCCACAGATTCACCACTTTCTGTGTGAAAAACGATTTTCTCATCTCGGTCCTAAAAGACTTCCCCCTTATCCTTAAACTGTGACCCCTTGTCCTGGACTTCCCCAACATCGGGAACAATCTACCTGCATCTAGCCTGTCCAACCCCTTAAGAATTTTGTA
The DNA here is from genome assembly GCA_035221665.1 of Okamejei kenojei. NCBI lineage: Eukaryota > Metazoa > Chordata > Chondrichthyes > Rajiformes > Rajidae > Okamejei > Okamejei kenojei. The sequence continues at coordinate 31,731,449 of CM069162.1, forward strand.
AGTCTCTATGAGATCACCCCTCAATCTTCTAAATTCCAGCGAGTACAAGCCAAGTCTATCCAGTCTTTCTTCATATGGAAGTCGTGCCATCCCAGGAATCAGTCTGGTGAACCTTCTCTGTACTCCCTCTATGGCAAGAATGTCTTTCCTCAGATTAGGAGACCAAAACTGTACGCAATACTCCAGGTGTGGCCTCACCAAGACCCTGTACAACTGCAGTAGAACCTCCCTGCTCCTAGACTCAAATCCTTTTGCTATGAATGCCAACATACCATTCGCTTTCTGCACAGCCTGCTGCACCTGCATGCCTACTTTCAATGACTGGTGTACCATGACACCCAGGTCTCGCTGCATCTCCCCTTTTCCTAATCGGTCACCATTCAAATAATAGTCTACCTTCCTGTTTTTGCCACCAAAGTGGATAACCTCACATTTATCCACATTATATTGCATCTGCCATGCATTTGCCCACTCACCCAGTCTATCCAAGTCATCCTGCAGCCTCCTACCATCCTCCTCACAGCTAACACTGCCCCCCAGCTTCGTGTCATCCGCAAACTTCGAGATGTTGCATTTAATTCCCTTGTCCAAATCATTACCCAGCACTGAGCCTTGCGGCACCCCACTAGTCACTGTCTGCCATCCTGAAAAGGACCCGTTCACTCCTACTCTTTGCTTCCTGTCTGCCAGCCAGTTCTCTATCCACATCAATACTGAACCACCAATACCGTGTGCTTTAAGTTTGTATACCAATCTCTTGTGTGGGACCTTGTCGAAAGCTTTCTGAAAGTCCAGATACAACACATCCACTGCTTCTCCTTTATCCACTCTACTAGTTACATCCTCAAAAAATTCAATAAGATTCGTCAGACATGATTTACCCTTCGTAAATCCATGCTGACTTTGTCCAATGATTTCACCACTTTCCAAATGCGCTGCTATCCCATCTTTAATAATTGACTCTTGGGGCTAACCAAATCAAGGAATGTGGGGAGAAAGCAGGAACAGGGTACGATGATCAGCCATGATCATATTGAATGGCGGTGCTGGCTCGAAGGGCCGAATGGCCTACTCCTGCACCTAGTTTCCATGTTTCTGTGCGTCCACCAATGTGATGGTTTAGTAGAAGGGGGTCTCAGAGCTGGGAAATCTCTGATTACTGAAAGAGATATTCAGGAGGCTTTGTAATTCAAAGCTCTAGAGAAGTAAATGTGCGTGTGTGCAGAATGAAGTGGTTTCTATGGGCCTGAGGGTTGGTGCACAGCGTAAAATAGGTCAATGGGAACATTGAGGCTACTGTTGGGGCCAGGGATTGTCAATGGATTGCACTGTCTACCAGACACAGTGTGATGCTGGGCTTCTGCTGGGTCCCCCAATGCCACTGATGTTGTCTAAGTTTAAATGTAGTTTAGAGATACAGCATAGAAACAGGTCCTTTGGCCTAGCGACTCCACGCCGACCATTGTTCACCTAAATGCACTAGTTCTGTTATCCCACTTTCTCATCCACTCCCTACACATTCGGGCAATTTTACAGAGGGCCAATTAACCTACAAATCCACACGTCTTTGGGCTGAGGGAGGAAACCCTTGCAACTAGGGGTTGGGAGGGAGAGATAGACCAGCCATGATTGAATGGCGGGGTAGGCTTGATGGGCCGAATGGCCTAATTCTACTCCTATTCCTTATGACCTTATGACCAATCAGAGGGCGAACGTGCAGACTGTACCCGAGGTCTGGATTGAAGCCGGATCTCTGGTGCTGTGAGGCAGCAGCTCTACCCGCTGCCCCACCGGCCGCCCAGCTTAGCTTGTATCCAGAAAGATGCACAACGGCAACAGATTAGAATAGAATAGAATACATTTTATTAGCCAAGTATGTATACATACAAGGAATTTGCCTTGGTGCCTTGCTCACAAGGATAAAAACATGAGATACAGTAGACAATTAAAAATAAATCATTATAATTTAAACCTGTAAAAATAAAAATACCAGAGTAAATACCAGAAAAAGGTGTACATCATCTGTTTGAGAAGTCTTGATGAACCACCACATCAGTAGCACACTGAAGCTTACTTGATATGACTCCAAATTACATTGAGATAGTTTTCATAAGTGATAGGAGCAGAATTAGGCCATTTGTCCCATCAAGTCTACTCCGCCATTCAATCCTGGCTGATCTATCTCTCCCTCTCAACCCCATTCTCCTGCCTTCTCTCCATAACCTCTGATACCCGTACTAATCAAGAATCTATCTATCTCTGCCTTAAAAATATCCATTGACTTGGCCTCCACAGCTGTCTGTGGCAAAGAATTCCACAGGTCCACCACCCTTCAGTAACGATGTTAATATTGTTAAGCCAAGTTACAGTCTTTGTGTAATACACACTAACAAACAGCGGGAAGAATTGTCCTTAGGTAGACAAAAGGGCTGGAGAAACTCAGCGGGTGCGGCAGCATTTATGGAGCGAAGGAAATGGGCAACGTTTCAGGCCGAAACCCTTCTTCAGTCTAAAGAAGGGTTTCGGCCTGAAACGTTGCCTATTTCCTTCGCTCCGTAGATGCTGCCGCACCTGCTGAGTTTCTCCAGCCCTTTTGTCTCCCTTTGATTTTCCAGCATCTGCAGTTCCTTCTTGAACAAGAATTGTCCTTAACTAGACACGGAAATATTAGCACTTGGAATTGCAGGGTTCCACCAGTTCTCGCTAGGCAGATCATTCACGCGAGAGAGAGATATATAGAGCATGGAAACAGGCCCTTCGGCCCATCGAGTCCACGCTGACCACTGATCACCCCGTACACTAGCACCACCCTACATACGACAGAGACAATTTACAATGTTACCGAAGCCAGTTAACCTACGAACCTGCACGTCTTTGGAGTGTGGGAGGAAACCGGAGCACCCGGAGAAAACCCACACGGTCGCAGGGAGAACGTAGAATCTTCATGGAACACCAATTTTTATTATAGACACAAAATGCTGGAGTAACTCAGCGGGACAGGCAGCATCTCTGGAGAGAAGGAATGGGAGACACTTCTTCAGATCTAGTCAGACCAAAACGTCACCCATTTCTTCTCTCCAGAGATGCTGCCTGTCCTGCTGAGTTACTCCAGCATTTTGTGTCTTCCTTCTATTTAAACCAGCATCTGCAGTTCCTTCCTACACAAATATTTATTAGTGATTCTTGGAGTCAACTCCCACAATGGAGGTCTCAGAAAATGCAATGGTGGAATAATACAACAAAGGCATCATCAAGGCTTCCAAACACAAACCTGCTACAGATGTGGAATGGAATAAAATGCCCACAGGCAACGGAAGGTGGTTTTCCTGCTTCAGCAGAGAAAGAAGTGAGAGTGACACAGAAAGAGATACAGGAGACTCCGGATGCTGTATTCTGGAGCAAAAATCAAACAGGGGGTGAAACAGCATCTGTGGGAGCAAAGGGATGGTCGAGGTTGGTGCAAGGTCCTGACCTGGAATGTTGATCGGCCCTTTGCCTCCCCCAATGTTACACAATCCAGAGTTCCTCCAGTTTTTTTAGTTTAGTTCAGAGATACAGCGCGGAAACATGCCCTTGGGTCTCCAGTATCTCCTCCTGTGTGCGCGCCGACCAACGTCCCCCGCACACGACCACGGTCCTACACGCGCTAGGGCCAATTTTTACATTTACCAAGTCAATTTACCTACATCTTTGGAGTGTGGGAGGAAATCGGAGATCTCAGAAAAAACCCACGTGGTCACGGGGAGGACGTACAAACTCCATACAGACAGCAGCCGTAGTCGGGATCGAAGCTGGGTCTCTGGCGCTGCAGGAGCTGTAAGGCAGCGACTATTGTCTCTTGCTATACCGCTGAGCCACCGTGACTACCCACCATGCAGCACTTATTGTTTTGACACTGAGGGATCTACTGAAGCAGCTCGCGGTTCAATGGAGTTTTATTCAATACGTATTGCCATGTCTAAAATCCCCGAGTAGCAAAGTGTGCTGAAATACTCCACTGAGACTGCATTGCAAGAGGCACCATGTTTTGTGCCATTTCAGAGTCCGGCCCGCGCTCTGGGTCTAATGAGCAGTGCTTGATCCAGGCGAGCCCCAGGCTGTTGCTGGGCCTCCAGCCATCGCCCCACTTGGACGTGTATAATGGGCTCCACTTGGGGCCAGGTTTTGATGCATGCTCGGATGAGGATATAAAGTCTTTCCATTGTAGATATTATGAGCTGCCCATAAATCAGGGCTGCATCAAACTCAGCCACGGAGCGGCAACACCACAAGGAACACCGAGCAGAATAGCGGAGACACTTCACCGAGTGCCAGGGCATTGGTGAGAGCTGGAGCTGGCAGCTTTGTCTTTAACCGACACAGAAAGGATCTCTTCATTGCCACAGACGGCTGTGGAGGACGTCAATGGATATTTCTAAGGCGGGGATTGAAAGGTTCTTGATTGGTACGGGTGTCAGGGGTTATGGGGAGAAGGCAGGAGAATGGGGCTTGAGAGGGAGAGATAGATCAGCCATGATTGAATGGCAGAGTCCACTTGATGGGCCGAAAGGCCTCATTCTGCTCCTGTAACTTATGAATTAATGAACTTCAGTTGGGATTAAATTTCTGAAAAAGGGTACGGGATTTGTTATGACTTCCCGGCGGTATCTTGGAGGATAGCTGCTCGCTCGACAGTGTCCCCTTTAAGTGAGCGGGAACAGGAATCCAGCGCGGAAACACTGTGCCAACCGCAGTAAATTACCGATGCAAAGATTGGCATTTAGCAGTGGTAAGAGCGATGTTTCATTCATTGAGTGAAGCTGCTGGGGATCAAAATGAGTCCGTCAATACGGCCTAATTGCTGCAACTGACGAGTGGAGAGCAGAGCCAGGCCTAGAAGGGGCAGCGTATAATAGCACCATCTCCAGTCGGCACCTTGCCCGCTGCAACGTCCACTTAACAGGAGCATTGGTGGAGACTGTGATTTATTCTCCAACCAGTCAAAACAATATGGGAGCATAGTTCAGCCCTATGACAGAAGGTGGCAGGAGGTGCTGGCAGTAGGCCTGGTACAGAGGCTTTCCTGCAGCAGCTTTGTCTGGCTTTTCATTCCAGTTTTCCTTCTCCTCCGTCATCAACATGGGTTTCCCACGGCCCAGTATACGGACGTTAACCTCTCATTTCAAGTGACCCCTGTATTCCATTTTTTTACAGTGGTACAGTGAAAAGCTCTTGTTGCGTGCTACCCAGTCAGTGGAAAGACCATACATGATTACAATCGAGCCATTTACAGTGTATAGATACATGATAAGGGAATATCACTTAGCGCAAGGTAAAGCCAGCAGATCACCAAAGAGTTAGATAGTAGTTCAGGACTGCTCTCTGGTTGTGACGGGATGATTCAGTTTTCTGATCATTCCCTCTCCCCCCCCCCCCCCCCCCCCCACTACTCCCTTCATTGTCACCTCTTCCCTAGCCAACAATGCCCCCCCCCCACTACTCCCTTCATTGTCACCTCTTCCCTAGCCAACAATGGACCATTGTGGGCTCCACTCTCCCTTGGTCATCTGTTGTCAGCCCTGCTTTGTTCTGGCCTTTTCTTACCTCCAGTTCTCAGTCTGAAAAAAGGTCCCGACCCGAAACGTCGCCCATCCCATTTCTCCAGAGATACTGCCTGACCCACTGAGTTACTCCTGCATTTTGTGTCTATCTGCGGTATAAACCAGCACCTGCAGTTCCTTTCCACACAACGGTATTTTTTGTTTTTATTATCAATTAATGGAAATTGAGATTGCTGACTGCATCAATAAAACACAGTAATTACAGCAGGAAAGGTCAATGTGTATGTACAGATTTGGGTTGATATTCCCCTGACTTTTAAGCTCCGTGTTATTCTCAGACCTGCGTACGTGCGAATATTTGTCCAGTCTGCAAACTGATGTGAAGCAAAGTTGCCGCCACTCTGAACACAGAACATAGAACAGAGCACAGGAACGGGCCATTCGGCCCATCATGCCCGTGCCGAACATGATGTCAAGTTAAACTGATCTCATCTGCCTGCATGTGATCCATATCCCTCTATTCCCACGCCTATCTAAAAGCCTCTTTATGTGGAGGCTAATTCACTGGATGTTTGCAAGAGAGAGTTAGATAGAACTCTGGAGTAACTCAGCGGGTCAGGCTGCATCTGTGGAGAACATGGATAGGTGACGTTTCACAGAGTGCTGGAGTAACTCAGCGGGTCAGGCAGCATCTGTGGAGAACATGGATAGGTGACGTTTTGGGTCGTGACCCTTCTTCAGACCGAGTCTCGACCCGAAACGTCACCTATTCGTCCTCTCCAGAGACCCTGCCTGACCCGCTGAATTACTCCAGCTTTTTGTGTCTATCTCTGGTGTGAACCAGCATCTGCACTTCCTTCCTACAGAGTTGATTCACTGAAATGGTCCTTCATCCCTTCCCCCGATGACGTGCACTTAGACAATAGACAATAGACAATAGGCGCAGGAGTAGGCCATTCGGCCCTTCGAATGACTTGTGGGTATTCGGCAGCTGTGGGAAACATTGGCTGAGCTATCAAGATGAAACAACCATTCAAACAGCACCATCACTGCACTGTTTCACAACACAGGAGTCAATGAAGCTATCCATCTTTAACTAATGATTCTGAGGTCTATATGTTTTATTCTTCCCTGCATTGGCAGATAACTTATCCATCAATTACCGTTTAAATACATTACATTAATATCACAACTGACCATATGGCCAATAGATGATAGACATCCTCTGTGATGTCAGCAAATTGGTTATGAAACTGATCACATTAAACCAACGTACAAATTACATTACCATCCTCTATTTAATTGACCCCAATTAGAGATTGCTCCAATAATTACTGATCCTATGCTCCAGTACTGCAGCTATTTTTCACTGCCTTTTTGCAGTCCTGATCTTTGCAGCAGCTAAAATATTCCCAAAGAACACGGCTCGCAAGGGGTTGAAATTGATCGCCTCTCTAAGTCTTTGCTTTTACATCAGCTGAAAGTGGTGCTAACATTACTTCCCAGCCCCCTGCAAGCTTTCAAAAGCTCAGCATTAAAATTCACCCATCGTTTCCTCATTTTACAAAGCAATCTACCCGTCTTCATTGACCCCCGTATAAGCTGGGGTTTACACGAGAGGGAATAAAGGCAGAAAACAACCAGAACACAGCAAGGTTGGAATGAGCCGCAGATTTGATTTTACCACGGTGATTTCAAAAGGAAATTATCCAAACATTGGCCAAAATAATTGGCTCCATCAGTAGGCCATCTTTATCTAACAGCACAGAAATCCATATTGATGAATTTGAGTGAATTCTTTAACATCTATAAAATATCAGGTACCAGTTCACTCTCCAAGACTAAACGTCATCCTTTTCAAAGACATCACCTGTGATTTCCAAAACATAGTCTAATTGGCAAACAATGAGGGTAATGCATCTTTTATGCCAAAGACTGTGAGCAAAAAATTGCTGGAGCAACAGAATAAGATTACCTACCCTCTTATTCGTATTCTTTCTCAAGGGTTGGAATGAAATACTCATGAATTTCACTAGAGCTTGATTCCCAACAAAAGGCAATTGGTAAATCTATTAAAATCAGCATTGGAGGAAGTGCAGGGAAAAATAATGAAGCCCAGAGGTTAATGTGTGCCTATCTTTACTTACCTAAGCCTTTCTATGTTGTGCAAGTGGCAATTATGCAGAAACCAATCTATGTTCACCCAGAGGTTGACTGGGTTTGATTACAGAGTCTCAGTGACTGTGACCATCCACGACCAAGAGAAATTGCAGAGAGATTGTAAAACAGCCCAGACCCTCACACAAACCAACCTCCCTTCCATTGACTCCATCTACACCCCACGCTGCCTCAGCAAGGCCAGCAGGATCATCAAGGGCCAGTCTCACCCCGGTCACTCCCTCTTCTCCCCTCTCCCATCAGACAAGAGGTACAGAAGTGTGAAAACGCACACCTCCATATTCAGAGACAGTTTCTTCCCAGCTGTTATCAGGCAACTAAACCATTCTATCACCAACTAGAGAGCGGTCCTGAGGTACTATCTACCTCATTGGAGACCCTTGGATCTTTAATCTGACTTTACCGGACCTTATATTCCTATTATCCTGTAACTGTGCACTGTGGACGGCTCGATTGTAATCATGTGTAAGTCTTTCCATTGACTGGACAGCATGGAACAAAAAAGCTTTTCACTGCATCTCAGTACGTGTGACAATCAACTCAACTAAACTAAACTAAGAAGTCTAAGAAGTTAAAGAAAACTAATCTACGATGTTCGGAATATTCTTGGGAGAAAAATGATAGTGGTCAGGATTACTGTTGGGTGAGGGAAGGGAGCTGGGAGAAGTTTGGAGTACCGGGGATGGGATTATCACAAGCAAGGGTCTAGGGATAAGGCCAGAAATCTCCGGACTGGAACGCAAACTGGATATGGTCAATATTCACTTTGTTTTACTTGCACGTATTTGAAACTAATTTATTCCGGTGAATATCAAGGAAAAGGTTGCCAATCTTCTTGGAGACACAAGGAACTGCAGATGCTGGTTTACTAAAGAAAATACACAAAGTGCTGGAGTAACTCAGTGGGTCAGGCAGCATCTCTGGAGGACATGGATGGGCAACGTTTCGGGTCAGGACCTTGAGTCTGGACAAGTGTCCCGACCCAAAACATCACCTATCCATGTTCTCCACAGATGCTGCCTGACCCGCTGAGATACTCAGCACTCCATGTCTCTATTTCACAATCATCTCCTTGCTTGTTTGGCAAAGTTTCATCACCTAACCTAATATCGATTGATTCTATTTTAAGAGGAGACAGTTGTGATGTGAAATCCAGTGAGCTGCCCTTTATAAGGTTTTGTATGCAATGTGTAATATGGAAATATCATGATGTTTTAGTGCAGATCTAAGATTATCCAGTTAAGCAGAGAAGTGTTGCCGAATAAAGCAACGTTGCAATGATAACATGAAGCAGATATCAGGCCTTCTTGTTTGTTTATACAAAGGAACTATTGCCTGAAACCTGTGCTGACCTGAAACGCCACCCATTCCTTCTCTCCAGAGATGCTGCCTGTCCCGCTGCGTTACTCCAGCAATTTGTGACTGTCTTAGGTAACTGACCGACACTAAGTGCTGGGGTAACTCAGCGGGACAGGCAGCATCTCTGGAGAGAAGGAATGGGTGACGTTTCAAGTCGAGGCCCTTCTTCAGACCTCGCCCCGAAACATCACTTATTTCTTCTCTCCAGAGATGCTACCTGTCCCGCAGAGTAACTCTGGCATTTTGTGTCTATCTTTGGTGTAGACCAGCATCTGCAGTTGCTTCCTACAATCGATGGTTCAACGTTGGCTGAGGGAAAGGTGACAACAAAGTATACAGAGAGTAAAATTAATCAGGAGGACAGTAAAACTAGTGGGGGAACTAGGGTGGGGGGAGGGATGGAGAGAGAGGAATAGCAAGGGTTACTTGAAATGAGAGAAATCAATATTTATACCGCTGTGTTGTAAGATCCCCAAGCGAAATATGAGGTGCCATTCCTCCAATTTGTGTGTGAGACAGTGGAGGAGGCCCAGGACAGAAAGGACAGTGTGGGAATGGGAGGGGGAGTTAATGTGTTTAGACACCTCTGGTTTCTCATCTGCCGACGCAGTCCCTGGGTCACTGGGCAGCCTCATTTCCACCATGAACGAGCAGCAGATGCATGAACTATGTATCTTAATGTATGTACATTGTTTTCAATGGTTTACTTCGGAATGTCCTTGACTAATTAATATCATTCATGACCCAGATTTCAACAGCAGGTTGAAGAATTTGAATCAAAAAAAACAAAAGAAAATATTTCATCAGAGCAAAGAACATGACAGCAGCGAAAACGTGAGTAGAATGTTTACTGAAGTTGGGGACTAGATGTCTAGGTATCGCTTGTATCCCATGCAGGCGTTGCCGCAAGAGAAACTCCAATATTTATATTTTGCAACGATCTGGACCAGATCACAACAGTTGCACTGAAAGTGGTTTCCAATGCTGACTGAAGTGGTTGGTTGGAGAGGTGGATGGGTACAGTGAGACCAACAACTTGGAAACATCAACAGCCAAACACCAAACACCCGGAGAAAACCCACGCGGTCACAGGGAGAACATGCAAACTCTACATTGATACAAAATGCTGGAGTAACTCAGAGGCACAGGCAGCATCTCTGGAGAGAAGGAATGGGTGACGTTTCGGGTCGAGACTTCAGTCTGAAGAAGGGTCGCGACCCGAAATGTCACCCATTCCTTCTCTCCAGAGATGCTGCTGCCTGTCCCACTGTCCCACCAGCATTTTGTGTCTTTCTCAGGTACATGGATAGGACAGGTTTGGAGGGCTGTGGGTCAAACGCAGGCAGTTTCGTGCAGCTGGGGCACATGGGTCAGTGTGGGCAAGTGGGGCTGACGAGCCTGTTTCCACGCTGTATCACTCTATGACTCTGTGATGGTAATGGATGGAGGCGTAGAGGGGTGACAGGGCACAGAGAGACCAGCAATTTCAAAACATCAACCACTCTTCATCAAAAGGCTTGCACAAAATATTAATGTCTCAAATATTATTTTCCATCTGTCTGTGCTAATGTTTATTCAGTAGCAGACTGCCTGGCGGCTGATTCTGTCACAACTTACCTTGTACCACACAATCTCCCGCAGTCTCCTGTCTGTTTTGAAGTTGCATTTTAAAGTCACAGCATCGCCCGCTACTACAGGGGGGATGGGCTCAATGTTCACCGTCAAATATCCTGCAGCATCAACAAAGAAGAGGAATAACGTTACTCCAGATTGCAGACAAAAACCTCCCGTGACACCAACAGATACAGCAAATGCATATTCACGCTGTGGAAAGATAGGCCAGCCATGACTGAATGGCAGAGTAGACTTGATGGGCCAAATGGCCTCATTCTGCTGCTGGAACGTATGAACATAAACCCGTTGACCAGCTCACCCTGGCCCCTGTTGCCCATCTTCTGTGGTTCCACACACAATGTGATGACCACATTGATCAACGTTAAAAATCCAGCGGTGACCAGAAAAAGGTGCGACTCTTTGGGCGACTACTCGCGGCCATACAGGCGTCACGTGTCGACATGTCGCGGGTGACGCCCGTATGGCGGTGAGTAGCCGCCCAAAGAGTCGTACATTTTTTCTGGTCACCGCTAGATTTTTAACATGTTGAAAATCTTCGGCCACCTGCTGCGACTATGACGGGTGTCGGCAAGTCGCCAAAAAAATTGCGTAAGAGGGACAGGCCCTTTACCTTATCTCCCAAACCTATCGCATGTCCACTTTTTGTCCTCCTAATTTCTCCCTTTACTGACTCCAACATCCCTTATACTCTTCAAGAGATTTGCCTGATCCTACCTGCCCCCACTTGACAAACTCTTTCTTTCCCCTGACCAGTGTCTCGATATTCCTTGCTGACCAACGTTCCCTAATCTTTCAAGCCTTGCCCTTCACTCTAACAGGAAGAGGTGTCACAGCTCACCCACTGTTGTTAAAACTACCCATAAAATTCTTCCCCCTCTTTTACACTTCCCCAAACACCATGTCCTGACATTCATTCCTTCGTGTTTATCCACCATCCTGTTAAATACATCAATTCTATTTATTTAATCTATTCCACATTCACACCATGTACAGGTGACGAGGTGCTTATTTAATTCATTACTGACTATTTTACAAGTTGAGACATGTATGCTGTGTCTAACTTAATTAATACATTCATAATTTTAAGTGGCTTCATCAGGTAGGTTTTTTTCTATTTAAAACTCGTCCTGGTGATTCTTTCCTAATAAGTTACTACTTCAAAATTCTGATATCATCCATCTGAATCATTAATACGCCTTCCCCGGGGTGCCAGTGTTCTTTTTGTAATGGCTGGACTGGAACCATTCACGGAGAGTGACGGTGAACACTGTGCAGCCCCTGTGTGGAGTGTGACAACTGGGACATTATTCTGTACTGTATCCTACCATGGATTCCAGCTCCAGTTCCCTACCTGGGCAGCTTACACCCCAGCGGTATGAACATTGACTTCTCTAACTTCAAATAGCCCTTGCTTTCCCTCTCCCTCCATCCCCTCCCCCTTCCCAGTTCTCCCACCAGTCTTACTGTCTCCGACTACATTCTATTTGTCCCGCCCACCCCACATCAATCTGAAGAAGGGTCTCGACCCGAAGCGTCAGCCATTCCTTCGCTCCATAGATGCTGCCTCACTCGCTGAGTTTCTCCAGCTTTTTGTCTACCTTCTGTCCTGAGATGACCAAGTCTTCATGGTGATGGATGGGGGAGTGATGTTCTCCGCCCCACCAACCCTCTGCTTCCACCTTTCAGTTAACGATGCACAGGTGATCATTTCAAATCGCAGCCCATTGTCAAAGTTTATGGAAAACTATTTGGCCTAAAGAACGTCGCCGTTCTGAAACTGTGTACAAGTTTAGTTTAGGCTCATGTACATTATTGTCACTTGTGCCGAGTACAGTGACACGCTTTGTTCTGCATGCCATCTGATGGAATCAGGTCATACAATACATGAATACAATCGAGCAAAACTCAAGTACAATTGGTAGAGTGAGGCAAAAGGTACAGAGCGCACAGTATATGTCTAGGAAAGAACTGCAGATACTGGTTTAAATCGAAGGTAGACACAAAATGCTGGAGTAACTCAGCGGGACAGGCAGCATCTCTGGAGAGAAGGAATGGGCGACGTTTCGGGTCGAGACCCTTCTTCAGCATGCAGAATATAGTTCTCTACGGTGTGACAGTGAAGCGTAACAGTTCCAGAGAGAAAAATTCAATGTCCACAATGAGGTTAGCTGGAGAATCAGGACAGTACCCAATCTTATTCAGAAGCCTGATAACAGCAGAGAATAAGCTGTTCCTGAGCCTGGTGTTGAGCACGTTCCTGCAACGGCCCGATGGTAGCAGGGAGAAGAAGCAATGACCGGTGTGGGCACGGTCTTCCATTACGTTGGCTGCTTTCCCGAGGCAGCATGAAATGTAGATGGAACCCAGGTCTCTGGCGCTGTGAGGCAGCAACTCTACCGCTGCTCTACTGCTTTGCCAGTTGACAATAGCAAATGCCCATTGATATTTCTGCGCAAGAAATGCCTTGTATCCGACTGTTCTATTTATGTCTAATTCTAAAGTCTGTAGCAGATGGGAAGCAGCCTCAGCAAATCTCTTCGGAGCTGGAATACAATCTTGTTCGTTTCTGCACCTATGTCATTTTTTTAAATTTCCGAGCTTGAATTTAAATCAATTCAAAATAATCAAAAAAGAAGCGAAAGGATTTATAACTGACTATCCCAGCAGAATATGCAGGACAATTTGTCCCGTGAAAAGGCAGAAATGGTGACAGAATATTTAAGACTTCTGCATGAAATTTTAATCTGAAGTCTGTCTGCACTTTCCTAATCTTTAATGTGCTTGGCTAACAAAATCGTTAACTGTTGATCGTATTAATTTTCTTTTGGAAAAAGTTTCCCTCACTTTGTTCCAGAGAGGCCTGGTTTTCAATTTCAGACATTAGGGCGGCACGGTGGCGCAGTGGTAGAGTTGCTGCCTCACTGCGCCAGAGACCCGGTTTCGATCCAGACTACGGGTGCTGTCTATACGGAGTTTGTATGTTCTCCCCGTGACTGTGTGTGTTTTCTCTGAGATCTTTGGTTTCCTCTCACGCTCCAAAGACGTGCAGGTTTGTAGGACAAGTGTATAGGTATAGTGGTATAGGTGTAAATGTCCTACTGTGTGTAGGATAGTGTTAATGCACGGGGATGGCCGGTCGGTGCGGACTCGGTGGGCTGAAGGGCCTGTTTCCACGCTGTATCTCTACACTAAACTAAATTAAACCTTGTGTATGATTAATTGCTGGCATAAATTTAAGATAGACACAAAAAGCTGGAGTAACTCAGCGGGACGGGCAGCATCTCTGGAGAGAAGAAATGGGTGACGTTTCGGGTCGAGACCCTTCTTCAGGCTGAACAATTCAGGGTGTCTAGAGATGCTGCCTGTCCCGCCAAGTTACTCTAGCTTTTTATGTCTATCTTCGATTTAAACTGAACCTTGTTCACTTGACATATTCTGCCAATCTGTGGAAATAATGTATTTTTATCTCCCATGCATTTTCAGTAAATTTACCTCTGGAGAATCAACAACCTTTATGTGATTCCCTGGTACTTTCACATTTGAAGCTCGATATTTCTCCAGTAATTCTACACCAATCTCCCACAAGACAATATATCTCTCCTGGTATTGGTTCATTATTGTTACATGCACCGAGATACAATGAAAACCTTTCTGTGCGATCCAGTCTAATCATACTGTACATAAGTACATGTAAGCCATATACAAGTGCAACAGAATGCCAAGTACAGAAAGAACTGCAGACGCAGGTTTAAATCGAAGGTAGACACAAAATGCTGGAGTAACTCAGCGGGTCAGGCAGCATCTCTGGAGAGAAGGAATGGGCGACGTTTCGGGTCGAGACCCTTCTTCAGACTGATGTCAGGGGAGTGGGTAGGACAAGATAGAATGTAGGCGGAGACTAGTGGGAGAACCGGCAAGGGGAAGGTTCTTCAAAGTAAACATACCTTGAAGAGATTTCACAGTGGAGTGGACAAAATGTGTCAGTAATGCAACTTGGACGAACAGCACCTCATATTTCGCGTGGGTAGTTTACACCCCAGCGGTATGAGCATTGACTTCTCTAACTTCAGATAGCCCTTGCTTTCTCTCTCCATCCCCTCCCCCTTCCCAGTTCTCTCACTAGTCTTACTGTCTCAATCAATCGGTTTTATTCATCACATACACATATAAGTGCAGTGAAATGAATTTGCCAGCAGCAGTACAATCAAAAAAGAAGACACAATACACGATAAAATGAAACACGCACATCCACCACAGCATTCCTCACTGTGGTGGAAGGCACAAAGTACGGTCAGTCCTCCTCCATTGTTCCCCCGTGGTCGGGGCCATGAACCTCCGTACTCGCCGTTACAGGCGGCACGATGTACAGGCCCTCTCGTCGGGATGGTTGAAACTCCGACATCGGGACGGTCGAACACACACGTGGAGGTCCCGAATGGGCGCTTTCCTACCGGAGACCACGGCTTCAGGATGTTGTACACTCCGCCTACATTCTATCTTTGTCCTGCCCCCTCCCCTGACATCAGTCTGAAGAAGGGTCTTGACCCGAAACATCGCCCATTCCTTCTCTCCAGAGATGCTGCCCCACCCGCTGAGTTACTCCAGCATTTTGTGTCTATATAGTGGTACAGCTTTAGTGTTACAGTTACAAAGAAAATTCAGATTTTTTTTTTAAATGTCCAGAGACCATAAGGAGGCAGGTTGAGAGATTGGAACAACAACCTGAGCTCATGACAGGACCGTTCAGTAGTTTAGTTTAATTTAGAGATACAGCAAGGAAACAGACCCTTCGGCTCACCAAGTCCGCACCGACCAGCACATTAACACTATCCTACACACACTAGGGACAATTTTATTTTTATACCAAACCAATTAACCTACAAACCTGTACGTCTTTGGAGTGTGGTAGAAAATCGGAGAAAACCCACGCAGGGTTTTAAATCCGTACAGACAGCACCCATAGTCAGCATGGAACCGGGTCTCTGGCGCTGTGAGGCAGCAGCTCTACCCGCTGCCGTCCAGATAACAATGAGGAAGACGTTATTTCTGAATCGAATGGAACGTGCTTTCAAGTTTTTGTATCTTCTGCCTGACGGGAGAGGAGAGAAGGGGAAATGACCGGGGTGTAAATGGTCTTTGGTTACGCTTGGTTCCACTCCTAAGGCAGCGTGAAGTGTAGATGGAGGTGATGGGGTGGGAGAATGGTTCGAGTGATGGGCTGTTAGATTCACAACTCTGTGATTTCCTGCAGTCTCCAGCAGAGTGTTAGTTTGAGTTATTATGTAGTGTATGTGTGTGGGAGGGGTGGGAGAAACGTTCTTAGTCTCTTCCTTTTGGGGGGGACGCGACTTTTCTTGTCGTATCCCCCGTCTCCGTCTCCGTCTGCGCTGAGGCCTATCGCGGAGCTGGCGGCCTCCAACTTTAACTGCGTCCGACCCGAGGCTCCGGAGGCAGAGGCAGCCAGGACTTACCAGCGCGGGGCTGGCCGACTTCGGGGCTGCGGCGGGTTCAGGCGTTCCGGCGGCTCGACTCGGAGCTGTGGCGGCTTTCCGGTGGCGGTGGCGGCGGCAGCGACTTCGGAGGCCCGGCCGCGGGCCCAGTGGACGACATCGTTGGGAGCTCGCAGGTCACGGGTTGGTGACCTGTTTTTCCGGAGCTCCCGCGGCAACAGCTGCGTCCGCTGGACTGGAGGGCGGCAGCTTCGGCAGCTTCAACCGCCCCGGGCCGCGGAGTTGAACCGGCCCGCTCGCGGAGCGCGGTTCACCCACGGGACTTATTTACATCACCCGGTGCAGTCACAACATCGGAGGCCCGGGTCGCCTCAGCGCAGAGGAAGAGGAAGAGGAAGAAGGGAAGAGACAAAGACAAGACTTTTGCCTTCCACCACAGTGAGGAGGTGTCTGGTGAACTCACTGTGGTGGATGTTAAATATGTGTTTATTGTGTGTTTTGTTATTTACTATATGTATGACTGCAGGCAACGAAATTTTGTTCAGACCGCAAGGTCTAAATGACAATAAAGTTTTCCAAGCTGTTGCCAAATCATGCTGCGATGATTTCTGAGGCTCAGACTCAAAACTCATTCAGTGCTCCAGGTGTAATCAATGCAAGGTGCCATAATGTCATCTCTATCTCCTTGACCTAAAGAGGCCAACAAACAAACAGCCTTTTTCAATATTTACTTATCTGACCACTGCAACCTAATGCTCTAGGTATCTAGATGCCCAAAGTCACATTAGATCACCACTGATCCTAACTTTTCACTATTTAAGGGCCTGTCCCATTTACGCAATTTTTTACGGCGGCTTGCCGGCCCCCGTCATAGTCGCAGCAGGTCGCCGATATTTGTTATCAAAGTGTTGAAAATCCAGCGGCAACAAGAAAAAGGTATGACTCTTTAGGTGACTACTCACGACCAAACAAGTGTCACCCCGCGACATGTCGTGCCTTTTTCTGGTCGCCGCTGGATTTTCAACATTTTGAATATTTTCGGCCACTTGCTGCGATTATGACCATATAACAATTACAGCACGGAAACAGGCCCTCTCGGCCCTTCCAGTCCGTGCCGACCATTTGTTTTCCCCTAGTCTCATCTACCTGCACTCAGACCATACCCCTCCATTCCCTTCCCGTCCATATACCTATCCACTTTACTCTTAAATGTTAAAATCGATCCTGCCTCCACCACCTCTGCTGGAAGCTCATTCCACACAGCCACCACCCTCTGAGTAAAGAAGTTCCCCCTCACGTTACCCCTAAACTTCTGTCCCTTAATTCTCATGTCATGCCCTCTTGTTTGAATCTTCCCTACCCTCAATGGGAAAAGCTTATCCACGTCAACTCTGTCTATCCCTTTCATCATTTTAAAGACCTCAATCAAGTCCCCCCTTAACCTTCTGCGCTCCAAAGAATAAAGACCTAACTTGTTCAACCTTTCTCTGTAACATAGTTGCTGGAACCCTGGCAACATTCTAGTAAATCTCCTCTGTACTCTCTCTATTTTGTTGTCATCCTTCCTATAACTAGGCGACCAAAATTGTACACCATACTCCAGAATTGGTCTTACCAATGCCTTGTACAATTTTAACATTACTTCCCTACTATATTCAATGCTCTGATTTATAAAGGCCAGCACACCAAAGGCTTTCTTTACCACCCTATCTACATGCGATTCCACCTTCAGGGAACTATGCACAGTTATTCCTAGATCCCTCTGTTCCACAGCATTCCTCAATTCCCTACCATTTACCATGTACATCCTATTCTGATTTGTCCTGCCAAGATGTAGCACTTCACACTTATCAGCATTAAACTCCATCTGCCATCTTTCAGCCCACTTTTCCAAATGGCCCAAATCTCTCTGTAGACTTTGAGAATCTACTTCATTATCCACAATACCACCTATCTTAGTATCATCTGCATACTTACTTATCCAATTTTCCACCCCATCATCCAGATCATTGATGTACATGACAAACAACAGTGGACCCAACACAGATCCCTGAGGCACCCCACTGGTCACCGGCTTCCAACCTGACAAACAGCCATCCACCATTACTCTCTGACATCTCCCATTCAGCCACTGTTGAATCCATCTTGCTACTCCGCCATTAACACCCAAAGATTGAACCTTCTGAACCAACCTTCCATGGGGAACCTTGTCAAAGGCCTTACTGAAATCCATATGACGGGTGCCGGCAAGTCACCAAAAAAAAAATGCGTATGTGGGACAGGCCCTTAAATCAGTCTGATTTAGTCTTCCTATTAGTCTTCCTATGGTCTAATTTGTCATAATTTTGTCCACCTGATTAATTTATTAATATCTCATTATAACTTAATTCCATCTATCGCCGTGTGGTTTGGAAACTAGGACATCATTTTCTACACATCACCCAAGTGACCGGCTGGTGAAAGGTCTGGATAGAGTAGATGTGGAGAGGATGTTTCAACTAGTGGGAGCGTCTAGGACCAGAGAGCACAGCCTCAGAATAAAAGGACGTACCATTAGAAAGGAGATGCGAAGGAATTTCTTTCGTCAGAGGGCGGTGAATCTGTGGAATTCATTGCCACAGACAGCTGTGGAGGCCAATCAGTGGATATTTTTAAGGCAGAGATAGATAGATTCTTGATTAGTTCAGGCATCAGGGGTTATGGGGTGAAGGCAGGAGAATGGGGTTAGGAGGGAGAGAGAGATCAGCCATGATTGAATGGCGGAGTAGACTTGATGGGCCGAATGGTCTAATTCTGCTCCTGTAACATGACTTAATTATTAAATAAGATGAATAACCACGGCCCACTGTTCCTTGCGTCGAATACTGTGCCATATCCTGTCGAGGGTTTGCCCTTTATCCCTTCTCTGGTACCTGCCACTCAATCAATTTCCCAACCACATCAATGATTTGCTTTCAATTTCATGAGCTTTGCCTTCTGCCAACAGCCTCTCGTATGATGCTACCAAATTCCTCCCGATGATACATCACATCCACGGACATCTTCTCTCCATCGCTTTAATTGCTTCTTCAACAATGTAAGCCGTGTGGATCTGCCCTGCCCAGTCAACATGAAGCTCTGCTGCATCCCTGCAATCAGCTGATTGTCTTCAAACTGTGCTTCATTAAAGAGGGCCAAAGCCCCAAGGACCCCCCCTCCCGCTGAAGCCATCAAGGACAGAGAGCAGTCAACAACACCAGCAGGGGGGCTTCTCAACAGGTTCCCCGTCTTTCACCCAATGCCCCTGAATCTGTCTCGCCGCATCTTATCTGCTGCAGTCTTGATCAGACCATGACCCAGCAGGATTCTTGAGCGGTCAAACTCCCTGCTGATGTGTGAAAATATGGTGGGGAAGTAATGTGAATTTATCATAGAAGGGGAGAACATGCCAGGACATCTCAGAAAAACTGGACCATTCTATCAATAACTAGAGAGCAGTCCTGAGCAACCATCTTATCCATTGGGGAACCCCAGATTATCTTTATCGGACTTTAATGGACTTTATCATGTATCTGTGCACTGGGTGCCTTGATCGTAATCATGTATTATCTTTCCACTGACTGGTTAGCGCGCAACAAAAGCTTCTCACTGTGCTTTTGTACACATGACAATATAGACACATCGACAATAGGTGCAGGAGGAGGCCATTCAGCCCTTCGAGCCAGCACCGCCATTCAATGTGATCATGGCTGATCGTCCACAATCCACAATCATAATTGGCCTCTGTACACTGTCCCTGGTGTGAGGGATGGGGGATGGGTGATCTTTGGCCAGAGTGGACTCGATGGGCTGACCCATCGTTGCATCTCCAAACTAAATAAAACTAAACCGCAATGCTGGAATCTTGAGCAAAAACCCCACAGTGCACAGCAGGTCAGGCAGCATCTGTGGGGGGAATCGACAGAAGATATCTCAGGTCAGGGATCTTCTTTAGTCTGAAGAATAGTTATGTAACTTCAGAAGCCAAGTTCAATGTGTTCTCACAGTCCGGTTTATGGCAAGTGAAGCAAGTTTGTGCCAAATGGGGACCGATTGCTTCAGTCTGAAGAAGAGTCAAGACCTGAATCATCATGTTTCTATTACCTCCACACGCCTGACCCGCTGAGCTCCTCCAGCACTTTGGTTTTGCTGAAATGCTATAAATGCACAATCGACCAGGTCAGAGCAACTGTGCCATGAGAATCAGGGATGACCTTTCATGTTGAACATCCATCACCATTGCCTTCTCTCCCTTGACAGAAGCAGCTGCAGTAGGAAAGAGTCTACTACGATTTTATTTCTAGAGATACAGCTTGCTAACAAGCCACAGGGGCAACACAGTGGCGCAGGGTAGAGTTGCTGCCTTATACCCAGGTCCATCCTAACCCCGGGTGCTGTCTGTACCTGTTCTCCCCGAGGGCCTTGACCCGAAATGTCACCCATTCCTTCTCTCCAGAGATACTGCCTGTTCCGCTGAGTTACATTTTGTGTCTGTGTCTCTTTCCAATGTAGGAAGGGGAACAAGATTCATAAAGTATGAATCATAAAGATTCACATAATTGTGTCTATCCAGGTTTGTTGGTTAATTGCCTTCTGTGAATTATACCTAGTGTGTGGATGATCGCTGGTCGGCATGGACCCAGGGGTCAGAGGGCCTGTTTCCACGCTGTAGCCAAACTTAGCCAAACTAAAGCCCTTTGGCCCACTGAGTCCATGTCCACCAACACTGGGGACAAGCCAATCACACACTAGTTCTATGTTATCGCGCGTATGCATCCACTGCAGACGCATGAAGCTCCATTTTCTGAAGCCAATTAACCTACAATCCCTTGCAATCCCTTTGGGATGTGGGAGGAAACAGGAGCACCCGGAGGAAACCCACGTGGTCGCAAGCAGAACGTGCAAACTCCACACAGACAGCTGGTGGTCAGTATTGATCCTACACATCTGGCGCTGTGAAGCAGCAGCTCTACCACTGAGCCGCACATTGGATATCAGAGGTATCCGTTATTAGGAACTAGCTACTAAACTATAAAGGTTCTAGTTTTCCGGTTAGAATAGTCAATGAAATCAGTAGAGGAAGCTGACTCCTGGGTGTGAGTGGGATAACATATACAAATGGACAAATTAATGAGGCAGGCACTTTTATGCAGGCAAGTGTAAATTACGAGGCAAAGAAAGGTAAAATATATGGCACGCTTATTCCGTCAGCATCCTAGAAGCTCAACACCATAGCTGAAAGTAATTGTGACATTTTTATAGACGTTTCCAACTAATGCAAAACAACAAGCAACTGAGATGCTGTTTAATTACAAAACCACAATATGGGGAAATAAATCAAAAGACCAAAGTGAAATGGCCAAGCTGTTCTTTGGATTTTGCAAACAGTTCTCACCACAAAGTAAAACAAACACCCAATATATTTGTACAAGGCACTATTTATTAGTGTTACCTAAGCACGCAACAAAAGCTTTTCACTGTACCTCGGTACACGTGACAATAAACTGAACTGAACAGAACTGTGTACCTGCTCACTACATGAAGGATTTAGATTAGCTACTGCCATCTAAATTACAGAATGAGTGTTTGTGCGGATACAGGGGGCTGAAGTCTGGAGCCAAACACAAGGCGCTGGAGGAACTCAACAGGTCGGGCAGCATCTGTGGAAGCAGGGGGGTCGTGGAGACCCTGCACCGGGTCAAAGGGCAGTGAGCCAGTGTGTAGGAGTCTGACTATGGGGCAGGGTCAAGGATGATGGCATAGGGTCAAGGGTGAAGTGTTATGTAACAAAGATGGCGCTTACCTGCGGAGACATTTTGCCCGCGGCACAACAGAAAATCTTCAAATATAGTATTTCTGAGCTCACCTGTATCAAAGAATCTGCAGAAACCAACGCTGTAAGTAGCGAGCTGCTAACGCATTTAAATGATTAGCGCAACTGCGGACTCCCGAAGATAGCGACGGTAAGGGAATCCCCGATCGGAGGGGAATCCCCGATCGTAGGGGAATCCCTGACCTCGCGGCGTTGCGCAGGTACAGTACGTACTGTACCTGTAAACACCGGGGAGGCCCTCATGGAGTCTGGAATCGAGGCCGTCGGGCAGGATCTCCCAGCAGCAACGGAGCTGGAGGTGCCGACTGTACGGGAATTCCCGATCTCGGGGGAATCCCCGACCTCGTGGAGTCTCGCAAGTACTGTACCTTTAATCACCGAGGGAGGCTTCATGGAGTACGGAAACATGGCCGTCGGGCAGGACTACAAGAAAGGCTGAAGCGTAGGGGACTTCGGCCCCCTCTCCCCACTAACCTACTGGCCAACGTATAGTCACTAGAAAACAAAATGGAGGGCTTAAGGTCAAGACTGCTTTATCAAAGGGATCTGAGGGAATGCTCTGTGTTCTTTTTCACAGAGACATGGCTCACCCCCAGCTCCCCAGACTCAGCGGTCCAGCATGAAGGGTTCTCCATCCACCGTATGGACCGTACACTGGCATCTGGGAAAGGGAGAGGAGGGGGCGTCTGCCTCATGGTCAACTCTGCGTGGTGCTCAGACGTGGCAGTCCTGTCCAACTCCTGCTCCCCACACCTTGAACATCTGGCGGTGAAGTGCCGTCCCTTCTATCTACTGTGGGAATTCTCCTCCATCATCCTGACCGCGGTCTACATCCCACCCCAGGCAGACGTCCGTCTGGCACTGGAGGAGCTGCATGCCGTGGTCAACATGCACCAGACGTCTTACCCCGAGGCGTTTACCACCATTGCTGGGGACTTCAACAAAGCCAACCTGAAGAAATCACTCCCTAACTTACACCAACATGTCTCCTGCAGCACCAGTGGACCAAACACCCTCGACCACTGCTACACCACCATCAAGGATGCCTACCGCTCTATCCCTCACCCTCACTTCGGTAAATCCGACCATACCACGGTGCTGCTTCTCCCTGCCTACAGGCAGCAACTGAAGAGCGCACCCCCAGAGGTGAGGACTACAGAGCTGGTCAGGTGGGAGGAACAACTCCAGGACTGTTTGGAGTCTGTAGACTGGGCAATGTTCAGGGACTCAGCAACGGACCTGAAAGAATACTCCACAGTTGTTACAGACTTCAGAAGGAAATGTGTGGGGGACTGCGTCCCAACAAAAACCTTCCGGGTGTTTCCTAGTAAAAGTGTAAAAGAGTCCCGAGTGTGTAGTAGGATAGTGCTAGTGTACGGGGATCGCAGGTCGGTGCGGACTCGCTGGGCCAAAGGGCCTGTTCTGAGCTGTACCTCTAATGCCTAAAGTGCATTGTAGAAAGGAGGCAAAACGCAATTGAGAAAATGCAGAACAGAATTATATGGTTATTAACAGAACTGAGACGATACTGAAAATGAAGGATTTGAGCAAAACACCCTTGATTACTTTTTGTTAAAGGTAAATACGCTGAAGGGGGGGGGAGGGGAGTGGGAACAGAAGAATATTGACAGGATGAGACGAGATGACTGCAGGTGGATGGGATTCCTCTAGTGTATAAATGGCAGCAGAGAGCAGTTGGGGTGAACAGCTTGTCTGTACCCTGTAAATCCACTGTAATTAATGTGGGAGCTAGAGGCAATGCAGAGCAGAATCACAGCCCAACCCGGCATCAGGGGCGTGAGATATTGAGAAGCTTGGGCTGTTCAGCTCTGGCAATGCGGCACTATGGAAGCTGGCCTTTACAAGAGATAAATCAGGTTGCTAACCATGCAGAAAGCTTTAGCCCAGAATATTATTACAAATGAAAATGTTGGACTAAAGTTAAGGAGCATAAAATGATAGGGAAAGGGTAAATGCAGTGCCTTTTACCCAGAGTAAGGACATTAAAAACCAGAGGGCGCAGCGGTAGAGTTGCTGCTTTACAGCGCCAGAGACACGGGTTCGATCCTGACTACGGGTGCTGTCTGTACGGAGTCTGTACGTTCTCCCCGTGACCTGTGTGGGTTTTTTTCCGGGATCTCAAGTTTCCTCTCACGCTCCAAACTCCTATAGGTTTGTCATATGTCCTGAAATGGAATAATTAAATTTGTATAACAGATATGCAAATGCGTAGGAAGGAACTGCAAATGCTGGTTTACACCGATTATAGACACAAAATGCTGGAGTAACTCAGTGGGACAGGCAGCATCTCTGGAGAGAAGGAATGGGTGACATTTCAGGTTGAGACCCTTCATTCATGTCTCTAGTTTCCCTCTCCCCAGGCTCTCAGTCTGAAGAAGGGTCTCGACCCTAAACGTCACCCATTCCTTCTGTCCAGAGATGCTGCCTGTCCCGCTGAGTTACTCCAGCTTTTTGTGTCTATCTTTGCTTTAAACCAGCACCTACAGTTCCTTCCCACAGGTTTGTAGGCTAATTGGTTTGGTGAAATTGTAAATTGTCCTGAGTGTGAATAGGGACAATTTTACTTCGGAGTCACGTGAGTGACTACGTGAAGACCCCGCCAGCACGCATGCGCGACATATCGCCGAACTCCAGCGTAAGTTTAAAAACAGCCCGCAGGTAAGTACTTACCATTCTGAGGTCGTTTGTTGGCTCTGTGTGCTGTTGTTTTTCAGAGCACACCATGGAGTCCAGAAAACCGAGAAGAGCCGCTACTAAAGTTGCTGCTGAGGAAGGAGGCAGCCAGCGGCGTCCGAGTACTCCTGAGCTGCTGGTTCAAACCGCAGCCCCCGACTTCACACCGCTACAGGCCACAGGTGCTCCTGGGACTGGCGGCAAATCCACCCGGACGTCGGGCGGGTCCGCTGACTCGGCTGAGTCCGGACCGGAGGACACCCCGCTCGCGGGAAGCGACAGCGGTCGACTGTCCGCATGGAGCGGATGGTGGAGCAATTGCTCCAGTGTGACCTGCTACAGCAGGGGCAGAGTCACAGTGGGTCTCCTAGCAGACCCAAGGCAGCATCCTTTTCAGGACTGCCAAATGTCTCACCCTCTTCGCAGGGTAGCATTAGGAGTCAGAACTGGGCTGACTGAAGATGGGGGCATGGCTGAAGATACGACAATGCTAGGGGTGCCAGAAGAGGAGCTCTTGGGTATGGTCTCTAAATTTGCATTTCCTACCCAAAAAGGGCTGCCGTTACATCCTAAGTTGGCAGCCAGTATAAATTACATGGCGACAAACCAACTACAAGAACAAGCCATCAATGATACAGCAGCAAAGTACCTAGCTCCGGAGAATTGCGTCTCCCTCAATGCGCCTGCTGTTAACAACCCCATTTGGGGCAACATGAGCCCTGGGATAAGGAGCCGGGAAGTCAAGCTCCAGAAAATCCTTAAACTGCTGGCTGCGGGGATTACGGCCGTTGCCAGAACAATGGATGGAGTTGATATGCCGGAGGAGCTGCAGGACGCGCTAGCTCTCTAATGTAACACTCAATACGAGGTCAACAGTTACAGGAAGAGCGTCATCCGGCCTGCAGTCAACCCCAAGTTTGCGGGGTTGTGCAGACCCTGCAGTGCACAGCCGCCAACATTGCTATTTGGGGACAACCTGCCGAAACAGGTCAAAGACCTCGACGCGGAGGCAAAAGCTATTGGCATGATTAAGGTGCCGGCTGCCACCAAGTCCCCATACCAGCGACGGTAGCACCCCTATGCATCCACAGCAGACAACGCTACGGCGATAGACCACCGGCTGGTGAAAGTTCGAAGGCCAGACAA
Organism: Okamejei kenojei; assembly: GCA_035221665.1. Taxonomy (NCBI): domain Eukaryota; kingdom Metazoa; phylum Chordata; class Chondrichthyes; order Rajiformes; family Rajidae; genus Okamejei; species Okamejei kenojei. The sequence continues at coordinate 31,757,302 of CM069162.1, forward strand.
CCTGCTCAGCGGTCTTTTTTAGACCATGGCCCAGCACGGCCTTCTTGGAAGATGCGCCAACCCCACACCACAGCACCTCCACACCACAAGAAACAAGGACAGAGGCAACCAACGCAGCACCGCCGGTAACCATGGAGGTAGGTGGGTCTGGTTGCCTCATGAACATCGCATGTCTAGGCTCCTCACGGGTTGGTGGACGGTTGCACTTGTTTCGGGATGCATGGAGCACTTTAACTACTGATCCTTTCATACTGGAAAGTATTCAGGGATATAAAATTTAATTTGTTCACAAACTCCCTTCCTCTGTTCAGCATACGCCTAGTCGGAAATTTGTACTTTCACAGAAAGAAAAGACAGAAGGTCATGCTGAACTTCTAAGACTAAATTCAAAAGGAATAATTGAGAAAACTAAAAGAGTGTCTCATGAGTTTGTATCGAACATTTTCACTAAAACTAAAAAAGGCGGCGCATGCCGCATCATCATAGATTTGACTGAACTGAATACTTTCATGCAGTATGTCCACTCCAAAATGAAAACCTTTATCATGGACCTAAAGCATCGACCTAAAGGATGCATACTATTCAGTACCAATAGACAAGGATCATCGCAGATATTTGAAATTTGTCTGGATGGGGCAGCTCTGGCAGTATAAAGTGCTGCCTAATGGATTATCACCAGCGCCCAGACTGTTTACCAAATTATTAAAACCAGCTTTAGCGTGTCTCAGGAAACAAAATCATATTGTTATGGCTTACCTCGATGATATTTTAATCGTGGAAAAAGCTTTGGAGTTGGCCAAACTGGCCGTCTCAGCCACCGAGCACCTATTTCTAAAGCTGGGATTTGTCATTCATCCAGATAAATACTACTATGGACTATTTGGGGTTCACAATTGACTCTGTTCATATGTCTGTCACTTTGCCACCAAACAAAGCGTCAGACTTGATAGAAGCATGCAACAGCCTTACTGGCATCAGGAAACCATCTATTCGGCAAGTAGCCAGGGTGATTGGGAAGCTGCTTTCCCAGCCACACAATTTGGCCCACTGCATTACCAAAACCTACAAAGGGCAAAAATAGCAGCTCTCAAGCACCATGCGGGCCATTTGGACAGGCCAATGCAATTACCAGGGAAAGCAAAATTAGAATTACAATGGTGGATAGACAATGCACGACATTGCTCTAACCCCATCACTATCATAAATCCCACGGTTATACTACAAACTGATGCCAGCGCAAAAGGTTGGGGAGCAACTAATACCACCTCCAGTTGTGGTGGTAGATGGAGTGCACATGAATTAACTCTACTTCCGGCACTAGGAATAAATCATCTAGAAATGCTGGGAGCATTTCATGGACTCCGAGCTTACTGTTCGGACATGCACCATCTGCACGTACGTTTACAGATTGACAATACCACTGTGGTGGCTTATATCAATCATATGGGTGGAATAAAGTCGATATCCTGTGACGAATTGGTCAACACAATCTGGCACTGGTGCCTAGAAAGGAGCATTTGGATATCAGCCACTTACCTCCCAGGTAGGCTAAATACAGTGGCGGACACCAGGTCATGCAAATCTAATGACAACACCGAATGGATGTTGGACCGAAAGGTGTTTGCTGACATTGTAGATCGGTATGGAACACCAGATATCGGCCTTTTTGCATCCAGACTCAATCACCAAATATCAACATATGTTGCATGGGAACCAGACCCTGGGGAAGTAGCGATGGACGCTTTCTCGCTACACTGGGGGGATTTGTTTTTCTATGCATTTCCCCCCTTCTGCCTCATCATGGGTCTTGCAAAAAATTAGACAAGACTCCGCATCGGGTATTCTGGTTGTTCCCGACTGGCCTACTCAACCATGGTTCCCTGTGGTACAAGACATGGCCACAGAACCATGCATTCCAATAAATAAACGTCCGAGTCTATTGGTACACCCTGTGACATGGGAGAGTCACCCGTGCCACCTGTTGGTTTGCAGGATTTGAAAAGGCCACTTCTGGAATATGGACTCTCGGACCGAACAATCGATGTCATCACAGCATCGTGCAGAGAGTCCACCAGAAGACAATACCTCACATACGTGAAGAAATGGGAGGTTTTTTGCTCAAAAACGAACACCACATATGGCGCAGCCACCATCACGGAAGTGCTGGAGTTCCTGGCAAGCCTTCAATTCGATGAGGTTTTGAGCTGTAGTGCCATCAACTGTGCCAGGAGTACCCTATCTAACTATCTTGGGCGAGGGTGCGATCACCTTGCAGTGGGATCTCACCCTCTGGTGTCAAAATTAATGAGGGGTATATTTAATTCAAATCCCCCCAGGCCCAGATATACCCAGACTTGGGATATCAGCATTGTATTAACCATGCTCCGAGGGTGGGCACCTATAACTGGCCTTTCAATGGATAAACTGATCTACAAAATGGTCATGCTGATGGCACTCGTAACGGCACAACGGGTCCAGTCCCTCACAAACGCCCTCACCATGGAGTCACAGTACAAACCATTTCCAGATGGTTAAGGGTGGTATTGGGTGCAGCAGGGGTGGACACTAACGTGTTTAAATCTCACTCCACCAGGGCTGCATCCACATCAGCGGCAAGGATGATGGAAGTTGCGATGGACCACATCCTTGCAACAGCGGGTTGGAGTAACGATAAAACCTTTCAGCGGTTTTACAATAAACCCGTGGCCGCACCTGAGACGTTTGCGGAAAAAATATTAAGTTCTGTTTTATAATTTCCCCGATGTAGGGGCATTATTGTTTCGTATTATGGAATAAATACCTTTTGTTTTTCAGCACAGTTTCATCTCTGAAATACGTTAACATACTCCTCCATTTCTCGTAATGGCAGTGTGTGAGCATGGACTCGTTCCAGGGCATGAAATCACAGAGCTTTGAAATCTTCACGTAGTCACTCACGTGACTCTGAAGTAAAATAATAAGATTAAATGAGAACTTACCAGTTTGAAGTTTGATCTTTATTTTATGAGGAGTTACGATGAGGGATTACGTGCCCTCCGGTCCCAAACCCTCTATTATAAAATTCCACTGGTATGCTAGTTCTCTTATCTTACTATGTTAGTCAACTCTGGTATCTGTGATTTCACACCGCTGCTTTGAAGAATGTCGCACATGCGTGCTGGCGGGGTCTTCACGTAATCCCTCACCATAACTACTCATAAAATAAAGATCAGACTTCAAACTGGTAAGTTCTCATTTAATCTTACTATTTATCCCTAGTGTGTTAGTATACGGGGATCGCTGGTCGGCGCGGACTCGGTGGGCCAAAGGGCCTGTTTCTGTGCTGTATCGATAAACTAAACTATTCTAAAGGTTTAGGTGAGTGGGGGAAATTTAATAGGAATCTGAGGGGGAAATTATTTTACACTAAAGCTGACGGGGATATGGAATGAGCTGCTGGAGGAGGTAGTTGAGGCAGGAATCACCACAACCTTGAAAGTACATTTAGACAGGTGCATGGATATGAGAGGTTTAGAAGGATAGGGGCCAAATGCAGGCAGGTGTTGCTAGTGTAGTGGGACATGTCGGTCAGTTGGGCTGAAGGACGTGTTTCCACACTGTATGACTATGTCTTGCAACCAATAATGGGTAACATAGGCATCAGAGCACCGAATGTGGTGCCATACAAAGACTGGATTGGACAGGTTGAGAGAGATATGGGCCGCACCTGGGCAAATGGGACCAACTTAGTTAGGGCATCTTATCGGCATGGACGTGTTGGGCCGAAGGGCCTGTTTCCATGCTACATGACTCTATGATTCCAACAGAGGTGTCCAAATCCTTCAGTTTTAGAGATCGCTTTGAAAGGAAGCATCAGGATGGATTGAATGATTTTCCACAGCTGTGATCCTGTGAAGCAACTCCTCATTAATATCCCTTTAGGTAATTTTTGATTCACATTTACTTTTCCATTGAGGTTCACCAGTGACAATAATTATCTCCCAGGGCATTTAGCATGATGCCATTAAGTTCTCAAAGCCTTTGCCTCTGCTGGTTTCTTGTCATGTCATGTAATTATTTTTACTTAATTGCTTAAATAACAACTGACAGAACAATATGCATCTGGATCAAGTTAATAAACACTTGCGTTTTCACTGCGCCTCAAAATAACTGGCCCACGGTGATGAAAAATAAAATTGATGGAATGCCAGAGCAAACAGTGGGAGTGCTTATTAGGAATTAGGTAACAGAATAATTTATATGGAGGCTTGACAGGGAAGAAATGTTGATGGGCCCATGCAGGGATTTACATTGAGAATGTAACTGGGCTGTCCAAAGGCACAATAGCAAGAAGGGTCTCGATCCGAAACATCGCCTGTTCATTCACTCCATAGATGTTGTCTCACCCGCTGAGTTGAAAAGTTGGGCACACTGAGTGTTGGTGTAAGGTGGGGGACAGCCAGGAGGAGATGTTAAGCCTGGAGACATTGGGGTCGTTCACATCTGGAGAGGATCAAGACATGCAGGTGAGATTCTGCAGTTTGTGGCTGAGACAAATTGAAGATGTGCAACTTTACAAGGGTCCAGGGAGGTAGTTTAGAGTCCAGTCAAACAGTGAGGTTGTCAGCACCCAGATCTACCCTGACACAGTGACTGGGAAGAGAACAAGCATTCAATGGCTGTGGGATAATCAAAGATAATTCTGTGATCTGGAGTGTTCAATTGGAGAAGATTGAGGTTCAACCAAGACTGACTGTTAGAGAAGATTTCAGATTTCCGAGGGAAGAGAGCTGCGGACAATTTAGTTTAGTTTAGTGATACAGCACGGAAACAGGCCCTTCGGCCCACCAAGTCCACGCCGACCAGCGATCTCCGCACATTAACACTATCCTACACACATTTTTAGACTTTTTTAGACAGGGACAATTTTTACACTTATAACAAGCCAATTGACCTACAAACCTGTATGTCTTTGTAGTGTGGAAGGAAACTGAAGATCTCAGAGAAAACCCACGTGATCACAGGGAGAACGTACAAACTCCGTAAAGACAGCAGCCGCAGTTGGGATCAAACCTGGGTCTCCGGCACTGCAAGCAGGGCAAGGCAGCAACTCTACCGCTGAAATGCTGATAATACACATGAGAATGTTTTCATCAAAAGGCATCGCGTAATTCTGGAAGGGGAAGGGGTAACAATTGCTCATTATGGGGCAATCAAAGACCCCAGAGCCAGGAAAAACAGATCATCTGATTACTGTTGTAACTAGTTTATAACAGGGTGCCACAGTGTTCAGCTGCTAGAGCTGCTAACAGGCAATAGCAGAAACCCAGGTTCGATCCTGACCTCGGGTGTTGTCAATGCAGCAACAAACTGGTTCCACCAAGATGCAGCACAGAAGGCCACAGGAGATCCTTCTGATCTGTGGCTATCAAACTGTACAACTCCTCCCCCTTCTGTCATGGGGTAGACTTAAACTGACCCCCCCCCCCCCCCCCCCCCCCCCCGCCCTCAATCTTTGCACATCCCCAATTCTCGCCACTCATTACTTTAATTTCTTGTTTCATGTATTTTATGTTTTTATGACTGTTGGCAGATCACTTTCCCTCCTGGGATAAATAACGTTCTATCGTATCGTGGAGTTGACATGTTCTGATCAGCACAAGGCATGGATGCAAGCGTGGGATAACATAGAGCTAGTGTTCACAGGTGGCCGATGCTCAGCGTGGACTCAATGGACAAAGTGCCTCCGTAGTTTTCAATCAATCAATCCATACTTGTGGCCCCGGGGCTGAACATGAAGTTGAGTGTGAGGTTCTGGGAGGTGCTGTGCTTGGCCAAGCCACAGACCGTTGCAAACATACACACAGGAAGCTGAAGGGTGATCTTATAGAGGTGTATCAGATCATGAGGCAAGTAGATAAGGTTGATGCACAAAGTCTGTTACCCAGAGTGGGGGAATCGAGAGCCAGAGGATTAAGATGAGGGGGGGGGGGGGGGGGGGGAGGTTTAATAGGAACCTGAGGGGCAACTTTTTTACACAAAGGGTGGTAGGTGTTTGGAATGAGCTACCGGAGGATATAGTTAAGGCAGGTATTATCACAAACTTTAAGAAACATTTTGACAGGTAGCTTGGTTTAGTGTAGTTTATTGTCAGGTTTAGAGGGATATGGGCCAAATGCAGGTAGGTGCAGGTAGATGGGGCACGCTGGTGGGCATGGGCAAATTGGGCCAAAGGCCCTTCTTCTTCTTGCGTTTGAGGCAGCAGAGGTTATGTAACGGCCTCCAGGCACTGGAGCCAGTTCAATGTGCTGTTGTCGAGGGCCGTGAGGTCTACCCTTCCACCAGGGGGGCGGAGAACAGTGCAGTCTAAAATGAGGTGCTGCGCTATTTGCTGCTGATGAATGTAGCCCCCGGCGATACATGTTGACATTGAACCAGCCGACCCCTGTACAGAGCCGGTTCAGGGCGACCCACTGTTTGCGGGGCAGGTCCGAGCCAGGTGGGCCGTGGTGTTTGGTGCAACAGTGAATTGAGGAGGTCCTGTTTCCACACTGTATGACTCTGTGACTCTATGAGACCATACAATGTCTAATGATCACAATTAGAGAGCCCATCCATCAGTGACCAAGATGGAAAACTTAAAAATAAGTAAGTAATAATGAGATATGGCTTCATTTAGGAGAGATTAATATGTGACAGGGCTAGCGGCTGGAATTATCATCAGCAAGGATAAATCTTATTTCCGCTTTCAGAAAACTTTTGTTTTCATAATAACTTTGTATATCTAGAATTTACGATGGAAATGTAAACTTGCCATTCCAATTACAGTATGACAGTTTACATAAGCAGTTTTCATTATCAGTTGTGGACATGGAGGCTTATAATGGAAAAGTGATTTGACACTAGATTTTTAATACATTATACATTAATATAAATGTTAATAAGTTAAGGCATTATTTTCTGGTATTTCAATTTAAATTTGGATAGTGTCAAACTTATGGGGAAATGGAAGAGCACTGATTAGCTCATTCTGTCATAATAATATTGCACAGAAGCAGAGGACATGGTGCAGGAATATTTTACAATGCATCTTGGATGGGCTAATGTTGAAGAAACTTCTTGTCAGACAGATTAGTGAGGAGAGCAGCTGTGATTAGACAGGGTGGTCTGGAATTTAATCCAATGCATCTTTTACTTGTTCTCAAGGCAGACACAACATGCTGGAGCAACTCAGCGGGTCAGGCAGTATCTCTGGAGAAAAGGACAGGTGGCATTGCGTGTCATCTGAAGATGGGTCTTGACCCGAAACGTCGCCTATTCCTTCTCTGCAGAGATGCTGCCTGTCCCGCTGAGTTACTCGGACTACTGTGTGATCCGCTGAGCTACTCCAGCATTTTGTGTCTACCTTCAGTGTAAACCAGCATCTGCAATTCCTGCCTACACAAAGTAAGGGTGACTAAAAATTTGGGATGATGAGAGACCTGGAGGAACTGAGAAATGTTGAAGGCAAGGCTGAAGGTGTAGTAGGGAGCAGTTCTCTACGGAGTTTGTACATTCTCCCCGTGATCCTTTTTCTTGGGTTTTCTCCCAACAACTTCAGTTTCCACCCACACTCCAAAGAAGTACAGGTTTGTAGGTTAATTGGCTTGATATAAATGTAAATTATCCTTAGTGTGTGTAGGATAGTGTTAGTGTGCGGAGACTGCTGGTTGATGCGGACTCAGTTGGCCAAGGGGCCTGTTTCCGCGCTTATCTCTAAACTAAACTAAACTAAACTAAACTAATCTAAAAGGAAGAGCAAAGAAGACAGGGAGACAAAAGTGCTGGAGAAACTCAGCGGGTCCGGCAGCATCGTTTCGGGTTTCGGCCCGAAACGTTGCCTATTTCCTTTGCTCCATAGATGTTGCCTCACCCACTGAGTCTTAATGCAGGAAGTCAGAAGAGCAGGTGAACTGGGATCTCCACAGCTTGCCAGCCTCGTAACATTGACTTACACTGGCACAATATCCCCAAACCTGAAATCAATCAACAACCTTGTTTGTGTTACATCAAATTAAAATAGCACAATGCAATCACAGCAGACAAGTGCACTACAGCAGTATGAGAACTAATTAATGAGACCATGGGCTAATTAGTACAAACTCAAATACACTCCCAGTATTGGCATCAAGGAGGAATATTCCATTTCGTATTCAATTTTGAAAAAAAAAATTACATTAAACATAATGTCAATATCATGGAAAATAATATTGAATGATGTGAGCTGTTTAATATTTATGATTTCTGACCTTCACCTGACCCAGAAATTTGGAAGGGTTTCTGGTTTATTATCTAAGAGTTAAGTCTCACTGTAATTTTGCGGCAAGTATAATTAGATATTGCGAGACCATGGAGTTCCAATAATGAATATTGGGCAGAGAGCTGAGACTTCCTTGCAGACAGTGAATTATCTGCGATATAACCTTCAGTGTTTTGTCAATGAATGCATTTCATTTTTAATTTGATGCAATCTCTATCGGTCTGGAGTGAAGATTTGTTTGTGTTGCCTTTCCTTCCAATGTTTACTACTGAGCAAATTATCTCAACTGGAACCTCAGAAAGAAAATCCACCATCAAATATAGAACGTGGAACACTTCTGGCCCACAATGTCTCGCTTGTGGTTATTGCAATTTAAACTAATCACCTCTGCCCAGACACGCTCCATTCCCTGCATATCCATGTGCCTTTCTAAACCCCTTTTTAAATGTAAAGGTAGATATTTTAAAGATCAAGGCCAAGGAGATGGGATGGTAGCTCTCTGAGATGTTCAGCACACACATTGTGGGCTGAAGGGCCTGTCCTTGTGCTGTACTATTCCATGTGTAAGAAGGAACTGCAGATGCTGGTTTACACCGAAGATTGACGCAAAATGCTGGAGTAGCTCAGCGGATCAGGCAGCATGAAGGGTCTCCGCCCAAAACGTCACCCATTCCTTCTCTACAGAGATGCTGCCTGACCCGCTGAGTTACTCCGGCATTTTGTGTGTGTACGGTTCCATGTTCTACCTTCCCAGAGCGCTACCACGAGTCTCTGTTGGACCTTTGGGCAGCAGGTTTGATTTTCCACCTCCCTTACAGCCATTGTTGGGCACATGGGAAGGTTGAGAGGTGAACTGTGGTGGTGGGTGGAAGGTGGCCATGTCTCACCAACAGGAGGCAATGTCAATCATTACTGAAGATCCAACACTCCCGCTTTATGAAGGGTTGCAGTTAGGATCGCAGCGGTAGAGCTACTGCATCACAGCGCTAGAGACCCAGGTTCGATCCTGACTACGGGTGCTGTCTGTATGGAGTTTGTACTTTCTCCCCGTGACCTGTGTAGGTTTTCTCCGGGTGCTCCTGTTTCCGCTCACACTTCAAAGACGTGCAGGTTTGCCGGTTAATTGGCTTTGGTATAAATGTAAAATTGTCACTTGTGCGTGAGGGTGTTAGTGTGCGGGGATCGCTGGGCGGTGCGGACGCAGTGGGCAGAAGGGCCTTTTTCTGTGCTGTATCTCTAATCTAAATTAAACTAAACTAAACTAAACAAGGGAAAGGATAGACTGTGTAATTTCTCTCAGCATGCAGCTACTGAAGGCAGGGGATTTTCTCATTTTCTTCATTCGGTGGGCTTGAGGTCTATTGAAGGGGCCGGCCTTATATTCCACCACATTGATTAGTCAAAAGAAGATTGTATCTGTTCGGCCACGTTTGAGTTGCAATCCATGTGTCAGCCATGAAAGGGCGCATGATAAGATACTGCTCTGGCCCCTGCCCGTCACAGTCAGCAGATTGGTCTCAAATACAACCACTTGAGCAGACAAATAATCTTTTACTTTTAACTCTTATCGGCTGTCAGTCCCCATCAGAAATAGACTTATTGGCCTGTCCAATTGATTGTAAACTCTGTTCCCGGAATGAAGGATGACGTTACAGCGCTGTGTTATCACACAACACCAGGATATTTTCCTCCACACATGTATCAACAGGACAAACAGCAGAGGTGAGAGAATATAAAATGTCACAGACCCATCCCCTCCCTCCCCCCCTCCCTCCCACCACCTCCACTGCGTGGGATGGATTTAAAGAGTGCTTACGGAGATTAAAATGCTGTGGATAGGTCACACAATCATGAGAAAATCCCAAATGTAAATTAATTTATACCAGGCATTATCAACAAGCAAACTTTGTCTAATATTTGAAAGCTAATATCATTCCAAAAAAAGACAAACTGAAATTGATGCAGGGATCAAAATCTCTTAAACATATAGACGAATGGTACAGTGGCTTCATTCCTGAAAGCAATTTTGGCAGTAAGTAGAGACTCGGTGAGATTGGACACAACAGACAGGTGCTGGACAATATCTGGAGTAGCAGGTGACGGAGCAAGATCACCTAATGCTTTTGATTTTCGTCTAATAATGCCAAGGGATCTAAAACAGACATGAAAAGTTGATTAGTGCAGGTGTCAGGGGTTATGGGAGAAGGCAGGATAATGTGGTGGAGAAGGAAAGATAGATCATCCGCGATTGAAACATTCAGACAAGTACATGGATAGGACAGGTTTATAGGGATATGGGCCAAATGCAGGCAAGTGGGACTAGGGTAGATGGGGCATGTTGGTCAGTATGAACAAGTTGGGCTGAGGGGCCTGTTTCCACGCTGTATCACTCTGACAGTCCCTCCAAGTCATGCATACATTTATAAGTGATAGGACTAGAATTAGGCCATTCAGCCCATCATGTCTACACCATTAAATCATGGCTGATCTATCTCTCCCTCCCAACCCCATTCTCCTGCCTTCTCCCCACAACCCCTGACTCCCATACTAAACAAGAATCTATCTATCTCTGCCTTGGCCTCCACAGCCTTCGGTGGCAAAGAATTCCACAGATTCACCACTCTCTGACTAAAGAGGTTTCTTTAGGTATGGAGCTCAGTATTGGACACAAAACTCCAGGTGCATTCCCATCTATCCCAAAATAAATGACAGTGTGGCATCTTTATTCTCAAACTCAAATCCTCATGCGATTAAAGCTTTAGAATTTGTGAAGTAGTGCTACCAATGGCAGGAACAGGTTGTGGACAAACTATTGGGGTACACTGGCCCGTTGCCCATCACAAGGGGCGCAGCATCGGGACTGAGTGTGACAAAGGGGGGAGCAGAATTTAACTCTTTACTTCCTCCTCAATTGCAAGTTCAAATATTTTTGGCAACTAAAAGAAAATTCACAAGTTCAGCCATTTGCTGCAACGAGTCATAAATATCGCAAGGATTTGTTCCTAATCTTTCTGTTCTGACCAGCTTCTTGCCCTGACAAGGCTTGCCTGTAGACTGATATGTTCTAATGGAAGCTAATCCCTCACTGCCCGAAAGCAAAGAGGAAATTGTTGCTGGAGATGACTGCTCACCAAGCCTACAGAACCAAGCTGTCAATGGCATTTCTGGCCAGTAGTTCCAAGTGAGAACTGACCTATTTCTTGGCTATAAATCTCTGCATACTAAGATAGATAAAACCGGAGCAACTCAGCGGGTCAGACAGCATCTCTGGAGAAAAGGAACAGGTGACATTTCGGGTCAAGACCCTTCTTCAGACTCTATACTATTTCAATTGAGGGGTTCTTGGTCCTCCAAAATATTCTAAATGGAATTTAACCTGGAGGTGGTGGAGGGAGGACTTAAGCCAGAAAGGGTTTTTGGGAAGAAAGAAAGGGGAATCATGAGGGGAAGCGATAGGGTGAATACAGTTTGTTTTTATCCAGGGTGGGGGAATCAGGAATCGCAGGACATAGGTTTAAGGTGAGAGGTGAAAGATTTAAGAGGAATCTGAGGGGCAACCTGTTCACTCAGAAGGTGGTGGGAATACAGACAGAGCTGCCAGAGGAGATAGTCAGACAATAGACAATAGGTGCGGGAGTTGAATTCATGAATTGAATTGAATTTATTTGTCATTCAGAGCTTTTGGTCTGAACGAAATGTCGTTCCTGAGGCGTAGTAGGTCCTGAACTGAATTCACCCGTTCTGTATCCTGACCTCCCATCCACCTCATTGGAGACATTCGAACAATCTTTAATCTAACGTTATTGAACTTTATCTTGCACTAAATGTTATCCCCTTCATCCTGTATCCGTACGGTGAGGATGATCAATATAGGGTCAGTGCAAATGGGCCGGTGCGGATTCAGTGGGCCAAAGGGCCTGCTTCAGTCCTGTATCTCTCTGTAATTACTGTCATACACTATGAAAATACAAGCAGAATATTATCTTAAACTGGAATTAATTTACCATGTCTCCTTTATTAAAAAAATGTGTCCACAGCTCATCACATGTTCATAAATTCATAAGTGATAGGAGCAGAATTAGGCCATTTGGCCCATCGAGTCTACTCCACCAATCAATTGTGGTTGATCTGTTTCTCCGTCCTAACCCCATTCTCCTGCCTTCTCCCCATAACCCCTGACCCCCGTGCTATTCAAAGGGATTTTAAAGCAGAAGGAATTTGTCAGGCTGAGTGCATTTGGGTCTCAATGTTAGTTTTCTTTATTGATTGTTCCAATATCTGTTTGAGAATATTATATTGTTGTTAAAGTGCTGCATTACTGATTTATTCCCTTATAATATCTATGACGTGGGAGAGCCTTCATTTCAGAGAACAATCATTCTGGGGATAGAACTGAAAGTCAGTCCAGGAGACAACTGGGGAATGGCTGACTCCCTGAGGCGCCCACACTCCCCCTCCCGCTAGTTTAGTTTAGATTAGTTTAGAGAAACAGGCCCTTTGGCCCACTGAGTCCGGGCCGACCAGCGATCTCCATACATTAACACTATCCTACCCCACACACTAGGGACAATTTACACATATACCAAGACAATTAACCTACAAACCTTTATGTCTTTGGAAACTGAAGATCTCTCAGAAAACCCACACAGGTCACAGAGAGAGCGTACAAACTCCGTACAGACAGCACCTGTAGTTACCATTGAACCCGGGTCTCCAGCGCACAAGGGCTGTAAGGCAGCAACTCTGCCGCTGCGCCACTGTGCTGGCCACAGTTTGTTCTCTGGGTGGGAGAGGTGCATGAGGCTTCAGTGGGTTCTACCGGGAACCAATCAAGTGTGTACAGCGTCCTTAAAGTTGGCCGTACATTGTCGGTGTGTGAGCTCAGCTGCATGTTGCTAGAGACGGCACTGCTTCAGCACAACACGAGAGGGTGCTCTTCGAAGCTGGGCTTTGAAACAGCAATAGCTATTTGCATTCATATAACACCTTTAATATAGTGAAATATTCCATGGCGTGTTATTAAATGAGTTTCGATACGCAGCCACAAAGTGGTTACTTCAAGAAGCGTCTTAAATGTATGAGCAAGAAACATGAGGTGGAGGAAGTATGTTATCGCAAAGATGTTGTCAAGCTGGAAAGGATGCCGAGAAGATTTACGGGGATGTTGCCAGGACCCGAGGGCCGGAGCTTCAGGGAGAGGATGAGTAGGCTGGGACGCTATTCCTTGGCGTACAGGAGAGTGAGGAGCTGATCTTGTAGAGGTGTACAACATCACGGGAGGAATAGAGCAGCAAACGTTTGAATAAATTAAATACTTAGAATGCTCGTAGTAGTTTGGTCGTAAGGTGAGGTAATGGCACCATGAGAAATCTTGCTTGCAGATCAGTAGAATGAAAATGCAGCCACAGACAAGGTGAACCCAATCCGAACACATACAGACCTTTACATACTCCAACTGACACAACAAAGTGTGCAAGAAGGCTTCTGCTCGTACAATGGCATTGGTGGGGAGCAGCGGACAAGGCCTCTACCACCAGGATCATTGTCGTGACATGCATTCACAAGGCAGACCTGAACCAATCACAACCTAAAGCTCTGTCATCATATCAAATAATTTATAGTTTCTGGAAATATCAGGAATAAAAGGGTAACTTGAGAAAGAGAAGGGCCAGAGGGGTGATCTGAGTGTGGAGCTGGGGGATATGGGCAAGATCCTAAAACAATACTTCTGTCTATTCACCAAGGAGAAGGACATGGAAGGCAGTGAGTGTCGGGAGGGGTACGGTGATGTTCTGGCGCTGGTCAGTCAGTATTCAGAAGGAGGGGGCGCTGGATATCACGGGGCTATTAAAGATTGATAACTTTGTCAGAATTAAAGGATGTGCCTTTAGAAAGGAGACGAGGAGGAATTTTGTTAGCCAGATGGTGAACCTGTGGAACTCATTGCCACATTGATTTTTGATTAGTAAGGGTGTCAAAGGTTACAGGGAAAGGGCAGGAGAATGGGGTTGACAGGGAATGATCGGTCAGCCATGATTGAATGGTGAGGTGGACTCGATGGAGGAATTCCATAATTCTGCTCCCATGACTTATGAACTCGTGAACTCCCCGACGGCGGGTGAGAACTTTCTCAGATTACGATGGGATGCAAGGGAGGAATAGCTGCAGCCAATCCTGCGTCTGAGCTAGAACATATCTAGTATTGGCACTAAGGAATGTCAATGAAGAGAGGGGACCTTGGAGTTCAGGTCCACAGTACCCTGAAAGAGGCAACACAGGTAGATACAGGTGGTGAAGAAAGCTTGACTACATTCATGCTAAGACATGCCTACCTTCATACAGTAGGTCAAGGAATATGGTATAGCATGTTGCAACTTCACAAAACTCTGGTTAGACCATATTTGGAGTATTGTGTGTAGTTCAAGTCACCACTCTCTCTGCAACTCATCATATTCACACACACACACCTCCATTCACAATTTGTAACTAATGGTCCACCTCAGAAATATGGCAGAACACGAACACAGTTCGCTGGCATTATTGCCCGATTCTGGATATTATCTGCATCACCCTTTCTTGAATGGACTCAAACGTACCAGAAAAATAATCTACAATATTTGTGATTATTGTACATGTAGGTGGGATGCGGTTTGCTGTGGAGAGATTCACCAAGGATGTTGCCTGGAATGTAGGGCTGTGGTTAGAGGGAGAGACTGGGGCGGCTGCATTGATTCTCACTGGAGTGGAGAAGACGAGCAGGAACCTTGTGGAAATTAAAATAGTTGTGACGGAGAAAGCGTACAATTTACCCAAGGCAGGCACATCGAGCAATAGAGGGCACGGGTTGAAGCTGAGAGGGGAAAATGTGAAGGAGATCTGAGGATGATGAGCTGCCAGAGGAAGTGGTGTCGACAGATACTAACACAATATTTAAAAGGCATTTGGATGGTATTTGGACAGGAAAGTCAAAGAGGGACACAGGTGTAACGGGTGCTAATGGAATTCGAGTAGATAGGCATGCTACCAGTCAGGACAAGGTGGACTATAATGTCTGGTTGACATGCTTCTGTGAGATTCACCTGGATGTGACCAGGATCGGAGCTCTTTTATCGGGAGAGATTGGATCAACTGGGCTTGTTTTCCCTGAAGCATTGGAGGGTGAGGGGTGGCTGGACAGAGGTACGTATATAACGTTTAAGAGGCATAAACATAATCAGAATCTTTTTCCCATGGTAGGGGTGTTAAAAACAAGAGGCCATAGGTTTAATGTGAAAGGAGGGAGTTTTCAAGGGGACGTGGGGAAGGTTTTGCTTTTTCACAAAGTGGTTGGCATTTGGAAAGTTGCCAGAGGAGGTCAATGGAATCAGATATAATCACTACATTTAAGCGATATTAAAAAGGCATGGTATAGATGGATGTGCGCAATGGGACTCACGTACTTAGCATAAACGTGATTGGCCACAACAACTCTCACCCTGGATATATGACCCCATCACGCTAATAGACACCAAAGTCTGAAGAAAGATCTCAACCCAAAACGTCACCCATTCCCTCTCTCCAGAGATGCTGCCTGTCCCGCTGAGTTACTCCAGCTTTTTGTGTCTACCCCATCCAACATGATGGGTGCATGTTCTGATGGGATTTGATCTGTCTGGGATCAGTCAACTCCAGGACAAGAAACTGAAATCCATACCTGGAGATTATGGAGGGTTGGTGAGGGAGGACCGTCAAGAGGAATGTTCACAGCCGGTGAATTACTTTTGAACTGCCGTGGTCATATTGAATGGCGGTGCTGGCTCGAAGGGCTGAATGGCCTACTTCTGCACGTATTGTCTATTGTCTATTGCCTTGTTCTAGGATGGGTAGGAACTGCAAGATCTCACAAAGAACTATAAGCCAATAAAACATCATTTCAGCCTCCCATATTATCTGAAAGAGGATATATAATAATGGGTGAAGCTTCGGATTGAAGAAGGGTCTCGACCCGAAACGTCACCCATTCCTTCCCTCCAGGGATGCTGCCTGTCCCGCTGAGTTACTCCAGCACTTTGTGTCTATCTTGGTACTTCCCGCCAGTGTAACCCAAATGATGATAAAGGATGACTTTGTGATGCTTTGTGACTGAGCGATGGTCTAATAAATGTGGTACAATCAGTGATGGGAGGCTTCTATCCCCCACCGGAAGGAGAACATGACGGCGCGTGTGAATGATCATGTGATAGGAGTAGAATAAGGCCATTCGGCCCATCAAGTCTACTCCACCATTCAATCATGGCTGATCTATCTCTCCCTCCTAACCCCATTCTCCTGCCTTCTCCACATAACCTCTGACACCCGTACTAATCAAGAATCTATCTATCTCTGTCTTAAATATATCCATTGACTTGGTCTCCAGTCATATGTGGCAAGGGATTCCACAGATTCACCAGCCTCTAAAGAAATTCCTCCCCATCTCCTTCCTTAAAGAACATTCTTTAATTCTGAGGCTGTGACCTCTGGTCCTAGACTCTCCCACTAGTGGAAACATTCGCTCCACATCCACTCTATCCAAGCCTTTCACTATCCTGTACGGTTTCAATGATGTCCCCCGTCATTCTTCTAAACTCCAGCGAGTACAGGCCCAGCGCCGTCAAACGCTCATGAGTGGGAAGAGGCAGCTGGATGCTCGCTGGAGAGGGGGCAAGAGGGTACATCTCAAACCCAAACACTCTGGTCGCAAACCCCTCTCAACTCCCTCAGTGGATGCACTGGTGACTTCCCATCTCAAGGGCAGGCTGTTTCCCTGAAGAAATACATGGAGTACTGGAGACATGCACTGATCTGGCACCTCTGGTGACCCTTGGATGGCCCACAGCACCGGCTGTGAGGCTGCTACTGTCGTTGAAACCAGTGTTTCCATCTTGCCCCACCGCTGCGATTCTTTACCTGCCGCTCAATTACACTCTGTGGTAATGGAGGCAAAGTCAATCTGCACAGCAAGCTCCCACAGACAGCAATAGTGAAGGTAGACACAATGTAGGAGTAACTCAGCGGGTCAGGCAACATCAGTGGAGAAAAGGAAGGGGTGACGTTTCGGGTCGAGACCCTTCTTCAGTCTGAGGAAGTCTCGACCCGAAACGTCACCCATTTATTTTTCTCCAGTGATGCTGCCTGACCCGTTGAGTTACTCCAGCATTTTGTGTTTACCTTCGGTGTAAAGCAGCATCTGCAGTTGCTTCCCACACTCTAGTGACGGCTCCTGGTTATTAATGACATCCATTGGGCTGGGTCCACTCACATATTCCACCACTTTTGGAATATTTGATGAAAAAGCAGATGGATCTCCCCACCTAACCCCCCCCCCCCGACCAGTGCCCACCTCCCACCCTAGACCAGTGCCCTCCTCGCACCCTCCAATCCCACCTAGACCAGTGCCCACCTCACCTCCCACGCTAGACCAGTCCTCACCTCGCACCCTAGACCAATGCCCACCTCCCACCCTGCCCTCCCACCCTAGACCAGTGCCCACCTCACCCCCCACCCTAGACCAGTGCCCACCTCCCACCCTAGACCCCTAGACCAGTCCTCACCTCACCCCTCACCCTAGACCAGTGCCCACCTCCCCCCTAGACCAGTGCCCACCCCCACCCTCCCCTAGACCAGTGCCCCGCCGTGTGCCCCTGGACTGGTCAGCCAATGTTGGGTGAAGGCTGGGGCTGGGCTCGCTGTGAGTGCAGCGTTCAGAGCGCTTGTTTCTCTACCAGACTAATCCAGCCCCGGAGATGTGGGCGACTGGGTTGTGTAGCGTCGGCAGCTCAGGGAGCGAGAGGCGCGTTCAAGACCAGAAGCAGCAACGAAAAAAGTTGTAAGATAAAGCGAAGCGAATGCAAGCCGAGTGTTGTCCGGGCCGGGCCGGGCCGGGCCGGGCTGGCTCGCTATGACCGCCCGCCCGCCCTGGAGCGGGGGGACTGGGTGCAGACTGTGCCCGTGTCAGGGCCAGCCGGCAACACAATGTCACCCACTCACACACACACTCACACACACCCACCGCTCGCAGCTCCTCCAAACCGCGCCGCGCTGCTGCTGCTCCCATCTTTATTCTGATTACCGATCAGATAAGACACAGAAAACACATTTCTGTTCGAATTAAACCCGAGGACAACCCGCTGTTGCGGAATAATTTGCCGGCAGGAATATCTCAAAAGCTGCCTGATGGCAACTAGCTTGTCTCTCCGTCAGATAGATGCGGGTGTCGGGGCTTGGATCAGAGACTCTGCGAGTTGGCTTGTCTCCAAGCCGCCAACATATCTGTCCAAACACCTTGACTACACAGACGCGCATTGTCTGAGCACAGAGCGCATTCCCGCTGGTGGTGAAAGCCCGTACCCCCCCCCCCCCCCCCCCCCCCTCCCTCGCCCCCAGCACCAGGAGCCCACTCACTTACCCAGGGCAAGGTCCGCCAGATACAGCAGCAGGAGAGGGCGCCTGAACGCGGTCTCCCTCCTCATGTTGCTTGGGTCACTTTCAAAGTCAGGCTTCAGAGAGCGCCGGCTGATGGGATCCGAGCAGCAGACAGCGCCGGCTGATCCTCATTCTCCAGCGACCCTCACACGCCGGCAGCCCTGACCCAAAGCCTACCCCAACCCACACACTCACATCCGCCGTCACAAGTTGACAAGAGTTTGAGAGGTTGGTAAATATATATATATATATATATATATTGTCCACTCTCTCTCTCTCTCTCTCTCTCTCGCTCTCTCTCGCTCTCTCTCTATTGATCACTCTTGGCTGGGCTGGGCTGGGCAAGATGAATATCCAGTTGCATTGTGTAGCTGGACACGGGCATCAGTGACACACACACACACACACACACACGGTGCTCACGCCTCTCCCTCTCCTCTCCCTCTCACTGTCACTCGGGTCGGTTTAAATCCTCGCTGCAGACCCCGTGTACAAACGGATCACAGTTCCTGGCTTCTAAGCCGATTTACCAAAGGCTGGAGATTTCTCTGCCTCTGCCGTTCACACACACACACACACACACACTGGCTTCTCCCGGGAAGGTTAACCCTCGCCGCGCCGACCGCAGATGCTGCTCTAAACCGGAGTATGAAGAAGGGTCTCGACCCGAAACGTCGCCCGTTCCTTCTCTCCACAGATGCTGCCTGTCCGGCTGAGTTCCTCCAGCATTTTGTGTCTATCTTCTGTCACAGTGATCACCGTTCATCATTCACTCCGTCAATATCGCTTCACCCTTCCAGCTCTCCGAAACTTTCCTCCCCGACCCCGCTGTCAACGTTCACTGGCAGATTCATCCAAATCGCACTGTTAGTGGGAAGGACACGGGATGTGTGGGACTGGACAGCAGATGCTGCTTTACACCCAAGACAGACATAACATGCTGGAGTAACTCAGGGGGGCAGGCAGCAGCGTCTCTGGAGAGAAGGAATGGCTGACGTTTCGGGATATGGGGAGAGGGCAGGAGAATGGGGTTAGGAGGGAGAGATAGATCAGCCATGATTGAGTGGCGGAGTAGACTTGATGGGCCGAATGTTCTCCAGAGATGCTGCCTGACCCGCTGAGTTCCTCCAGCATTTTGTGTCTATCTCTGGGGCTTTCATGGACCAAGGGCGGCACGCTGGCGCAGCGGGTAGTGTTGCTGCCTCCAGAGACCCGGGTTGGATCCTGACCACAGGCGCTGTCTGTACGGAGTTTGTCTCCCCATGACCCGCGTGGGTTTTCTCCGGGTGATCCGGTTTCCTCACACACCCCAAAGACGTATAGGTTTGTAGGTTGATTGGCTTGGCATAAATGTAAATTGTCCCTGGTGTGTGTAGGATAGTGTTAATGTGCGGGGATCGCAGGTCGGTGCGGACCCGTGGGCTGAAGGGCCTGTTTCCGTGCTATATCTCTAAACTAAACTAAAACTATACAATGTTTACTGCTCATCCCTACTTGCCACTGACAAAGTGATGGTGAGCTGCCTTCTCAAACTAGTGCGGTCTGCATATTGATTGTGGGTTGGTAGACACGGGGAATTAAAACCAGCAACAACCTGCAATGCATTTCCGTGTGAGGGTGATGTGTGACTCGGAGACGACCTTGGATGTAGTAGTGTGGGAAGGAACAGCAGACGCTGCTTTACACCGAAGGTAGACACAAAAAGCTGGAGTAACTCAGGGGACAGGCAGCATCTCTACATAGAAGGTATGGGTGGTGTTTTTGGTCGAGACCCTTGGTCTGACCGTCTGAAGAAGGGTCTCAACCTGAAACATCACCCACTCCCTCTGTCTAGAGATGCTGTCTGTCCCCTGAGTTACTCCAGCATTTTGTGTCTATCTTGGGGCATAGACAATAGACAATGGGTGCAGGAGTAGGCCATTTGGCCCTTCGAGCCAGCATCGCCATTCAATGTGATCATGGCTGATCATCCCCAATCAGTACTCCGTTCTTGCCTTCTCCCCATATCCCCTGACTCCGCTATTTTTAAGAGCCCTATCTAGCTCTCTCTTGAAAGTATCCAGAGAACGTGCCTCCACCGCCCTCTGAGGCAGAGAATTCCACAGACTCACCACTCTCTGTGAGAAAAAGTGTTTCCTTGTCTCCGTTCTAAATGGATAAATAGTACTGGTCGCCATGTGTCTTCTGTGCTTTCTAAGTTCTGGATGTGGTTCTGGATGTGGGAAGTGGTGTTGAAGACATGTTGGTGAACCATTGTCTCACATTCCATATATCAGCAGTGCACTGGTGGGAAAGGTAGTCGATACAATGACAACCATGTCGGTTGCTTTGCTGTGTGCGTCCTGACTCAAGGAGGTTGTTTCCATTCAGCAAGAAGGGAGCAGTCCAGTAAATCGATGCCGGTCTAGTTAATCACGGAGTGGCGAGCGGACAGCCATTCTTTTCTGCCGTGTACACACCCCCTGACCTACACTTGCACTGTCCTGATTGCTCCGTTTACATTTATTGCTGAACTAATAAATACAACTTCTGCAAACGGGTTCTTTCAACAATTTGGACATGCTGATGGAGTACACAAGCAATTCCAAAGAACAAAGATTGAGATGAAGAACATCTCAAACGGAATCTGGACTTGGTTGGCACTGTGCAGCAGCTAATCTGCGGATGTCCATAGGCAGATCGATACAACATGCTGGAGTAACTCAGCGGGTGAGGCAGCATCTCTGGAGAGAAGGAACGGATGATGTTTCGGGTCGGGACTGATTCAGAAAGATGTCGATGTCAACAGGCAGCTGTCTTCTGCCGAGGAGCAAGGTCAGGTTACTCAACTCTCACCAACTTCTGCAGATGCGCCGTAGAAGGCATTTTATCACTGATTCCCTTTATCAGGATGCATCACAGCTTGGTTTGGGAACAGCTCCATCCATGAAATTGCAGCGAATCGTGAACACAGCCCAGACCATCACACAAACCAACCTCCCTTCCTTTGTCTTCGCTCAGTCCTCCTGAACCAACCTGATCTCCTGGTTTATAAACACTTTAATTCTCCTTCCCATTCCCACACTAACCTTTCTGTCCTTGGTCTCCTCCATTGTCAGAGTGAGGCTAAACACAAATTGGAGGAACAGCATCTCATGTTTCGCTTGGGCAGCTTACAGCCCAGTGGTATGAAAATTGATTTCTCTCACTTCAGGTAGCCCCGGCATTCCCTCTCTCTCTATCCCTCCCCCACCCAAGTCGCACCAGCTTCTCGTTTTCACCCAACAAACAGCTTACAATGGCCTGTTTCCTTTATGATTGTTACTTTTTTGCCTATCTTTCATTCATTGTTCCTTCTCTCCCCACATCATCATCTATACCTCTCGTTGCCCTTATCCCTAACCAGTCTGAAGAAGGGTTTTGACTGGAGATGTCACCCATTCCTTCTCTCCAGAGATGCTGTCTGTCCCGCTGAGTTACTCCAGCTTTTTGTCTGTATCTTCCCTTCCTTTGATTCCATTTACACGTCACGGAATGTGCAGAGAGAGTTGGCAGTTTAGTTTATTGTCACTAGTACCGAGATACAGTGAAAAGCTGGACATTCCTTGATGTGAACTGTTGCTGTAGAAACAGGCTGCCAACATCAGGACTATGGGTGGCCAACGGAACTGGAAACGGAGAGGGAATTACGAACAGGAGTGGGAGTTTGTTTTTATGTACTTATGCACATGATCAGACAACAGTGAAGGCCAATCCACGTAAGGAGAAAGGCTTCTAACTGCGTAGGAAGGAACTGCAGATGCTGGTTTATACTGAAGATAGACACAAAATGCTGAAGTAACTCAGCGGGTCAGGCAACGTCTCTGGAGAAAAGCAATAGGTGACGTTTCAGGACCCCTTCCCCTGACTCGCAGACTGAAGAAGGGTCTCGACCTGAGACGTCACCTTTCTCCTTTTTCAAAACACAAATTGGAGGAACAGCATCTCATATCTCGCTGGGCAGATATTTATTCCCTCCAGATTTCAGATATGTACTTCAGGTATTTATTCCTTATTCCTGTTCTCCAGAGATGCTGCCTGACCTGCTGAGTTACTCCAGCTTTGTGTGTTTATCTTCGGTGTAAACCAGAATCTGCAGTTGCTTCCCACATTTTACCTCAAGGCAGCTTAATCTATGAAGAGGACGTGGGAGTTCTATTTTTGGCTGAAAATATTGAGTCCAACTTGGCACTCAATCAGGAGGTGCCATCACCAACCCCAGCATCACGACCTAGACAACCGTAGACATGACAACCCGACAATCTGTTGTGTGAACTTTAACATGCAGCATGCAAACTATGGCCATCTAGAAAGAATATCAGTAAAATAACATCCAATCTGTTATAAGTAAGTAAATATGTTTATTGGCCAAGTATTCACATACAAGGAATTTGCCTTGGTGCTCCGCCCACAAGTAACAATATGACATACAGTGACAATTACGAATGACTCAGAAAACACTAAACATTAATAATAATAAAACATTAATGATAAAACACCATTGATCAAGCATGTGAACCAACAAATACCAGATCAAAGGGAGGCTACAGATTTTTGGCTGTTGAGTAGAGCAATTACTCGTGGATAAAAATAGTTTTTATGTCTGACAGATGATCTTACCCACTTGCTTCCTGGCCCGTGCAGTGTACAGTTCATCAATGGAGGGAAGGTTGCAGCCAATAATCTTCTCTGCTGATCAGACGATTCGCTGCAGCCTCCAGGTGTCGTGCTTGGTGGCTGAGCCAAACCAGAGCATGATGGGGAAGGTGAGACTGTACGATGGCCGTGCAGAATTGGACCATCATTGCCTGTGGCAGATTGTGCTTCCTCACCTGCCGTAGGAAGTACATCCTCTGTTGTGCCTTTTTGACTGTGGAGTCGATGGAGATGATGGTTCCCAGGAACTTAAAAGACTCCACAGATGTGACTGTGGTGTTGTTGATGGTGAGTGGGGTGAGGGGAGGGGGAGCTCTCCTAAAGTCTACAATCAGTTCCACTGTCTTAAGAGCATTGAGCTCTAGCTTGTTGCTACGGCACCAGGACGCCAGCTGTGTCACTTCCTGTCTGTAGGCAGATTCCTCCCCATCCTGGATCAGTCCAATCAGGGTTGTGTCGTCCGCAAACTTGAGAAGATGAAAAAATAAGTCAAGCTTAGCCAATATATTGGAATTGTGTGAGGTCATGACACTGTTAATGGAATGTGGTAATAAAATTGCATATTAATGTTCAAGGAACAAATGATAAGGTCCTACATAGATAATCTCACCACTGGGCCACCACCCTTGGACAAGAACCTTGCGAAGGAATCTCCATGTAGAAGTAATTAGTACCTGGACAGGTAGTCACTGTAAACATTTTAAATCCACAGATCCCACCATCTACAGTGCCTTGGCTCGCCAAAATACCACATATGCTGGATATCTGAAATAAAATCTAAAAGTGCTGGAAAAACTCAGCAGGTCAGATAATATTTGTGGAAAGAGGAACTGTTAATATTTCAGGTCCACAACCCTTCATTAAATTGAAGAAAAAGAAAGAGGGTTTTCCAGGTGGGGACACAGGAGACTGAAGATGTTGGAATCTGCAGCAAAACACAAACTCCTGGAGAACATTCAGCGGGTGAAGCAGCATCTGTGGAGGCAGAGGGGTGGTCAACGTTAATTAATTGATTAATTACAAAAACTAACAGCACGTTATCATTGCCTGCCAGAATGACTGAATGTAAACGTATTGTGGCTATATAGAACAGTAGAAAAGTGACCACTAGAGGACTAGGAGCAATATTGGTCTCCTTGTTTCAGGAAGGAATTAATTGGAAGCAATTCAAGGAAAACGATCTGGAATGTGTGGGTTGTCTCGCGATGAAAAAGATTGAAGAGGCTAGGCTTGTACCTGCTGGAATAAGTGGAGATTTGATTG
This sequence comes from Okamejei kenojei, assembly GCA_035221665.1. Classification (NCBI taxonomy): domain Eukaryota; kingdom Metazoa; phylum Chordata; class Chondrichthyes; order Rajiformes; family Rajidae; genus Okamejei; species Okamejei kenojei. The sequence continues at coordinate 31,781,957 of CM069162.1, forward strand.
AAACATATATTAACCAGAGGAGTCTTGACAAAGTAGAGATGTGGAACGAGGGTCTTGGTTTAACGAGAAAGATGCACCAACTGTGGACAGAGATTAGGCAAAGGTTTTTCTCTGAGATTCTGTCAGCCTTTGGAACTCTCTTCCCCAAAGCACCCAGAACGCAGTGACCTTGAATGGTTTTTAAGACGGAGAGAGATTCTTGATAGGCATGATGGTAAAAACATATTACAAGAGTTGAAATTCTCGTGAGATTATAGCAACATCCAGCGAGGAAACAGATGCATCGGCCCAACTTGCCCATCCAACCAAGACACCCCATCTATACTAGACCCACCTGCCCACATGTCAACCAAGACACCATCTATACTAGACCCACCTGCCCACATGTCAACCAACACACCCCATCTATACTAGACCCACCTGCCCACATGTCAACCAAGACACCCCATCTATACTAGACCCACCTTCCCACATGTCAACCAAGACACCCCATCTATACTAGATCCACCTGCCCACATGTCAACCAAGACACCATCTATACTAGACCCACCTGCCCACATGTGGACATTATCCCTCTAAATCTTTCCTATCCAGCTACCTGTCCAAATGTCTTTTAAATGTTGTTATTGTTCCTGTCTCAACTACCTCCGATCCCCGCACATTAACACTATCCTACACACACTTGGAACAATGTACCCCACTTATACCAAACCAATTAGTCTACAAACCTGCACATCTTTGGAATATGGGAGGAAACTGAAGATCTCGTAGAAAACCCACGCAGGTCACGGGGAGAACGTACAAACTCCGTACAGACAGCACCTGTAGTCGGGATTGAACCCGGGTCTCTGTCGCTGGAAGCTTTGTAAAGGCAGCAACTCTAGAACCGCTGCACTACTGTCTTTGACTGAGTCTGAGTATTTCGCACCCTATGAAGTGCTTAGAGGTGCAATCACTTATAGGGATGAATGCCATTGATCACAGAATATTGGAACAAGGGTGAAGGTACATAAACTGTGTTCAACATCACCTTGGTAATGAGTGACAATTGTTATCACATTGCATTGGGCTGTTTATCATTATTCAGCATGTGAGACAACAATTCACATCCATTACAGGCAACACAGTGGGTGCGGTACCCTGCCAATACAACGGCTCCTGGCATACCATGTCTTTGTCTGTGTCCCTCATAAATATGGAATGAACAAGTGCAATTCCAGGCCAGTGATCACAGCGGCTGCTGAAATGATAGTCATAATTGACTTAATGACGTTTTAATATGGTTGACTATGTTTAAATTCTTCAGCGCCATGAATGGCTCGTAATCACTCCAACATATCGATTGTATTCCAAGTAACTAATTTTAACATTTTCTTTGAGTTGCTAATTACTATCCAGCTTTTCTCTATTTATTTTTTCTGACTCTCCCTGCCTGCCGTCGTTATCTGAGCAAGCTGCTTCACATTTATATTGAATGTAGGTCGGCACTTTGGAGCCGCTGCCTCACTGCGCCAGAGACCCAGGTTCGATCCCGACCTCGGGCGCTGTCTGTGTGGAGTTTGCACGTTCTCCCTGGCTCCATTTTCCTCAACATTTCAAAGTCGCGCAGGTTTGTGGGTTAATTGGCCCTCTGTAAATTGACCCTTGAGAGTAGGGAGTTGAGGAGAAACGTAGAACTAGTGTGAACGGATGATTGACGGCCAACATTGAGTTAGTCGTCTGAAGAGCCTGTTTTCTTCCTGAATCATTAAACTGGATCGATATTGTAGAAGTTGTTGTGGTAAACCTATGATAGACACAAAAAGCTGGAGTAACTCAGCGGGAGAGGCAGCATCTCTGGAGAAAAGGAATAGGTGATGTGTCGGGTCGAGACCCTTCTTCAGACTGAGATACGCCGTTACTCCTGTCTTCCTCCCCATGAACCCTTACCCCAAGCACCTTCAGTGAAGTTGATATTCCATGATGCAGAAAGTGGAATCTTGGTCAATAAATAGCCAAAGAACCAACCTTTATCAATATTCCATGCACAGAATATTCAACACTGTTTAGATCTTTAAAGGAATTCTTCCTGCAGAGAAACATCTTGCCTACGGGACCAGGCTCACACAAGAGTAATGTTTATGTAATAATTCTGGATTATTTCAACAGAACATTTTTAATGCTGTAGTTTTTAACCTGGCTCTCAATTGGCCCATAGGAGAGGCCAAGGAAGGTGAAGATAAAACACAAGAAATGAGAGGAATTATAATTGCTTTTTGGGAGGATGTAGGGTATGGAGGGAAAGGGCCTTTTTTATTCAAAACCACTTCAAAAGTACCAATGAATCTTATTGACATATGCGGCAAACTATTTATCGTGTGAGCTCCATGTTCTGTTTTGAATGCAAGGAGGAGCGTGTTGGGGATAGGGTTCTGAACACAGCGATGAGACAAATGATCAGAGAATTACATTTGATGATCTACAGTTTCTTAAACATTGCGATAGATTTCTACATTCTTCAAGTTCCCAGTTGGCTAAAAACAAAACCTCAAAGCTGTGTTTTTACTTTGCGCAGATAACTGCAGGATAATATAGTTAATTGGCTATATTTAAGAGGGAGTTAGATGTGGCCTGTGGCTGAAGGGATCAGGGGGTATGGAGAGAAGGCAGGTACGGGATACTGAGTTGGATGATCAGCCGTGATCATATTGAATGGCGGTGCTGGCTCGAAGGGCCGAATGGCCTACTCCTGCACCTATTGTCTATGTTTCTATAAGAACCCATATGTCTACTTCTCTTCATTCCTATGTTATTCCCAATCCCAAATATATTCCAAACCCTTCACAACGTCCGCACTTATCCCATAGTGCCCAACATCTCCACAAAATTGTCATCACTGAAAGAGTCCTTGTTACTTTAGACTTTAGAGGTACCATGTGGAAACAGACCCTTGGGCCCATGGAGTCCGCACTGACCAGCGATCGCCCCGCATACCAACACTATCCTACACTCACTAGGGACAATTTACAGAAGCCAATAAGGTGTAGGAGCAGTATTAGGCCATTCGGCCCATCAAGTCTACTCCACCATTTAATCATGGTTGATCTATCTTTTCCCCTCAACCCCATTCTCCAGCGTTCTCCCTTTAACCCCTGACACCTTTACTAATCAAATGCTATCAACCAAGCCAATCTCAAGTCCAATAGGTAGAGCGAAGGGGAAGGTACAGAGTGCAGAGTGTAGTTCTTATCATAGTAGCTCAACAGTCCCAGAGACAAAGTCCACTGTCCGCAATGAATAGAGGTGGATCTTCAGTGCCCTAGATCATGGAAGGACCGTTCAGAAGCCTGGTATTAGGGGATGATGCTAGGATTCCATCTTGTTACTGCGTTGCATGCATGTACCCAGCAATTGTAGATAGCGTGCTAGGGAAGAAAATACTGAATAAGTTCTTTGACTCTCAGTTCCAATCTTAACCACATAACACTGACGAGGTCAATAAACAAAGGAAAACTATTCCAGCCCTTGTTGAAAGGATTACAGGAATAAAGGTTAGTTGCTAGATTATTTCTTCTCACTGCTTGTTCAATTCTAGACTAGACTTTCCTGCCTGGTTAAGGTTTGGTGTCACTGCTTAGCTGGCGGCTACAGTGTAAGGTTGAAGCTGTGGCACTCATTGAGAACTGAGTAGGAAGGATCTGCAGAAGCTGGTTTAAACCAAAGATGATCACAAACAGCTGGAATAATTCAGTCTGAAGAAAGGCCTCGACCCGAAACGTCACCCATTCCTTCACTCCAGAGATGCAGTCTGACCGGCTGAGTTACTCCAGCTTTTTGTGTCTATCATGGAGAAGTGATCAGTGCTGGGGTGAATGTCTCCAGACCCATCTAGACTCCAGTCAGTGGAAGCTTTGCCTGATCATTTGTTGAGGTTTGATTTGGGCTCCTTGATGCCACACACTTGATTGAATGCAATCCTCTCTCCTGCACATCACCAGCTGTGTTTGTGGGACCAAGCTCACACCTAGGATGTCATGACATCTGGAAGTGAACAGTCCTGGCAGAAACCCATCTTGCCATTAACACCCAGGGTTCATTATCCACCACAACTGATGGCGGGGATGGTTGGCATGGGCTTGGCGGGCCGAAGGGCCTGTATCTGTGCTCTGTGGCCATCACCCACCCCCCATCCATTCCTCATCAGCGTTTCTTTGCTTCTTCCACGTCAGGTGGTCGCTTGCTGGGAGGCAGGTGGAGGTGCATTATTGGGGCAGGGTGTGTTAATGAGATCTGAGTGTTCAAGTTACCCAATCTTATATAATAATAATAATAATAATAATAATAATAATAATAATAATAATAATAATAATAATAATAATAATAATAATAATAATTTAATAAACGTTATTTCAGACTCAAGGCCCAGACAAGGGACAACATTGCATAAAAATACATTACATATAAAAACACCATAAAATATATATAAAATCTTAGTATATCACTTATAAAAGCATCATAAATAATATATATAAAACAACACAATACATGATTTAAAATCCAGAACGAGACAGCGATACCAGTGTCTCCACAACTGGGATTCGTAGCGTGAAGTGCTAAACCTCATGTTTGACAAAGCCACGATAATTAATTAAAGAATTAAAGCCACAATAACTTCCATTCGACATTATAAGTAAATCTCAATTGTTTTACAAAGATATGCTATTAAGAGGGTTACACAAAAAGCTGGAGAAACTCAGCGGGTGCAGCAGCATCTAAGGAGCGAAGGAGATAGGCGACGTTTCGGGTCGAGACCCTTCTTCCCTTCTATTAAGAGGGTGCAGGTTTTAAATAATTGATAGTAGGATTGGAGGGATGTAGGGAAAAATCTATACAGTGCTAGGAATCTTGAACCCAATGCCTGAAAAATGGTCTAGGAAGGAACTTCAGATGCTGGTTTAAACCGAAGATACACAAAATGCTGGAGTAACTAAGGACTAGGTGACGTTCCGGGCCGAGACCCTTCTTCGACTGAGAGTCAGGGGATCGGTAAATGAGAGATATAGGCAGTGATATAGAGAGATATAGATCAAATGAATTAAATATATGCAAAAATGTAACAATGATCAAGGAAAGGGTCCATTGGTAGGGACAAATAGTAGTATAATAGAGGTAAAAACTTTCATCAGATTGGAATGATATGCTTGAAGAGTCATGATGTATTTAAGAGAGAATTAGTTATCGCTCTTAGGGCTAACGGAACCAAGGGATATGGGGAGAAAGCAGGAACGGGGTACTGATTCTGGATGATCAGCCATGGTCATGTTGAATGACGGTGCTAGCTTGAAGGGCCGAATGGTCTACTCCTGCATCTATTTTCTTTGTTTCTGTGATCCACAGGGCTACGCATCTTGTGAAGTAAGGAGAGGTTGGGCTCTGCAGCAGTTTCTCAGCTGCCATCGTCACAGTGGGCTGAGAGACTTGCTTCTGTGTTGCAACTAGAATAGTGAAAGGCTTGGATAGAGTGGATGTGGAGAGGATGTTTCCACATGGGAGAGTCTAGGACTAGGGGCCATAGCTTCAGAATTAAAGGACATTCTTTTAGGAGGAGATGAGGAGAAATGTATTTAGTCAGAGGGTGGTCTTCATCTTTCGTGTCCATCTTCCATGTTTCAAATGTTGGTCTCGCTGTCGTCGTCTGCCCTGAAAAGGACATGAGCTTCCAGCGACAATCAGTGGCAGCCATCACTTGTTGCAGTAGATGATGGTGGTGGCAGAGTTAGCTCAGGACACGTCCAGTTTCCAGCCCCGCCGCGTGGACGCTTCTGCTACGGGGCCAGAGGGCGGTGAATCTGTGGGATTCTTTGCCACAGACGGCTGTGGAGGCCAAGGTCAGTGGATATATTTAAGGCAGAGATAGATAGATTCTTGATTAGTACGGGTGTCAGAGGTTATGGGGAGAAGGCAGGAGAATGGGGTTAGGAGGGAGAGATAGATCAGCCATGATTGAATGGCGGAGTAGACTTGATGGGCCGAATGGCCTAATCCTGTTCCTATCAGTTATGACCTCATGGCCTTAACTTCCGTATGATTCCTATGATTCATAGCCGATATGTTCCTGAACTGGTACTCCAGCGTCTGAATCGATGATGTAGACTGGGACTTCAACTCCCTTGGCAGCTTGGAAATTTAAATTCAGTTAATTAAATAAATCTACAATAAAAAGTTATGATCAGTGATAGTGACCATAAATCTACCACAATGTGAAAACCCTGTCTGGATTCACTAATGTCCTTCAGGGAAGGAAATCTGCCAGACTGATTCTGAAGTTGGTGGCATGGCGGAGCAGCGGGTGGAGCTGCTGCCTCACAGCGCCAGAGACACGGGCTCCATCCTGACTGGCTACTGTCTTTACGGAGTTTGCACATTCTCCCAATGACCGTGTAGGTTTTCTCCGGGTACTCCGGTTTCCTCCCACATTCCAAAGTCATGCACCCTTATAGGTCAATTGGCTTCGGTAAACTAGTAACCTATCCCTTGTGTGTGGGATAGAGTTAATGTGTGGGATGATCGCTGGTCGGCGCAGGCTCGTGGACCTGTACCTGCGTTGTATCTCTAAAGTAAAGTCGAAAGTGATTCCAGAGCCACAGTGCTATGGTTGAGTTGTGCCTGCCCTCTGCATTGGGTATTGCTGCCTTCACAGAGAAGGAGGGAGTGGACCAAGATACACACATCCCGTCAAAGCAGAGCTTAGTTACACCTGAACTAAACCACCGGGGCGGGGGGAGAGAGAGGGAGAACTGGCAGGAGTTAGTATCGTAAAAGACAAGAGTGGAGATCAGGGAAAGAGAGGATTAAAGGATCAATGGAGCTTATCAAAATCAATTTGGGATGTGTTTATTAAAGGAGCACTCACACGGGAACACCTGAGGTCCATCGGGCTTGGATTAGACTCCCGGCCAGACTCGTGTAAATCCATTCACTATTTGTATGGGGACTCAGAAACCACGGCAATGATTTCTCTGGGTGCAAACGCACGCATTCCACTGCCGTGACTCACCGCTGATTGGAACCAAGCTGACCGTCACAGAAGGACACAGAGGAGAGTTGGGCTCGGAAATCAAACACTGCACTGGTGTTGTGGGGGGTGGGATTACACCTCATGCACACCTCATGAACAGACTATTTTAAATGTATTTTTCCCTCAACTTCAGACATTGACCAGCATAGACATAGACAGACACAGAGACAGACACAGAGACACAGACACAGAGACACAGACACAGAGACACAGAGACACAGACACAGAGACACACAGAGACACAGACACAGAGACACAGACACAGACACAGAGACAGATACAGAGACACAGACACAGACACAGACCAGAGACACAGACACAGAGACAGACACAGAGACACAGACACAGAGACACAGACACAGACACAGAGACACAGAGACACAGACACAGACACAGAGACACAGACACAGACACAGACACAGAGACACAGACACAGAGACACAGAGACACAGACACAGAGACACAGACACACACACAGAGACACAGACACAGACACAGAGACGCAGACACAGAGACACAGACACACAGACACAGAGACACAGAGACACAGACACAGAGACACAGACACAGAGACACAGAGACACAGACACAGAGACACAGACACAGTCTGCGCCGAGAACTAGTGTAGCTGGGACATGTTGGCCAGTGTGGGCAAGTTGGGCCGAAGGGCCTGTTTCCACTCTGTATCACTATATGACTCTAAACATGAGTGGAAACCTAGAGACAGACAGAGGGTGGTGAGTGCATGGGATGAGCTGCCAGAGGAGGTAGTTGAGGAAGCTATTATAATGAGTGTATTTTGCGGTATTGTCGAACCACACTCCCATTTCAATGTAAATAGGGTGGGTAAATGTGCATTGTTTTGAGTATAAGCAACTTGATCTCTGCCCATTTGGAAAATGTATCTGTCTTGAACTGTTTTAAAATAGAGATAAATATATGTCAGTCTCATTACCCATGAGGTTCTTGGCGGTTTAGCTGCCTATCAATGTGGGAGAGAGACACATAAAGCTGGAGGAACTCAGCGAGATTAGTCTGGATTGTGAGGGTGATGTTTTAGCCGGGCAGGTGAAGATAGATGCATGTGTTCCTGCTCTTCATCACCTCCTGGTGGCCCTGCTGAGTAGTGCCGCTGTTATATTGGAAGGTTCAGATTGAGGGGAAGGTTATTCTGGCCTGTGGACAACTCTGTGCTGAAGTGAATTCGTTAAAAAAGTACTAATTTCATGAAAGTGCATCTCCTATTCATCAATGTGCTTATTTAATAGTATTTACGTGGACGATTGTAAGGGTGGAAATAGCGAGATGTAAGAGGTACAGCGTATTGGTCAGGGACGAACCCCCCCCACCGCTCTCCCACTCCCCACAAGTCATGTCAGACTTGATGAGCCTTGATTTAGGAACAACCCTGAATGTATAATCTGCTTGTTCTCTTGAATCAAGCGCGCAATAGATCAGTCATGTTCGCAAACTAAACTCCTGGTGGAAAGACTGGAGTACCATCCGGACCACTCATTTCACTGTCTGTCGTTTTGTTCCAATTAAATTTAACTTAATTCTTACTTTTGGCACGTGTTCGACCCAGATAGGGCCTAAATACCAAGCAAAATGCAGAGGGGTGGACAGCCAAAGCCAGAAGGGTCTCGACCCGAAATGTCACCCATTCCTTCTCTCCAGAGATGCTGCCTGACCCGCTGAGTTACTCCAGCATTTTGTATCTATCTACGAATTAAACCTGCATCTGTAGTTCCTTCCTACACAGCGGAGGGGTGGAACTGGCCCGCAGTCTCCCCGGGTAAGGCGTTTGCTTTCCAGCCATTTGGCCCAAGACTGGTTTTCACCCAGAGAGTTGTGAATCTGTGGAATTCTCTGCCACAGAAGGCAGTGGAGGCCAAGTCACTGGATGTTTCTATGAGAGAGTTAGATTTAGCTCTTAGGGCTAACAGAATCAAGGAATATGGGGGAAAAAGCAGGAACGGGGCACTGATTTTGGATGACCAGCATTGATCGTATTGAATGGCGGTGCTGACTCGAAGGGCTGAATGGCCTACTCATGCACCTATTTTTCTATGTTTCTCAAATGTAGAGAAATGTATTTGAACCACGTCCCGCATTTGGACAGGGCTGGCATCAACCCCTCTCTGCGGATGAATTCCGCGCCGTGTCAAAGACGGTGGGAGGGGTGAACATTAAAAAAGTGTGGGAAAGAACTGCAGATGCTGGTTGACACAAAATGCTGGAGTAACTCAGTGGGACAGGCAGCATCTCTGGAGAGAAGGAATGGGTGACGTTTTGGGTTGAGACCCGTCTTGATAAAAGAAGGGGTTCTTGTGTAGAAGCCAGGAGGGGTGCTTGAAGTAGATTCAGTAACTAACTCGGGAACACTGGCTGCACTCCCCTCCCCACCGCTCTCTCCAACCCCCACCCCCACCCCTCACCCCTCTCCCCACCCCCTTCTCTGCCCCCCCCCCCCGTAGCCCCGATTCCCACCCCCCTTCCCCGTAACCCCGGCTCCCATCCCCCTCTCACCCCCGCCACGTAAGGTTTGGAGGGATATGGGCCAAGCGAGGGCAGATGGGACTAGTGTAGATGCGACACGTTGGCCGGTGTGGGCAAGTTGGGCCGAGGGGTCTGTTTCCACACTGTATCACTCTATGACTATAATAACAATATGTCAGCATGTGCTGAAACAAGGAACTGCAGATGCTGGTTTATAAAAAACAGTCCAAGGTGCTGGAGTAACTCAGCGGGTCAGGCAGCATCTGTGGAGAACATGGATAGGTGACGTTTCACAGAGTGCTGGAGTAACTCAGCGGGTCAGGCAGCATCTGTGGGGAACATGGATAGGTGACGTTTCACAGAGTGCTGGAGTAACTCAGTGGGTGAGACCCTTTGGGTCTCGGCCCGAAACGTCGCCCATTTCTTCTCTCCAAAAATAAGTAATTTTTCAAATGGTGCCAATTACTAAGGGTGCAAATTATCTGATATTATGGTCTTCTGGAGAGAAGGAATGGGTGACGTTTCACAGAGTGCTGGAGTAACTTTGTTTTGTGCTCGATCTGGGAGGATGTCACGCAGGAGGGCAAGGAATATATCAGGAGGTGGAAAAGAGGAAATAAACAGAGCACAGAATGTGTTGCTTCAGCTACAGGGAAAGTGCAGGGCAGGTCCCTGCTTCACACTGAAGAGTTTGTGTGTTTTATTTGTCGGCTGGTGAATCCCTGTCCGTCGGATGCTGCAACCTATACGTTAAAGTAACCGTGCGTCGGGCGTGGATCAGGTGTGAGTGCATGGTAATCACCGTTAATTAAGCTGAGGTTTCACGGCACACTTCCGTCACAATGAATCAAAATTGATTCTTTGGGTGCAACTTTGAGCAGGATCCAATAATCAGCCAACACTTTGTCTTTTGGATGAAATTTGGCTCATTAGTGTCCAGTGGGACCTATGCTTGTTTATTCCTGCGTCTTGGATGGTCTTTCTGAATACTTTGGTTCCCGTATAGGATAACTCATTACCGCTCAGTGTTTTCACCTCATCAAGAGCCTCTCTAATGATTCCCACGAGGCGCTCCTTAAGATTAGCGAGAATTTATAAGATTTACATACATAACTTTCCTTTCAAAGGATTAATGGATGATCTCTGTGTATTTAAAGCACATCGTTTTTTTACAAGGGAGCATGTTCAATCCAGCAACAGCTCAAAGGGTTACCATGGCAACGCTCATTGGCTCTGTGGTCCCAATCCACAACATACTGCTTGCTTACTTTTCAAATAACTGCTTGCTATTTACTGAGATTAGGGTTTGTTGATGCAGTAACATCAGAAAAGGAGAAAACAATTTGATTCAATTAATGTCCAAGATTCATCAAATCCAGACTAAACCGTTTTGCATTAACACTGTCAGTCCATGCTTTAACTATCTTTATTTGTACACATAATCAGAACATTATTACTATTACACCGAAGATAGACACACACAAAATGCTGGAGTAACTCAGCGGGACACGCAGCATCTCCGGAGAGAAGGAATGGGTAGCGGTTCGAGTCGGGACCCTTCTTCAGACTCAGTCGATTGTAATCATGTATTGTCTTTCTGCTGACTGGATAGCACGCAACAAAAGCTTCTCACAGTGCCTCTTGGTTACTTGGTCTTCCAAAATATTCCAACTGGAATTTAAACTGGAGGTGCCTCGATACACGTGACAATAAACTAAACTGAACTGAACGCCCGTTCCTTCTCTCCAGAGATGCTGCCTGTTCCGCTGAGTTCCTCCAGCATTTTGTGTCCATCTTCAGTGTAAACCAGCAACTGCTGTTCCTTCCCACACAAAATCATTAGTATTGTTTGCTCTACATTCATGCATGCATTGAGATTTATAGAATTAGGACATTGTTGCGATGAACAGCCTACTTGTTAAGTGGATGTACATGTTAATTGCGTATAATATATTATACACAGTAGTTCAGGATAAACGGACTAAGAATTTAGTCAATACAAACCATGGGGATCATTAATAATATTAAATAAATCAATTGGCATTATACTCTGATTTATTTTTAATTGTTGAAAGGCTGCCGGGCTTGCGACACAGGGGCAAGGTTGGACTGAGCTGGATGGATGGGAAGAAGTCTAAAGTCAGTGGGTTGCAGATATGACAAGCACACGTGTCTAATTGGGTGTCAGGAACAGCAACATTTCACCCAGAATTTAGTTTAGTTTAGAGATCCAACATGTAGCAGGCCCCTGGGCCGGCCGGGTCCGCGCCAACCAGCGCTCACATACTTAACTTTCCTGTAGTAAGACTTGCACCTGTAGTCAGGGTGGAACCCGGTCTCACACACACATTAATGTCAGGCAGCAACTCTACCACTGTGCCACCAGGTCTCCTAGTTTGAGGAAAGACATTCTTGCCATAGAGGGGGTACAGAGAAGGTTCACCAGACTGATTCCTGGGATGTCAGGACTTTCATATAAAGAAAGACTGGATAGACTCGGCTTGTACTCGCTAGAATTTAGAAGATTGAGGGGGGATCTTATAGAGACTTTAAAAGTTCTTAAGGGGTTGGACAGGCTAGATGCAGGAAGATTGTTCCAGATGTTGGGGAGGTCCAGAACAAGGGGTTGCAGTCTAAGGATAAGGGGGAAGTCTTACTGATGATGAAAAGGACCGAGATGAGAAAAACATTTTTCACACTGAGAGTAGTGAATCTGTGGAATTCTCTGCCGCAGAAGGTAGTTGAGGCCAGTTAATTGGCTATATTTAAGAGGGAGTTAGATGTGGCCCTTGTGGCTAAAGGGATCAGGGGGTATGGAGAGAAGGCAGGTACAGGATACTGAGTTGGATGATCAGCCATGATCATATTGAATGGCGGTGCAGGCTCGAAGGGCCGAATGGCCTACTCCTGCAGCTATTTTCTATGTTTCTATGTTTCTAGAATGCGGAGTAACAGGAGCCCCATACTCTAACACTATCCTACACACACTAGGGACGATTTACAATTTTTACCAAAGCCAACTAATCTACAAATCTGTAAGTCTTTGGAGTGTTGGAGGAAACCGGAGTTAACGGACAAAACCCACGCAGGTCACGGGGAGAACATGCAAACTCCGTACAGACAGCACTTGTAGTCAGGATTGAACCTGGGTCGACAAAAGTGCTGGAGAAACTCAGCAGGTGCAGCAGCATCTATGGAGCAAAGGAAATAGGCAACGTTTCGGGCCGAAACCCTTCTTCAGACTGATGTGGTGGGGGGGGGGGGCGGGGGGCGTGGAAAAGAAAGGAGAAAGGAAGAGGAGGAGCCCGAGGGCTGAGGGAGAGCTGAGAAGGGGAGGAGACAGCAAGGGCTACCGGAAATTGGAGAAGTCAATGTTTATGCCGCTAGGGTGCAGACTGCCCAAGTGGAATATGAGGTGCTGCTCCTCCAATTTCCAGTGGTGCTCACTCTGGCCATGGAGGAGGCCCAGGACAGAAAGGTCGGATTGGGAATGGGAGGGGGAGTTGAAGTGCTGAGCCACCGGGATCCCTGACTCTGTGAGGCAGCAACTGTACCATTGCACCACTGTGCCCCCCCCCCCCCCCCCCCCCCCCCCCCCCCCCACCACCTTAGCACCCAGTATATGCTGTATATATTCGACACCTAATTGACTTCCCAAAATGCTTATTGGGATTAAACCTCTGCCCAGCTTTGTATCTGATCGGGAGCCTGCTGAACCATGAGGCAGCTTTCCTTCATGCGCACACCTCCAGCCTTCATGTCACACACAAACACAGCCATCATACATCCAACATTCATGCCCAAGTCGTTAACACGTATGACAAATCATGATGCATCTATGTGTGTGTACATGGGACCCAAACCACAAGATGCAATGGAATGGAAGCAAAAAGCAGACTGGCCAAAAGAAAAGCAAAAATATTCTAAATACATGATTTAAGTGAAAGAAAATTACCATCTTTGTGGGAAAACAGAATGAAATGTTTTGGCACCTGGGCTAAATTAGGTGCGGAGAAAATTCAATATGGGCATATTAAATATTTATATGCATCACACACATTAATTTCCATCTTTAGGTGAATCAGGTAATGTTGAATTGGTGGCAGCTTGTCTTAGTTTGAGAAATATAATGGGTGAAAAAATAGGTAACTCATTTTAAGGACATGGAATAGAATAGGTTATTATAAGATTCTGCGATGAGCTGAATACAGTGTCCGTATCACGTGAGAAAACACAAAAGGAATACTTGCATTTACATTGCACCTTTCACAAGCTTCTGATAGCTGTCATCACTGTGCTTTCAATGAAGTGCTTTTGAAGTGTTTAAGAAGGAACTGCAGGTACTGGAAAATCGAAGGTAGACAAAAGTGCTGGTGAAACTCAGCGGGTGCAGCAGCATCGATGGAGCGGAGGAAATTGGAAATAGGCAATGTTTCGAGCCAAAACCCTTTGGGTTTCGGCCAGAAACGTTGCCTATTTCCTTCGCCCTTCGGGTTTTCGGCCTGAAATGTTGCCTATTTCCTTTGCTCCATAGATGCTGCTGCACCCGCTGAGTTTCTCCAGCACTTTTGGCTACCTGCTTTTGAAGTGTGGTCACTGTTACAATGTGAGAAACACAGCTACTAACTTCCCGCAACAATAGCGAGAAAATCCGATGCAATGAAAATAATGATTCAGGGATAAATAATGGCCAGCCAGAAAGATCTGCTTCTCCTCAAAATAAATATCTCTATAGGCTGACGGAGTCAAGGGATATGGGGGGGGGGGGGGTACTGCTTTTGGATGATCAGCCACGATCATAGTGAATGGCGGTGCTGGCTTGAAGGGCTGAATGACCTACTCCTGCACCCATTTTCTACGTTTCTATCTGCACCTGAGAAAACAAAGAGAGCCTGATATGTGGTCTTGCTGAATCGACAGGCTGTGTGTGAAGTACAGCATTCCATCAGTACAGGGCTGGAGTGTGTGGCCAGACTGTTGTGTTCAAGGCTCTGAAGTGGGATTTCTGACGAGTGTCAGTATTACAGCGAGGTGCGATGAGTGATTTATCACATGTGCTGACGTACAGTGAAATTCAAAAATAGACACAAAATGCTGGAGTAACTCAGCGGGACCGGCAGCATCTCTGGAGCAAGAAATAAGTGACTTTTCGGTTACGCAGGCATTTTGTGTGCCTGTCCCGCTGAGTTACTCCAGCATTTTGTGTCTACCTTTGATTTAAACCATCATCTGCAGTTCTTCCCCACAGGGACATTCATTTTTGTACACAGTTCAGTACAAGTGTGATTCTACCTAAGCACTGAGATGTTAGATCTCAGATCCAGTACGAGTGTGTAGCGGGCGGACACTGAGACTGTATAGTCACCAGTTTGGTGGTGTTTTCACGTCCCAGTTGTTGTAAGTTCAGGGATTTTGATTTGACCATGAAGGTCTGTCGTCATAAGTGATAGGAGCAGAATTAGGCCATTCGGCCCATCAAGCCTACTCCGCCATTCAATCATGGCTAATCTGTCTCTCCCCCCTAAACCCATTCTCCTGCCTTCTCCCCACAGCCCCTGATAAGGTCATAAGTGATAGAAGCGGAATTAGGCCATTCGGCCCATCAAGCCTACTCCCCTGGCAGTGTTGCATGGACAAGCATGGCCGTGGTGTCCACCTCTGCAACCTGCGGTGAGGAAGCAATGGCCACTGCTGCATTGGTGGAAAAGGTTCTGTTGTTTGAAAATAATTGATGTCTTCAAAGGTTTATAAACTGCAGGTGATGGTTCTGAAGTTATTAGCAAGTGTTTATAATACATCTCCAGTCAGCTCGAGGTTTCATTGTCTTGCCTGTGGCCAGGAATGACATTTGATCAGTCATTGTGGAGCATGACTGCAGAATCTTTAATTTGCCATTGATGCCTTTTTTATACATGATGATCACCAATAAATGAAAAATAATTTCCAATTTTTGCCTCCAGAAATTAGAAAATTAGGCTTTGTAGATAGAATTCTCTCTCTTCTGATACTGCAGACTATAATGTCAACATACATAAAGGCTCACATGAATTTAGTTTAGTTTAGTTTAGGGTTTAGATACAGCACGGAAACAGGCTCTTTGGCCCACCAAGTCTGCACCGACCAGCGATCCCCGCACACTAACACTATCTTTACTCACACTAGGGACAATTTACATTTATACCAAGCCAATTAACATACAAACCTGTACGTCTTTGGAGTGTGGGAGGAAACCCGAAGATCTCGAATAAAACCCAGGCGGTCACGAGGAGAATGTACAAACTCCGTCAGACAGCACCCGTAGTCGGGATGGAACCCTGGTCTCTGGTGCTGTAAGTGCTGCAAGGCAGCAACTGCACTGCTGCGCCCCCGTGCCGCCCATATATCTTACACGCCCATGTATTTCTCAACCCTTCTTTCTTGATGTACTAACACCCAGAAACATCCACTTTCAGCCAGCCGTATCAGTGAAGAATCAGCTGGTTCCCACCTTTATTGGTGTTTTGTGGAAAGTTGCTCAGGCAGAACAGCTATAATTTCTGAGTACATCATTATGTCATACCTCAGCCTGACGAAGGGTCTCGACCCAAAACGTCACCTATTTGTTTTCTCCAGAGATGCTGCCTGACCCGCTGTATCACCCCGGGAAATTATGCAAATTCCATTTGCTGGAAAAATGTTCCCGATGTTGGGGGAGTCCAGAACCAGGGGTCACAGTTTAAGAATAAGGGGTCGGCCATTTAGGACTGAGATGAGGAAAAACGTTTTCATCCAGAGAGTTGTGAATCTGTGGAATTCTCTGCCACAGAAGGCAGTGGGGGCCAATTCACTGGATGTTTTCAAGAGAGAGTTAGATTTAGCTCTTAGGGCTGACGGAATCAAGGGATATGGGGAGAAAGCAGGAACGGGGTACTGATTTTGGGTGATCAGCCGTGATCATATTGAATGGCAGTGCTGGCTTGAAGGGCTGAATGGCCTACTCCTGCACCTATTTTCGACATTTCCAGTATTCTGTGTATATCTTCGGTGTAAACCAGCATCTGCAGTTCCTCTCTACACATCATTACTGGTGTTGGACCCCATTTGGTGGCATGGATTAAACTACACGAAGGAGCTAAGATATTAATGCAAGTATGAAAACAGAACATGTTGGAAATGCTTCTCAGTTCAGCCAGCGTCTGTGGAGAGGTGTTTCTAATGACTAATGGCAGGTCATGGACTTAAAATGTTATTTCTCCACATGTTGCTGCCTGGCCAGCTGTGTATTTATAACATAACATAAAGTGCTGGAGGGACCAGGGGTCAAGCAGTATCCATGGTGGGAATAGACAGGCAACGTTTTGGGTGAAATTAATATGTGTGATGCGTATAAATATTTGATATGTCCATATTGAGTTCTCCTCTGCGCCTAATTCAGCCTCAGTCTGGAGAAGGGTCCCGACCCAAATTGTCTCAGTTCAGTTTATTGTCACGTGCACCGAGGTACAGTGAAAAGCTTTGGTTGCGAGGTGTTCAGCCAGGGGGAAGACAATACATGAATGCAATCGATCAGAGTATAGATACATGCAAAGGGAATAGCGCTTAATGCAGGGTAAAGCCAGCAAAGTCCGAACAAGGTCAGAACAAGTCCGAACAGCAAAGTTGTCTGTCCATTTCCTCCATGGATGCTGCCTGCATCCTCCAGCACATTGTGTTTTGCTCAAGGTTCCAGCGTCTGCAGTTCCTCACGTCTCCATTTGTGGCGTTTTCCGGTTTTTATTTCTGGTTTTTGGAATCTACAGGCTTTGCATTTGCTTTTCACTGTAACCGCCATCAGCCTGGCGGAATGCAAGCTATTCCTGGCCTTTCTCACTCGGCAAACTGCGGGAATGCCTCGACATCAAGCTTGGTTAACCGTGGCAATTACAAAGCTTTCAAACACCCAAATAGTTCAATCGTGCCATTGAATCCAGTTCCCAACGCATTCAAGTGGGGTTTGCAATTTACAGGTTCAACCTTCGATTTCAAAAACATCCCTATTTTAATTATGAGTATGTAGCAGCAGAGTGTAGATGAAATGGGCATTGATTTTCTCTGGTTTGACTTTAACTGTTGCATGCACAAAACTAAAGGACTGGATCAAAAATATAATGGATTGGAAATGACGATTAGACTGAAGTCTGTTGGGCATCACTGATGTGGCAAATTAATGTCTGGCAGATGGAAGCAACTGAGAAGGCACCATGGCGGATATTTACAGCAAACCGGGAAAAGTCACCAACGTGTCACCAAGAGGTGGAAGACGGCCAAACCGGTGGAGATGGATGTGAGGGAGATGGTATTTGGGGAAAAAAGGAGTTAAATGTAACTCCAACCAAAGGAGAGGCAGAAAGATCAAAAGTCTTTCAGTAGACAAAAAAGCTGGAGAAACTCTGCGGGTGAGGCAGCATCTATGGAGCAAAGGAAAAAGGCGACGTTTCGGGTTTTCCAGCATCTGCGGTTCCTTCTTAAACAAGAGTCTTTCAGTTTTCAGTTCAGTTTATTGTCGCATGTACCGAGGTACAGTGAAAAGCTTTTGTTGCGTGCTATCCAGTCAGCGGAAGGACCATACACGGTTACAATCGAGCCATTTACAGTGTACAGATACACGATAAGGGAATAACGTTTAGTGCAAGGTAAAGCCAGCAGAGCCTGATCCAAGGTAGTCCGAGGGTCACCAATGAGTCTTCGCATTTTAACATGCAAGTGGGAGGAAGATAGATACGTGACTGATTACCACCAAGTGGCAGAGTCTGGTACCAGAGGGCGCAGCCTCAGAATAAAAGGACATGGAGATGAGGAGGAATTTCTTTGCCCAGAGGATGGTGAATCTGTGGAGTCCATTGCCACAGATGGGTGTGGAGGCCAAATCATTGGGTATTTTTAAAGTGGGGATTGATTCTTGGTTAGTGCGGGTGTCAGGGGTTATGGGGAGAAGGCAGGAGAATGGGGTTGAGAGGGAAAGATAGATCAGCCATGATCAAATGACGGAGTAGACTCGATGGGCTGAATGGACTAATTCTGTTCTATGTCTTATTAATAGGTTTAATTTTCAAGCTAGAGTGATTATTAATGAACACTATATATGTTAATAGTAGACCCACTGCCTCACAATGCGAGAAATCCAGGATCAGTCCTGACCTTGGGACCTGTCTGCCTGGTATTTGAATCTTCCCCCCAGGACTGCGTGGGTTTCCTCTCACACCCCAAAAGCATGTAGCTTGGTCAGTCAATTGTACGTCGGTGAGTGGTGGGGTCCAGGAGCAGTTGGTGGGAATGTGGAGAGAATAAAACGTTGGGATCAATGCAGGATGACTGCAGGAGAGTGGTTGATGGTCCGCATGGACTTGATGGGTGGAAGGGCCTGTCTCTGTGCTGTGTGGCTTAATGACGATCACTTTATTGGTGAAATTCACTGTCAACATATCTTCACAGCCACAAAAAACATGATTCCCAATATTTAGCATTATTTTATTCCTGCACACTTTAACGTTAAGCATTTCAGTTCATATCATCTCATTCCTTCGACCAAAATATATCATTTAATCTCCTTTACATTACGTTTCTTTTGCTCGCTTTAGTAGTGTGTCCCTCTCTCTGCTGTAGTCTGGTACTGCCCTCTCCACCAACTACATTTCTCATTTCATGGAATTTGTAACCATTTAGATTATGCCTTATCTACCCGAGAAGAGGTTAAAGATTTGTGTATTTTATAAAAATGGATGCCCCCCCTCCCCCAGCCACCCTCCACATCCCCCCCTCTCCCCCCCCCACCCCCCTCCCCCCTTCTCCCCTTCTCCCCCCACACTACAACCCCCTTCTCCCCTTCACCCCCTCTCCCCCCCCCCCACCCCCACACCCCTTTTCCCCCATCCCCCTTCTCCTCCCACCCTCCAACCCCCTTCTCCCCCCTCTCCCCCCCCACCCCTCTTCTCCCCTTCGCCCCCTTCTCCCCCCTCTTCTCCCCCCCTTCTCCCCCCTTCTCCCCCCCCCCCCCTTCTCTCCCCCCTTCTCCCCCCCCCCCCCCCCCCCACACACAGGGACTAACACTGAACAGTTTTCCTCTCCCCAGTCTGTAATAAAAATGCTCACTTATTCTCTGCTTTCCGTCTCCTGTGCTGGACTTGTAACCACGCCACTGTCCTTTCTATCGCAATGAACGTTGATTTAGTTGACAAGTCTATTGTGTAGCGCTTTGTCAAATGCCCGTTTCAAATCTACATGCACATCAGCCACTCACCCTTCATCAACCATCGCGGTTACTTCATCGAAGAATTGATCAGGGTGATCCGACAGATGTTTCATGTAATGCCCATTCTAACATTGAATTATCAGCCCATCCTTTTCAAATGTCAATTGGATATATTCCAGAATAGTTTTGGCAGGGATTATGTCCTGTTCTCAACACTGTCAGGCCGGCTATAGCATGAGATAGGTGTAAGACGAGAAGATATAAAATTAGCTGTGAGTTAGCAATTTTCCCATCTTCAGGATACCGTATTGAATTACTATATTCACATTGATATGTGGGCAAACACAGCAGTCTGGCTCCATCAGCTGGGATTTGACAAGCAGCAAATGGTTTTCAGGGAGGGAAGTGTTTATACTCTTCAATTCTTTGTTCTTAGAAGTGCAGTTTTCGGATTTTTTCACATCCAGCTGAAAAGACAGACTGCACAATGATTTATAGCTGGTTCCAAAATATAAAACCTCCTGTATTCTACCCACAGCTCTGCAGAAATTCTACACAAACTTCACATGTGGGAACGCACGAGCCTGTGCGTTTGGGAAGGGAGGAGACGGAGTGCGTGCAAACAAATCACTGGAGAAATCTAACAAATGGGGAATGTAGAGATCGATGGAGTTACAGAGTAAAGTGGTGAAGGAAACATGAAAGATATGTTTCTTTATTGAACATTGTGTCAGGTAGTGGCCAGAACATTTTGCTGCCAGAAAGATGGTGTCGGTGAAATATTGACAAACTATTGGGTTGAACACGGAACATTCTGTAAACCACAAAGCTACCATTCATGGTGTCGAATAGGAAGATTATTTATTTAATTTTGTTTGGCAGGGACAGAATGGCTGGGCTGGCCTCTCATCGTTCAATAACTTTCCTTGATCCTGTATTGTACATCAACTCAAACATGGGTCTCCAGATCTAGAAGTGAGAGCACTGATCCTAAACTAAACGGATTGCATTCATGGTAGAATAAGCTCTAGATTGAAATAATGTGAAGACATATCTGTAACAAATAGCCTCGCTGTTACAGGGGCTACATGTTGCTTTGAAAGCTTTCGCTTTCCCGTGACTTTCAGTCTGAAGAAGGTTCTGTTGAGGCCAAGTCAGTGGATATTTCTAAGGCAGAGATAAATAGATTTTTGATTAGTACAGGTGTCAGAGGTTATGGGGAGAAGGCGGGAGAATGGGGTTAGGAGGGAGAGATAGATCAGCCACGATTGAATGGCGGAGTAGACTAGATGGGCCGAATGGTCCAATTCTATTCCTATCACATATGGCCTTATGACCCGAAACATCGCCCATTCCTTCTCTCCACAAATGCGGTCTTTCCTGCTGAGTTACTCTGGCATTTTGAGTCCATCTACTGCTTTGTTACATTGATCTCTTTGAATCACTTCCCTCTGGAAGGCGACTCCGGACTGTCAAAGCTGCCACAGCCGGACATAAAAACAGCTTTTATCCACGTGTAGTTGCTCTACTCAACAGCCAATAATCTGTAGCCTACCTTTGATCTGGTATTTTGTTGGTTCACATGCTTGATCAATGGTGTTTTATCATTAATGTTTTATTATTATTAATGTTTAGTGTTTTCTGAGTCATTCGTAACTGTCACTGTATGTCATGTTGTTACTTGTGGGCGGAGCACCAAGGCAAATTCCTTGTATGTGAATACTTGGCCAATAAACGTACTTACTTACTTGATAGGCAGACAACAAATGCAATTGGAGACACAAGGAACTGCAGATACTGGAATCTCGAGGTGAACACAAAGTGCTGGAGGAACTCAGCGGGTCTGGCAGAATCTGTGGAGGGAATCGATGGGTAACGTTTTGGGTCAGGATCCTTCTACAGACTAATTGTGAGAGGGTGCAGAAACCGGACAAAACCTGGCAAGTGATAAGTGAGCTGCCATCTTGCCCCACCATTACTTATCCCACCTACCTGGCAAACAGCACCCTCTCCCCACCCCCCCCCCCCCCCCCCCCCCCCCAACCTATATCTACATAACACTTGTTTAAGAAGGAACTGCAGATGCTGGAAAATCGAAGGCAGACAACGTTGCCTATTTCCTTCACTCCATAGATGCTGCCTCACCCACTGAGATCCTCCAGCATTTTTCTCTACCTACATAACACCTGCCAGGATTTGTTGTTTTCCAGCTCCCCATCAAAGTCAATCTGAAGAAGGGTCCAGTTCCAAAACACCACCTATCTATTCCCTCCGCAGATGCTGCATTGCTGAGTTGATCCAGCACTTTGTGCTTTGCATTTGGTCTCCGTATGCAGACAGATGAGATTAGATTATCTTTAACTAACCCGCAGACCTGTACGCCTGGAATGTGGGTGGAACCTGCCCAGGGCGGCTCGGTGGCCTAGCGGTAGAGTTGCGGCCGCACAGCGCCAGACACCCAGGTTCGACCCTGACTACGGGTGTGGTTTGTATGCAGTCTGTACATTCTCCTCATGACCGCGTGGGCTTTCTCCGGCTGTAGGCAAGTGTTATTGTACGGGGATCGCTGGTCAGTGCAGACTCAATGGGCCTGGGAGCCTGTTTCCGTGCTGTATCTCTAAAGTCGAAAGTCTAAAATTAAAGATCATAAGACATAGGAGCAGAATTAGGCCATTCGGTCCATCGAGTCTACCCCGCTGTTCAATCGTGGCCAATCTACTTTTTCTCTCAATCCCATTCTCTGCCTTCTCCCCATAAACTTTGATGCCCTTACTAGATCAAGGATCTATCAATCTCTGCTTTAAAAAGACCCCATGACTTGGCCTCCACAGCCATCTATGGCAATGAATTCCACAGATTTGCTACCGTCTGGCTAAAGAAATTCCTCCTCATTTCCATCTCCTCCTCATCTCCTCCCTTGCCTGTTGATAATGCCACATCTGTGCTCCTTTGTTTGAAGGAGAAAGATTCGGACAGATGCTCAGACTGTGGGGGTGCTTCATATTCTAGGGACCAAGGGTGTGAAACATTTGCCAGAATCTTCAAATTAATCCTCGGCGTAGCCGTGTGGTGAACGCCTCACCTTGCTGTTTATCGGGACTGCCAACAGGTGCTAACTACCTCTTGCATTTGTATAACAATAATAAATTATCCCAATTCATCCCCAGCCACTTTGAATGCTAAGGCATAAACAGTGATGCTTGAGAAGATTTAAAACTGAAAGAATGACCAGGGGATTGCAGGTTTAGCAATTGGAAAGGATTTAGCATTGAGGCAGACACAGCAGGGATTAACAAACATCCCGACCAACCTTCAGCTGGTTAAATAAACACTTGTTGTGGATGTACAACGGCTGAGAAGCGGGACGGAGTCAGTGTAAATACAATATTTTATAATTAGCTGAACTTTTGTGGGAAGTGATGGTGTGTAGATTGTAGGCTGCTATTATAAAGATGCAGGTGTCAGGGTTGTGGTGATAACCAGACAGGACTCAGGGTGTTGCTGTCAGGGCAACATATTCAACAGCCACTGCAGCCTCAATGCAGCTGTGAGAAAATATACTTAAAGCCCTGCGCCACTGTACGAGTTCATTCAAGTGCTCTCCAGAGTTTAAAAAAAAATGAAATTCGTGGTAAGCACGGAGAATTAACATAGCAGGTACGTCGGAGCTCGGGGACGTCTCTTAGCGGCTCGTAACGCTAACGGCAGGTACTCGGGAAACGCGGTAAGCTCGGGAAGACTCGTGAAGATTTTTCAACATGTTGAAAAATGTCCACGAAAGCCCCGAGTACCGACGAGCGGCCATTACCGTAATTCTCCGAGTTCGAATCAGGACAAACCCGGGAGAACTCTTGAATGAACTCGTACCGTGGGACAGGGCTTTTAACCCCATCTGTGAGAAGTGTAGGAAGGAACCGCAGATGCTGCTTTTAACCGAAGATAGAGTAACGGGAGTAACCATGTCCCGCTGAGTTACTCCAGCATTTTGTGCCTCTCTGTGTGAGGTCTTCTGTTTACATTACACTCTTCACCTCATCAACATGCTTCAAACCTTTTCCCAGGGCAGCGGTCGAGTTGCTGACTTACAGCGCCAGAGACCCTTACTGTGACAGAAGTGGCAGGGGTTATGGGGAGAAGGCACGAGAATGGGTTGAAGAGGGGAAGATAGATCAGCCATGAGAGAGTGGCGGGATGGGCAACGGGTCGAATGGCCTAATTCTGCTCCTGTGAATTATGAACTTATGAACCCGGCTTCGATCCTGACTACGGATGCTGTCTGTGTGGAGTTTACACGTTCTGCTTGTGACCACATCATTTTCCTCCCACACTTCAAAGACGTACAGGTTTGTTGTTTAATTGGTTTTGGTGAAATTGTAAACTTGTGTGTGTACGTTTGTGGGGATCGCAGGTCGACGCGGACTCAGTGGGCCGAAGGGCCTGTTTCTGCGCCGTATCTCTGAACTAAACTAAACTAAACTAAAAACTAAAGTTGATGACTGATCTTCTGTGGGTTTCCGCTCTACAATAGTGAGTGCCGAGAATGAAAATCAGCGCCTCTAGTCCCACCATCCCTCCAACTAAGCAGCCGGTACTCAGAGTGTGGCAGTTCCAAATCCCAGCTCAGTCTACATGCCTCCTAAGTCCTGCAATTATTGAACCTTCTCTGTCTTAGGGCTTAGGAGTGAGATTGACTGAGTGTTAAAGGATTTAGCAGAGAGGCAGACTGAGTATTGTAGGTCTGAAGGGTCGGGGTGATGGCGAGACAGGGGTGAAGGATTTACTGTTGTTACACTAATACTGCACGACTTGGCATAATGGATATGTTGGTGGACCTTTGAATCATAGTTTAGTTCCGTTTAGTTTATTGTCACATGTACTGAGGTACAGTGAAAACTTTTGTTGCTTTCTTTTGTTGCTTTAAAACCAGTCAACAGAAAGACTGTACAGGATTATAACCGGGCCATCCGCAGTCACAGGTGTACGATTAAGGAACTAACGCTTAGTGCAAGATGAAGTCTGGTTAAAGATCGTCCGAGGCTGTCCAGTGAAGAAGATCGTAACTCAGGACCGCTCTCTAGTTTTTGATAGGACCGTTCAGTTGCCTGATAACTGAACTATACTATCAACATCTAGACAATAACTGGAACAACTAGATTTTATTGAGCAATGTGGACCTGGACCTGGACCTGGACCTGGACCTGGACCTGGACCTGGACCTGGACCTGGACCTGGACCTGGACCTGGATGTAGTACGCTGACAAGCTCTAGATAGAGCATCACTCAGCATTGGACCATTTTAACACTTACCAAGCCAATCAACCTACAAACCTGTTCGTCTTTGGACTGTGGGAGGAAACCAAAGATCTTGGACAAAACCCACGCAGATCACGGGGAGAACGTACAAACTCCATACAGACAGCCCCCGTAGTCGGGATCGAACCCGGGTCTCTGGCGCTGCATTTTGCTGTAAGCCAGCGATTCTACCGCTGCGCCACTGTGACGCTGACTCTAACACGCTGGCATCAATAATGGCAAACAAGTAATGACCGCCTTGTTGTACATTCCCACAGGCAAACAAGACATGTTGGAGATACTTGTTGAAGATCAAGTAAATGGGCAGATGTTGGGGTGGGATGGAGATCGTTGTGGAGATTGGGCTCCAATCGGGTGATCAGTTGGTGACCATGGAGTGAGTGATGTTGCTCTGCTTACCTGCGGAATGGCCCCAGCGTGTGTGTCACTAACATAGACATTGTTTTACAAGTGTGATTCATTACCAGCGGTCGGTGCAAGGGGGATTTTTAGAAAGATCCAATTCCAACCAGAACTAATGCAGACAATAGTGGTTTTCATGTACAGAGAAAAATCATACCAACCATCTGTATATGTCAAGGCCAATAAGAATGAAAGTGCACCCACCACCAAGTATTGTCCAGAAGACTGGATTCAGGCTGGATTACTGAGGTAACATTCTGCTCACCAGCTGTGTAAATTCACCGTTGCAAAGAGATGGAAACCTTTACCTCAGAGTTATGGACTCGTACACCATGGAAACAAGTCCTTCAGCCCAACTCATCCATGTGCTCCTGGGTTAGTCCCGTTTACGTGCATTTGGCCCATATCTCTCCAAATCTTTCTCATCCATGAACCTGTCCAAATGGCTTTTAATCATTAATTGTACCCAGCTCTACCACATAACATTCCCTCAAGCGTTCCCATCAGGCCCTGGGATCAACCATGGTGCAATGGGGAGTGTGTGATGGGCTGTGTAATGTTGAACTGAGAATACCTAAAATTGAGATAGCTCCCCAAAAATTCCACAACACGGAGCCTCGTGTGGACAAGGAAGTGGGGATGTTGGAGACATCTTGTAATGTTTATATCACTAAGTTTTCCAGATTTAAAGAATTTTAGGCAAACTGTTAATCAAGCCTTGTTGAATATACAACATGCCCTAGTTTTGGATTTAGTCTTAGACATGTAGCATGGAAATAGTTTTAGAGATACAGCATGGTCCTTCTGCCCGCTGAGTTCATGCCAACCATCAATCACCCATGCACCAGTTCTATGTTATCCCACTTTTGCACCCTACACACTAGGGGCAATTTACAGAAGCCAATTAACCTATAAACCCGCACATCTTTGGTATGTGGGAGGAAACTGAAGCACCCGGAGATAACCCACAGGGTCAAAGTGAGAACGTGCAAACTCCACACACACACACATCGGCAGTACCCGAGGCCAGGATCGAACCCGGTTCTCTGGCAGTGTGAGGCAGGGGCTCTTACCGCTGTATCTCTGTCGCCCAAAGCCTCAAAGCTTTTAAGAAAGTGTGTGTGAGAAAACATGTCTGACTTGTGATTGACTAACGTTTAGCAGAATGGTTTAATATTTCACCAGCGGTCGGGTTTTTGTCTAAAATAGAATTTTAAAAAGTGGAATAAGATGCATTTGCTTTCCATAGAAGGCCTAAAGCTAATCTCTTTAGAAGGAATATCTATTTCAAACAGAAATACAGGGGCCATTTGCAGCAGAAATGTTCCTCAACAAGGCTCCATAATTGAAATATCCTGCCATCCTTGAATGACCACCGATCCATGAAGTCGTAGATATCCTGCACATTACTGGCCAATCCTGAACTTGTTAAGTCAAGGCTTACTGTGTTGGTACAATGGCTGGGAAGCTGGATCGTGCCAATGTAAACACAATATTTTATTATTCGCTGAATTATCGTGGGAACTGATGCAGTGCGGACTACAGATCAGTGTTAATTAATGAGTAAAAAGATGCAGGTGCAAGGATTGTGATGCTAACTATACAGAGATGTACATATTGCCTGTCAGATCAACACTTTCACCAGTGCCACAGCAGCTCTTTAGCAGTTGTGAGGCTATATCTTGCAGCCTGTTCTCTGGAGAATTAAAATAAAACCTGTTCCCTTTTTGCTCATCAAGATGGATGACAAAAACCTGACTGACTGGCTTTCCCAAATATAGACACAAAATGCTGGAGTAACTCAGTGGGTCAGGCAGCGTCTCTGGAGAGAAGGAGTAGGTGTTGTCTTGGGTTGGGACCCTTCTTCAAACTGAAAGTGGGGGTGAGGGGTGGGGGGAATAAACTGGAGATGAGAAAAGGCCAGAACAAATCAGGGCCGGCAGCAGATGGCCTTAGGAAGGGTGGAGCCCTTGAGGGTCCATTGTTGGCTAGGGAAGATGTGAATACAAGAGGGATATAAGGATCTGTCCCAATCCGAAATGTCACCCATTCCTTCTATCCACAGATGCTGCCTGACCCGCTGAGTTACTCCAGCACTCTGTGAAACGTCACCTATCCATGTTCTCCACAGATGCTGCCTGACCCGCTGAGTTACTCCAGCACTCTGTGTCCTTTGATTACTAACACCAATATCAGGTTGCCAACTAGGTGATAGACACAGAGAGCTGGAGTAACTCAGCGGGTCAGGCAGTATCTCTGGATAACATGGATAGGTGACATTTTGGGTCAGGACTCTTCTTCAGCCAATCAGGTGAACTGCTTTGATGTGAATAGCTGGTCCAATGTTCTGGCGGTCGTGAGCTCAAGATGTTGATGGTGGGGGATTTGGTTAATGTCTCGACCTTCTCTTCTTGGACTCATTACTTGATCTGTGTTTAACACAAAGATAATAACTTTCAACGCAAGCTAAAGTGTTTTTGGCTCTTTACCTGCAAACGTAAAAAGCTGCAGAAAGTAGCAACTCTACTTGACTTGATATCCTCACGTCTCACTGTATGATGGAAGGAGGGCCATTGATGAGGCAACTGGAAATAGTTGGGCGTGGGACATTATCATGAGAATCCCCTACAATAATATCTAGACCTGGGAGGTACGACCTCGAACGATCACAGTTATCTTCCTTACTGCTGAACATGACTCTAGTCAGTGAAGAGCTTTCCCCTCGTTTCCCAAATATACTAGAGCTCCATCTGCCACACTTGATGAAATGGAGTGTTAATGTTGACAATGACCACTTTCACCTCACGTTGAACATATATTTTGTTTATCACTGCTGCTGCAAGGTTGCAATGAGCTCCGGTGCCAAATAACATAGTGAAACGCAAAATGAGCCCCATTAAGAAGGCAGTGTCAGTTAACTGCACTGTTGCTGAAGATCGCACAGAGTCTCTTGCCCGGAGCAGGGGAATCGACAACCAGAGGACATAGGTTTATGGTGAGGGGGGAAAGATTCAATAGGGACCTGAGAGGAAACCTTTTTACACGTGCGCACACACACATGCATGCACACACACATGCATATACACACAAAAAGAAACACACATGCATGTACACACACATACATGCATACACACACAAATGCACAAACACAGACATGCACACACACATACATACACACACATGCATGCACACACGCTCACGCATGTGCACACACACATGTGCACACACACATGCACACACACACATGCGCACACACACATGCACACACTCACACATGCACACACTCACACATGCGCACATGCACATACACACACGCACACACACACATGCACACGCACACACACATGCATATACACACTTGCGCACACACACACACACACACACGCACACACACACACACACACACACACACACACACAAACACACATGTGCACATGCACACACACATATACACACAAATACACATACATACACATGCACAAGCGCACGTATGTGGAAGTGAAAGCAGCACTTGTCCATGGAACAGTCAGCAATTATCTTGCAGAGAAGTGAATAAAAGTGTCCCAATCTACAGATCTCACCTCAGTCTGTTCCACTAGCTCAGGCTCTCTCACTTAATTTGACATCCGATTTTGAGCTGGATTCTAATCCATAATAGGAATTGTCCTTCTTTCTTTAGGTCCACGGTTTTGCTCGCCTCAAACAACTTAAAAGCCTGAACTGCTTTTTCCACACATCAATCCATAAATACTAATCTCTCAAACAAAATATCAATGCTGGCCTATTTGCAGCAAAGTGATTTGGTCTCAAATTGCAAATAGAACTTAAAATAAGGGTTCAAATGAAAAATAAATTGTTGCAATTTCTACCAAAAATAGGCTTAGTATTTGATAGTCCATCGCTATTACATGAGAATTGTAACTATCTGATCATTTATTAGGTTATATGTGACTGCTGGGCTGTTAAAAATTTAAACATTGTATAAAGAACCATCTTCTCTCTTTGAGTGCTCTCACAGCAGTGTTCCTGAGGAAACCTTATCCCTTAAGATGTTAAGGCTGTGCCGACTTTAGTACACTTTCCTTACAAGTTTATGAAGTTCAATTATTCTATTCACAATAAATGGATGGAAAGAGTGGTGAATCGGTGGAACTCTCTGCCACAGAAGGTAGTTGAGGCCAGTTCATTGGCCATATTTAAGAGGGAGTTAGATGTGGCCCTTGGGGCTAAAGGGATCAGGGGGTATGGAGAGAAGGCAGGTACAGGATACTGAGTTGGATGATCAGCCATGGTCATATTGAATGGCAGTGCAGGCTCGAAGGGCCGAATGGCCTGCTCCTGCACCTATTTTCTATGTTTCTATGTTTCTATGAAAATGGCTTTCATTGTGCCTACTGGGCCTGTCCCACTTAGGCAATGGGCATGGACTATTTTTAATGGAATTCACCCACAATATCTGGTGACAACCTACGACAGCAAAAATTGTCGCCACTGTCTCCGAAAAGTTTTCAACGTGTTGTAGATTTTGCGGCAGTCGCCTGTAGTCGCCCAAAAAATCGCCTAAGTGGGACAGGCCCATTAGGGGGAGTCTATAACCAGGGGTCACACAGTTTAAGAATAAGGGGTCGGCCATTTAGAACTCAGATGAGGAAAATCTTTTTCACCCAGAGAGTTGTGAATCTGTGGAATTCTCTATCACAGAAGGCAGTGGAGGCCAATTCACTGGATGTTTTCAAGAGAGAGTTAGATTTAGCTCTTAGGGCTAATGGATATGGGGAGTAAGCAGGAACAGGGTACTGATTTTAGATGATCAGCCATGATCACATTAAATGGCGGTGCTGACTCGAAGGGCCGAATGGCCTACTCCTGTACCTATTTTTTATGTTTCTATGTTTCAAAGCTTTCATAGCATGCTATACTACCAGGATCGATCCGGATTACAGGTGCTGTCTGTACGGAGTTTGTACATTCTCCCTGTGACCGTGTGGGTTCCGTCCGGTGCTGCAGTTTCTACCCAAACTTCAAAGAAGTGCAGGTACGTTGGTTAATTTCCTTGGTAAAATGCTAAATTGTCCCTAGTGTGTGTAAGATACTGTTAGTGTGCGGGGTGATCACTGGTCAGTGTGGACTCAGGGGCCGAATCCATGCTGTATTCCCTGTCTAAAACCTCAAAAGAAAAGAAATTGGTTGGCTGAAGGACCAATTTTCTACTGTACGAATGTTTCTGGGTTGAACAATCAATCACACCACAAAGACTCCTTTTTCCAATAAAATAAATCATCTCACCAGGAATTGTGCTGGGAACTTGGTTTTCACATTCCACTCAAGTGTGGGAGAGAACTCTTTGGGCTAACGGAACCACGGGATATGGGGAGAACGTAGGAACGGGGCACTGATTTTGGATGATCAGCCATGATCATATTGAGTAGGGGGGGTTGGCAGATTGCAACCTACACCTGGTCCGCCCTGTTTCGACGAATGCAATCAACCCGGCGTGCACAATCAAATAAGAGCAAATAGAACAAGTTGTCCTACAACTTTAGGCTGTGCACGCCATACGCAAGAAGAAGAAGATATTGAATGGCGGTGCTGGCTTGTGGGGTGGAAGGGCCTGCACCTGCACCTGTTTTCTACCTTTCTAGAATGTGTCGGGTCAGTTTGTGTTTTGATGGACTTGGCTGCCAGTAAATTGATGCCCTTCAAAGAGGAATTGGTGGCACCATATGTCGCATTGTCATTCGATGACCTTTGTTTTGAAACATGGCTGCAAAACACAGCCGAGGTTTGCATCCAATACATGTCTGTGGGTAGACACAAAATGCTGAAGTAACTCAGTGGGCAGCATCTCTGAAGAGAAGGAACGGGTGAGATTTCGGGTCGAGACCCTTCTTCAGACTGATCTTGTCTGTGGAGTCGGCTTGTAGTCTCCATCCTATGCTTAGTGAGCACGGGTGGACAGAACATTGCTACAATTGAATCCATTTAGTCATGGAGGTAGGGCAGCATAATGATAATAGACTGTGACCCGGGGGCAGTAACAACAGTCTGTGAACTAACAAAGATTTTATTTGACTTGACTTAGTTTAGTTTAGTTTATTTTAGAAATACAGCACGGAAAGAGGCCCATCGGCCCACTGAGTCCGCACCGACCAGCGATCCCCCCTCGCTCATTAACACCACCCGACACATACCAGGGACAATCTACAATATTACCAAGCCAATTACACTACAAACCTGTACGTCTTTGGAGTGTGGGAGTGTGGGAGGACACAGATAATCTCGGAGAAAACCCACGCAGGTTACGGGGAGAACGCACAAACTCCGTACAGACTAGGGCCGTCCAGTTGGTGTGGCTGCCCAACCTGCAGCTGTCTGTCTTTTAACTCCTTGTTTTTATTTTTAGTGTGTAAAAAGTGTTTTTTTTTGGAGTCTAATCTTTTTTATGTGAGGGGTGGAGGGGGGGGGAGGGGGAAACTGCTTTTCCTGGTCCCTACCTGGTCGGAGAGGCAGCATTTTCTCCGGGCTGCATTCTTCGACCCGTCCTCGCGGCCTACCAGCGGGCCTGGAGCGGCGTTTCTCGATGGGATCGGCCGAAACCTCGGCTTCGACGGCGGCACAGCGCTGGAGCGCTATCGCGGAGCGGAGCGGGCGATGCCTTGCCTGGGTCGCCGCGCTGGAGCTCCGGTGAGCTGAAGACCGCCAACAAAAAAACATCGCGGAGCTGCGGGACTGAGGAGCGGTCAGCTGCGGGACTGAGGAGCGGTCAGCTGCGTGACTGAGGAGCGGCCAGCTGCGGGACTGAGGAGCGGTCAGCTGCGGGACTGAGGAGCGGCCAGCTGCGGGACTGAGGAGCGGTCAGCTGCGGGACTGAGGAGCGGTCAGCTGTGGGACTGAGGAGCGGTCAGCTGTGGGACTGAGGAGCGAAAATACACAAACAAGTTGAGATTCATCCCAGTGAACAGTTGCTCAAATAAGGTTGACGGAGATAGTTAGTAGGCATGAAACTGCATCCTTTCTTAAAGGGCCTGTCACACTTAGGCGATTTTTTTCGGCGACTGCCGGCGACTGGACCCTCCCTACGACAATGTCTACGACAAACTACGACAACCGGCGACCCATTAGGACGTCCACCCACGACCACACCTATGACCACCAAAGTCAACCGACGTCCACCCGCGACAAGCTATGACAAGCAACGACCCTGTCGGCGACAACTGAAGACAACTGAAGAACATTAGTCGCCGGTACCTGTCGCCGGTTGACGTAGGTAGTCGCCAATGGAATTCACCGAAGTCAGCGCCCGGCAACAACCAACGTCACCCGGCGACAACCAACGTCACCCGGCAACAACCAACGTCACCCGGCAACAACCAACGTCACCCGGCAACAACCAACATCACCCGGCAACAACCAACATCACCCGGCAACAACCAACGTCACCCGGCAACAACCAACGTCACCCGGCAACAACCAACATCACCCGGCAACAACCAACGTCACCCGGCAACAACCAACATCACCCGGCAACAACCAACATCACCCGGCAACAACCAACGTCACCCGGCAACAACCAACGTCACCCGGCAACAACCAACGTCACCCGGCAACAACCAACATCACCCGGCAACAACCAACATCACCCGGCAACAACCAACGTCACCCGGCAACAACCAACGTCACCCGGCAACAACCAACGTCACCCGGCAACAACCAACATCACCCGGCAACAATCAACATCACCCGGCAACAACCAACATCACCCGGCAACAACCAACGTCACCCGGCAACAACCAACATCACCCGGCAACAATCAACATCACCCGGCAACAACCAACATCACCCGGCAACAACCAACGTCACCCGGCAACAACCAACATCACCCGGCAACAACCAACATCACCCGGCAACAATCAACGTCACCCGGCAACAACCAACATCACCCGGCAACAACCAACGTCACCCGGCAACAACCAACGTCACCCGGCAACAACCAACATCACCCGGCAACAACCAACATCACCCGGCAACAACCAACATCACCCGGCAACAACCAACATCACCCGGCGACAATCAATGTCACCCGGCAACAACCAACGTCACCCGGCAACAACCAACGTCACCCGGCAACAACCAACGTCACCCGGCAACAACCAACGTCACCCGGCAACAACCAACGTCACCCGGCAACAACCAACGTCACCCGGCAACAACCAACATCACCCGGCAACAATCAACATCACCCGGCAACAACCAACGTCACCTGGCAACAACCAACGTCACCCGGCAACAACCAACGTCACCTGGCGACAACCTACGACAGCACCTACGTCAGGAGAAGACAAGCTACATCAAGCCCACAGTTGCCGAAAGGTTTTGAACATTTCAAAATCCAGCAGCGACCAAAAAAATGTTACGACTCTCTAGGCGACTCCTACTCATGACCATACAGGCGTCACCCCGCGACCATGTGGCAACAGCTTAGTCGCCTGTAGTCTCCGAAAAAATCACCTAGATGGGACAGGGGCTTAAACCTGTATATGTTCCAATCTGCACCAGCGGTGTTGAAATGGTCCTTTGAATCAAATCATTAGGCATAAAATCACCAAGTATTTATTCTGGACGAACCATATTGAACCTGCAGCCAAGGGCACACACCCACACCTCAGCTTCACAGGCTTTTTGCTGCATGTTAACCAGCCTGCGATTACAATCGAGCCGGCCACAGTGTACAGCTACAGGATAAAGGGAATAATGTTTAATGCAAGATAAAGTCTGATTGAAAATAGTCCGAGGGTCTCCAATGAGGTAGATAGTAGCTCTGGTCCGCTCTCTAGTTGTTGATAGGATGGTTCAGTTGCCTGATGACGGCTGGGAAGAGAAACGGTGTCCCTGAATCTGGAGGTGAGCGTTTTCACACTTCTCTACCTCTTGCCTGTTGGGAGAGGGGAGAAGATCTCTCTTCATGTGATGACGTTTCTCATCATCTCAGTCTTCTAAGGCGCACCCCTTATTCTGAGACTGTGACCCCTAGAATGCTTCTGCGCAAAAACACAAGACAAAAACCAGAGTTTTCCACTTAGCAACCAAAGTTAAACTATTGACAATTCGGATGAAGGAGGAAGATTTGCTGATGGTAGATTGAGTTTGCAATGTGATGGAACTGAAGATAACCAGGTTTGTGCAAAAAAGAATTTGTGGTCCCTTCATCGTCTCTGCACCTGTTTTAGCATGAGTATTTAATCATGTTGCTTGCAGCAGGAATGAGTTCATCTGCCTTTATTTTCTGCAGCTTATCCAGTGGTTTGAGTAGCTCCAGTGATCCAACCCTCTGATATCCACTGGCAGTTCTGTGCGGGATCACAGGGATAAAGTGGAGCAATGAAGAGCTGAACTCATGCACGTGTTTTTCTGGGCATATCAACGTTATTTTACAGAAAAGTAAGTACTTTTGCAATGCATTCTGTTGTGACTGTGACAGTGACTGCATGCAGCAAAGCCTCGACGTTGTAGACTGGTCCAGCGAGGACGGATGTGGAGAGGCTGCAAACGTGGTTCCCCCAGGATGTTGGCCAGGTTAGAGCGTTTTTAGCTACAAGGGGAGGTTGGACAAACATGCATTTGGAAGAGAATGGGTTAATTAGGGACAGTCAGCATGTCTTTGTCCGCAGCAAGTCATGTCGTGCTAAATTGATTGAGTTTTTTGATGAGTTTTTTGAGGAGGCAATAAAGATGATTAATGAGGATAGGGCAGTGGATGTTCACAAGTTCACAAGAATTAGGCCATTCGGCCCATCGAGCCTCTGCCATTCAATCATGGCTGATCTCTGCCTCCTAATCCCATTTTCCTGCCTTCTCCCCGTAACCCTCGACACCCGTTCTAAACAAGAATTTGTCTACCTCTGCCTTAAAAATATCCACTGACGGCCTCCACTGCCCTCTGTGGCAATGACTTCCATAGATTCTCTGACTAAAGAAGTTCCTCCTCACCTCCTTTCTAAATGAAACATAGAAAAAAGGTGCAGGAGAAGGCCATTTGGCCCTTTGAGCCAGCACTGCCCTTTAATTCTGAGGCAATGACTTCTGATCCTAGACTCTCCCACCAGTGGAAACATCCTCTCCACATCCTCTCTATCAATGCCTTTCATTATTCTGTACGTTTCAATGAGGTCCCCCCTCAACCTTCTAAACTCCAGTGAGTACAGGCCCAGTGCCGTCAAACGCTCTCTGCCGCAGCACCTCAGACCTTTAGCAGGGTCTCTGCATCATGAGGCAATAATAAAGTGTACAATTAAAGTCAACTTGGAACTGGAGCAGGGCAGCCCCCAACATACTCACTGCCGCCATAGTTTTCTTGTTCGTCCCCTGTCCTGCAGAGATCTTTTCATTTCTTTAATGCCTCTTTCGCATCATAAGTCAATGAGTGATGGAGCAGAATTAGGCCATTCACTCTATCCAAGTCTTTCATTATTTGGTAAGTGTAGATGAGGTCCTTTTCACTGTTTCCAAAGTGGTATCTGTACCTCCTGGTAGCAAGGCCCAATGCAGCAGAGTTCTCTCTGCAAACTCCTTCCCTCCTGAGTTAATATTTCCCTCAAAGGCCCTCACTTTCATGATGTGATATTCATTTCATTTATTTATAAGATCGCTGAGGAAAAATCATTTGCACATTTAATATTTGCATACCATAAACATTTTGATATAAAACGCATGAAAGAGTTTTAAATTCAGTCGTACAGAATACGATTTTGGAATTAGTAGACGTTTTGATGATTAAATTGCAGAAATATTGTTTTACAGATCCTCATAACGATTTAAAGCAGCTAAATACAGCTGCGTTTACATATTTTTATCAATATTGCATTAGTTAAAAATAGCAAAGTTATTGTTTAAATGGTAAATACAAAATGCTATTATTGTAATTAATAATGTCTGCAATATTGCACAGATATGGGTATGTCTATCAGTAAATCTTCACAGTAATAGATAAAGTATTCACATAATTAATCCACATAGGTTAGCAGTTCTGTACAAATATTGTTACCATAGCTTCATTGTCTGTAATACAGGGTAGTCACAGGGCACACAGCTAGCTGTGGTCAATTATTGTCCACCCGAACTGCTTATTGCTGCCATAAATACTTTTACCACTGGTGCAGCGGTAGAGTTGCTGCCTCACAGCACCAGAGACCCGGTTTAGATTCTGACTACGGGTGCTGTCTGTACGGAGTTTGTACGTTCTCCCCGTGACCACGTGGGTTTTCTCCGCATGCTCCAGTTTCCTCCCACATTCCAAAGATGTGCGGGTTTGTAGGTTAATTGGCTTGGTATATATGTAAATTGTCCCGAGTTTGTGTAGGTTAGTGTTAATGTGCGGGGATCGTTGATCGGTGTGAACTCGGTGGGCCTAACTGCCTGTTTCCGCGCTGTGTCTCCAAAATTAATACTAGAAGACTGTTTAAAAAAAACAGGATTGTAAAATGACCCTAGTATTTAGTTGATAGATAGTAGTCATCTGCACAGACACTTCTACTTTTTCCTTTATCCCCCTTTAGAAACATAGAAAAACATAGAAAAAATAGGTGCAGGAGTAGGCCATTCGGCCCTTCAAGCCAGCACCGCCATTCAATATGATCATGTCTGATTATCTAAAATCAGTACCCCGTTCCTACTTTTTCCCCACAGTCCTTAGAGCTAAAACAAACTCCCTATTGAAACATCAGTGATTGGCCTCCACTGCCTTCTGTGGCAGAGAACTCCACAGATTCACAACTCTCTGGGTGAAAAAGTTTTTCCTCATCTCAGTCATAAATGGCCTCCGCCTTATTTTTAAACTGTGACCCCTGTTTCTGGACTCCCCCAACATCAGGAACATTTGTCCTGCATCTTGCCTATCCAATCCTTTACAAATTTTACATATTTCTATAAGGTCCCCTCTCATCCTTCTAAATTCCAGTAAATACAAGCTCAGTCGACCTATTCGTTCATCATATGTCAGTCCCGCCATCCCAGGATTTAACCTGGTGAACCTACGCTGCACTCCCTCAATAGCAAGAACGTCCTTCCTCAAATTAGGAGACCAAAACTGCACACGATACTCCAGCTGCGGCCTCACCAGGGCCCTGTACAACTGCAGTAGGACCTCCTTGCTCCTAAACTCAAATCCTCTCGCAATGAAGGCCAACATTAGCTTTCTTCACTGCCTTGCCGGAGATGCGATTGTTTTCTGGATCGAATTCTCCAGTCGCAGCAAATGTAATTCCTCGTATGTTGCAAAACACACTTGGCTAATGGAGTATTATTGTGATTGTGATTGATTGAAAGGGTCCTGAGCCTGAATGTGGTCTGTCCACTTCCCCCCACAGTCGGTTGTCCTCTCAAGACTCCAGCGCCTGAACACTCTTGTATCTGTCACGTTGCAGTCATGTTTGTAAAAGGCAATTATGGATTTTAATGTGTGGGATTATGCTTCAAGAGATAATGTGGTTGCAAATCTCACCCCTACCGAGACTCTGCTATCAAGCTGCAGAAAGCTTGTTTATCCTTCAAATATCCCTGAAAGTGACAAAGAAATATCTCTAATAGTTTGTGAGATCAGATTATTTCCTTCCCTGCCGCCACAGTGAGATCCAGATGGTGTGACCTCTGCAATGGGTGT
Source organism: Okamejei kenojei (assembly GCA_035221665.1). Taxonomy (NCBI): domain Eukaryota; kingdom Metazoa; phylum Chordata; class Chondrichthyes; order Rajiformes; family Rajidae; genus Okamejei; species Okamejei kenojei. The sequence continues at coordinate 31,820,090 of CM069162.1, forward strand.
TTGTTTGTGAACTCCCCTGTGGTGGCCTGACTGATGAGCTCGCAATTGTGGAGCCGAGAAATAAAGCAGACACTGTTACAATTCCTTCCTGTAACTCCTCCATCATATGAATGCAGGAGTATGAAATGTCAATGCCCACTTTAATTTAATGTAGGAAGGAACTGCAGATGTTGCTTTACCCATAGACTCAATGGGCCAAAGGGCCAGCTACACTAGCCCCACCTGACAGCGTTTGGTCCATATCCCTCCACACCTGTCCTATCAATGTACCTGTTTAACTGTTTCTTAAATGTTGGCATAGTCCCAGCCTCAACTACCTCCTCTGGCAGCTTGTTCCATACATCCACCACCCTTTGCGTGTAAAAGTTACACCATTCACCTTAAACCTATGTCCCCTGGTCCTCGATTCCCCTACTCTGGGCAAGAGACTCTGTGCATCTAGCCGATCTATCCTCTCATGATCTGATACACCTCTATCAGATAGATCTCCCTTCATCTTCCTGCGCTCCAAGGAATAAAGTCCCAGCCTACTCAACCTCTCCCTGTAGCTCACACCCTCTGGACCTGGCAACATCCTCGTAAATCTTCTCTGTACCGTTTCCAGCTTGACAACATCTGTCCTATAACACGGTGCCCAGAACTGAACACAATAAAGTCTTGCGATAGTCCCTACGTCAACTACCTCCTCCGGCAGCTCGTTCCATACACCCACCACCCTCTGTGTGAAGAACTTACCCGTCAGGGTCACCCTCAGCTGATATGTCCCCTGAGGCAACGTGCCTGGAGTGCCGCCAGTACAGGTTATATTCCATTATAACGTGGCTACATTGTCCACCCCTCTCTCCTGAGCCCAATCATGGTTGGGTATGCGTGGCACGGTGGCGCAGCGGGTAGAGTTGCTGCCTCACAGCGCCAGAGACCCGGGTTCGATCCTGACTACAGGTGCTGTTTGTATGGAGTTTGTACGTTCTCCCCGTGACCTGTGTGGGTTTTCTCTGAGATCTCCGGTTTCCTCCCACACTCGAAAGATGTACAGGTTTGAATGCTAATTAGGCTGGTATAAGTGTAAACTGTCTCCAGTGTGTGTAGGGTGTTAATGTGCAGGGATCGCTGGTCGGTGCGGACCCGGTGGGCTGAAGGGCCTGTTTCCACACTGTATCTCTAAACTAAACTACGCTAAACATGCCTGAGGGACAATGTAATTCCCCCAGAAGCTGCAGGTTATTGATATTTTTCACCCTGATGCCCAGGCGGTGATATCTCCAAATCTGTGGTGATGTGCTTTTATTTTAACTTCACAAAGCGTTTGGATTAGATGAGATTGTAACCTGCTGCTTTAAAAAAAATCCCTATCTAGGAAATGGATATCGTTGGCAAGACTAGTATTTATTGGCCATCCTTCTTGTCCTTGAAGCGAGCTGCGTTCCACAGGGCAGCCAGGAGTCAACCATATGACTCTGCATTGGAACCCAGTCATTGATCCAAGTAGATAAGGGCTGAGGATATCTTTTCTTGAAAGACATTAGTAAACAAGATGAGTTTCCTGACAAGCTAGCACGTTCAAGGTCAAAATCACCAACACAAGCTTTGCAATCTAGACTAAATGTAACCAAATGTACATGAACTGATAAGGTGGAACTTGAATTCATCACTACATTATCTGACCTGGCCCTGGGTTGATGATTCTCTAACTTAGTTATTCAATGACCGTGCCTTTTTCAGTATCGTTGGTCTGTGTTATTGATCTGTGGAGTGCTGTGGGTCTGCGGTGTTGAGGATCTGTCATGCATTAGATCATCCGCGTTATTTATTGTTAATATTATTAAGCAATGATGTCATTGATTGATATTATTATGGATCGGTGATATTACTGATCAGTGATGCTGCTGATCATTACTGTTAGAGTTTGGAGTTCTAGAGTTTTATTTAGATGCTTTATTGCAGTGGTTTCTGGTTCAGTTTAGTTTATTGTCACGTTTACTGAGCTGCAGTGAAAAGCTTTTGTTGCGTGCTAACCAGTCAGTGGAAAGACAATACATGATTACAGTCCAGCCGTCCACAGTGTACGGACACTTCTTCTTAGGCCCCCTTCGGCCGTGGCTGACCATGTGTGTCTCCAGGATGCTATTCCCTATCTGGAGGACGCCTGTGCGTGACTTTGTTTAACATGGGGAGACTGGTGCACAGACAGCCACCCCACGGCCCTTGACAGGTCTGGCTCAGATCCAGTGGCATGGAGTCCAAGACGAGCGGAGACCCTTTTCTGCTGCAGCCTTCATCCGCCTATCCAGTCATTGTGACGCTCCACTAAGGTCAGCCATCATCCTCTGCCTGTTCCACCGTTGAGGTCTTGGTTGGATTTCTCTTGGTCAGAGACCTCCCCCTCGACCTTACCGCCATGGGTGGCCCTACCAGGAGCATGGCTCCAGCCGGCATCGCTCTCAGGATACAAGATCAATAGTATAAGATGAAAATTATTGATTGGCGATTTGATGCATGTTAGGTCCAACTGGTTGACAATATATAGAACATTGGTGTTATAGAAAGGGGTTGACATCACACAACATTGCTATTGGATTGTTGTCTGTGTGTACCGATGTACAATGAAAAGAGTTTGTTAAATCAGATCACACTATGCATGAGTACAATCGCGCCTGACACAGTGCAAGGGCAAGATGCCGAGTGCAGGCATTATTACAACTTGTTTCTTTTATCAATTTGAAGAAAGGTCCCAACCCGAAATGGCACATATCTATATTCTAAAGGGATGCTGCCTGATCCACTGAGTTACCCCAGCATCCTGTTTTCTCGAGTGCAGAATATAGTTTTACACATTAGAGCGTTAAGGGCCTGTCCCACTTACTCGATTTGTTTCGGTGACTTGCCGGCACCCGTCATAGTCGCAGCAGGTCGCCGAAAATTCTCAACATGTTGAAAATCCAGCGGCGACCAGAAAAAGGTGCGACTCTGTAAGTGACTACTCACCACCATACAGGCGTCACCCCGTGACATCGCTTTTGATTCAGGAGTACACAGAAGCCCGGTTCATAATAGGAAGAGCAAAACATTTCAAAAATAGTCGACCACAAAATCTACATTCTGTTCCATGTGTGGAAGAGTTCAGCGTTCCCACACTGGCCTCATCAACTACCTTGGAACCGGCAGCACCCGTCTGGAGCAGTGGTGCCGTCAGTCAGTGATACCAAGGTTGATTGGTACATTTAATGCTGGAGTAACTCAGCGGGGCAGGCAACATCTCTGGCGAGAAGGAATCAGTCCGAAGAAGGGTCTCGACCCGAAACGTCACCCATTCCTTTTCTCCAGAGACGTTGCCTGTCCCGCTGAGCTACTGCAGTATTTTGTGTCTACCTTCGATTTAAACCAGCATCTGCAGTTCTTTCCCACACATTGATTGGTGATGCTGTTGATTAGTAGTTTCAGTAATTAGTGATTGCGTTTATTAGTCATGTCACATATTGGGGCTGCCATGGGTCATTGGTGTTATTGATCAATCATTCTGGCCATCAGTGGTGTGAGAGGACAAAGATACAATGGATCAATAGTGTTATTGATCATTGGTGCAGTGGTTCAGCAGTGCCAATGAGCTGTGATTCTTTGGATCACCTCAGTCATTCATCAACGATATTATAGATCATTGGTGTCATTTATAGTCAATTATGTTGCCCAGTGATATCATTGATCGCTGATGGATCAATAGTCTTCTAACTCTTGATAGTCTGCATCGCTGTTGCGTATGATCAGTGATCATGGATCTATCTTGTCACTGATCGGTGAATCTATCAGCCAATAAGCTCTGCTGGATGAGTGATCTTAAAGAAATGTGATTTTCTTATTGAATGACTATATCGCAAAGTGATTCTGAGTTACCTTTTGTGATTTAATATCTTGCTGCAATGGTGTAAAACAAATACAACCTATACCAGACGATTGGATTAAGTCAAAATACGTTGCTATTGCAAAGAATGTGCTGAAATCAGATGATGTTTCTAGTTTGTAGACTGGGAACATTGGAGCACTAATTCAGACTGTGGTGTCATATTTAATGTAGTAACTGCTGGACCAACAGAGTGTTCTTTATAGCCACTAAGAAGGTGTGAATGACGGAATTGAGAACCAGAGGACATAGCTTTAAGGTTGGGGGGGGGGGGGGAGGGGAGATTTAATAGGAACCTGAGAAGTTTACACAAAGGGTGGTAGGTTTTTGGAACGAGCTGCCAGAGGAGGAACTATCGCAATGATTAAAACCATTTGGTGAGGTACACGGATAGGACAGGTTTAGAGGGATATGGGCCAAACGCATGCAGGTGGAACTAGTGTAGATGGGGCATGTTGTCGCATGTGAACAAGTTTCCACGTTGTATGACTATGACGCAACCAATAATGGGTAACGTAGGCATCAGAGCAGAAATGTGGCAACGTACAACGACTGGATTGGAAAGGTTGAGAGAGATATGGGCCATACGTGGGCAAATGGGACCAGCTTAGATGGGGCATCTTGATCGGCATGGACGTGTTGGGCCGAAGGGCCTGTTTCCATGCTGTTTTATTCTATGACTCCAACAGAGGAGTCCAAATCCTTCAATTTTAAAGATCTCTTTGAAAGGAAGAATGAGAATGGGGCATGTTGTTCCGTGTGGACAAGTTGGGCCGAAGGACCTGTTTCCACGCTCTGTGACTCTATGGAAGACCAGCACATTCTCTATCTTGGTCAACTGTGTCCTAGAGCAACTCTTTAATCCAGAGCAATCTGGGAAGTCTACAGTTAGGCCACGTGAATCCTGAGCTAATTCTGCCACCACCATCATCTACTGCGACAAGTGATGACTCCCACTGATTGATGCCGGAAGCTCGCGTCCTTTTTCAGGACGGACGATGACAACGATGTCAACATTTGAAACATGGAAGATGGACACGAAAGAAGAAGTCCACGTGAAGTGCCTTTATGCACATTTTATTTGACTATTTTAATGTATTCTATTATTTTCACGTGTTATCCGCCATACATAGAAATGACCAGGGGGGGGGGGGGGGGGGGGGTTCACATAAAGCTGGAGAAACTCAGCGGGTGCAGCAGCATCTAAGGTGCGAAGGAGATAGGCGACGTTTCGGGTCGAGACCCTTCTTCAGTCTGAAGAAGGGTCTCGACCCGAAACATCGCCTATCTCCTTCGCTCCTTAGATGCTGCTGCACCCGCTGAGTTTCTCCAGGTTTTTGTGTAACCCTCGATTCTCCAGCATCTGCAGTTCCTTCTTTAACATAGAAATGACCAGTACAGGCCAATAGAGTTCAACCACTGAAGTTAAATTTAGAAGAATTAAAATGCAAACAAACTTTTTTGTGAAAAATGAAATCTGGATTAGGATTTCTGACCTCTACCGTCCTGGATGACATGAGTCTCATGTCCTCACCTCTTAAGTGAAGTGTGTGGCTTGCTCATTGATGAGCCGTTGGCGAGTCCTACATTTTTAATAGCGTGCTACACCACCAAGACTAGTTAATGATCTTTTGATGAGAGTGGGTGACTAACAGGGGAATCATGTCAGCAAAGCAAGGATTTATTAGACTAATTCAAGCCTGTCTTGTCTAATGTAATGTGATTCTCATGAAGAAATGTCTGCACAAAGGGATTGGTGCAGGCGATTGTGTAGATTGGTGCAGAGACTACTTAAATGGCCGTCCAGAGGAATAATCATCAGGGCACAGATTAAGTGGATGGTCAGTCATCGGCAGGCCAGGTAAATCTATTAGAGAGGCAAGATTTAAGGTGAGAGGTTTGACACAGAGGGCGGTGGGTGTATGGAAGTAAACACTAGAGGAAGTTGGAAGGGCTGAAAGAATTATAATGTTTAAACAACTTTCGGACAGGTGCATGGATAGAAATGATTTCGAGGGTTCTGGGCCAAATACAGGCAAATGAAAATAGATCTCTTGTTGGCATGGCCGGGTTGGAAGTCTAGAAGCATCTATTTAATTTAGATTTCAAAGGTGCAATGGGAAATGTCCAACTTCTCCTCACTCAGTGACAGGAGGTTCCTCTGGTGGGCTACGCATTGTCTGGATTATTCTGTTGAGTAGATTTAGCACAGTTGTTCCTTTAAATTGCGTGTAATTTACCTAAGCCATCTATCTCTATGCATAAAACTCTGATCTTGGATGTGTATTTATTTGTGTGATGTTCCTGTGCATTTCATATCTCCTCGAAAGTACGACGTGCTAACGGTGAAATTATTACATATTCTGATGGCGATATACGCTGTGAAATCAATAATCACTCTATCTGAAAATTTAATGCACTATTTCTCGAGTTATTTGTCAAAATGTTCTGAAATCTTGAAAAACTTGGAAAAAAACAACTGCCTTTCACTTATTCCCTGTGCTTAGCCATGCTCGCAACATTGATGCTATCCAAGTACACCGAGTCCTGTTAGCTAGCAAGTGCAAATGCATTTTTTTAAAGTTTAGAAATGAGGGAGGCTGAATAAGGCGAAATGAGCAGCCCCTGCACAGTTGTCGGCTGTGGGTAAGTGGTGGAATATTGTGTTGGGGCAACGGGTTGTGTTGGAGAAACGGGTGAGTGGTGGAATATTGTGTTGGCGCAACAGGTTGTGTTGGAGAAACGGGTGAGTGGTGGAATATTGCCTTGGGGAATGGGTTGCATTGGGGGACCAGGCCCTCCCGTGTGACAGGGACCCAATGCGTCCCACTTGGTCTAGTTAACCTATAAACGTGTACGTCTTTGGGATGTGGGTGGAAACCAGAGGACCAGGAGGCAACCCACACGGTCACAGGGAGAACATGCAAACTCTGCACAGACAGCATCCAAGATCAGGAGCGATCCTGTGTCTCTGCTACTGTGAGGCAGTGGCTCTACCCGCTGCACCATCGTGCGACTGTGTGTGTGTGTGTGCCCCTTCACACAACCCACGTGTGTAATCAGGGAATCTCATTGCACCGTGCTGTATATGACAGTAAACTAATCTGACTCTCGCTCACAGATCTCCTTCCCTCGTGCCCAGGTGAAGTAGACAATGGAGATGGTCCTCCAGCCGTCTGCCCCTCCATGGCGGTGAAAGGTTACAATTCTTTCCCGTGGAAATAACTTCAAAGAAACGTTGCCAGCTTGGCCATGGCTGTGGACAGATGGCTTTGCCCATAGTGTTTATGCATTTGCAGCTTGTTGCTTGAGGTTCCTTACTTGGGTAATGAGGCATTTTCTCAGCAGGAAACTTAGATCCCTTAATAGCCAGCCTGAATCTGCTCGGAAGACTGCAAGGTTGTGCGGGTGGAGTTGATGAATAAATCACACATTCATCTGCCCCGGAGAAGGATATCCCTGTGGGTACACAATAGCAAGGTCAACCTAATTCCCTGTCCCACTCTCCCTCTCTGACCTCACCGTCCTTGAAACCTTCACCATTCTACTGAAACTCAATGTAAGTTGAAGGAATAGTGGGCGGCCTGGATAGAGTGAGTGTGGAGAGGATGTTTCCACTCGTGGGAGAGTCGAGCGCCAGAATCTCGTGGGAGAGTCGACAGCCGCAGAATAAAAGGATGTTCCTTTAGAAAGGAGATGAGGAGGAATTTCTTTAGTCTGAGGGTGGTGAATCTGTGGAATTAATTGCCACAGATGGCTGTGGAGGCCACATCCATGGATATTTTAAAGCGGAAATTGACAGATTTTTGATGAGTACGGATGTCAGGGGTTATGGGGAGAAAGCAGGAGAATGGGGTTGAGAGGGATCGATAGGTCAGCCATGATTGAATGGTGGGATACACTTGATGGGCCAAATGGCCTAATGGCCTAATTCTGCTTCAATCACTTGTGAACTTGTTTGACGATTTCGTCTGTGAGCTGAAGGATTAGATCCTTCTGGACTCACCTCAATAAAGGAGCCAATGATTCTGCAATGATTCACCAGTGCTTGTCCATACACCACCCCCTTTCGCTTCGCACAATATTTTTTCTTCTCTCCTGCCATCCAACCTTCATTACGATCTCCCTCCACATCTTTCTTGTGATATCGTTGAACTTTAGACTCAAGGTTTAGTGGGGGATGGGCCAAACACAGGCAGGTGGGACTAGTGTAGATGTGACATGTGGGCTGGCATGGGCAAGTTGGGCCAAAGGGCCTGATTCCACACTCTGCCACTCTATGAACTGTAAAAAGTCATAGATCTGAAATGTTAACTCTATTTCTCTCTCCTAGATCTGCTGTGCGTTCCGAGCATTTTCTGTTTAATTCTTTCTTAAGTGTTTAGTCAGGAAAGTTACTTGTCTGTCTGAGTCATTTGCAGAAGTTTTATGTCCATCCTATTATGGCATTTCATAAGTGAAAAACATGACTCATTTTTAAACAAAACTTTTTAAAATGTATTTCTCTCAAACTAAGCAAGAGGAGACTTAGCTATTAATATGGGCCAACAAACTGCAGGTTTTCCTGGAAAAAATATACTGGGGGATAGCTTTGTTGTTGATCTGACTGCCTCTCACCTACACTTCCACCCACTGCCAGCAGTTTTCTACCTAATGTCCCTAATGATGCTGACTATTTCATAATTCAACAAGCAGCTAACAACAAACTGCTGGAGGAACTCAGCCAGCATCTGTGGAAGGAACCAGACAGACGGTGCATCGGGTCAGGACCCTCCTTCAGTCTGGCATCTGTCCATTTCATCCCCAATTGCTGCCTGAGCTGCTGAGTTCCTCCAGCACTTTGCTTTTTGTTCAAGTTTCAAGCATCTGCAGTCTCTTGTGTCTCCACTTAACAAAAGCTTTGTAATGATGTTGTTTTTCATTTGGGAGAGGCACTGCAATGCATTAAACTACATGTGGTCTGGAGAGTTGATCCCTACAAGGCGATTTGAAGACTGTACATGATTGTTCTCCCAGACTGTAGAATGGTCATGAGTGGCGGTGCTGACTCGAAGGGCCGAATGGCCTACTCCTGCATCTATTGTCTAAGTCCTATTGTCTATGACTCTAAATGTAAAACAACAATGGTACCATCAGAAGTGCTGAGTTGTTGGTAGCTTCAGTGCAACTTTGCTCAAAGAGTCTAGATTACCGAAATAAAAACAGAAAGCAGAGCAGAGGCAGAACATCAGTGAACTTGAACGGCAGATGTTTGATGTTTACTGCTTATGAATTCTTAAACAGCTGAATGGAGTGTTGTACATGTTCTAAAAGATAAATCACAAAACAGCTTTAATGTACGGAAGTATAAACAAGAGCATTTTTGACCTGAATGGGTTTTATTTATCATGAAACATTGAAGAAGATTCTTGAATAAATGTAATGCACAAAGTGAAGTATGTGGAAGGGAATATATCGTGTCATACAAGGGATGTGATTCATCCTCATTCCGACAAACATTAGAAGCAGCTTTCTGACTGACTCAGCGAGCGAACCGACCGAGTCCTAAAGATCAGAAAGCTCGGAGGTAAAGACATTAAGATTGGATATTCCGGAGATTTTTGCATCTTCACCGTCCTAAGGACAGGTGTCAGAGCTGGACCAATTCAAAGATCTTGGCGAAGTGTGTATGGGTATTGTTGAGTTTAGTTTAGTTGAGAGATACAGACGGAAACAGGCCCTTTGGCTCACCGAGTCCGCGCGACCAGCGATCGCCGACCAACGGCTAACACACGCTAAGGACAGTTTACAATTTTAACAAACAAAATTAACCTACATACCTGCACGTCTTTGGAGTGTGAGAGGAAACCGATGCACCTGGAGATAACCCACACGGTCACGGGGAGAACGTACAGACTCCGTACAGACAGCACCCGTTGTCAGGATGGAACCCGGGTCTCTGGCGCAGTGAGACAGCAACTCTTTTTTTTTATAGTTAACTTTTATTAGAGGCATGTACATATCCTAGTCCAAACCATTAAAAACTTTGTTAAACAGTTACATATTAAATATTCAGGATTCCAAGGACTTCATTACCAATGTAGCAGGAGTCTACATTTATCGGTTACATATTAACCTTGACTCTAATTATTTTTTTTTTTAATAATAAAGAAAAAGAAAAAAAACTTAGAAACATAAAATAAACTGTCCATAATACAACTTAGGAGGTAGGTCCGTAGGTAAGAAAACAAAACTATTCGTCTAGTCCTGGGTTCAAGCTTCCGTCAAGCCTCAGCGCCGGCCCATTCTACCCCTTCAAATAATCTACAGACGGCGACCATATTCTAATAAATAATTCAGGTTTGTCGATTAAGACAAATCTAATTTTTTCCAGATTTAAGGTCTCCGACATCTCCATAATCCACATTTTAATTGTAGGAGATGCAGGGTTTTTCCAAAATTTTAATATTAGTTTTTTCCCAGTTATTATTCTATAATCCAGGAAATTCCTTTGGTTTACTGTCAGGTATTGTTCAGACATGCCCAATATTATTAATTTAGGATCGGGATCTAGTTGAATATTAACCACTATGGAAATAATGTTAAAAATATCCACCCAAAATGTTTTAATTTTTATGCAATTTACAAAGGTATGGGTTAAATTAGCCTCAGATTTATGAAAAGCCTAGACATTTATCGCAGATAGGAGAGATATTAGGAAAAATTCTATTTAATTTTGTTTTAGAATAATGCAATCTGTGTAATATTTTAAATTGTATTAAAGAATGTCTGCCGTTTAATGAACATTGATGTATATGTTGTAGACTTTCATCCCAAATATCTTTTGTTATGGGTTGAACTAATTCATTTTCCCATGCTTGTCTATGGGATTCCGTTGATGGATTCTCGCTATCTAACAGAATATTATAAATATATGATATTAATTTGACTGTGTTGGGATGTTTATTCAAACATTCATCTAGAATCTCTGGCTCTCTAGTTCTGTATTCTTTGTGTATGTGATTTAACATAATCTTTCAATTGTAAATATCTAAAAAAAATATTTGAATGTAATCCATAATTCTGTTGTACCTCCAGAAACGAGAGGAACATACCTTTTCTAAAAAGATGTCCCATCTTTTTAATTCCATAGTTTTTCCATTGTGTAAAGCCTTTATCCAATATCGAAGGCTTAAATGAAGGGTTATTTGCAATAGGGAGCGAAAGTGATAAATTATCCAATTTTAATGTCTTTTTTATTTGTTTCCAAATTCGAATACCACTATGTATTATTGGATTTTCACTATAGATCTTTTTATTCAATTTTGTAGGGGATAGGAAAATCGGGCCAATTTCAAATGGCAGACAATCCTCCCTTTCCATCTTTAACCTGTCAGGTTGTTGATCCATATCTTCCAACCAGAAATTTAAGTTTTTGACATTGACTGCCCAGAAATAAAATAAGAAATTTGGTAAGACTAATCCTCCATTCGTCTTAGATTTACATAAGTGTTTTTTACTTATTCTGTGATTCTTATAATTCCAAATAAAACTTGTTACAATAGAGTCAATTTCTTTAAACAATTTTTTAGGGAGGTATATTGGAATTGATTGGAAGAGGTAGAGAAGTTGAGGAAGGAAAATAATTTTAATTGCATTAATTTTACCGAGCATTGAAATAGGAAGCGTTTTCCAATATTGAATATTCTTATGCAATTTATTAAGTAAAGGCACGAAATTTGATTTAAATAAAGAAGTATATTTCTTGGTCACATAGATTCCTAAGTATTTAAATTTTTCATTCACTATTTTAAAAGGTGATTGTTGCAATATATATAAATTAGGTTCCATTATTGGTATAATCTCACTCTTCTTCCAGTTGATTCTATAACCCGAGAATAAACCAAATTGAGTTATAAGATTTAACAGCAACTCTACTGCTCTCTGCACCACCGTGCCACGATCCATGCCACTGTGCTGCTGTTACAGGACTGAAGGTATTTACAGAGGAGAGAAAGGCTGAGACTATGGAGGGACTTGATCACAAGGCTGAGTTTTACATTGGGGGAGAGAGCACACCAAGCTGACATCTCTATGGAGGTTGGTAGGAAGGAGGCAGGACCACAGGATATGTTTCCAAGTCTGTAATGGTGCATAAAAGAAAAAAAAAAACTGATAGAAGAACTCAAGACAGACACAAAAAGCTGGAGTAACTCAGCAGGTCAGGCAGCAGCTCTGGAGAGAAGGAATGACTGATGTTTCGAGTCGAGACCCTTCTTCAGATTGAGAGTCAGGGGAGAGGGAAACCACAGATATAGTCGGTGATGTAGAGAGATAGAGAACAAATGAATGAAAGACGTGCAAAAAAGTAACGATGATAAAGGAAGCAGGCCATTGTTAGCTGTGGCTAGGTGAAAACGAGTTATAGACAATGAGACTCAACAAGACATCTTTGATGCTGGTACGACTTGGGTGGGGAGGGATGTAGAGAGAGGGAATGCAAGGGTTACTTGAAGTTAGTGAAGTCAATGCTCATACCACTGGGTGTGAGCTGCCCAAGCGAAATATGAGGCGCTGTTCCTCCAATTTGCGCTGGGCCTCACTCTGACAGTGGAGGAGGCCCAGGACAGAAAGGACAGTGTGGGAATGGGAAGGGGAATTAAAGTGTTTGGCAACCGGGAGATCAGGTAGGCCCAGGTGTGAGCCAAGGTGTTCAGCAAAACTCAGCAGGTCAGGCATCTCCTCATGTGCAAATCACATTTACTCAATCTGTTCCCACTCCTTTTCCTATTTTCATTTGGCCCTGCACAGCTGAAGGATATTTAGCTGAGTGTCTTTGTCGGGATATATCGAAACACGTATAATGAATTGCAGATGCGGGAATCTTGTGTTAACCACAAATTGCTGCAATAACTCAATGGGTCAGGCCAGCATCTGGGGTGGGGAGGGGGAGGGGTGGGGAGGGGGGTGGGGTGGGGAGGGGGGGGGAGAGGGAGTTGGGGTGTGGAGGGAGGGGGGAGAAGAAAGGTGGAAAAGGGGGAGGCAGGACAAAGTGTGGCAGGTAATAGGTTGACGTAGGTGAGGGCAGATGGATGGAACAAAGGCTAGAGAAAAGAAAAAAAAGGTATGAGACAGGTTTGAAGAATTGTGCATCGTAAAGCAGAGGGAGGAAAGTAGCGGGGGGGGGGGGTAGGGGCGGGGGCTGTGGGGGGGTGAGGGGGTGCGTGGAGGAGGCACCATGTTTAGTATAAATGACCACCGATGATTTTCTACACCCACCATTTAAATCATGGAGGAATCTCCACATCCAACTCTAAGCACCTGACTTCACACAGACAGATTCCAGAGCAATCTTGGTGAGATAATGCTGCAAGCCATCGGTATATTCTTAACCCAGACCAAAAATGTGTCTGCCATCGAGTTAAACCAGCATCTGCAGTTCTTTCCCACCCAGCGTATTTTTATAGAACCCTTTTCCACAATTTAATTTCAATTGCACATTGTTTGAGTTATTCTTGTACAAATAAGGAGATAATAATGCCATTAATGGCACTTGAAGGGTAGATACTGATATTAATTATGAGTTAAAAGCATATTGTGTGAGATGAATTTTTCAGAAATTAAAACATCTAGTGCGGGTAATGTTTTTCAGCGTTGAATTACCAAGCAATCAGTTTCCCATCGCAGTAACGAGGACCTTCTCATGTGAAGTTTGAAGGCTGATTAATAAATTCCAAGGGTTATTGAGACCTTCAGGAGATCCAAGAGTCCGTCATTACACAGGAAGTCAGTAAGTGATGTTGCTTGCAATGTAATGGGGAAGGGGGGGATTCCAGTGTTCATATTGCATGTGCAATTAACAGTGTGGGTTAGAGAGGTTAAGTGAGTCAGTACAAGGCCATCAAAGGTTATGGAGAGAAGGCAGGAGAATGGAGTTGAGGGGGAGAAATAGATCAGCCATGATTGAACGGCAGTGCAGACTCGATGGGCCAAAGGGCCTGATTCTGCTCCTGTGTGTTAGGGTATTGTTCAGTAAAGGGGGGCAACAGGTACGAGGCTTCCTGGCAGTTGGGCTTGGGCCTGAAGATGAACACAAACACATCTTCTCGATGTCAGTCAGAGAGTGAGATAAGGAAGAGCGCTGGGCCAGACATAAGAATCAAATTAAAACAAAGAACAGAAAATGCTGGGGGGAAAAAAGATACAAAAAGCTGGAGTAACTCAGCGGGTCAGGCAGCAGCTCTGGGGTGGGTGACGTTTCGGGTGGAGACCCTTCTTCAGACTGGTTAGGGACAAAGCAAAGCGAGAGATATAGACGGTGATGTGGAAGATAACTATACAATGAATAAAGGATATGCTAAAAAGTAACGATGATAAAGGAAACAGGCCATTGTTAGCTGTTTGTTGGGTGAGAACGAGAAGCTGGTGCGACTTGGGTTGGGGAGGGATAGAGAGGGAGGGAATGCCAGGGCTATCTGAAGTTAGAGAAATCAATATATCAATAAAACTGTTGAACTGAAACTGTGGATTTGAAAGATTCATATTACATATAGCTGTTCCTAAATAATTGTAGAGGAACTGAGCTGAAGCTAGGAGTTTAAAGGCTTAAGATAGATCCAACAAAAGTCTCCTCAGGTACCAGTCATGATTACATTACTAAGTAATCCATTTCAATTCATGTCTGAAGAAGGGTTTCGACCCGAAACATCACCCATTTCTTCTCTCCAGAGATGCTGCTTCTCCCGCTGAGTTACTCCAGTATTTTGTGTCTGACTTTGGTGTAAACCAGCATCTGCAGTTAGAGTCATAGAGAGTCATAGAGTGATACAATGTGGAGAAAAGCCCCTCGGCCCAACTTGCCCACAATGGCCAACATGTCCCAGCTACACTAGTCCCACCTGCCATGGCGTTTGGCCCATATCTCTCCAAACTTGTCCTATCCATGTACCTATCTAACTGTTTCTTAATCATTGGGATAGTCCTAGTCTCAACTACCTCCTCTGGCAGCTTGTCCCATACACCCACCACCCTTTGTGTGAAGAAGTTACCCTCAGATTCCTATAAAATCTTTTCCCCTTCACATTAAACCTCTGTCCTCTGGTCCTCCAATCCCCTGCTCTGGGCAAGAGACTCTGTGCATCTACCTGATTTATTCCTCTCATGATTTTATACACCTCGATAAGATCTATGTTCCTTCCTGTAGATCAAATAGCTTTCCAGGTTGCTGGGCCAAATGTTCTATTCTGTTTTGACAATTTCTTTAATGAACATTTATCTCTGTTACCTTTTACATCTGGGATTTGAGGCAATATATGAATGCTAGTCTAAGCAAAACTCTAAGAAATTAAATGAATCTTTCATTCTGTTTAGTCTTTGCTGAGTCACTGTCCTCCTATGAAAAACATTCCTTTGGTGCACTGGTTAATACGTTTGCCTCTCAGCCCTTCCTGCTCACTGGCAAAGGTTAGTACTGTCTATGAGGTGGAACTTCATTTATGCTAAATGATCTTACAATCTGCTTTGCAGTGAGTTTCTCACCAAACAATGTCCCCCCGCTGCTAATTATTTGCAACGTCCTCTCAACAGAACCAGGGGCCACAGTTCCAGAACCAGGGGCCACAGTTTCCAGAACCAGGGGCCACAGTTCCAGAACCAGGGGCCACAGTTCCAGAACCAGGGGCCACAGTTCCAGAACCAGGGGCCACAGTTCCAGAACCAGGGGCCACAGTTCCAGAACCAGGGGCCACAGTTCCAGAACCAGGGGCCACAGTTCCAGAACCAGGGGCCACAGTTCCAGAACCAGGGGCCACAGTTCCAGAACCAGGGGCCACAGTTCCAGAACCAGGGGCCACAGTTCCAGAACCAGGGGCCACTGTTTCCAGAACCAGGGGCTACAGTTCCAGAACCAGGGGGCCGCAGTTCCAGAACCAGGGGCCACAGTTCCAGAACCAGGGGCCACAGTTCCAGAACCAGGGGCCACAGGACCAGAACCAGAGGCTACAGTTCCAGAACCAGGGACCACTGTTTCTAGAACCAGGGGCCACAGTTCCAGAACCAGGGGCCACGGTTCCAGAACCAGGGGCCACAGTTTCCAGAACCAGGGGCCACAGGACCAGAACCAGGGCTACAGTTCCAGAACCAGGGGCCACAGTTCCAGAACCAGGGGCCACAGTTCCAGAACCAGGGGCCACAGTTCCAGAACCAGGGGCCACAGTTCCAGAACCAGGGGCCACAGGACCAGAACCAGAGGCTACAGTTCCAGAACCAGGGGCCACTGTTTCCAGAACCAGGGGCCACAGTTTCCAGAACCAGGGGCCACAGGACCAGAACCAGAGGCTACAGTTCCAGAACCAGGGGCCACAGTTCCAGAACCAGGGGCCACAGCTTAGG